>CM030854.1:5378104-6048104 GCA_018105865.1 Metaphire vulgaris
TTTTCATTTTATAACTGCCCTCTGGCGAGTAAGACTTAATCGATCTCAGTGTCTCGCTGTTTCGTCAGCGTTCCGCTCTAGCGTGTTGCCAATCCGCCAGCTTCTCGTTCCAAAACATTAATAAGTATTCGGTTTATGAACCTAGAAAGTTAATTTGTCAGAGGGAATCCTGAAATTTCCCAGGTCTTGTATGGCCAATGCGACACCGGTATTAACACACGCGTTTCAGACATAACAATGTCTCGTGAGAGCTTCGCAAATCGCCATAGCCGGTGGCAAGCCCTGGTTGAGTAAGGAGAAGCCAAACACACACACACAAATACACATAGACGCCCATCGTTTTTGATACGGACGCGTCTATAAACAAACACAAAACACAGCAGGGTTATTTCTAGGTTTATCAATTTGGGGTGCTACCTTTCTGGTATATTCAGAGGGTGTCCTGCCGAAAAAGTCTGACAAGCAAAAAAGGTCATCCGGCTCTCAGATTGGGGTGGGGTTGTTGGGGTGTCGGTCTCAGATTGGGGTGTAGGGGGAGGTGTTAGGGGTGCAAAATATCCCTGCGTTAGAGGGGCAGGAGATATTGTGATAAAGATTCTCAGACAACATTGTGACCGTGCGTGCAGTCAGTGTAAATCAGATCCTCCTAATAAAATTTAAGTACTCCTAAATAGCAACCCCTCAATTAATTTAATGCAAAATTATTATGCATCTTAGAGGAGCATCTTTTCACATCTACTTTCTTGTTTAATTCCTTCTTAAAATCATTGTTCCCATCTGTATTTTAAACCGAGGACGTTTGATATTCCACTGATACGTATAGGCTACTTTCCGAATTCGACGGGACTAACTCAAGCCGAGCAAATTTACACAGAATTAGAGACAGTGACGAAAAATACAAAGAACTTCATAGCAATGCAAAAAATATCGTCAAATAAAGGTCGTAAGGTCTTAAAATTCCGGCTTCATCCGAATGATCTACGCCAGGGGTCTCCAACTCAAACCAGATGGCGGGCCGCAATGGACCACAAGCCCAACGTCGCGGGCCGCACATATAAGAAGTAACAAACGATTAATTAATATTCGGTTGCCATGAAATCGTCTTATTCAGAAATCATGATAAATTGGGCTCGGGTGAGGATATTACATCCACGCCATAATAACTGTGCCATTGTACTGTAGATAAAAGTTGTTGAATATTGCATACTTACATGTTAGTCAACGAAGGAAATTTTCTCGAATACACCTGCTCTGATACAGGCATTGAAGAAATGATTGGAGTATATGATGACGCTCATTTTTAAATGGATAGAGGGATGAAAAAGGAAGAAAAGATACGGGTTATGAACTTATGGTGCATGCATAACTACTAATTAGAAGTAGACTTAGTGAGAAATAGTGAGAAATATATATCCAATATCTTAATCCTTGCTGCCTGTAAAATGTATCTAGTTGCATTTTGAATGATTTTTGAAATCGCCAAAGCATCGATAATAATCATTGTTAAATTCAGAACTCTCAATTAGGACTTTATAACAATTATGCATGCTTTATTTACTGTATTTATTGATTAATTAGTCATTTAAAGCAGCAAACGTTTTCAAACCACAGGTTCGGTAGCGGCTCGATAAAAATGCATTTAAAGCGCTGTGGAGTTATAACATTTGTACAATTTTATAGGACCATTTCTATCGATCGATGACATTAAATTTCTACAAACAGAGACTACACGCAGAAAGAGTGAAGACAAACTTCTAGCGTGTTTTTTGTTTAGGTTTCCGTTAGAATTACGTACAGGTCAAATTCCTTCATTCAATCCAGTGGCGCGGCTCCATATGGAGCCGCCACTGGGGATCTGGGTGTTCTGTGTCCTCTATTGAAGTCCTGCCCCACCAGTGACCCCCTGTTGATACATATACTGTAATTACACTACATACCTATCGACAAAATGGTTGGGTCCCATGCTTAGAAGTTGCCACTCCAACGGACCCCCACTTGACAAATCCTGGAGCCGCCACTGATTCAATCCCTAATTATGAAATAGGGCCTACTCTTTAAATATTTCTCGTAAAAAGTAGCAGAGCAAAGACATGGACATGGGTTCATTTTCTAAAACCCAATACAACGCAAACTCATTATGGCTCAGACCCAACCAACCCACGAAAGTAATAGGGTTACTTGACCCAACCGACCGTAGGCTAATGAATTGCAATTTCTTAGACCATTACTTATTTTCATCATAAGCATGGAAATGTCGGACCCAACCATGGGATATAACCCAACCATGGTTGTATAACCATGGGACGGTCCTGCTCTTAACAAGACTAAAGCATTTTATTGGGAAAATACGAAGGTCATAATGCTAAAGGAAGACGGCATATGATAATGATACCGATGGTAATGATGATGATGATTGATGTAATGATGATGATGCTGATGATGCTTATGATGATGATGATAAGGATGATGGTAAGGATGATGATAGGATGATGATGATGATAAGGATGATGATAAGGATGATGATGATAAGGATGATTATGATAGTGGTGATGTTGTTGTTGATGACGACAATGAAGATGATGATGGTGGTGGTGCTGTTGTTGTTGTTGATGATGTTGATAGTGATGGTGACGATGTTGAAGATGGTAGTGGTGGTGGTTGTGATGATGATGATGATGCTGATGATGATATGATTATATGTAATGATTACCTAATGCAGAGTCGCATCAAATTGGGAAATACGGGTATCAAGAATCATTTAAAATTCTTAAAAGCATTTTCACCCTTCGAATGCTTGGTGTTGTGAAACGAGGGCCCTAATAAAAATGGACGAAACAAGCAGATGCGGCTTATGTCAACTGGACTTCATTGTTACCAATTATTCCAAAACACATTTTGTATGCAACATTTGGTCTTGGGATTCGTCAATGTTAATATCCGCCATTGTTCCATTATTCACAAACTTCATAAGCTGTGGGAATTCGGACTAATCCCACCCGAAATGTTCTACGCTCCCCCAACCCAACTATGATAACAATAGCGTTGACTCAGAAAATATTCTGAACACAAATATAGAAGGCGTCCTATGTTTGCTGCAACGTTATGCTCTGTAAGAGCATTAGCAAATTGGAAGGTGATACTCTTATTGATGAAGATTAAGCTCAACTGATACGACCCTACAGGAATATAGACATTTCATTCCTTTTGATTGATATCGTACAGTGCTATGCATAAGCAACAAAGCAACAAAAGCAACTACCGGAGCATAATAATAAACAATAGGCTAAATAATAATAATAATAATAATAATAATAATAATAATAATAATAATAATAATAATAATAATAATAATAATAATAATAGACTAATAATAATAATAATAATAATAATAATAATAATAATAATAATAATAATAATAATAAGTAATAATAATAATGCAATTGAGTAGCGTTAGATTAATTTTAATATGCAAAGGTTTCAATCCATTGCGCTCCAAATCAAATGCCAATGGTCAGGTTGATACCAGAGATTGGAAAATAGATCGTCGTAATAATTAATAACAATTACTTATAAATAATTCGAGGTAGTAATTTAGCAAAGTGTTAACAACACTGGCAGAGGCGTCAATCTTGTGAGGGTCCTTGGGTCCGAACCCTCAAAAATGTGGCTGTGAGGGTCCATAAGGCATTGGACCCTCACAAAAATCTGAATTTATCTATATAGTATCGTTGCGTTAGGTAGATAACAGATATAATCAGCAAATTGTATTTTGGAATATTAATAAGTGATAATAATTATGCTAAAGGAGTACATGGTGCACATGCAATTGCACCAGTTATCGCTTGATTCTTACTTAGTTATTAAAATATCGTTTCTGTATTATACTAGTTTAATGGACTGCTGATAGCGAAGGTGCGTCCCATATATGATTTACCGTTTAATTAATTTAAGATCTAACTTCAGAATGAACATGTTAAATTTATCTAGCGTTTTGGCAAGATGCACTTGCCTCTGTCAGAAGAGCTCCCCTGGCCATAGTAATGTCTGTTCTGCAATTATTGTGGATATATGATATCTGGATTTACTGTTTGGATTAGGAGTACTATCGAATGATGCCTTATATGGCATTAGAAATGGTACTATAGAAGTGCATAGTTATTATTATTATTATTATTATTATTATTATTATTATTATTATTATTATTATTATGAATACTCAAAGTACAGTAGACATTCTTCGTACCTAGAATAGAATCAAGACTTAAGACCCATCTAAGGCAACGATGACTTTCTGCGCGATGAGACATTGTGAGGCAGCATTATAGAGAGTATCTTTGTAAATCGCACGAGTAGCCAATATCGTCTACCCAGTGGTGGGTTGGGATGTCTCTCTGCTACAGATTTAAAATAATGGGGGTTGGTTGCATTAGCAATTTGTAAAACTCGAATGTTTGCCACACTAACCCAGAGGTGTGTTCAGTGGCGGTTCCACCATGTTGATGACTGGGGATGCATCCCCCACCGGGGTTCCGGGTGACCTTTTATTTGCGTGTCAGCCTATTTCCCGGCGAGTTTTTAAAGAAATTTTGTAAAAATACTGCAAATTACCTTCTTTTTCTTGCTTGTGGGCCTTTTTTGGCAAGGTTTTTTAACATTTAGTGAGAAGAACACTACTAACAATGACCTGTTTTCTCCTTTTCTCTTTTTTTCTTGTTTTTCTTTTTCACTTTGCATCCCCCACCAACTTCCAAAAAATCTCATCCCCTCCACCAAGAATTTCTGGAACCGCCACTGGGTGTGTTAACATTTGTGGAGTTCGCCCATATTGAACTGAGACAGGCGGTCTGTGAGAAGATCAAAATTGTGTTGGAACGCACATCGGTACCATTAATTTCGATGCTTGTTTTGTTGAAATCAAGTAACGCATTTTTGTTTTCTATGAACAAAAGGGATTGTCGTCGAAATTTTCCCAAGTAACCCACCAGAAAATCTCGCTATGCTCATTCATGCACCTATCGTTTTTGTGGTTCATTCCATTTTGCAGTGTTGCCAATGTTTCAATTTGAAATGGGATATATCGTCTTTAGCGGACTTGATCAGCTTGTTCACATGTTTCGTCATCACTGTCGCAGTATAAAGTGCAATGCAGCGATGCTGCAATTACGGATGGATCTTATTCATCTAAAGTAGTCAATTAATTTGATTAAAAAATCTAAAATCGCTCATTAATGTCATTTCTCTAATATCATCTCAGATGTTGGTAGTTTTTCTGCAAGTCCAGTGAAGGTAAAAGTAGGTCCCTTACTCGAGTTCGAGCGAAGGGGTCCGGCGCTTATCTCCGATCTAGGTAATCAGAGACGTAGGTGGTTTAAAAGCCACTAGTCTCTGATAGGTTGCCATTACTTTCTCCAGACCCACGTTTTACCTCGCAGCTTAGCGCTGCTTCTCATTTTTACATCCCGTCCCGTAGGCGTGCCTCTCTAGCGTATTGCCTTTCTGCCGTCTTCCTGTCCCGCAAGTCCAGTACTGCTGAATATTAATAGGACCAGTTAGATTAGGCCTACAGGGTGTAAAAGTAAAAAGTGGACCGATGTTTAGAATTTAATATCTCAGCCGAGTGTATAGATATTTCAATAAAATTTATAGGCCATATACCTGGGAATGGGTCTGATGCAATTGCCAAATTTAATGCTGATATCTTTTGTATTTGCTGAAATATGGCCAAAAAACTAGATACACACATTTTAAAATTGACAACGGAATATAACGTCATAATAAAGTGATAAAAATTATTTTGTATATGTTTTGGCCCTGAAAAGGGCCGTTTTAAATGAGGTTTTAGATTATTTGTTGCGGAAGCAGGTGCTCAAAATGCCAACCCGTAGCCTTCACACATGCCGACAAGCGCTTCTTCACTGCCAGTATGTCGACTTCTTGATCTGGTCCTCAGGCAAACTCTCCCAGATATTCTTCAGCACAGGCTTTAACTCCGTGATGTTCTGTGGCTTTGGCTAATACTTTTGATGTCTGTCGAGCATGATTCCCCAGACGTAGAAGTCAAGTGGATTGATAACTGGGGAGTTGGGTGGCCAGTCATCTTTCTTGATGAAATCTGGACAATTTTGCTCCAGAAAATCCTGCGTCCTGAGAACAGAGTGGAAAACTTTGCCCGCTGCATGACAAGTCGTTCTGATGGCAAATCTCTTTTCCTTCTTCCCACACCCCACACTCGCTTGCCTTGACTGTTGACTGGCGGATCAAGGTAGAAGGTCTTTTCGTCAGTGAGAGAGACCTTTTAAGTCGCATCAAACGTCTGCAGCGAGACAAGCGCTTGCTCCTGGGTGCGATGTTGTCAATTTTAAAATTTGCGTCTCTTTAGTTTTTTGGCCATGTTTCAGCAAACACTAAAGAAATCAACATGAACTTTGGCAATTACATCAGTCACATTCCCCGATATACGGCCTATAAATGTTATTGAAATCACTGCACACGCGTCCGAGATATTAAATGTCAAACATCGGTCCAGTTCTTACTTCTACACCTTGTTGAGCTGGGCAGCGGCAAGTCTGGAATTTGATTGGGGGAAGGGTGAGTGATGGGGTATAAATTTTAACTAGTCATTGCTATTTCAATATCAAAACATATGTTAATTATTGTCAGACAATTTTCTATAGCGCCGTAGGTAGGCCAGTGCACAAAACAAGGGTGCTATGACAACTGTTGATGTCCCACTTGTGAACAAAACACACAAAACTTTAAGGTAGACTGAATTTTTTTGGGAGGGGATATCTATCTATATATATATATATACCGATATACCCCCGTCGCTACACCGCTGGAGCTGGGATCGACTGCATTAGTAATGTCTACATTGATATTTTAATTAAAATCTTGGCAACTATCAGTAAATACAGTGTATATTATTGCGGTTACTAAAGAGCATGTTGCCATCCAATTTTAAATATAAGCATTAAAGTATTGCCACGCGTGCGCGATGTCATATATTATATCAGTTTGTCAGAAAATATGTTCACACATACGACGAACCTTATGGCTATACTTCTGACAACTCAACTATCGTAAAACTTCTAATGGAAGCCGGGTTCAAACAAAAACAGAGGGCGTAAAAGCAATTTGTTGTATTGGAACCTGGGGTGTCTTATATTAGAATTTTTATTCAGCAGTTCTACAGCAGTAGCTATTTTGCTATGCAGATGCCAATGTCAGAAGCTGTAACGTATTTAGACGATACCTAAATGTGAAATATTGCAGCGTAATGTAGTAAATCGTTTACATTGCACATTTTCTGCATGCATAGAGTATATCAAAAGATTCGTTTTCAAGACACTGCACACTGTAAACCTACTTGAAATTCCATCATATCTGTTATTTATGCTTAAAACGGCACCTACATTATTATTTATTGATAGTATGCAATCGATTTGTTCTACCATTTCAAATTCTTCCCTCAGTCTCGTTTATGTTGATCTACACATGAGACCTATGCAGAATTCATATCGAAAAAATTAACAACTCGCTGAAGACTTTGGATTTGGAGCAGAGTGGCATTTGCTAAGGATGAGGGAATTTAATGGTTAATGTTTTCTGAATTATACCTTTCCAATGGTCAACATTATGCATGGCAAGAAGGTAAGTGTCTTGCTGTCATTAACTTATCTAATTACTATAATGAAACGGGTTTTATAATGAAATGGGTAGTATGGTAGTATGGGGTGAAATGAAATGAAATGGGTAGTATTTATAATGAAATAGCTTGGAATTCCCTTCGGAAATCTCCCCCACCGATTTGCTCAAAAACTGAAAACGCACCTTTTTAGTACTTCTTATGGAACTTTTTGTAAAGTGCTCTCGTCCACTGCCTGAGCTTTAAGATAGCGCTATATAAGTTGTTGCTCTAATAATAATAATAATAATAATAATAATAATAATAATAATAATAATAATAAAACAATGGAACATTCTTTCCCCCCCCACTGGTCTGACTCTGAGATACAACATGGTTTGGAGGCAGAGGTTCGAGGAGTGCCCATATTTCAGAAATATGCATAATACAGAATGCTGAATGACAGGAAAGGTATGGATAGTGGTGGTTCTAAGAACTCTTAGTGGGGGATGCAATGAATTTCTAGGAATTTGGTGGAGGATCCAATGAATTTTTAGGATGATCAAAGGAATTATAAGGTAAATGGTATAGAAGAAATCCGTAGATGTGATTTATAAAATATGATGTTCGGAATTGACAATGTAAGCCTATAGTAACCACTTTAGTCTGGTTGTGCAAAGTCATAGTGCAAAGTCGAGTTTTCTATTGCTGGAAGTGAATTTGTTGATGCCATTGTCTATGGATATGTCTATATATTTGTGGATACACATCGAGGCTAATCCGTTTAGACGATCATCTTCCAATGAAGACGCATTTTTGGTGGGCCGGTGGGGGATGCATCCCCAGTCATCCACAACGTGGAACTGCCCCTGGCTATGAAACTGTTTGAAAGATGGTCATAATTATGCCCATCTATTTTGAAAATCTGCCCCTGCTACTGATACTGAGAGGAGGTATTTCATGGTCGATGGATTGATCTCGAACGGATTTGAGCCGATGGTTTCTGTCTCAATGCCCGAATGGCCACCACTGCATACCGCTAGAAACGCAGAAATTGCGCCATCTGCTGATGCTCTAGAGTTCTAGGCATTATGTAACAGTGGCGCTATAGAAGCTGATTGAATTTGGTTCTGGTGCCTAGAAGAAAGTTTCAGTTATGGGTAAACGCACGATAATGCCTAGAGCATTGCGCTGCGTAAGAAATCTCAACGTCTGTGGTTGGACATAGGAGTTAGAACAGAATACCTTTAGGCCTATATACTACTCCTACTACTCCTACTCCTGCTACTACTGCTACTACTACTACTACTACTACTACGACTACTACTACTACTACTACTACTACTACTACTACTACTACTACTACTGCTTCTGCTGCTGCTGCTGCTGTTGCTACTAATCTAATCTAATCTTAAACTTCTATAGCGTCACTTCATAATGCACAGGAGCATCAACCGATGGCACACCAAATCCCAGTCATTAAAGATCCAGGCAGAGATGTCCATGGGTTGGGTTGGGTTGGATTGGGTTGGGTTGGGTCAGACTTTTCCACATTAATGGTGGGTTGGGTTGGGTTTGGTCAGCAAATAAGTCATGGTTGTACTGTATTACGGTGGGTTGGGTCAAGTAACACTATTACCGGCATGGGTTGGGTTGGGTTGGAAATTTTGTGGGTTGGGTTGGATTTGGTTCTAAAAAAAACCCATGGACAACTCTGGATCCAGGTCAAATCCAAGGTATCCGGCTGGACAAACGGGTCCTTGTCTATGGTGGACAAGCCAGGTAAAAAATATGAGGTTTTAATCTTGTTCTAAACATCTGCACTAGTACTACTACTGCTGCTACTACTACTGCTATTATTGTTATTATTATTGTTATTATTATTGTTACTAGAAAGATGCTCGCTTCGCTCGCGCTCGCTTCGCTCGCAGTGCAGGATAATACTAATCCAATATCTATACCTAATAGCCAATCATTGAATTCATGCTGAACAACATTTCAATGATCGCCACCTAGTCAAGCTCTGCGCCACGTAATAATTAGGCCTATGTACGTTAAAATCACGCAACTGTGGCCATTTGTGACGCTGTACACGTATTTTTTGTGTACGTTAAAATGTACGTTAAGTTCCTCAAGCTACGAACAATTGTTACCAATAGCAACGTCGTCGCACGCCCACCCCTCTGACGCTGCAATGACTCGACTAAACCGTGCTAAACTACGATTCTACGAAGAATTGTTACCAATAGCAACATCGTCTTCGAACATCGTCCACCAACGCATCGCGACGTAAGGACTAAACCGTCTACCAATAGTCAACGCTCGCCCACCAACGCATCGCGACGTAAGGACTAAACGGTCTAAACCGTCTACCAATAGTCAACCAATCAGAACGCTTGAAGGTAACAGACAGAGAGACATACAGATAAGGATCTTAATATTATAGATTATTGTTATTACTACTACTACTACTACTACTACTACTACTACTACTACTACTACTACTACTACTACTACTACTACTACTACTACTACTAATAATAATAATAATAATAACTGGGGTTTAAGTGGTTTTATAGGATCTCTCCTGAGTCATTATCCATTACTGATTTGATGCAATATTCAAAATGGATTCGTCCAAATACGAAGATATTCAGGCGCGGTTTTAATATTGACCAAACATTTTCCAAGTCCGAATTAGCCGGAAAGAGCCCGATCGAATGACCGGCAGCAGCAGCAGCAGCAGCAGAAGCCTCGGTCCTTCTGCTGGAAAGTGAGCAATATCTATGACTGTCGTAATGGCGTTTTCGAAAATGCCTCCTGATTCGATTTACTCGGGTCGACATTATACCCGACGCAGGGCATAATCTGATAAGACTCTTGGCCTGGCCGGCTGAAATTAACAATACAAAGATTAAACTATATCGGCAATATACGAAACTAATACTCTGCTGCTATTCGGTCTACAAATATACCTTCACGAAGACCTATTCTAGTTGAGTATGGCTTAGGACTCGTATAAATACATTCAGATACGGCTTTATAGTTAGCGTTGTTGTGTCAGTATATGTCCTTCGTAGTCTTTATCGCTGTTATTTAATGACAGGACGATTGAGTTGCCCTAGTCCTTTGCTGGTGGATTTGGAGTACAGTAAATGACTCCTTCGCTTGAATATCTGTACACCCCCTAGCACCCACAACATCTCCAATTTGAGACCGACACCCCAACACCCCCCCCCAATCAAAGCTAATGGATGACATTTTTTGCTTGTCAGACTTTTTGGCAGGGGACCCCAGAATTTACCGACACCCCCAAATTGATGATCCTAGAAATAACTCTGCTCCTTTGAGAGTTAGTACCGATGCTGCATAAGTTCATTTGTCATTTGCTAATAATAATAATAATAATAATAATAATAATAATAATAATAATAATAATAATAATAATAATAATAATAATGCTCTTACAGAACGTTATGCACTGCACCATTGATCGATATTTCAGTAATGGCAGTATTAGATATGATTGCATAGCATAATATAATATCATAGTAATTTAGTAAATAGTACTCGTATAATAATTACTGTAGAATAATTAGTAATTGGGAATATTGCATCTTAATAGAAGTCTTAAACAGTGGCGGTTCCACGTGGGGGATGCGTGGGGCTGCATCCCCTCCACCGGACTTCCGGAGTTACTTTTTTTGCTTGTGAAAACCAATTTTTAAACCTATTTTTGGGTAAAAGTCTAGTAAAACTAACTGGGGATGATCTTTTATGCTTACCAACCTATTTTTTCGGTAAAAGCATAGTAAAATTAGGGGTACAATTCCCTGTTTCTCGCCTTTTTCGGCAAAGTTTATTGTTTTTTCTTTCTATTTTCATCCCCCACCAACTTTCTATGAACCGCCACTGGTCTTAAAAATCCGCGTGATCGAGCGATATACCGACTACTTCTCTGAGTTTTCGTAGCAACTACTGTACATTGTGCTCGTTTTCTAGATTGATTCAGATTATATGACTGTGTATGGTTCCTTTTATATTACCTGAAAGAACTATGAATCTGCTGAAAAGTAGCATGGTAGCGCTGCTAGTATATACCAGAAGTATAATATACACTTATATATACTTATTTATACTTATTATATATACTTATATATATATATATATATAGAGAGAGAGAGAGAGAGAGAGAGAGAGAGAGAGAGTCTAAAAGCAACACCTATAGCAGTTAGAAAATTAAGTGGATTGAGAAACTAAAATACTTTGGTTTCATTTTTTCTTCGAATCTTTCGATTCTACGTTTCTACGTAAGCCATGTAATATCAGCACTGACATTCCGCCTTGACTTAGCTTATTCCTGATGAAGACGGAATTCAAAGCTCTTTAGTCATTTTATTTATTTGACGATTCATTAATCTTGTTATGAAAACCTTTGCATTCATGCTACTGTCTCTAAATCTCGAATTATGAAGAATTTCAGTGTAATATCAAATGCAATCCATTAAAATACAGATAGGAGCAGAAATTCCAAGACTATGTCTTGAAGTTCGAATGATGATTCTTTGAATAAATAAACTGTAATTTGGAATATGTTTGGCAATTTTCCTGACAAATGTTGAAAAGATGAATACTTATTTCTGATATCAAGTTTCTATGAAGATAACGCAATTTGCGCATTTAAAAATAAACCTGGAAAATAGCCTAAGCTTATTTGTAGAGTAACGTTTCAAGATTTGTCTTTTTAACTATTTAACTATTAGGCTAAACATTTGGTAAAATTGAGTTGGACGCAAGAATCTGATAATCTTAAAAGTAGCGATATTTGTAAACGATATCAAAGAAATTATTTAATGGCGAAATTTAAAAAACTTAGCAAATTGCTAAATATTTTTGCGACTTTCTACAAGACCGATTCTTACAGAATATTTTTATATTGCGCAGTTGCTTAAATGTTTTTTCTCAAATTAACCAGATACAGTAGTTATTGCAAGATGTTTATGCATGGTATTCTTTTCTGGACATTTGCATTAAATTCTGATTTCAGTTGGAATAGTCGTGGCCTGCAAAGTTAGGTTCTTTACATGGGCGTCCGCACATTAGGATAGAAGGGGCACTTGACCGCCTGGAATATGCAAACCCCAATATTCACGTTGAAATTTGAAAACCTTGCTAAAATATTAACCCTGACTATTGTGTTAGAATGTGTGTTTGCCCCTCCTGGAAAAAAATATGTGGCGTAACCGCGACCATCGTGTTTTGCCCCTCTTGGAAAAATTCTCGTGGGCGCACATGGTTCTTTAGAATAAGACTGGATTGCATTGCATTGTCTTGGATGTTTTACTAAGTATACAGAATATTGATGCGTTTTTAGAGTGTATCGTAAATTTTAATGCCGCGGTTCATTGTTATTGCAAATTTTACCAAGCAGAAAGTAGGCCTAATAGGCAAAAAATACGATGTTTATGGAACACTGGGACCCAAAGAGACGAAATACTATGACTAGCGAATCGCCCATAATATCGTTATGCAAACTTTAAACGAAATTGTAAACGCTAAGTTTAATAACCGATTATGACTTTTAAATATGTTTATTGTGCTTTTTATAGATTTTCAACAAGCGCTTCTGTCACTGGCGACGAAATCAACAAAGCACGGAGTGTCGAATGCTACACACTTTATGAATTAAAACAAAATGTACGATAGATACATGACATAGTTCCTCATCTTCAACGCGGAAAATGATTTGTAATCATTTGCTATCAACGAAAACACATTAACAAGGTCTTAAGTCAAGACAAGATCTGTGCGCTGGTGCACAATCGTTTGACTTAAGCTCTTGACACACGTCTGCAGGTTAAAAAGTCAAAAAAGTCGAAGCAACCCGCCGCCCCATAGATACACTGACCTTTGCCCGGCCGACAACCGATGAAACCGAAGATTGAAAAGATATGAAGACGAGACTTCTGACATTGGCGATAGATAATACAATAGAAAACGGTGGAGTTAGGTTTCTTTTGTATAAATTTGGGTCATATCTTAAAACACAAAACATGTCACGTAGATCACAAAATTTAAACAATTTGGAGTATGTCGATTTTAATATAATGAAACCTAAAGCTGATATTGACCAGGAAAATTATAAATAAGCAGATGTAGAATTTAAGAAATTATGACCGAGTCACATCAAGAAAATTTCGGATGTCTGTCAAATTTTGAGGATGAATATTGAGCGTTTCATATTATACGCAGAATGTGATATCGTCTTTAATAGACCAAGGTAATTCAGAATTGAAATTTAAAATCATCACTAGAATTGATCTTGACTGCCGATCTAAAACTCCATTTAGAATCCCAAGAAACGAGAGAAACATTCTCCTTTAAAGTGCGGTCAGATATCCCCTTGAGGCCCGACTCCGTATACGGACGTTTTCCTGGTGAAGTCGTTGACAAAAGCTGGCACTGTTGCATTCTCCCATCCAGTCATTTCGGTGCATCTGTCTGTCGCTGGCTGAAATAGGACCAAGTTGTCTATCCTATCATTTGGTCCCCTTCAACCAGTTATGGGCAACACAGAAGCGTCTTTAAACTACAGTATACTTGCTTACTTTTCTCCAACCAAGACAGCACATAAAATGACCGAAAGAGCAATCAAGAAATCAATTACTGCCAGCAATCGATTGGCTGATGCAATATAAATTAGTTGAGATTCCGGAGGTTAGTTTTCAAGTGAAGTCAAGTAAAGATGTTAGACAAGGTTTAGTTTATTCTTCCAAAAACACCATTGGTACCCGATAAATCAGTTAATATTTTACGTGATCTGAAATCTATATTGAAAAAAGTTCAATTTCTTTAATACGACAGAACGAGGAGAGATTAAAGTCACTATTTACCTGTTGTCAATCTGCTTCAGTGAGTCAGGAAAGTTTTTATCGCAATTGATATAAAACTTTATTTTTGTGTTTTGATATCTGCCTATTTCGGTTTGCCAATCATCATCTATTAAGTCTACGACTGTTATATAAACTGTTTGAAGTGTTTTGGTATTGATACAAATCTCAGGAATCATCCAAATGGTCATAATTTGAGCCTACAGAAGGCATGCAAGTCGCAGTTCGCCCTCATTGAATCCTTTATCTAAATCCAATGTGCATCTGACAACATCACGAAAGCTGCAACTGTCCCTGCGGTCCGATACTCGAAGTCTTATGAAGATTCCTCATAGCAAAACATCACTCGACTCCAGGTCATTTGCAGTGTCAGGGCCAAAGACATGGAACGATCTACCGATAATCGTGAAATCATCCTGTTCTCTAACATCCTTTAAGAAAAATCTAAAGACTTATTTGTTTAGAAAATCTTATTCTCTTCTGCCTTAGATTGCTTTCCATTCATTTTTATGACTATTATTTTATTTATTTTTATTGGATGTGCCCTTGTTCCTGACATTTTGGTAATATGATGCACAAGAAATTGTCAGTCTAATAATGGTAATACTAATAATAAATAAGCTGACCGAATTTCTTATATAGGACTCGTAGATCCTGCATTAACTGTTGGAAGCCAATGTGAATCGTCGAAGTAAACGCTCTGCCATCCAGTCACACCGACGTTTGTGCATTTCCAGGAAGAATATGTGATAACGTAACCATCGCCTGTTTGAGCCAATTTTCTTTCTTTCACTTTCATTCCTGCCTATGCACTATGTATAACAATTATATCTAACAATTTCAATAAATCAGGTTGCCTCCATGGCGGGATGCTTCCTTTTAGGCACCCTTTTCTTCTCAGCATACCACTTATAACTCTTATCTACTATATGATGCACTATTAACTGAATGTTCGAGTTATAAATATTAATTTATAATTTGACTACTTCTCAAGTTTCTGTTAGCTTAATTTCTATTGTATATTTAGGTCATTATAAGTCTTGTGAATATTGTGTAAATTTTCTTTATCTTATTTTAATTTCAATTGATGTCATTTATTGTAATTGATCTCAGATAGGTCTATGCCAAGTTGGGAAGTTAGGTTGAAATAAACCTCAGTTCAGTTATATATATATATATATATATATATATATATATATATATATATATATATAAAAGAAATATAGCCTATATGTATATATTTGCATATATATGCATATATATATGTTGTCAACAGGAGATGCGTCCTGAGGAACAAAATGTCCGGCAGGGCGATTGATTTTAGAAAAATATGAAATAAATTGCGCGTGCTTGGAATAAATCGTTCGGGCGAAATAAATTGACGATTACGTGTAAGATTTGTAAAAATCTACATCAAGACAGAGATAGCCTACGTGATTAAACTCTAGATTTCAATGTCACTACAGTATTATTGCAGAACAAAAATCGTCCAAAAACTACCTTAATTTCAGATTGTCGCCAAGTTAGCGAAGGTCATTGCATTTTTAAATATGTAGAAATTAGGACAGACTGCGCCCTAATGAAATAGGCCCAGAGATGTCAATGGGTTGCGTTAACCCATGAGTTGAGTTGGGTTGGATTGGGTTTTCACATTCGATTAGCCTAATTATAGGCACTACTTTGTTATTATCTAAGTTTCTGCATTTAATAGCCTTACGTATAACGACATGATTCTCTGAAATGGATGCCGGGTTCAAATTAAAAGCGTTCACAGCGTTTCTGGGAGAAAAAACTGCATCTCCAGACATCCTAAAAATAGTGCACTGTATAGTAATAGGCCTGTATGAAAGTAAGACCAGTGGGGGAGGTGAATCAGAGCTGTGGGCAGGGGCATAGCTGGGGTGTCCAGCCCCCGGGAACAAAACATACTGATGGCGCGCCCCTGAGCTTTCAAAAAATCTCAACCTCACAAAATATCTGACAAGCAAAAAAGTTAGTCACTATTGACCCTAAGCTGAAAAAAAACAAAATAGCAGAAAAAGAAGGTCGTCACAACTATATTGACGCTTCTATATAGTTTTTGCTACCCTAAACTCGATTTTGGCGCCCCACTAAACCCCATTTTGGCGTCCCCACCTCGGCGCCCGTAAACATATGTGCATCCACCCAATAATTACGCCTACGCGGTGGGCAAAGTATGCTAATTGTACGATTACGCAAACAGAGTTAATTAAATAAGTTAGTGAGGGTATGGAACATTTCTCCTTGCTATGGATAGAGTGGACCACAGGAACGCGGAGGCGCCCCGCAGCTGGCAGCGTGACAAATCACTGCAGCACTGCCTTCTACACCACGCTTACATGTATAATTTTGCCAGATCCAGATAGAAGATCATGGGTACATGTAAATCAATCAGGCTTAGAAACTGCAGGACTTATAAGCACAAAGACATTACGCATAAACGCAATCACAGTGTCTTAACGCGTCAGCTTTCGATCTCATCGTTATCCGATGCCAGTTTGTTGTAGAAGGCAAAGGTCAAATGCCAATGCAAAGCAATACATTTCGATTGCACTATTTGATCTCATATGGCATCTTGCAATTATGGTATTTAAAAAAGGCTGAAGTGCCAAATATGAAAATCGACAAAAAAGACAAACGTTAAAAGCCGCGTTTTTCGAGATAAAATGAAAAGCTCATGAATGGCTTCAAACATCTATGTCCTACAAATATCCCTTTGAAAATAATAATTATTATCCAATAACTGTTTTAAAGAACGACATCACAACCTCAGTGGGAGGCAGAAGCATATTGGTCGTTTGAGTACACACACCCTGTAGGCTACTTAGTTGGCAGGCCTAGCTGGAAAGGCGGTGGATTCATGGATGGAACTATGGAAACCTCGCTCATTCAGCCAATACCGTGAAAAATTGAAAGCATTAACCGTTCAGTTGCTCGGCGATGCATACGATGTACCATTGCTATGATCGTGGGGGCGCACTGCTGAATTTGCACTGCATTAATTAAACAAAGATAATATCGATGGCATCGCCATGGCTAGCCGATTGCAAACCCGGACGAGAAGGGAGGAGCCAGACGACCATCGTACTTTGACGGACGCGTCTTAAAATAGATGCAACGTTTATCGAGACAGAACGCATGTTGAAATTAAAAGGCTGCGAGTCGAACAATTTGTAATCCCCGCTATAGCCGCACACACACACAAACAGACACACATACATGCTTATCGTCTTTGATTAGGATGCGTCTATAAGCAAACACAACACACACACACACACGCGATCAATTTTATTCCAAACAAACAGTATTAAATTGGCAAAACGAACTGGGCGTTTGGTTTGTTGCTATGTTCATTTCTACTACACGTGTCTTGTGATTAGGTTTGGTAATTAAATGAAAAGTGACAGAACATTTGTAAAGCTCCTCTTCTGGATCAGCACTCAGAAGCACCTCTACTATAATTAATAGTTTCGAATAGGAATTAAATAGATATTCAGGTGTTTCAAGAGGATCGTCAAGAAGGTTTCGTTTTAAAATGCGGTATATCTTCGTTATGACGTATTTAGCGGGTGTGCAATACTTGTTACGTTATAGCCGATGTACGTTAACTTAAATCCTATAAAACCCAAAATAGGGTAGCGCATCAAAAGGAACTGTACATTGCGGTACTTTATAACGAAATTTGACAGTGGATGTCCGTGGAGTACGAAGTATCGGAACAAATCGGAACAAAGGCAGGATCGACCAGTAAAATAGAGCCTGACTGGTTGAAAATTAGTTACGGAGGCATTGATATATATATATATATATATATATATATATATATATATATCCTATAACTCTGCAGTGACGTATCTGAGGGATGCTACACAGCATTTGTTTACGCGCAATCACCATATGTATTGTTTGTAGCAACTGTATATAGAGCACAAATTTATCACACAGCGTTCACCGGACATTGGAAACAGGCAGTTGACAACTCGCGAACGTGTACAGCAAAGGAATGGTGATAATCTCCTCAAATTAATTACTGATAATGATACGCAACTGCTCATCAAAAACATAAACAGAGTTTATTGCACTATTCCATCAGGCCTTGCAATATGAGTAACACAAACAATAATAATACCAATTGTAATATTATATATTACACTAATTATTTAGTAATATGGTATACAAAGTATTACAGTTTATATAGCGTTATTCTAATTATATTATTATGAGTTTGCCATGGCTTTCTCTAGACCCGCCTTTTATCTTCGTACATAACGTTGTTATCAACTTATCGGCGCCAAAAAGTTGGGCGTCTTGGTTGTCACGGCTAGATTCCGGGACGGTCACCAATCCAACTACTAACCGCGCTTGACGTTGCTTAACTTCAGTGTTCTGACGTGAACCGGTCGCACAGCGCCAAGTAGGCTGATGAATTATTATTATTGTAAATGCGAAAATTCAAATGAGACGACGTTTATGGAGTCATGCAACAAGTCATGTGAAACGAACCGGTCGTTTTATTCTTCGTTGAGATCGGTGACTCTCTTCTAATAACGTATCGTGCAGCAAGATGTTTGCTTGTATTTTATGACATATTTACTTCTTCTAAGCAAACACAAGACGACGCTATTGACAGAGCATTCTAGGCTATGGCTAGAATAAGGTAGCGCAGCTGCAAGAACTGTATTTATCGGTGCCATAGAGATTCTACCATCAAAAGTTGATTGACATTTTCCAGGAAGAAACGAAATTATTTATGCATCGCTGTCTGCCTGTATGTCTTATGCAAAACTATTTTGGTATTGGAAAAGCAGCAAAATCATTACATTACAACAGCGGTATTCGAACTTTTTCAAAGCCGGTTCACATTGCGCCTTCCATCGTTCGTAAGGTTCCTTCAGTTAGCTACAAGGAAGTCCAATTATTTCTATGACTGATATGGCGCAGTAATTTAAATATGCGTAAATACGGGTCCTCTTAATAGACTGTTATAAGGAGCTGTCCATTAATTATGTCAACAATTTTTTGGCAATTTTTAACCCCTACCCCCTTGTCACCAACTGTCAACTTTCACTTACCCCCCATAATTACGTCACAAACTTTTGACCTCCCTCCCCAAGATCAATGACAGGTCCAAATAACACGGTTATTATTTTTGTGGTGATGACCATTTTTCTCTTTTTTGCTCATCGAGTGTCAAAATGTGGTGGTGATGACCTTTTTTGCCATGCTTTTTTCCATTGTAATTAGTAGTATTCCATGAAATTTCCTATTTTTTGATTATTTGTAAAAGTGAAATTGTTGGCGTCAACTTCTCTTGACCCCACCTTTCCCTGTCAACAACTGTCAAACTTTTTCAAACCCCCTCCCCCCTAAATTGTTGACGTAATTAATGGACAGCCCTAAGTGCACCAAAGAAAGAGATAAAATTTACAAGATATTCAAATGCAGAAATAAATTCGAGACTTAATGACAGGATATTGGCAATTCCCAACTGAAAAATGTTTACAAAGGTCCTTAATTCCTGTAGCGTGGGATCTCCAGTAGGGTGCCACTCAGTGTAATGGCCAAAAAAAGTTTGAAACATTTTCCATGTCTCACCCCTTCATTTTGTTTCTTTTATGATACATGATAACTCTGCCAAGTTTCATTCTGATATTTTAATATCTTCTGGTAGCTCAATGGACAAAATATTGTCACATGTACAATTTTACATTTATCTCCATAATATGAAAACGACTATTGGAAAAAGGAACATGAAAGGCAAAGGAGGCTGAGCGGATGGAACAAGCCAAAAGGAAAGTGGAGACTGTGGAGTTAAGCAGCAGCAGCAGTGAGACTGAAACCACTAACGACTGCGATTTGGATGATGAATCCAATATGCCACAGAGCCCACAGACTCCTGGTCAACTGAAACGAAGCAGGCCTATCAACGTCATCAGTCCAGGTCTGGCAGCTGCACTAGACAGAACTAAAGTCAGTGACAGGAATGCAGCTTAGCTTACATCATTGCAGCAGCAGCAGAATCACTTGGGCATAACCCTTTAGCCATAGCCATTAACAATGGATCAATCAGAAGAAGCAGACACAAGCAATCAAGCACCGCGAAATAGCAGCCAAAGAGATTCGAGCAGCCTTTGATCCAAACTGTTCACTAGTAGTGCACTGGGTTGGGAAAATGTTGCCTGCTTTAATGTCGGAAGAAGTAGTCGATCGTCTTGCAGTTCTGGTGTTTGGAGATGGAATAATGAAGTTGTTGGGGGGGTGCCAAAATTTCCAAATGGTACCGGACAAGCAGAGGCAACTGCAGTGTTTAATCTCATTCAGGAATGGAACCTCGCCGACCGCATTAAGTTCGCGTGTTTTGACACTACACACAACAATACAGGCCTTCAAGCCGGCGCTTGCATACTTTTGGAAGAAAAGCTGGGCATGTATCTGATCAGCTTGGCATGCAGGTATCATCACATCATGGAACTAATAGAGGCAAAGGTGTTTGATACACTGATGGGACCATCTGGTGGACCAAACATCAAGTTGTTTCAGAGAATTGGTCAAAATTGGAGTTCGATTAACCGGTCTAGGTATGAAAGTGGGCTGGCTGTAGATTCCATCGCGCCGGTTCTTGGCCCATTTCGGCATGACCTCACTCGCTTCATTCAGCGGCAGATAACAGAATTTCAGCCCAGAGACGACTATTGTGAGCTTCTGCAGTTGATTTCTCGGAGCTGAGTGCGTGCAGTACGGACCTAAAGGTTCAGGCTCCCAGAGATTTCTACCGGGCTCGGTGGATGGCAAAACTAATCTATACTGTCTAAAGATTTTCCTGTTTTGCTCCCAGGTCCGAATGACTGCACGTGAGCTGTCAGCTTTGGGCCATATCACCACTTTTGTACTGAAGGTCTATTTGAAGGTCTGGTTTACATGTGAATGTGCCTCATCTGCTCCACAAAATGATCAGCAGCTACTCTGTGAGTTGGAGAGCTACAAGAAAATACACGAAGCTGTTGCTAAAGCTGCACTGAAGTCACTCTCTGTGTTCGAGTGTTCGTGATAAACTGATTGTGTTGAACTGTTGATTATTAACTTCTGATGTAACTGTTAGCAATTGCTGATCTTCTTGTAAAGAATTTTTGCAATAATTCAGTTTGTGATGCTAAAGATAATATTATTTGCTTATATCGAGAACTGTCGCGAATTGTAAAACTTTATCAGACTTGAGCTACCAGTAAATATGATAATAGAACATCCAAAATTTATCAGCGAATTTCTTTTGTTATTATGAACACTTTTGAAGGGTGAGAGGATGACAAATGGAAACTTTATTTTTGAGTGGCACCCTAATCTCCAGTCGCAGACATTTTTAGTAATATTAGAAATAGACGGGGGCTCTTGTGCATATTTTAAAGACTACTGTAATTATAATTTTATTCAGAGGTTGTTCCATGTGGGGATGAGTGAGGATGCATCCCCTACCGGACTTTGGGAGTTACTTTTTTGCTTGCGAAAACCTATTTTTGGGTAAAAGCCAGTAAAAATAACTGGGGCTGACCTTTTTTCCTTGTCAACCTATTTTTCGGTAAAAGCGTAGTAAAATTAGGGATAAAATTTCTCTTTTCAGCTTTTTCGGCAAAGTTTATTGATTTTTTTCCTTATTTTTTCACCCCCAACAACTTTCTATGCATTCATTCATCCCCCCACCAAAAAATCCTGAAACCTCCACTGATTTTATTACAGAGAGACCAACGCTGCAATAACGCTGTCACAGTCCGAAGACGGAAAAGAAAATACATCAACGAATGAATTCAATACAAGCAGTAAGCAAAGTAATCTAGTAATACATACTGGGTTTTAATCTAATCTGAATCTAATCTAAAACTTCTAAAGCGCCACTTAATTATGCAAAGGAGCATCAACCGATGGCATACCAAATCCAAATAATTAAAGATCCAGGTCAAATCTAGGGTATCCGGCCGGACAACGGGTGCCAGTCTATGGTAGATAAGCCAGGTCAAAAAGATGGGTTTTTAATTTTATTCTAAAAACTGCAATAAATTTGCAATGCGCGCAGGCTGAGGGAATGAGCTCCAGAGTTTGGGGCGACCACTGAAAAGGAACGAGAGCCAAAAACTGTCCGAGTATGTGAGAAGGAGAGAACTATTGCAGACAAGAATCTGGTCGAGTCTTTGCTTGTTTGCACAGAAAGTTTAGAAAGAGTGGCTTAATGGCTTAGTAAAGGTTTTGTTGAAAGCCACTGATATTCAAGTTCAAAAGTTTTCATGCACATATTCAAAAAGCTGTGCTGGTCCACAAGAACCAGCCATGCGGTCCGGGCTGTGGACCGCGGTCCGCGGTCCGCGGTCCGCGGTTTGAGTACCATTGCAGAACAGTGCGTGAGAAATACTAGGTCAGCCTTCGCCTCTTTACTAGTCGTTTTATGACAAATGCAGCTAAGACAGCCGTATGCTCATAAATATATAGAGATGCTCTTGGGTATTAAAACAAATCAATAGCTACGATTAAGTCTGAGCATGTTTATTTGCCATCTTCGTCTTAGGCAACTAATAGACCCATACGCTATTCAACAGTGAGGAAATTAAATTGTCTGCTGTTCTTTACCTTTAGTCATCTATCCTATCAATACAATGTTAAGCAGAGGCGCACCCAGGGTTCAGGAATGTGGCGGAGGGTCATCAAGGCTTCTACAGACTGACATTTCCAAGTCCGCTGAGGGGGCTTGACTGGGAGTGGTGAGCTCCATGGATGGGGTTTGGGCCGAGTCCTAGCCGAAATTTTTTTATGGTAATAATAGATTCAAACATTGAGATTTGTTGCATATTTTCGAACTATATGACGCACATTTTTGCAATACATCCACGAAAAAAGGGCATTATTAAATTCGAATATTGAAAACTGGATTAAAATTTGCTGACTATAAGATAGCTATTTGGTGATCACAATGTCCCTCATTATATAGCATGTTCCTAATGTTTCTGCAAGAAGTTTCTTACTATTGCCGGCATGCTGAGAGGCCCACACCGGCTTGCCCCTCATTTGGCTGTGCTAATGGACACGAAGACAGACAAGACATTTAGTCCGACTAGGGGCTTTAGGGGGCGTTTCAGTTGACCGAGATGGGCCTGGAACGGACGGAGCCTCAGCCTAAGAAGGTTTTGAGTAATATTAGAATTAGACGATGAGCTCTGGTGCATATTTTAAAGACTAATTATGATTTATTACTGTGTGGCCAATAGCTGTATTACAACGACATGTATCGATTCTGTTGACAATCATCCTATCACACAACAAACAATTTCTTGACGGTTTTGTGCAAATTCCACGCCTGATCGAAGCCCGATTGTTGGGGGCGGCGCCGGCTCCAAACCCTCTCTCATGGCAACGCCATTGCTGCTAAGAAACAGCTACCGGGGAATGAAGAACATTAATTACAGCGTAAATAAGCGAACTACAAGAAAATATGGGTTGTCTAAGACCATTGAGAATATAATGATTAGAGTGCAAGCCATCTATGAACGTATATACTTTGAAATAACAAGACATTTAAATGAACGAGTATTTAGGATATGATATTCAAAGTTGATTCTGCTGCAGTAATCGAGTAACGATAGACCTACTCATATAGTCGTACGGTAAAATATATTATATCTACAGTCTATTGAGACTAAACCACTAATTTAGCCAGTAGTCGCCCATAAACTTCGAAATACAACTTGGAAGGCGAAATTTAATACGACCAAGATCACAATCAAACAGAAAACATCGAACAATTATCACGAAGTCCGTAATCACCAAATGCAATGAAGCCAGTCGTATCGAACGAAGCGTTAACTGAATGCAATGACCTTCCTGTTGTCAACAGATCCAAAGAGTCTGAAGATGATAGCGATGACGCGTTAGCGAAAATCGCTGAAGCTCATGATATTCAACAGCAAGAAATTGCAGACGAACAGAGACTTGGATTTCGTTACGTCTTCAGATTGGCTTTGAGACGACGTTTCACAGCGTTTGCGCAGGAAGTATCGGTTCCTTATGTCAGCCATTTGGTGGAACCTTCATCAAACGGCAATGGTTCAGTTGTCCGTAAGAGCCTTTGGGTATTTCTCCTGTTGTTTGGAGTTGGATTCATGACCTACCAGTTTTATGATCGAATCTCCTATTTTCTTTGTTATCCGACAGTTACTGATTATCGGATGACCTACAACAGATCGCTTCGTTTTCCTTCTGTTACCATCTGTCCTGAGACTCGTGGAAGCAGAAGACGAATGGCATATCTGGGTGAGCATTTAATAATGAAATTACTCTGCTACATTTTTTCCACATTTTAGCTGCTATGCTCATTTATCGAGGTGCGTAAATACCGGATTTAATAGAATCTAAATAAACTAGGCTCAAGAGAGTTCAGGCAAAATGCTGTCCAGAGAGGCACCATGGTACTTCAAACTTTGAGCAAAATTACCTATCTGCCTTGAGAATTCCGGGACTTGTATAACACAATAGTTCTCCATTGAGCTCCAAAACATTTTAGATAAAGGGAGTTCTAAAGTTTATTACTTGGGTCATAGATTTGCGATACTACTGTTTCGTCTACTGCAGAGCAGGGGATAATAATTATGAATTCAGAATGTTAGGCTGCACGGGAGAATGTTAAATCGACAATTTGAACATTAGTACATTGCTGTCAATATCTACAAGAATAGACTGCTATAGGCTTTATTTTATTCTGAGATTAATTATTGTGCGTTTGTCATCTGAGTACTGAACAACGCCTGGAAAACAAGCAAACTTGCAGATATCTTGCCATAGATAGACCGACCTTATTGATAGATACAATCTTTACCATGTACATCCAAGAGATCAAAGAAGATAAGATTTTGTATTTCTGCCTAGGTCAAGAAGCAGTGACCCTGTTTGAGGCCATACCTCCTTATCCTGACATTGATTTCAATGGTGACTTCAAATATCTTAATGCCACCTTTTGGGACGCTAATTTCAGAGAACTGTACGCATCATGGGTTCTGACACTTGACGATGTCTTCATCCAGGTAACGAATATAGCTTTTACTGATACTGAACGGCTTTGCTACAGGACGATATAAAATGTCACGACTCACTATCCTACTCTATTTGATGCGAAATTCTGTGAACCGCAAGTCAAACATTTCTGCTATATATAGACCAAATACTTGTTGATTAAAATGTATTATATTCGATCGTCCCAGCATGAGAGGTGTCTATAAAATGTGAACCACAACAACCACGTCCTTCTTATTTTGTAGATCGCGTCGATTTCCCTACATGGATTCTTCTAAATGCAGTGTACCAACTTTTACCGTTTGTAGCTTAGCATGAATCTCCCAATGGTATTACTGTGTTGATGAAGCCTCGCACCGCTAACCCTTTTCCGTAACGACTCCAGCTAAAAGGGCAGATTCCGGCTATACCCAGGGGGGGTCGAGAAAAATTCCTATCGGCCCCTGGGCAGGAGCAGTCAACGGGCCTTTAGAAAGTTTATAAGTTTATATTTCTGAACACAGTATTTCCTCGGAAAAGTTCTAACGTTCTCATTACGGTCAAGTCTGAAAAATTCGTGATGACCTTATTTTTGTTTGTCAGGCTTTTCAGGCCGTTACAGTAATATACGGACATATAGTATTCCATGTGCTTTATGTGTTAAAATTTGTAACATTTAGAGAATCCGCCTGAGCTCCTACGGGTTGCCGTGCCCCTGGGTATTTATCGCTAGGTGGCGCCGCTATGTACGCGCTTGCAAATTTCGTTGCCGTTTTTGGCATGTACCGACGTTTTGCGCCTGAATTCATGGTCGGGTGCAAGGATTAGAGATTCGTCCGTCGGTTTTCCGAAGAGTTTCTAACAGTCCTCATCTTTTCCTGTCGTTCTGAACGTTCCAGTCGTATTAGTGGGTCGCCGCCGTCTATCGGGTCGTTCGTCAATGGCGGTCATTGATGTAGCGCTATGTTGCTACTTGGCGTGGATGCGATCGAATGGCGTTCTGGGCGTCGCTTCCATCTTCGTGAGAACTGCGTTCCGCTAGTCGGATTTCTGAGGAGTATCTTGCCGTCCTGTACTCTTTCACGTCGTTCAGGAGTTTCTAGTCGATCGGTCGCCCGTTGAGAAGCTGCCAAGGTCAGCCGTCTTAATCGGTTTCTGCAGGAAATTCAATGGAGCAGCCATTGAAGGCCGCTCCGGATATCGTTGGAATCTCCATCTTCGTTGGTCTTGTCGATCACGGGAACGAACCGTTTTCTCGCGGAAGAACGCTTCTTCGCATTTTCACCGGCGGATTTTACCGTACGCAGAATTCCTACTTTCAACTTGCGGATTCTCAACACCTACTTCCGTTACTCGTTGACGTGTCAATGTTGCTGAACTATTTCTAGGAAGGACCTCTTCTCAAGGACTCAATGCTGGTTTTCTTTACGGTGGCAAAGTTCTTTTTACCATCCACGTGGATCTTGTAACATCGCCACTTTCATACTTTTATTGACATGTCAGCGTTGTCAAAGCGCTTTTGACTTTGGTATTTTTAACTATGCTACAGCGCTATATACATTGTCCAGTTAACATAACATAACATAAGATTTGCCCTTGCCCCTCTCGGCGGGCCTGCCTTTTCCTATATAAGCCCGTTATCTGAATATTGAATATAGGGCCTACAATGTGGGATAAACTCTCAAATTTTTTTATTATAATAAATAATATGATTAATTTTATTTTTGGTATTGTAAATCTGATGTTTTACTGTGTGTACAACTTCAGTGTGAATTCCGTCAAAGACCTTGCAATATGGTGAAAGATATCAAAACAAAAATTCTCGATGGGCGAGCATGTTTCACTTTTAATTCTGGTTCGTCATTCGTGCAGTGAAAATTAGTGTCATAGCAATTTTCATAGTGAAAATAATCGCTTGCATTTTTGAAAAATAAAGTGTGAGACATTTAAATAATCTTGAATTCAGCGCGATTTCACAGTTAATTTTGGAAAGACCTAGAAATAGAGATAAGTAAATGCAGATAGGCCTACTGTAGTCTATTGCTGTTCTTGATATCGTCTTCATTGTCATTATCATTTTGAATATGGAACACTTATCGAAACGTTGCTGAATTGAATTGCAGAAACTTCAGATTTACGCACTGAATATCCTGGAGCTGACAACGGACTACGTCTTATGCTCTTCGACAACCAATCTGATGTCTTAGTTTCTGCTTCTCCAGCTGCTGGATTTCAAGTTTGTACATGCTTATGAGCGTGCTCAAATGGGACATAATTTTGATAGGATCAGATTCTTTTATCTTTAAGCATGCAATAGATCATAAACAGTTGTACGGCGTAGAACTAAATTATTAAGAAGATAATTAGAACTTGGGTATCATAGGCAAACAAATGCCTTTAGAAGCAAAGAAGGACACTTCCACATAAAATTATGTTGGCCTTTTACGAATCTGGATACAAATCAATTCAACAGCAATCACACGCTCCTCAAGATTTTAATGGCCATAGCCGCTATTTAGACCTAAATGTCTTTCATTTAAGAAGAACAATCCATGTAGGTGTAGTGCCTGCTTATTTATGTAGCCTACTGCACTCTACAGTATTTGCTATAAACAAAATACCTCGTCCAGTGTACTTCACAGGGAAAGTCTTGAAATGTATTATGCCTAAAACCAATGTTGATGACTTGTTTTTGGCAAGCCGGCGATTAATCTAAATGACAGAACTTGTGCAAAGTGCATGCATTTTCAAGCAAACTTTAATTCGCGGTATCTGAACTGTAGCGAAAATGGTAACGACTTCGACAGAATTCGTGACCGTTATAACATTGTTGCTAGTAGTAACAACCACATACCCATAAATACTCTGGTACTGTGATAAAAAAAGACGAACTAGCGTGAACGCCAAATATAAGTCAATTTTCAGAAGCGTCTCCACGACGTTTTTGAAGGTTTAAATCATATTAAGATGCCAATCGACAAACACCGGCCAAGTATTTTGGATAACAATAACAGGCAAGGTCTAATAGGCTATAGAAAGTCTAGGCACTTTCGATTTATTTATTGTCTCTTGACAAGAAGAATATTCCGTGACAAAACATATCTAATGACCGTATGCTGCTCTCTTAACACTTTAGTTGTTGCGCCTTCAGGTGTTATTGCATGATCCAGGTGAAATTCCACCGGTAACAGCTCTTGGATTCAGAGTCTCTCCTGGAAAATCGACGGCTGTTTCGTTCTCACTTAGAAGCGTAAGATTGTCGAATAATGTAGGCCTACCAAATAAAATACCATCGATAATCTGAGATCTGCATTTTAGTCTTTTATTGTTTTAATTTATCACTGCTGCATTGTTCAATATTTAACTAGCAAAATTTGTTGCAGATCCAATAAAAATCATGTAGATGATCTGTCAAATTCAATTTTATTTGTCGAATTTTATTGCTTACAACTTTTAATATTTCCTTCTCGCAATTTTATTACTTTTTTCATTAGGTTTCTCACTTGCCGGCCCCATATGGTGATTGTCACGACGAGAAAGGGTACACTTTGATGGGATGTTTCGTAAGATGCTGGTACGATTACATACGGAAAACCTGCAACTGCTCAGGCGATTACTATGGTATCAAGCTTGCTATTCGTACATTAATCACAATGCTACTACTACTACTACTACTACTACTACTACTACTACTACTACTACTACTACTACTACTACTACTACTAAAACTACTACTGCTACTACTACCACTACTACTACTATTACCATTATTATTATTATTATTATTATTATTATTATTATTATTATTATTATTATTATTGCTACTACTACTGTGGAGAACTCAATTAGGCTCGTTTCAGCTTTTTATCTGAAAATTCTTCCGCGCTATCACTTTTTTATCCACCTCGTCTAGCGAGTATCTGCACCGTAACCTTCACTCAAACTGTTACCGTCTTAACTCTACGGCTATCCTGGTGCTTAGCCTTCTCTCTTAAATCATGCACACGGCAAGTCGCTGAGGGAATCCTTATCTCAACGCACCGTCTAATTCTCCAGCGCCGCTTCCTTATGTTGCGCCGTCTGAACTCACAGCGCCGTCTAACTGCGCCGCGCCGTCTGACTATGTCCGATTGGCGTCGCGGTCCTATATGCAAGAGACGTCGTCTCTCCCCGTAAAATGCGGATTACATGTCGAGAAATGTGAGAGTAAAAATTTGACCTTCATCAATGGCTGTTGCAAGATCGGATAAACTTCTCAGTGGAGCTGTTTTGTTTGAGCAGCCTGATCTGAATTGTTTCACTGAGTTGTTTTTAGCTAAGCATAGTGTAGGGACAGCATTGCAACGCGACACTAGTAAAAGGACAGAAATTCAAGCACTTCGATAATGTCATTTTAGCAAGCGGTCGTTCCGAAAGACAGTATAATGCAATCTGTCAGTGTCATGACCCATAAATCGACCAGAATGTTTTGGTTGCGCACGAGAAAGATATAAATTCGCGATTCATAGATAACGCAGGATTCGGCGAAACTGAGAAAGACTGAGATGACAACAACGCTACGATACTAGGAATTTGTAATTTATTCTCTTTACTACTCACTTAAGAAATCAAAACATGTTCTAATAAGAAAGAGATTGGCAGAAAAAATAATTAAGCAGGTGTAGTTATAAGCTTTGATTTATTTCACAGATTACAGATCGCCAGTTTGCAATATGGAGCAGGTTGGTAGTTGCCTCTTCAAAACTGCGTATTCGTTTGTTGCAACTGGAGCATCGCGCAAATGCGTCTGCCCTCTTCATTGCAATCAGAGAAGTTATCCAGTTTCTATATCATCTAATCCACTCTCACAACTTTATCTCAATCACACTTCTAAAAGTCTGAACATTAGAGGACGAAGCATTGACACTTCAAAACTAAACAGAGAACTGGTGTTCCTTGACATATTCTATTCGAAGTTAACGTACGTTGACATTCAAACGAAACCAGCTTACAACGCACTGAAGCTTTTCGCCGATCTTGGAGGCGCCCTGGGACTAATTCTTGGAGGAACAGTGCTCACTGTTTACGAAGTGTTTGAATTTTTATTCGAGCTCGTCATCGATTTGGTGAAGTCCTTTAGATTTTCAAGAAGGTTGAGATTGTCAAGGAATCTGGCTTAGATATATCTGTTGAACACTATTCGAAATAAAGCCCTGTTTAGAATAGTAAAGCCCTGTTTAGAATAGTAATAGAGAGTGCACAGCTTCTATCAATTTCAGAAGACGATGCAATTTTGACTCTTTTGCACAGTTGTGTAATATTATTTTTGCAGCACAGTCAAAAACATGGTTGTTATTTTTCAGATCAATTTATCTGAAATTTTCTGTTTACATGACGCAAGACCGACTCTTTAAAACTTTTAATTAGGTAAGCGGTCAATTAACATATACAAATTCAAATGATTTATATTTCGATTGTTATAATTTCATGACAGAACTTTGTCACAATTTACGTAATCCTCTTCGAAGAAATTGAGAAATGGCTTACGCAGTCGCCTGGTTCCTTTGCAGGTATACGGAATTGTCCAATAATATCGGTACCACTTTGTTTCGTTGTAAATATTTCCAAAGTCCCTGGGTCACAATGCATGAAATTGTGTGTACCAGCTATGTAGGCAGGATTTTATGGTTGGGGAGGCCGAAGTCCAAGATTCACCCCTCCCTTTCGTTTGAGCATGCAACGCCATTTTCGGCTTGAATTCATAGGGTGCAGCTACCTTCAGGCTGGGGGGGGGGCTTGAACTCCCAAGTCCATGCCTAGCTACGTCACTGGGGTGTACCCCAGCAGTAACTCGCGAATGCAAAATTTGAAAATGTCTTTATTATTCCAAAGTGCAGCGGCGCCACCAAGCGAACATCCATACTAACGGTAGGACGCGTTCACATAATATGATTTTGACTGCTGATATTAGTAACTGAAGGATTTAATATAGTGTCTAAATAAATTTTTTTACTTACTATCTTCTGCCTAGATAGTGTTACAGTGACGTCTTCTTTTGTTTTATTTAGTCTTTTTTGTAAAGTAAATTCTATACTTTTGCAATAAGACGGGCAAATATAAAGCGATGCTCGTTCGTGAATAAAGGGCTTGCGTCTGGGGAATTTTTAATGATTCGGGACGATTTCTGAAATTATTTCCGAAGATGTGAAAGAGAACGAGTGGAGTCTTAAACGCCTGCTGAAGAAGGTCGATTGTACCGGTACGACGGAACGGCAGCAATGCAGTGATTGTTCAAGCTCTGTCCGGACGGCCCGGGACGGGATCCAGTGCCACCGTTTTTCGGGAATCATTATGAAGTCAGGAAAACAAGCCACAGACGCACAAAGTCAACGGGAAATTGCATGACAGACTGACATTTGTCACCTTTGTGCAGGTTACTTGTTTTGGCAAGCAAACGTACTCGGTCGTATATTTGATAAATGCACTTTACACCTAGCCTGGCTTTTGCTAGGTGGAACCGCTTCACATTGGAATTTGTGTAAAACCTGAAATGATTGCATTTACGATATAATGCTGTGGAAGGACGCAACATTTCATACATGATGACTTAGCATTTATGAAAATATTAACAATTAATTAGGGTGGTACCGGTTTTATTGGTCGCCCTGTAGAATGGTCGCATACCAGGATAGGCTATATCGACTCGAGATTGATCAATTACGCTATGTGCTTGGTGGAGAGAAAGTGAACGAATGAAAAAATGCATTTGCCTTTCGCTGTTTTCTACAGTCAGCGACTACCTAATCATATTAGCGATACAGTTACCGGTAGATGATCATACTAGAGATCGTAACTTCATATTTGAGTGCTTCAAACTTTCCAGCTATGCGGCCCACAGGTCACTGCTAAATCCACAGTGTGGCCTTTGGAGAAATTTGAGTTGATTTAGGCTCACTTAGAATCCGTGCTGCTTCTCTATCTGGCTATCTTCTTCTTCTTCTTCTTGTTCTTTTTCTTCTTCTTCTTCTTGTTCTTTTCTTCTTCTTCTTCTTCTTCTTCTTCTTCTTCTTCTTCTTCTTCTCCTTCTTCTCAGGTGTCACGCATTTCTGCGTTAGCGGCCATGGGCTTCCACTTTTCGCGATCTCTGGTATTCCTCAGGAGTTCGATGTTGTTGTCATCTCCAGTCCATCTCTTAGTTTGTCTGTGCATTTTGATCATTGTCTTCCTCTTGATGTTTTACCCTTCACCATTCCTGTAACTGCCAATTTATCCTGTCTCTCTTTCCTTATCAAGTGCCCAAAAATTTCATCCGTCTTGGCTTGATGGTTACCATCCGTGTTTTTCTCTTCCATAATCATCTGGAAAATTTCTTTGTTAGTTCTTTTTTCCGCCCACGGAACTTTTAACATTCTCCTTTAAAACCACTTTTCTACAGCTTGCAGTTTCTTTTTCATGTCTTCTGATATGGTCCGAGTCTCTGCTCCGTATAGCAGAACTGACCATACGTAGCAATTGTGTATCATGAGCCTGTTCTTTTTGAAATGTTCTTGCATGTCAGTAGGCCTATCTGTTTCATTTCCATGAAAGCAGATTTTGTCTTGATCTCTTTTGTCACTTCTTCAATCACTTGCGATAATGCTTCCCAAGTACTTGAACTGCGCCACAGGAACGTGGATTAGCCCGCCGCTGGCAGCGTGCCTTCTACTCTACCAGTGTTTAGTCTAGCCACCCTGACATTGGGGAGAGTTTGAAATGTTTGAGGAGAGTAGGTTTGTCTGCCAAAAAACCTTGACGAGCAAAAAAGGTCATCACATCTTTTCTTTCCTTTCAAATGCTCTTCTATATGGTCATATCCTTCTCTTTTGCCCCTCTCCTCGTCACACTTTAGGGAGGGACATTTTTATCCCCCAATGCAACATCTAGATTTCTTTTTTTGGGGGGAGGGGATTTTATAACTTTGGGGGAGAAATCCCTCTAAAGGGCCTAGAATAAACACTGTACTCTACTCTTACATGTATGACATTGCCAGATCCTGGCAGAAGATCAAAAGCAAACCAATCAAGCTTAGAAACTGCTGGACTTATAAGCACAAAGACGTTACGGATAAACACAATCATAGTGTCATAACGCGTCAGCTTTCGATCTCATCGTTATCCGAGGCCCGTCTGTTATGGAAGGCAGAGGTCAAATGCCAATGCAAACCATTAAATTACGATTGCACTATTTGACCTCATTATGGCATCTTGCAATTATGGTATTTTCAAAAAACTGAAGTGCCAAGTATGAAAATCGACAAAAAAGACAAACGTAAAAAGCCGCATTTTACGAGATAAAATGAAAAGCGCATGAAGAACCTCAAACATCTATGCCCTACAGTGGACTAGCCAGGATTTCCGGAAAAGGATTTTTGGTATCGATCGTGACCAGATTTTGCTAAATTTTCTAAATTTTTCTATTTTAGGAGTTGACAAGCAAAAAATGTCGTCATCTTTGTATTCTTTCTATTTTTTTCTATTTTCTATAGCAAATAGAAATTTTTCAATCGGCAGCCTGCCAAAGGGGCGGGTATGACCACCAAAATCGCGTCCGAAAATGCAAAATGTATGGAAACGCACACGGACCAACCGAATACAACATGCGCCACCTATTATCTGGAACCTTCACTGGCTACCGGCAGTGGCGGCTCCACCGGGGGGGGCAGGGGGGCCCGTGCTCCCTATTGAGTGCCTGGCCCCCCCAGTGGCCCCTCAGTTGAGACCCTATACTTAGTGCTACATATATTAAACAACAAATGGTTGGCCCCCATGATTAGAAGTTGCCACCCCAACGGCCCCCCACTTGCCAAATCCTAGAGCCGCCACTGGCTGCCGGTCATACAACGCATCGAATTTAAAACTCTATTTCTAGTTGACAAGTGCCTACGAGCCGAGGCACCTCAATACCTCACCAGACATTGTCAACTGCTAAAGAACCAGAGTCGCACAAGGGAATTAAGATCGAATACCACTGGCATCCTTCAGACACCAAGAACCAGGACCAGGATGGGTGATTGCACTTTCCGAGTACGCGCCCAAAACTGTGGAATGATCTACCTTATAATTTAATCCGAGATGAATAGTCCTGAGATGAATAGTCCTAAGATGAATAGTCCTCCTGATGAAACGTCCTGAGATGAATCGTCCTGAGATGAAACGCCCGGATACCCTATAAACAAGCACAAGACACACACATACACACACACACATACACACACACACACACACACACACACACACACATATATATATATATATATATATATATATATGATCAATGTTATTCCAAAAAAACGGCATTAAATTTGCAAAACGAACTGGGCGATTGGTTTGTTGCTATGTTTATTTTCACTGCGCGTGTTTTGTGCTTAGGTTTGGTAATACAATGAAAAGTGACAGAACATTTGCACAGCTCCTCTTCTGCTCCTTCTTCTTCAGCACTCAGAAACACCTCTTCTATAATTCATTGCTTCGAATGGGAAATAACTATAGGTATTTAGACGTTGTACGAGGAGCGTCGAGGAGGTTTTGATTGAAATACAGTAAAACTTCATTATGACGTGCTTAGCGGGTCTCTAAAATTTAGTGCGTTATATTCGATGTACATCCAATACCATCCAACTGGGTAGCGCATCAAATGGGACAGTACATTGCGGTACTTTATAACGATAATCTACAGTAGATGTCCTTGGACCACGAATAACAGAGGCAGGATCGACCAACTAAGTAAGACCCTGACTGAAAGTAGTTAGGGATCCATATATATATATATATATATATATATATATATATATATATAAACTGTGAGCCATAGAAAACCAATCCATTTCTATTTTGGCAATAACTGTCAAATTTTGGCCAAGCTTGATAAAACTATGCAGCTGACCAAGTTACACAGCTTTATTTGTACTTTATACCAATAATTGGTTTTATTTGTGATTTGTTTTATTTCTTTATCTGTACTTGGTATTTCATTTGCGCACAGCACTATTTGTAGCAACTGTATATTGAGCAGATTGATTACACACTGTTCACCGGACATTGGAGACAGGCAGTTGACAACTCGCGAACGTGTACAGCAAAAGAACGATGATAATCTCCTCAAATTACTGATAATGATACGCTACTGAGCATCAAAAGCATAAACAGGATTTGCAATATAAGTAGCACAAACAATAATAGTACTAATTATAATATTATATGTTATACATAATATTTAGTATTATAGTATGAATAGTATTGCAGCATATAGCGTTATTCTAATTACATTACTATGAGTTTGCCATTGCTTTCTCTAGTCCCGCGTTTTATCTTCGTACTTCTGCTATCAATTTGTCGGCGCCAAAGAATTGAGCGGCTTGGTAGTCACGACTAGATTCCGGGACGGTCACCAATCCAAATGCTAACCGCGCTCGACGTTGCTTAACTTTATTGTTCTGACGTGAACCGGTCGTTTAGCGCCAAGTAGATAAATTATTAATGTAAATGCGAAAATTCAAAGGAGACGGAGTTTCTGAAGACAGGCAACAAGTCATGTGAAACGAACCGGTCGTTTTATTCTTCGTTGAGGTCAGTGACCCTCTTCTAATAACGTATCGTGCAGCAAGATGTTTTCTTGTATTTTGTGACATATTTACTTCTTCTAAGCATACGCAAAACGACGCTGTTAACGGAAGCATAATAGGCCATGACTAGAATAGAATAATGCAGCTGTAAGAACTGTATTTATCGGTGCCATGGAGATTCGGTTTCTAGGACGATTGACCACAGGATGATTGACCATAGGACGATTGACCATAGGAGTTTGACTACTGGTCGATTGATCACAGCGCACGTCTGACCACTGGACGATTGACCACAGCGGACGTTTGACCACTGGACGATTGACCACACCGACGTTTTGTGGTCAATCGTACCCTGGTCAAACGTCCGCCGACGATAAGTAGCAAACGTTAAGTAAGCCAAAAGCAAATTTACTAAATCAAAGCAGATTTTACTAAACCACATGTTAAGACAATTAAATAAGAAAAGAACAATGAACAAAAAACACATGTTAAGTCAATAAACGAAGAGCACACGTTATAAAGTAATCAAAAACACATTAATGAAAGCAACCCACAGTCAGGCAGCAAATAAGCGATATATAAAATAAAGCAACGCTAGGCAAACGTAGGCTTATACGTGAGACACATATCTAGTAGAACTATATACGTAAAGCTCATGTAAAAAGACGCCGGGGTGGTCAAAAGTCCGCTGTGGTCAATCGCCCAGTGGTCAAACGTCCGCTGTGGTCATTCGTCCAGTGGTCAAACGTCCGATGTGGTCAATCGTTTTATGGTCAATCCTCCTATGGTCAATCGTCCTGTGGTCAATCGTCTGCGTAACGGAGATTCTACCATCAGAACTTGACTGATATTTTACAGAATGAAATGAAATTATTTGTGCATCGTGGTCGACTTACATATCTTCATGCAGAACTATTTTAGAATTACAAAAGCAGCAAAGTCAATACAGTACAGTACAGTTCACTTCAAGGTTCTGACGTGAACCGGTCAATAGCTACGATACATTTATTGATTATTATTACTGTTATTATTATTATCATCACATTTGCAGATTTGTGCAATTGAATATGGTGATCAAAAGTATTATTATTATTATTATTATTATTATTATTATTATTATTATTATTATTATTATTATTATTTATTCATTACAGAACAATTTCTATAGCGCTGTAACAGAGTAAAATGCCAAAAGCAAAAGCGCTTTAACAACGCTGACATTATTATTATTATTATTATTATTATTATTATTATTATTATTATTATTATTATTATTATCAATCTTTCAGTCAGTCAGTCAATCAATCAATTACGTGAAATTTCGCGGAAGCCCACAGTGTTAAATCGCTGGGTTATTATTATTATTATTATTATTATTATTATTATTATTATTATTATTATTATTATTATTATTATTATTACAATGATAGGTCAGCCTTCATCTCTTTACTACTCCTTTTAAGACAAATGCAGCTAAGACAGCCGTATGCTCATAAATATGCAGAGATGCTCTTGGGTACTAAAACGAATCAATATCTACCATTAAGTCTGAACATGCTTATTTGCCACCTTCGTCTTAAGGCAACTATACGCTATTCAACAGAGTAATAATCGTCTGCTCTCTACTTTTAGTCATCTACCCTATCAATACAATGCTAAGCAGAGGCGCACCCAGGGTTCAGGAAAGTGGCGGATGGTCACCAAGACTTCTACATTCCGACATTTTCAAATCCGCTGACGGTGCTTGGCTGGTTGGCTGGGCGTGAAGAGCTCAATGGACGGGGTTTGGGCCGAGTCCAAAAATTTTATGGTAATATTAGATACAAACCTTGAGATTTGATGCATTTTTTGAACTATCTGACTGCATTTTTGCAATCCAGCCACGAAAGAGGGCAATACTAAATTCGAATCTTGAAAATTGGTTTAAAATTTGCTGACTATATGATAGCTAAGATACTGTAGCTATTTCTCAATCACCTTGACATTCATTAGATAACATTTTCCTAATGTTTCTGCAGGATGTTTCTTACAATGCTGGCCTGCTGGGAGGCCCTCATACCGCTCGACTCTCTTGTGGCTGTGCTAATGGACACGAAGAAAGACAAGACATTTAGTCCGACTAGGGGCTTTAGAGGGGGCTGTTGAATTGACCCAGATGGGCGTGGAACGGACGCATCCCAGCCGAAGAAGGTTTTGATAGGCCTAATAAGCTTATTAGACTGTGAGTTTGGTGCATATTTTAAAGACTAATTATGATTTATTAATTCGTGGCTAAATGCTGTATTACAACGGCATACATTGATTCTGTTGACAATCATCCTTACCCACACCGAACAATTCCTTTACGGTTTTGTGCAAATTCAACGACTGATCGAAGCCCGAATGGAGGGGGCGGCGCCGGCTCCGAACCCTCCTCATGGCAACGCCGTTGCTGCTAAAAAACAGCTATCGGGGAATGAATTACAATAACTACAGTGTAAATAAGCAAACTACGAGGATAAAAATAATGCATTGTTTAAGACCATTAATAATATATTAACTAGAGTGCAAACCATGTTTGAACTCGACTTTTGAATAACAAGACATTTAAATGAACGAATATTTAGGATATTCTATTCAAAGTTGTAGTATTCAAGTAACGATAGACCTACTCATATAGTCGTACGGTATAATATATTATATCAACAGTCCACTGACACTAGACCCCTAACTTAGCCAGTAGTCGCCCATAAATTTCGAAATACAACTTGGAAGGCGAAATTTAATACGACCGAGATCACAATCAAACAGAAAACATCGAACAATTATCACGAAGTTCGTAATCACCAAATGCAATGAAGCCAGTCGTATCGAACGAAGCGTTAACTGAATGCAATGACCTTCCTGTTGTAAACAGATCCAAAGAGTTTGAAGATGATAGCGATGACGCGTTAGCGAAAATCGCTGAAGCTCATGATATTCAACAGCAAGAAATTGCAGACGAACAGAGACTTGGATTTCGTTACGTCTTCAGATTGGCTTTGAGACGACGTTTCACAGCGTTTGCGCAGGAAGTATCGGTTCCTTATGTCAGCCATTTGGTGGAACCTTCATCAAACGGCAATGGTTCAGTTGCCCGTAAGAGCCTTTGGGTATTTCTCCTGTTGTTTGGAGTTGGATTTATGACCTACCAGTTTTATGATCGAATCGACTATTTCCTTTCTTATCCAACTGTTACTGATTATCGGATGGCTTACAACAGATCGCTTCGTTTTCCTTCCGTTACCATCTGTCCTGAGACTCGTGGAAGCAGAAGACGGATGGCATATCTGGGTTAGCATTTAATAATGAAATTACTCCGCTACATTTGTGTTCCACATTTTAGCTGCTATGTTCATTTATCGAGATGTATAAACACCGAATTGAATAGATAAACCGGACTCAAGGAAGTACAGAGAGGCACCATGGCGCTCCAAGCCATGCGCCAAATGACCCATCTGCCTTGAGAATGGCGGCTCATGTATGACATAGTAGTTCACCATGATCTCCCAAACATCTTAGATAAAGGGAGTTCAAGAGCTTATTAAATGGGTCATAGATTTGTGTTGGTACTGTTTTGTCTACTGCAGAGCAAGAGATAATATTTATGAATTCAGAATATTAGGCCGTAAGAGAGAATGTTGATTCGACAATTCGAACATTAGTGCATATCTCGTCAATACCTGCAAGAATAGACTGCGATGGGCTAAATTTTATTCTGAGATTGATTAGTGTACGTTTGTCATCTGAGTACTGAGCAACGTCCGGAAAACAAGGAAACTTGCGGATATCTTGCCATAAACAGACCGACCTTCTTGATAGATACAATCTCTTGGACAATGGACATCCAAGGGATAAAAAAATAAGATTTTGTATTTAATTGTTAAAGATAGTTAGCACGGATTTACAAAGGGGTGTTCATACCTGACCAACCTGTTGGACTTTCTGGAGGAGGTTTTTGATAAACTAGATGAGGGCAAGGCAGTAGACATAATATATTTAGATTTTGCCAAAGCTTTTTGATAAAGTGCCACACATAAGACTGCCAAATTGAAGGCCTGTGGAATAAGGGTGAATATTCTCAGATGGATTGAAAATTGGTTGAAGGAAAGAAGACAAAAGGTTGGCATTAGGGGAGGCCATTCGGAATGGGCAAGAGTTATTAGTGGAGTGCCTCAGGGCTCAGTGCTGCGGCCATTGCTTTTTCTAATATATATAAATGACATCGATGAAGGGTTACTATCCAACATTTCAAAGTTTGCCGATGATACACAGATATGTAGAAATATAGACTCGGAGGATGATGCTAAAATTTTACAGGAGGATCTAAGGAAATTGTTTCAGTGGTCTGTGGACTGGCAGATGCTTTTCAATATTGATAAATGTTCTGTAATGCATGTTGGGAAATCTAATAATGGTAATGAATATTCTTTAGGAGGAAGGTTCTAACCACAACAGATAAAGAAAGAGACTTGGGGGTAATCATCCAGAGAAGTATGAATCCATCGCACCAATGCATGGAGGCAGCAAAATAGGGTAACCAAATTTGGGAATGATGAAAAGGACAATAGTGAGTCGAGACAAAAATATAATCATAAAACTGTATAAGTCATTAGTAAGGCCTCATCTAGAATACTGTGTTCAGGCATGGAATCCATTGTTGAAAAAAGATATAGAACTTTTAGAAAAGGGCAAAGACGAGCAACGAAGATGGTCAATGTGTGCTATAATTTAAGCTACGAAAAAAGACTTCAATATTGTGGACTGACAACACTAGAAAGGTGAAGAGAGAGGGGATTTGATAGAAACATACAAAATAATGATTGGGAAATTGGATGTGCCATATGATCGATTCTTTACATTGGCACACTATACCAGCACAAGAGGCCACAAAAGCAAATTGTTTAAGCAGAAGGTTGGTCCAAGAAAGAAAAATTTTTTAGTGCGAGTTGTGGACAAATGGAACAGTTTGGACGAGGTGGGAGTGACAGTTGAAACAGTAAACGGATTCAAAGGCTATCTCGATAAACTTAGGTTATTGAATGCAGATGGTTACATCAGTGGTTTTCACACAGGCTTACTTAGCCTCCTAAACCACTTATAATAACATTATTATTTCTGCCTAGGTCAAGAAGCAGTGACCCGCTTTGAGGCCGTACCTCCTTATCCTGACATTGATTTCATTGGTGACTTTAAATTTCTTGATGCCATGTTATCGGGCGCTAATTTGAGAGAAGTATACTCATCATGGGCTCTGACACTTGACGATTTCTTCATCAAGGTAACGGATTTTTAACGGATTAACGGTAACTTTTACTGATACTCAATGACTTTGCTGCAGGACGATATACAATATCATGACTCACTATCCTACTTTATTTGATGCGAAATTCTATAAACCTCAAGTCAAGCTGTGGTGCTGTGTTTATTTAGATAGAATACTTTGTTATTACATTGCATTATATTCGATAGTCCCAGCATGAGATGAGTCTGCGAAATGTGAACCACAACAACCACGTCTTCCTCATGTTGTAGGTGGCGTAGATTCGAGTACATTGATTCTTCCAAATGAAGTTTCCCAACTTATTACCGTTTGTAGCAAAGTCGAATGAGTCTGCTAATGTCATTTTAGAAAAAGTCTTGCACCGCTGTTTTTTCGCAACGACTTCAGCTAAAAGGGCAGATACCACCTATACCCATGGGTTTCGAGAGAAATTCCTGGCGGCCCCTGGGCTGAGCCGTCAACTGGCCCTTTGAAAGTTTGAAAGTTTATATTTCTGAACACAGTATTTCCTTGGAAAATTGCTAACGTTTTCATAACGTTTTTCACGTGTGAAAAATTGGCGATGACCTTATTCTTACTTGTCAGGCTTTTTAGGACGTTAAAGTAGTAAAAGGACATATAGTATTCCGGGGACCGGGCCCCTATATGGGCATCCACCCCAGCCACCTCATCTGAAAGTTGAATATTATGTACAGTTGGATTCTGCATTTAAAGCTCTACAAAATTTCATGTCATACTGTTGGCTTTATTCACAGAGTATATTACCGTGCGGGTCCCCACTCGGTAGGCCTAAGTGCGACCTTTTGTGAATTAAGGTGTAACAAGTGAACCCAATTCTCAAACACCCCTTCGACGCCAACACGGTAATCGCAGAACTAAATTACACACCAGGGAAAGAATCGCTTGTCTAACTCACAATTGAACAAGATTTTCCTTTTCCAACTCAAATAATATAAACCAAACTTTTATTAAGATGAGACAATCTATAAACACGCACAACCAATAACTGATTCTGCTAGTAATGTTCATGACTGTTCCAAGTTAGTTTCATCAGATAGTTCTTCTTAATTATAATTTCTGTCAGAACTATAGTGTGTTCCGCTTAAGAATTGCCTGAACAACTGTTTAAAAAATTATTATAAATTCACACTTCCCGTTCGACGTGAAGCAATGAATCGAGACCAGAGTTTCCGACTAGCGACGAATCGAACGCCTGACATCTGTAACTGCTCGAATCTGGTTGGCCTTTTCGTTGACTCGGAGACACCCTCGTCCTCTCGTTGTAGCGAAGATGCCCTCGTTCGGGATTCTTTCGGGAACCGCCTCAGACCGTTGATCGACTGGAGCAACGATTCGAAGAAGACCCGTTCGTTGTTCGATGAGGTGCTCGGTTCGACGTTCAGTTCCATTCGTACAGCTCAGTTCAGTTCGATGCTGTTCGGTTGTCTTCGGTTCTTCTCGGTTGTGTTCGGAACTATTCAGTCTGCTTCCCATCCAGACAACATCCTTTATAATTATATCCATTTCATAGAAATTTCTCGAAGCTTGAGTCACTCATGCATGAGGGCTGCACACATCATTATCTGCAACAGTGGCCCACTAAACACCAGAGAAGTTCAATCCAAAACTTTGCATTCAAACCCATCAATTCTTTAATTATGTTAGTCCCCACACACACACCCTCACACATACGCACATACACACAACAATATCTAAGTTTTAATATGTCAATACGATTAAGCATAACATTAATATAACAAAAAGCATCTGCGTCAATAGACATAATGCTTTGCGTGATCATTTTGGTGCCTTGATATAGTTTTTAGTTTCTGCTTTTATCGATCTGTCATTCCCGCAGCGAATCTACAATGTGTGATAAAATCTCAAATTTTTTTATTATAATAAATAATATGAATAATTTTATTTTTTGTATTGTAAATCTGACGTTTTATTGTGTGTATAACTTCAGTGTGAATTCCGTCAAAGACCTTGCAACATGACGAAAGATATCAAAACAAAAGTTCTCGATGGACGAACATGTTTCACTTTTAATTCTGGTTCGTCATTCGTGCAGTGAAAATTAGTGTCATCACAATTTTCATAGTGAAAATAATCGCTTGCATTTTTGACAAATGAAATGTAAGTCATTTAAATAATCTTGAATTCAGCGCGATTTCACGGCTCATCTTGGAAATACCTAGAAATAGTGGCAAGTACATGCCTGCAGGCCTACAATAGTCAATTACTACTCTTGATATCGTTTTGCATTGTCATTATCATTTTGAATATGGAACGCTTATCGAAACGTTGGTGAATTGAATTGCAGAAACTTCAGATTTACGCACTGAATATCCTGGAGCTGACAACGGACTTCGTCTTATGCTCTTCGACAACCAATCCGATGTCTTAGTTTCTTCGTCTCCAGCTGCTGGATTTCAAGTTTGTACATGCGTATAAGCCAGTGATTTTATCGTTAACTGCAATATTAAAATAGGAACAAAAATTAACGATTTTCGTTAACTGAAATAATAGTTGAAATTAGAAATTATTTTAATAACTGAAACTGAAATAGAAATAGGAATTCAGTCATGAAAACGATATTAGAAATTGAAATAGAAATTATTTTTGAACTTTTATTATTACAATTTACAAATGTATCATACAGAATCATCATCCTTTCAGCACTGCCAACTTGCCAATTACCGGAGTCCGCTATTACTGACTACAGCAGTTTAACGTTTACCCCACCGACTACATTGCCATTGGGATTCATCTATGTGCCGGTCGGCCATCCAGGTTGGATCATTGTGGTCCTCCTACCATTGTCCAATGCAACACTTCGTTTCATAACTTTTGTCAGTGCACTACACCTAATCCAGCAGGCAGCAGCTCGTAATATCTGTATGTTTATTCAATAAACATAGGGGTATTAAGAGCTTTATTGTTTACGAATGTGAGGTTAAACAAACTGAATACGTTTTTTATGTGCAGTATATTGATAGTTTGTATGTCTGCTATCTGCTGGTAGAAGTAGCAGCATGCACCGTTCACTGGAAATGCGAGCATTCTTTAAGCTCAATGCATCATTTATTGACTAGCTATGTCATTATTTCAATGATTCTGCATTGTTTGCGAGATGCAAACTAAAACATCATCGACGAGTACGAACTGAAATTAGCGAAGAAGCAAAGAAGAACGATTCCACATATGTTGGTCTTTTACGAATCTGGATACAAATCAATTTACACAGCAATCACACCCTCCTCAAGATTTGAATGACCATAGCCGCTATTTAGGCCTAAATGTATTTATTTCCAGAACAACAATCCTAGGTGTAGTTACCTGCTTATTTGTGTAGACTGTAGCCTACTCTATAGTATTTGCTATAGACAAAATACCTCGTCCAGCGTGTTTTACAGGGAAAGTCTTGAAATTTATTATGCCTATAACCAATGTTGACGACTTGTTTTCGGCAACCCGGTGATTAATCTAAATCACGGAACTTGTGCAGTGTGCATGCATTTTCGCGGTATTTGATCTGTAAAATTATCGACAAAATTAGAAAAAAAGACTCAATTGGTATGGGCATGTCAACAGAATGGGTGAAAGTAGACTACTATACAAGGCGCTCTACACTCAAATAGAAGGAAGCAACGGAAGAGGAAGACCGGGAAAAACCTGGATGAACAACATCAGAGAAGACATGAACATGAAAGGAATGACAATAGTAGAAAGAAGACGATTGACAGAAGATAGAACTTCTTGGAAGCATTTTGTGTCTAGCTATTTCCGCTGATGATCTGGCAGAAAGCAAAGATGACCTGATCTGTGGCGAAAATGGAAAAGACTTCGAAAGAAATCGTAATCGCTATAACAACATTGTTGCTAGTAGTAACAACATACCCAATTTGTTGCTCTGGTACTGTCATAAAAAGACGAACTAGCGTGAACGCCAAATATAAGTCAATTTGCAGAAGCGTCTCCACGACGTTTTTGAAGGTTTAAATCATATTAAGATGTCAATCGACAGACACCGGCCAAGTATTTTGGATAACCATAACAGGCAAGGTCTAATAAGCTATAGAATGTCTAGGCACTTTCGATTTATTTATTGTCTCTTGACAAGAAGAATATTCCGTGACAAAACATATCTAATGACCGTATGCTGCTCTCTTAACACTTTAGTTGTTGCGCCTTCAGGTGTTATTGCATGATCCAGGTGAAATTCCACCGGTATCAGCTCTTGGATTCAGAGTCTCTCCTGGAAAGTCGACGGCTGTTTCGTTCTCACTTAGAAGCGTAAGATTGTCGAATAATGTAGGCCTACCAAAAACAATACCATCGATAATCTGAGATCTGTATTTTAGTCTTTTATTGTTTTAATTTATCACTGCTGCATTGTTCATAATTTAACTAGCGTGATCGAATGTGCATCACACTAAACGGAAAGTATTCTTAAGACCGAATGCTATTACGTTACCATCCGAAGAAGTTCGGATGTGCAGTAAATTACGATTCGCTGATTCCAAACACACAAGTAGACCTACGGTATTTACACAAATGCAAAAATGATACCCTCAATGAATAGTAAGAAAATAAGCAACCGTGTTAATCATAATATAGGTCCAGCTATTTCCAACTAGGCCTATACTGCATATTGTGTTGTACATTGTTTTTATAAAATAAATTAATGACACGCAAAATTTGTTGCAGATCCAATAAATATCATGTAGGTTAATTATCTGTCAAATGCAATTTTGTTTGTGGAATTGGATTACTTGCAACTTTTAATATTTTCTTCTCGCAATTTTATTACTTTTTTCATTAGGCTTCTCACTTGCCGGCCCCATATGGTGATTGCCATGACGAGAAAGGGTACACTTTGATGGGATGCTTCGTAAGATGCTGGTACGATTACATACGAAACACCTGCAACTGCACAGGCGATTACGATGGTATCAAGCTTGCTATTCGTACATTAAGCACAATGCTGCTACTACTATTATTACCAGAATAATAATAATAATAATAATAATAATAATAATAATAATAATAATTATTATTATTATTATTATTATTATTATTATTATTAGTAGTAGTAGTAGTAGTAGTAGTAGTAGTAGTACTACTACTACTACTACTACCAGTAGTAGTAGTAGTAGTAGTAGTAGTAGTAGTAGTAGTAGTAGTAGTAGTAGTAGTAGTAGTAGTAGTAGTAGTAGTAGTAGTAGTAGTAGTAGTAGTAGTAGTAGTAGTAGAGAACCGGGCTTAAGGACTTGTGCTCGGAGTCATTTCTATTTCCATCACAAGATGGCATGCCAGGTTGATACACGCGTATTGCCTCAACAAGGCTCGTTCCGTTTGTTTCAGCTTTTTATCTGAAAATTCTTCCGTGATCTCTGATATTTTGAGGACCGTTCTCTCCCTATCCTCAATTATATCCCAATGCACCGCGGCGTTCGCCGATTGCTTATCGACTCTATCCCGTCTGCTGGCGGTTTCAACCAACTCGCTGCACTATCACTTTTTTCTCCACCTCGTCTAGCGAGTATCTGCACCGTAACCTTCACTCAAACTGTTACCGTCTTAACTCTACGGCTATCCTGGTGCTTAGCCTTCTCTCTTAAATCATGCACACGGCAAGTCGCTGAGGGAATCCTTAACTCAACGTACCATCTAATTCTCCCGCGCCGCTTCCTTATGTAGCGCCGTCTGAACTCACAGCGCCGTCTAACTGCGCCGCGCCGTCTGACTATGACCGATTGGCGTCGCGGTCCTATAATGCAAGAGACGTCGTCTCTCCTCGTAAAAAGTTCCTTGCTGCCTTAGGCTTGACTCGCACTCGCGCTTTCTCGCTCGTCTGTCCTTGAAAGGCTCGCGCCACGATTTACCATTTGGAGCAGTCCACTCCTCTGGAACTAAAAAGCGGTGCTCGAGTACTTCCCTCTAAGTAGGCGCACTCACCTATTGCTCTGGCAATCCGAGTTAAAACTCAGTCTACCGGCTCTTCTTCGTCGTCTCACGGACCCATATTTATACAATTTTGAGCTAGCTACAAAATGGTGCTAAATTCAATTCGGTCAATGGCCTGCTACTCTGAAATGTACGGTGCCATTTAACGAATGTCTTAGACTTAAGCTTTTTGACTTTTCACACTGGCTTATTATTACTATTTGATCTGGGGTTTATTCGTATTTTATTAGTACTTTCTGGAACAGCTGAACCATATTAAATCTGCCTTTAATGAAATAATTTAAAATCTATATTTTTCTCAGCCAAACTCCTGGTGCATGCCTCCATGGCTTCAGACAAATCAAGGCTGTTCTTTCGGACAGCTTGAATATAATTTGGCAGTCATCCAATGTTTATTCTAGACCTTCTCTGGGGGAATTCCACCACCCAAGTTTTAAATCCCCCCAAATATGAACATATTTTATATGTTGGGTGGGGGAATGGAAATTTCATCCTCCCCAAAAGTGTGGAGACTCAGACCTTGCCCCCTCAACATTTTAAAATCCCCCCAATGTCAAGGTGGCTAGAATAAACACTGGCAGGCACCTGCATAAAGTGAAGCTGAAGACCGTGATTTTCAGCTTTTCTGAACTGATCGGCAGTGCGTACTGTAGCATGAACGGAATAGAACCAATTACTGAATGTTGTCTCAGACCTACATGTAAGCCTTATACTGTCGCAGGGGCTTTTATAACGCGGAGTGACACACGCAAAACGTGCAGTGATTGAGATGTGCAGTGTTAAAACGATAATTTTCTTAGCTTTTTGATGTGATACATTTTCCGGACGACTTTTTATGCCTGTGTTTTACGCGGAGGTCCAAGCATTTTCTGTGTTCAGTGCAGTGATCAATTTTCCTTAAAAATGCAATGCCATAGAGATCGGCTTAGAGATTGTTATGGATCCATGTAAGACAATTATTGACTGTGTTCTTTTAGATAAATATGACTTGATCCAAGCAAGTCCTTTTATGTAACTCCAAATAAAAACTTCAAGCTATGTAGAAGAATTTTACGATCAACGGTATCAAATGCGGATGACAAGTTGAGAAATATGAGAGTAAAAATTTGTCCTTCATCAATGGCTGTTGCAAGTTCGGATAAACCGCTCAGTGGCGCTGTTTCTTTGAGCAGCCTGATCTGAATTGTTTAAAACATCTCCACTAAGTTGTTTTTAGCTAAGCATAGTGTAGGGACAGCAGTGCAACGCGACAATAATAAAACAAATTGAAACACTTCGATAATGTCATTTTAGCAGGCGGTCGTTCCGAAATACAGGATAATGCAATCTGTCAGTGCCGTGACCCATAAATCCACCAGAATGCGATGGTTGCGAACGGGGCCGTCGAGCGGGGGCCGGGGGTCAACTGCAAAGGGGCCCGGCGGTCTGGGGAGGCGGGGGGGGGGCGATGATGAATATTATGTATAACTAACATTAATATGAATAATAACACTAAAGTAGAGTGGGCCCGGTGAGCAAAGGTAAAAGGTTGATAAGCAAGCTAAAAAAGGTCGTCAGGTAATTTTAAGATGTAAAAAAGGCTGACAAGCAAAGAAAAGCTCGTCAAGAAATTTTATTCTGCACATCTGCACAGGGACCCGGAATTTCTCTCGGCGGGCCTGGTTGCGAACAATAAAGATAGAAGATATACATTTTACTATGATATTCGCGATTAAATTCGCGATTCATAGATAACACAAGATTCGACGATAATGAGAAAGACTGCGATGAAAACAACGCTACGATTCTAGGAATTTGTAATTTATTCTCTTTACTACTCACTTAAGAAATCAAAACATGTTCTAATAAGCAAGAGATTGGCAGAAAAACAATTAAGCAGGTTTAGTTATAAGCATTGATTTCACAGATTACAGATCGCCAGTTTGCAATATGGAGCAAGTTAGTGGTTGCCTCTTGAAAACTGCGTATTCGTTTGTTGCAACTGGAGCATCGCGCAAATGCGTCTGTCCTCTTCATTGCAATCAGAGAAGCTATCCAGTTTCTATATCATCTAATCCACTCTCACAACTTTATCTCAATCACACTTCTAAAAGTCTGACCATTACAGGACGAAGCATTGACACTTCAAAACTAAACAGAGAACTGGCGTTTCTTGACATATACTATTCGAAGTTAACGTACGTCGATATTCAAACGAAACCAGCTTACAACGCACTAAAGCTTTTCGCCGATCTTGGAGGCGCCCTGGGACTAATTCTTGGAGGAACAGTGCTCACTGTTTACGAAGTATTTGAATTTTTATTCGAGCTCGTCATCGATTTGGTGAAGTCCTTTAGATTTTCAAGAAGGCTGAGATTGTCAAGGAATCTGGCTTAGATATTGCTGTTAAACACTATTCGAATTAAAGCCCTGTTTAGAATAGTAATAGAGAGTGCACAGCTTCTATCAATTTCAGAGCACGATGCAATTTTGACTCTTTTACGCAGTTGTATAATATTAATTTTGCAGCACAGTCAAAAACATGGTTGTTATTTTTTTAGATCAATTTATCTGACATTTTCTGCGTACATGACGCAAGACCAATTCTGTGAAACTTTTAATTAGGAAAGCGGTCAATTAACATACACAAATTAAAGTGATTTGTATTTCAATTATACTAATTTCATGACAGAACTTTGTCACTACTGTGCGTGTTCATGCAATTTACGTAGGCCCTAAATCTCGAAAAAAAAGAAATGGCTTATCCAGTCGCCTAGTTGTTTTGCAGATATACAGAATTGTACAATAAAACCGGTATGACTCTGTTTCATTGTAAACATTTCCACAATCCCTGGGTCACAATGCATGAAATTGAGTGTACCTCTGCAGTATTATAACAGGAATGCAACAGTTTAAATTTGTGTTTAGAATTCCAAAGTGTAGCGGCGCCACCTAGGGAAAAACCAGGCTATGGGTAGGACGCGTTCATAAAATATGATTTTCACTGCTGGAATTAGTAACTGAAGGATTTAGTACATTGTCTAAATACGCTTTCTTCCTTACTATCTTCTGCCTAGATAGCGTTACAGTTATGTCTTCTTTGGTTTTATTTACAGTCTTATTTGTAAAGTCAATTCTATAAATTTTTAATAAGACGGGCAAATATCTTAGGCGGTGTTCGCTTCTGAATATAGCGGTTACGTCTGGGGAACGCTCCTTCCTCTGATGCCCGCTGATCTCTCACAAGAACTCCGCTATCCAGCGACCCTAGTCGGTGCTTGAAGGCACGATTTCGCACAACTGCTCTTCCAGCACGTGCCGGGGTTCTTAATATTGGAGATGGTTCACTTTTCGCAAACCACTAATTCACGTAGCAGTCAGATTCAAGTTTTAAAAGATCTACCCTTACTCCTGGCTATTTTGCGAGTCTATATTGTGAGTTGGTCCCCTGTAGTTGTAGTGGTGGTAGTAGTAGTAGTAGTAGTAGTAGTAGTAGTAGTAGTAGTAGTAGTAGTAGTAGTAGTAGTAGTAGTAGTAGTAGTAGTAATAGTAATAGTAGTAGTAGTAGTAGTAGTAGTAGTAGTAGTAGTAGTAGTAGTACAGTGTAGCAGTAGGTGTAATGTTCGATAAAAACCGGTCTTTTAGGCCCTAATGCTGTATAAATGAGGTCAACAGAATTAATTGTCCATTTGCAAATCAGAGATATTTGACGAATTCGTGATCCTGTGCCCAAAACTACTCTGATTCCTCTGTCCAATGCCCTTGTCAGCAGTATACTTGATTATTACAATTCCCTTTACAACTGTATGGACAAATCTAGCCGTAATGTGCAAAAGCTTCAAAGGATTCATAATTCTATTGCCAGAGACATTACAAAAACTCGTAAGCATGATCATATTAGACTTGTTCTTCATAAGTTACACTGACTCCAGGTCCAACAGAGAATTGTATTTAAAACTGGTCTCCTGGCTTTTAAAACACTGCAATCTGACCAACCTCAATATTTAAAACCTATGTTGAATCACCTGAAACATCGTCATTCAACGAGGTTTGCTGATTCATTGTTAGATGTACATAGAACCAACGCTGAAATTGGTAAGAGAGCTTTATCTATTTCTGGGCCAAAAATCTTGAACTCGCTTCATCCGGCTGCCACACGTCTCTTCCATTTAGCATTTCCGCCACAGTCTGTCTTGCTGTCTCCCTCTGACTGATTTCTGGAATGACCTGGTCTTTTGCAGACGGATTTGAAGTACCATTGATTAATACCCTCGGGTATTAGAAATGGTGCTATAGAAGTGCACACATTTTTTATTATTATTATTATTATTATTATTATTATTATTATTATTATTATTATTATTATTATTATTATTATCACTAGTAGTAGTAGTAGTAGTAGTAGTAGTAGTAGTAGTAGTAGTAGTAGTAACAGCAGCCGCAGCAGCAGCAGCAGTAGGCCTAGTAGTAGCATTGTTGTTGTAATTGTAGCAGTATTTCTAATGTATAAATGTTTATGGCTACCAATAAATGTTTATAAATGTTTATGGCTACAAATAAACACGGAAATTTCTAAACATTTATTTCGCAGAAAATATGCGGAGAATGTGCGGAGATAAAGAACCATGAAACTCTATGCATTATCTGAGCTATGCACGCAGTGGGCCTAAATAGTAGTAGTAGTAGTAGTAGTAGTAGTAGCAGTAGTAGTAGCAGCAGCAGCAGCAGCAGCAGCAGCAGCAGCAGCAGCAGCAGCAGCAGCAGCAGCAGCAGCAGCAGCAGCAGCAGCAGCAGCAGCAGCAGCAGGCAGCAGTGGCAGCAGCAGCAGCAGCAGCAGCAGCAGCAGCAGCAGCAGCAGTAGCAGCAGCAGCAGCAGCAGTAGCAGTAGCAGCAGCAGCAGTAGTAGTAGTAGCAGCAGTAGTAGTAGTAGTAGTAGTAGTAGTAGTAGGCCTATTACAACAGTAATAGGCCTACCACAACAAAAACTGTTCAATATCATGGAAACGGAAGCCAATTGAATGCTTCCATTGTCATATTGGATCTTTCATCAGGCCCATATCAGTTTATAGAAACAGTTCGCTCGACAACCATTTTAAGCAAAAGAACAAATAGCAACGCACGTTCTGCGTGATCCAACTTGGAGGTTTCTAGAATCGACTGTTGAAAATTCTCTTGAAGAAAGACATGCATCGAAAATTTGCAATTGTTTGGTCCATAAACGATGTGCGAACAATAAGACTGTTCGCTGGAGCGTGAGAGGGAAGAGAAAGAAGCAAGTTCACACACGTTAACTGTCAGGAACGCTGTCATTTGCATGTGGAGTCAAAGTAATAAGCAGCGAGAGGTTTCAGAGCATAGATCGACTGAACATAACAAAGCTATCCAAGTTAAGTAGGATATTCTGTTCCGATCACGTCTAGCTTTCACTGTATAGGACACGTGACTCGCTCCGCGTTTATGATTCTTCTGCACTTGGTGAATGATTTAACCGACTGTGAAAGAACGCCCAGAAACCGCGACGCTATCCATGGGTCCAACAAATTCGTCTGCAACCGTCTCTGAATGGAACCTCATTGTGCAACTGTCAGTCAACGCCACGAATTGCGAAATGGTACATCATGCAGTATTACTTAATTAAATGAACATCGATTAGTTGCTTTGTTTTTGATATTTCAATATCGCTTATTTGATGTAAATATCTCTAATTGTTACTACGGTCTATCAATAACGCTATATGTTAATGGTATATATATATATATATGTATATATATGCATATATATACATATATATTGCTCATCGCCTGCTCCGCTCCACTGATCAGAAGAATGTTTATGTCCACAGATCACGCACTGCTCTTACCCAGCGTCGGGCTTTTGCAGTGACTGGACCCTCCCTATGGAATGCCTTAAACCCATCCATTCGGGAATCACTTCTTACTCCCTCGCTCTGCTCAATGCGATAGCTAAAGTCTCATTACTTTACCCTGCGACTCCAATGCTAGGAGCGCCTCTGAGTAGAAATAGAAGAGGCGCTATACAAATGTCGCATTACATTACATTACATTACATATATATAGCATAAGAAAACCGGAAAGTCGAGCTAACATTTTGGTTTTGACAGTGATGATTACGATTCCTCTTTGGAGCGACCATCGATGGATGCCAAGTGCAATGCTAAAGTGGCGCTATAGAAGCTCCTACGTTTTGTTATCGAGCAATGCAATCACTTATTAAAAATGCAATGTACATAATTTCATGCAAAATTTATAATAATAAATTTCTAAATAGCATTTTTTCACAACAGAATTGTGCAAGAATGAGGGATGCGAAATTGGCGGTATTCAAAAGGATGGCTGTGATAGAAAGAGAAATTTGAGGTGCTACTGCTCCGTAACTATAGTCATAAAGACAGCAACTAGGTATATTACCCATGTCTGACAGACATTTGTTTTATGAAAGGCACCAGGCCCTAATCATCGTCATTTTCTCCTTGTTCCTTCATGAACTGAAGTTGAGATGAGGGTATTAATTTCCTTTCTCCAGCAATGTCGATCCCAGGGGCGTAGCCAGGAATTTGATTTGGGAGGAAACTCGATCCTGTGTCTTCTTGACTGCTGTTGATATTTGGAGTCCGATAAACTCTTCCACGTCATCCACTCATCGCCTTTTTGGTCGCCCTCTTTGTCTTGCCTCCAGCATCATTCCTTGTTGAATTGTCCTCTCCCCAGGCACGTCCGAAGTGGGGGTGTAGCTGCACCCCCTGAATTTTTCAAGGGGGTGCAGCAGCTGGGGTGGAAAGAGGATGGTCTGCGCCCATCTGCACCCTCTGAATCCTGAAAAACAGGGAGTGCAGAGGGGTGCAGAGTGTACAGACGACCTTTTTTGCTTGCCAAGCTATTTTGAAGGTAAATTCTAGCGTTGAAGACCTTTTTTGCTTGTCAAGGATTTGAAAGAGAAAATTTCACATCGAACAAATCTGCACCCCTGACCAAAATTCGTTCCGGCGGGCCTGCCTCTCCCAGTGTTAATTTAGCGTCGCTGCTCCGCTGAACGTGCCCAAGATATTGCAGCGTCCTTCTCTTCATTGGTTTTCCTCTCTCTTTCTTTCTCTTTTTCTTTCTCTTTCTCACTCTCTCTCTCTCCAACTTATGCATTGCATGATACGTAATGAGTACATTTCGAAAGCCTCTTCTTTTCAGTATTTCTTTCTTTAAAGGGCAGCTTTCCCAACCATATGATGATATAGCCTACTCTATGCGAGTGACCGGGCAATTCGGAGACGGACAATTCGGATCGGACAATTCGGAGACGGACAATTCGGAGCAAAGAGCAAAAAGCAAAGTTTCACTGAGTTTAAAAGTTAAAGTTCAAAAATATATCTATATGTCTATAACCCTAACCCAAAACCTAACCCTAAACCTAACCCTATCTCTAACCCTAAAGCATATGTCGGATGAAACCCATACGTCGGTCACCCCATTTATTTAAACTCAGTGAAACTTTGCTTTTTGCTCTTTGCTCCGAATTGTCCGTCTCCGAATTGCCCTAGAGCCCTCCATGCGACACTTTTATTGTTCTCTTCATTGTTCTAATGTTGATATTATAATCTTTCCATTGTTCTTCGTTTTTCTGATGGCAATCTATCTATCTATCTATCTATCTATCTATCTATCTATCTATCTATCTATCTATCTATCTATCTATCTATCTATCTATCTATCTATCTATCTATCTATCTATCTATCTATCTATCTATCTATCTATCTATCTATCTATCTATCTATCTATCTATCTATCTATCTATCTATCTATCTATCTATCTATCTATCTATCTATCTATCTATCTATCTATCTATCTATCTATCTATCTATCTATCTATCTATCTATCTATCTATCTATCTATCTATCTATCTATCTATCTATCTATCTATCTATCTATCTATCTATCTATCTATCTATCTATCTATCTATCTATCTATCTATCTATCTATCTATCTATCTATCTATCTATCTATCTATCTATCTATCTATCTATCTATCTATCTATCTATCTATCTATCTATCTATCTATCTATCTATCTATCTATCTATCTATCTATCTATCTATCTATCTATCTATCTGCCTGTCTGTGTCTGTCTATCTGTCTGTCTGTCTGTCTATCTATCTATTTCTATATCTTTCTTTCTCTCTCTCTCTCACTCTTCTCTCTCTCTAACTTTCTCTTTCTATCTCCGATCCGCTCTTAATACCTCTACCTGAGATGGGTCGTTTTTGCAAAGTCTTTTGAACATGCATGTCTGAAACCTGCCGCATTACACCAGTATATGTCAGTATAACTTATGGTAAAGGTAAAGATAGGTGCCGTACTCGAGTCCGAGGGTTGGGCTCCGGCGCTTATCTCCGGCCTGTGCAATCAGCCACGTGGGTGTTATAATGAATATAATCCATTAATCTGCAGTAGGTTGTAATAACTTTTCCCAGACCCACGTTTTACCTCGCAGCTTAACGCCGCTCCTCAGTTTGCCACCGCCCTTTAGCGAGTAAGGCTGAGTCGACCTCAGGGCTCCTGCGGGAATTGAACCCACGACCTTCTGCTCCATCGTCCAGCGTTGTTACCACTCTTCTAACTTCCCACCCATAACTTATGAGCAACCTCTAAAGGTAACGTACAAGGTATTAACAATTCATGTAGGCCAACGACTGACTCAGACATTTTGCGTGGAAATGTGTGGATATAAGACTATATATAGGTCATCAAGCAGCCATACAAATTGACAGCCCATGTAACTGACAATTAAGAGTCTGGTAATGTTACAGCACTAACCACTCTTATTTTGAGACCAGGAAGCGGATGCCCCGCCCCTCGACATTTCCCAATAGGCACTGATGAGACAATATGCCGTTCATAGACTACAGTTCCCAGCCAATAGCATTACAGCTTCGCGTAATATTGCAGTACACCGTTGAGTTACGGTCTTTACGGAACTGCTATGTTGACGAACTACAGGCGATCAGACAACGCCCAGACAAGGATTTATTCCAAAGCGTTCCGCGGCATCGTCAGTTTCATTTGGTAACTCAGTTGCGTCGCTGCATCGAGCTGAGACCGACTGATGCCGCTCGCCAATACTCCTTTTATTGTTTTAGCTGAGTAAAAACCGGTTCAAGACATTTAAGAGACTGGCGTTTGAAACACGATAGGCGACCTGAAGTCGATCCTGCTTAGGTATTCGAATTCGACCCTCATACGCTGTAAAATATTTACTGACTCCGGTCAACCAGCCTAACTCTCCCCTTCACCACGCAGCCCGAAGTTTCTAACGAAAATCTCTCTGAAGAAAACTGCGTCAATCTTCAAATCATGCTTTCGAAACAGGTCGATGATGATAACGATGAGGTCATAGCGAAAATCGCCGAAGCCAATGGTATTCAACAGACAGACATATCTGAGGGACAGACTATTGGAGTTCGATACGTTCTCAGAATGGCTTTGAGACGGCGTTTCACAGCGTTTGCACAGGAAGTATCGGTTCCTTATGCCAGTCATTTGGTGGAAACTTCATCAAACGGCAATGGTTCAGTTGTCCGTAAGAGCCTTTGGGTATTTCTCCTGTTGTTTGGAGTTGGATTCATGACCTACCAGTTTTATGATCGAATCGACTATTTTCTTTCTTATCCAACTGTTACTGATTATCGTATGGCTTACAACAGATCGCTTCGTTTTCCTTCCGTTACCATCTGTCCTGGGACTCGTGGAAGCAGAAGACGGATGGCATATCTGGGTTAGCATAATGAAATTACTCCGCTCTATTTTTGTTCCACATTTTAGCTGCTATGCTCGTTTACCGAGGTGTGTAAACACGGATTAAATAGATAAATTGAGCTCAAGGAAGTACAGGCAAAATGTTGTCCAGAGAGGCACCATGGCGCTCCAAGTCATGCGCCATATGACCCATCTGCCTTGAGAATGGCGGCACTTGTATGACATAGTAGGCCTAGTTCACCATGGGCTCCCAAACATTTTGGATAAAGAGAGTTCAAGAGCCTATTAGTTGGGTCATTGAGTTGTGTTGCTACTGTTTTGTCTACTGCAGAACAAGAGATAATAATTATGAATTCAGAATATTAGGCCGTAAGAGAGAATGTTGATTCGACAATTTGAACATTTGTGCACTGCTCATCATTATCTACAAAAATAGACTGTTATGAGCTAAATTTTATTTTGAGATTGACTAATGTACGTTTGTCATCTGAGTACTGAACAACACCTGGAAATCAAACAAATCTGCAAATATCTTCCCATGAACAGACTCACCTACTTGATAGATACATTCTTTACCTTGGAAATCCAAGAGTTCAAAGGAGATAGGATTTTGTATTTTTGCCTAGGTCAAGAAGCAGTGACCCTGTTTGAGGCCATTCCTCCTTATAATGACATTGATTTCAATGGTAACTTCACATTTCTTGATGCCATGTTATCGGACGCTAATTTGAGAGAAGTGTACGCATCATGGGCTCTGACACTTGACGATGTCTTTATCAAGGTAACGGATATGGCTTTTACTGACACTGAATGACTTTGCTACAGGACGATATAACATGCCATGACTCACTATCCAACTTTATTTGATGTGGAATTCTATGGACCGCAAGTCAAGCTGTGGTGCTCATTTTTGTTTTATTTGGGCCAAATACTTTTTGATTAAAATGTATTATATTCGATCGTCCCAGAATGAGATGTCTGCAAAATGTGAACCACAACAACCACGTCCTCTTTACATTGTAAATCGTGTCGATTCCCCTACATGGATTCTTCCAAATGCAGTTTACCCAACTTATTACCGTTTGTAGCAAAGCCGAATGAGTCTCCGAATGGCATTATTGATAAAGTCTCGCACCGATAAGTTTTTTAACGCAACAACTTCAGTTAAAAGGGCAGATACCACCTATACCCAGGGGCATTGAGAGAAATTCCGGGCGCCCCTGGGCAGAACCGTCAGCGGACCTTTAGAGAGCTTGTAAGTTTATATTTCTCAGACAAAGAATTTCCTCGGAAAAGTATATATTAACGATTTCATAACGGATCAAGTGTGAAAAATTGGCGATAACCTTATTCCTGCTTGTCAGGCTTTTCAGGAATTTGAAGTAGTACAAGGACATATATTATTCCATTTGCTAATGGAGAGAAATCCCGGGCGGTTCCTAGGCTGAGTCGTCAACGGGTCCTTTGAAAGTTTGAAAGTTTATATTTCTAAAGAGAGTATTTCCTAGGAAAATTTCCAACGTTTTCATAACGGATCAAGTGTGAAAAATTGGCGGCGATGACCTTTTTCTTGCTTGTCATGCTTATCAGGACGTTGAAGTAGTGCAAGGACATATAGTATTCAATTTGGTAATGCGTTAACATTTTTAGCATTTCGCGGAACGTCGTGCGCCCTTCGGATAGCCGGGCCCTGGGCATCCACCCGAACCACATTTCGACGGGCCTGTCTTTATCTATATCAGCCCATCAACTGAAAGTTGAATATTATGTACAGTTGGATTCTGCATTTAAAGCCCTACAAAATTCCATGTCATAATGTTGGTTTCATTCACATGGTATATGTCAGGGCGATCAAGCATGACAATAATTATATCAAAAACATCTACGTCAATAGACATAATGCTTTTGCGTGATCATGATTTTACTTTAATATATTTTTTGTTACTGCTTTTATCGATCTGTCATTCCCACAGCGAATATAAAATGTGTGATAAACTCTCATCAGTTTTTATTATAATAAATAAAATAATTTATTTCATTTTTTGTATTGTAAATCTGATCTTTTATTGTGTGTATAACTTCAGTGTGAATTCCGTCAAAGACCTTGCAACATGACGAAAGATCTCCAAACAAAAATTGTCGATGGACGAGCATGCTTCACTTTTAATTCCGGTTCGTCTTTCGTGCAGTGAAAATTAGTGTCATCACAATTTTCATAGTGAAAATAATCGCTTGCATTTTTGAAAATGAAGTGTAAATTGTTTAAATAATCCTGAATTCAGCGCGATTTCGCGGCTCATTTAGAAAATACCTAGAAATAGTGACAACTGACAAGTACATGCCAGTAGGCCTACAGTAGTCAATTGCTACTCTTGGCATTGTCTTGCATTGTCATTCTCACTTTGAATATAGAACGCTTATCGAAACGTTGCTGAATTGAATTGCAGAAACTTCCGATTTACGCACTGAATATCCTGGAGCTGACAACGGACTTCGTCTTATGCTCTTCGACAACCAATCTGATGTGTTAGTTTCTTCGTCTCCAGCTGCTGGATTTCAGGTTTGTATAATGTACAGTGTACATGCTTATGAGCGTGCTCAAAAGCGATATAATTTTTATCGGATCAGGTTCTTGTTATTTTAAAGCATGTAATAGAATCTAGTAGATCATCCTAAACATTTGCACGACGCAGAACTAAATTATTAAGAAGATAATTAGAACTTGGGTATCATAGACAAACGAATGCCTTAAGAAACAAATAGAACGCTTCCACATATGATGGTCTTTTACGAATCTGGATATAAATCAATTCAAACAGCATTCACACCCTCCTCAAGATGTGAAAGACCATAAGCGCTTTTAATTTTTTATTTATTTCCAGAACAATAATCCTTCTAAGTGTAGTTGCAGGCTTATTCGTGTAGCCTACTCTATAGTATTTGCTACTGTATAGACAAAATACCTCGTCCAGCGTGCTTCACAGGGAAATTCTTGAAATTGATTATGCTTATAACCAATGTTGACGACTTGTTTTCGGCAAGCCGGTGATTATTCTAATTCACAGAATTTGTGCATTGTGCATGTATTTTCAAACATACTTTATTTCTCTTTATGTGAACTGTGGCGAAAATGGTAACGGCTTCGACAGAAATCGTGACCGCTATAACATTGTTGCTAGTAGTAACAACATACCCAAATTTTTGCTCTGGTACTGTTATAAAACAGACGAATTAGCGTGAACGCCAAATATAAGTCAATTTGCAGAAGCGTCTCCACGACGTTTTTGAAGGTTTAAATCATATTAGGATGTCAATCGACAGACACCGGCCAAGTATTTTGGATAACAATAACAGGCAAGGTCTAATAGGCTATAGAACGTCTAGGCACTTTCGATTTATTTATTGTCTCTTGACAAGAAGAATATTGCGTGACAAAACATACCTAATGACCATATGCTGTTCTCTTAAGACTTTCGTTGTTACGCCTTCAGGTGTTATTGCATGATCCAGGTGAAATTCCACCGGTATCAACTCTTGGATTCAGAGTCTCTCCTGGAAAATCGACGGCTGTTTCGTTCTCACTTAGAAGCGTAAGATTGTCGAATTATGTAAAGAAATACCATCGATAATATGAGATCTGCATTTTAGTCTTTTATTGTTTTAATTTATCACTGCTGCATTGTTCATAATTTAACTAGCGTGATCGAATGTGCGTCACACTAAACGGAAAGTATTATTAAAACCGAATGCCTTTATTTGAAGAAGTTCGGATGTGCAGGAAATGATGATAAGCTGGTTCTAAACACACATGTTGACCTACGGTATTTACACATATGCAAAAATGATACCCTCAACAAATAGTAAGAAAATAAGGAAACATGTTAATCATAATATAGGTCCATCTATTTCCAACTATATATTGTATTGTACATTGTTTTTATAAAATAAATGTATGAAACGCAAAATTTGCTGCAGATCCAAAAACAATCATGCAGATACAATAATGTTACGTCTCGAGATACTGTCTCGTCTCGAGACAGTCTCAAGACAATATTTTCAATGTCGTGGTCTTGGTCTTGGTCTTGCTGGCCAGTGTCTCGGTTTTGGTCTTGGTCTCGTCATCACTGTCTTGGTATTGCGATTCAAGACCGAGACAGTGGGTTTTTTCTACTGTTAGAAATAATGTTTTCTGTGGTAGATGTCTTCCGAATTATGGGGCTATACGATATTGTCACTGCTGGAGCCATTCGTGAATAATAAACAATTTAAAATGTTTGTATAGAAATATCTATGCCAAATTCTCGTGATTTTATGGCTGATGTTGATAAAAATTTGTGAATCCTGTTTTGTCTGCTTTCTTTATGTTTAAAATTACTGTCTTGGTCTTGGTCTTGAGCCCTAGTGTCTTGGTCTTGGCCTTGGTCTTGATTGATACCTAATGTCTTGGTCTTAGTCTTGGTCTTGATGGTTAGTGTCTTGGTCTTGGTCTGAGTCTTGCCACTTACTGTCTTGGTCACATCACTGTGTAGATGATCTGTCAAATGCAATTTTATTTGTCGAATTTTATTACTTACAACTTTTAACATTTCCTTCTCGCAATTCTATTACTTTTTTTATTAGGTTTCTCTCTTGGCGGCCCCATATGGTGATTGTCACGACGAGAAAGGGTACACTTTGATGGGATGTCTCGTAAGATGCTGGTACGATTACATACGAAACATCTGCAACTGCACAGGCGATTTCGATGGTACTAAGCTTGCTATTCGAACAGTAATCACAATACTACTACTACTACCACTATTACCATTGTTATTATTACTATTATTATTATTATTATTATTATTATTATTATTATTATTATTATTATTATTATTATTATTATTATTATTATTATTACTACTACTACTATTATTACTACTACTACTACTACTACTACTACTACTACTACTACTACTACTACTACTACTACTACTGTGGAGAACCGGGCTTAAGGATTTATGCTTTGAGTCCTTTTTATTTCCGTCACAAGAAGCCATGACCGGTTGATACACGGATTGACTCAATTAGGTTCGTTCCGTTCGTTTCAGCTTTTTATCTGAAAATTGTGTAGCGAAATCATTAATAGCATATAATAAGTTAGTTTATTAGGTAGTCCCAGGGGGCGCTGTTGGCCATTAAGTAGTCGCAATAGATAGAACCATTAATAATACAATAGCCGGAGGTCCCATAATAATAATACGTGGGAGGTCGGTGGCCTAATAGTATAGGAAGACTGGAAGGCGAGGGTTAGATGGATAGAGTCAAGATCCAGGAGTAGGACGGTTATGATTGGCTGGCGAAGTTAGCACACTCCACTCAAGCCTGTCCAAAACCGTATAAATAGCGATCCGAACAGTAGTCAGCACCGATTGCCGAGGCGGCGTGTGTGGTGAAGGAGAGGTCCTGTAATAGAAAAGGTACATGGTACATGGTACACGGTACATGGTACACGGTACACAAAGAGTGGTACACGGGTACACGAGAGATAGGAAGGTACAGGGGTACACGAAGAGAGAAGGGTACACGAGAGCCATAGAGTGCGAGGCGTATTGAGAGAAGAGAGACAGACTGACGAATAGTCAGCCCTATATATATATATATATATATATATATATATATATATATATATATATATATATATACATGTAAGAGAGAAAGCCTATGCCAAAAAGCTAGGTCGACCCCCACGCGTCCTTATGAATATTGATTACCCCTTTGTAGCCAGCCGTGCCTAGCATCCTGGGAACGCTATAGTTAAGTAGTGAAGGCCTAGCTGGTTCGCCACAATTTGTCCGTGATCTCTAAGATTTTGAGGACCGTTCTCTTCCTATCCTCAATAATATCCCAGTGCACCGCGGCGTTCGCCGATTGCTTATTGATTCTGTCCCGTCTGGCGAAATCGACTCTGTCCCGTCGATCGACTGTCCGGTCTCTGTTTCAACCAACCTGTTGCACTATCACTTTTTTCTCCACCTCGTCTAACGAGTATCCGCACCGTAAAGGTTCTTTTCCACTTGCATTCAGCTGTTACCATATTGACGGCGCCCGCGCTGCCACCGCCTGAATAATAAGCCGGTTTCAAGTGGCTACGTTTCCACTAGCGGGCTGCGAACGTGGGCAGACTGGGGAGGGGTGAAACCAACACGTTGAGCGCCCGCCTGAATGTGGATTCTTTCGAGCGTCGACGCGGTGGTTTTTACTTGTCAACCAATATGGAATGCCCTCCCCGCCTATATAACTAATATAATAAATTTAAATGAATTTAAAACAGAAATTAAAAATATATACTACTTTCCAAATAACAAACTTATCTAAGTAATTAATTAAATTTATTGCTATCTCAATGACTTATGTTAAATTTGTCTAATGTCTACTAATTATTACATATTTAGAATTTACTAAACTTCTAAGTAAGAAACTTATCAAATTAATATCTTAAGGACTTATGTTAATTGTATGCTATTTATTTCTCATACATATCAAGGACTTAGGTTAATTATTAGGCCTAATTGTCTGCTAGTTATAGTTATTTCATATTTATAATTTAATATAGTTACTACCACATTCTTAGGGCACCTCCCTGCGGGAACATTGTTCCCTTTTGGTTCTTTAAAATAAAATTCTATAATTCTTATAATAATTCTATAATTCGTATACTATTACTTTGATAGGGAATGTTAATTCTTAGTTAATATTCTTAATCAAATTGATTATGTCTATTGCTCTGCTATACAATTAACAATTCAATGTATCAGGTTGCCTCCCTGGCGGGATATGTTTCCTTTTAGACAACCCTTTTCTTCTCAACATTTCACTTTAGGCCTAACTCTTGTCTACTATATGATGTTACATTAATCTGAATAGTCTAGTAAAATATTAACTTTTAATTTGACTACTTCTCATGTTTCTTTTTTGTTTTCTATTCTATTGTATACTTAGACTAAACTTAGTCTTGTGAATATTCTGTGAATTTACTTGGTCTTATTTTAAATTCAATTGATGTCATTTATTGTAATTGATGTCAGACATGCCTATGTCAAGTTGAGTTGAAATAAACCTCAGTTCATTTCAGTTCAAATCACTTTTTCGATGATTTTGATCTTTATTATCAACAGAAGATCAAAGATCAAATTATACTTAGACCTATTCTCCCAACTAAGTCAATCAATCAATAAATGAACTTCTATGGCACCGCTATCATAATACCCAGGGCCTCAGCCGATGGCGCACCAAATCCAAATTGAAATTATTGCCAACCATTATGTATTCTCTGTTGTTGTTGCTTCCGTGTATTGAGTAAAATGGCGGAAAAATCAAACATTCTTTGCATTTTATGTATCTATGTAGTTATTGTTTCCGTGTATTGAGTAACATGGCGGGAAAAGCAAGCATTCCTTGCATTTTAGATGGAAATTTTTGTTAAAATATATGACATTTAAGCCTATAAAGAAAAAGTTGTAACTGATTGCTGTTACTGTGTGAGCAAGATAATTTCCGGCGGCTTGCATTCAACAAGCTATTTTCTCCGACACCTCAAGGTTACTACAGTCGCTGTCTCGCTGAATACCATAAGGTTCCATCATGGGTCCTTTTCTATTTATTATTTACATTTAAATTAAATTATCATTAGGTCTACTAATTAATTAGTGTTGTAGGGTTAGGGTTAGTGTTAATAAATATATATGTATGATCTTTGATCTTATATCACTTTTAAAGAGATCTTGACCTTAGATCATTTATACTCCAGTGATCTCTGATCTTCATCTGAGATCAATTTTTCTCTAGTGATCTTGATCTTTGATCAAGATCATTTTACATGTGATCGTTCCTAACACTGGTTATTGGCTTATTATTACTACTCGAACGAGGATTTATTCGCATTTTATTAGTAATTTTTGGAACAGCTGAACCATATTAAATCTGCCTTTGATGAATTTATTTTAAATCTATATTTTTCTCAGCCAAACAGTTGATGCGTGTCTCCATGGCTTCAGACAAATCAAGACTGTTCTTTCGGACAGCTTGAATATAATTTGGCAGTCATCTGCATAAAGTGAAGTTGCAGACCGTGATTTTCAGCTTTTCTGAACTGATCGGCAGTGCCTACTGTAGTAGGAACGGAATATGACCAATTACTGAAACTTGTGTTAGAACTAAGTCTTATACTGTACCAGGGTTTAACGTGCAGTGACACACGCAAAATGTGCAGTGCTTGATTTGAGATGTGCAGTGTTAAAACGATAATTTTCTGAGCTTTGTGATGTGATACATTTTCCGGACGACTTTTTAAGCTTGTGTTTTACGCGGATGTCCAACAATTTTCTGAGTTTAGTGCAGTGATCAATTTTCATTAAAAATGCTCTGCCCTAGAGATCGGCTTAGAGGTTGTTGTGGATCCTGTCAAGACAGTTGACTGTGTTCTTCCAGATAAATATGACTTGATTTAAGCAAGTCCTTTGATGTAACTCCAACTGAAAATTTCAAGCTATGTAGCAGAATTTCACGATCAACGGTATCAAATGCGGATTACATGTCGAGAAATGTGAGAGTAAAAATTTGACCTTCATCAATGGCTGTTGCAAGATCGGATAAACTTCTCAGTGGAGCTGTTTTGTTTGAGCAGCCTGATCTGAATTGTTTCACTGAGTTGTTTTTAGCTAAGCATAGTGTAGGGACAGCATTGCAACGCGACACTAGTAAAAGGACAGAAATTCAAGCACTTCGATAATGTCATTTTAGCAAGCGGTCGTTCCGAAAGACAGTATAATGCAATCTGTCAGTGTCATGACCCATAAATCGACCAGAATGTTTTGGTTGCGCACGAGAAAGATATAAATTCGCGATTCATAGATAACGCAGGATTCGGCGAAACTGAGAAAGACTGAGATGACAACAACGCTACGATTCTAGGAATTTGTAATTTATTCTCTTTACTACTCACTTAAGAAATCAAAACATGTTCTAATAAGCAAGAGATTGGCAGAAAAAATAATTAAGCAGGTGTAGTTATAAGCATTGATTTATTTCACAGATTACAGATCGCCAGTTTGCAATATGGAGCAGGTTGGTAGTTGCCTCTTCAAAACTGCGTATTCGTTTGTTGCAACTGGAGCATCGCGCAAATGCGTCTGCCCTCTTCATTGCAATCAGAGAAGTTATCCAGTTTCTATATCATCTAATCCACTCTCACAACTTTATCTCAATCACACTTCTAAAAGTCTGAACATTACAGGACGAAGCATTGACACTTCAAAACTAAACAGAGAACTGGTGTTCCTTGACATATTCTATTCGAAGTTAACGTACGTTGACATTCAAACGAAACCAGCTTACAACGCACTAAAGCTTTTCGCCGATCTTGGAGGCGCCCTGGGACTAATTCTTGGAGGAACAGTGCTCACTGTTTACGAAGTGTTTGAATTTATATTCGAGCTCATCAGCGATTTGGCGGCGTCTTTTAGATTTTCAAGAAGGCTGAGATTGTCAAGAAATCTAGGTTAAATGTTGTTAAACACTATTCGAATTAAAGCCATGTTTAGACTAGTAATAGAGAGTGCACAGCTTCTATCAATTTCAGAAGACGATGCAATTTTGACTCTTTTGCACAGTTGTATAATATTAATTTTGGAGCACAGTCAAAAAACATATATATCAGATCAATATATATGACATTTCTGCTTACATGACGCAAGACCGAATCTTTGAAACTTTTAATTAGGAAAGCGGCCAATTAACATAGGCTATACGAATTAAAATGATTTGCATTTCGTTTATAATAATGATAATTTCATGACAGAACTTTGTCGCTATTGTGCTTTTTCCTGCAATTTACGTAAATGTCGAGAATTTTTTTTAGAAATGGGTTATGCAGTCGCCTAGTTCTTATGCAGATATACAGAATTGTACAACTCTTCTTCCTCTTTAGGTGCTGTGTATTTCTACGTTAGCGACCATAGATTTCCACTTTTTCTCTATCTTGACATCCTCTTATTAGTTCGATGTTATTCATTATTCCATCAATTCCTTCTCGTAGGCAGTCTACATATGTGTTTCTCTGCCTTCCTCTGGCTCTTTTTACCTCCAATTTTCCGGTTATTGCCAAATGCTCCAGTCCTTCCTTCCTAATTACATGTCCGAAAAAGGAAAGCTGCCTTTCTTGATGGTTGCCATCAGATTTCTTTCTATTCCAATTTCATTCAAAATCTCGTCATTGGTTTTCTTTCCCATCCATGAAATCTTCAGCATCCTTCGCAGAAACCACTTTTCTGTGGCTTCCAATTTCTTCTCCATGGCCTTGGATATAGTCCATGTCTCTGCTCCATACAAGAGTACTGACCAAATATAGCATTTGAGCACTTTTAATCGTATCTCGTAAGAGATATGCTTATTTGTAAGTATCGTTTTTGAGTTCCCAGAATGCTGCCTTGGCCAATCCTATTCTTGATGATATGTCTTTCTCACATTTCCCATCGCTGGTTATCATACTGCCCAAGTATTTGAACTGTGCCTCTTGTTTGATTTCATTGCCATTTAGTCTTATACTGCATGTGGGTATTACTTTGTTCTTGGTAATCACCATGCACAAGGTCTGTTTATATTGATCTTTAAACCTTTCGCCTTTTAATTGGACTACCCGAACAACTCAAAAAAATTGACAATCCTAAACTAGTTTTGGCTCCTGACACCACAATAATCCCTGTTCCAACTGCTAGAAATCTAGGATTCAAATTTGATTATTTTCTAAACTTCGAATCACAAATCTCCCAACTGTCAAAAGCCGGCTATGTTCATATTCGTGACCTTCGCCGCCTACGCCCTTGCCTAGATACTAAAACTGCCTCCACAATTGCCACCTCAATAGTCCACTCCAAATTAGATTATTGTAACTCCCTCTACTATAACCTTCCCAAAGCCTCTATCAACAAATTGCAATCAATACAAAATGCACTTGCTCGTGCTGTTACTAAGTCACCTAAATTCTCCCATATTTCACCCATACTAAAATCATTACATTGGCTTAAAATAACTGAACGTATCCAATATAAGATAATAACACTTACATATAGCTCACTTCAGTCATCAAAACCTGTCTACCTTAGATCACTATAAACCCCTCAGCCTCCTCGACCCACACGTTCATCATCTTACCTCACTCTGTCACGCCCACTCAATCAGTCATCCCTGAAAATTTGCAACCGTGCCTTCTCATACGCCTCACCTGAACTTTGGAACTCGATCCCAGTTTCCCTCCGCAGACTTGGACACTTTCAAACAATAAAATCTGATTCCTCATTTCCTATAATTCCCGCATTATCTCCTCAAGTCTTCAGTTCTAAGCTTAAATCATTCCTTTTTCTAAAATCATATCCTCCATAGCTGTAACAACATAGCCTCACTGCCCTTTGGACGTTGACTATTGCCTGGCTGATAACATACCTTCCCCATCGCTATTTTAAGAGAGGCTGAGCGCCTAAGAATAAGCAGCTACTGTTGTGCTGCTTTTTCCAAGGCGCTATAGAAATCCATGACATTTTACTTTACTTTGCTTTACTTTACTTCTATTGCTAATTTATTTATAAGCTCCTGCAGTTTCTCCTCTGAATCAGCTATTAGAGTTGCATTGTCTGCAAATCTAAGATTATTTACGTTTCTTCCTCCAATTTGGACACCTTCTAGATCTTCAATTACTGTTATGACTTCCTCTCCATATAAGTTGAAAAAGTCTGGTGACATTCCACATCCCTGTCCTGCCTCTTTCCGTATCTTTATCCATTTCCCTAAAGTTCCGTTAATCCTGATTGCAGCTTCCTGTTTCCAATACAAATCTTGCAGCAGTTTTAAGTCCTTCCCATCAATTCCTGAATTTTCCAAGACTGCTGCTTTAGTTCACTTATCTTATAATACAGTTTTTATCAGTCAAGTAATTAATCAAGTGAGAAATTTTCTGGTTGTGTCCTCGAGGTCCAAGATTATAGTTCTGCTGAGACGTTGATATTCGAATAACGAAGACGGGAGAAATGGCAATGAGTTGACTGGGCATGGGTTAAATGAGTCATCAGTACTCGATGGGTCACATGAGTCATAGGTCAACGGGTCTTGTCCAAGAGCAATCAAATTTCAAGACTGCGGGAGAAGTCATCAGCGGCGTAGCGACGGGGGTTATATCGGTATATATACCCCCGAATCAGTCTTCCATAGAGTTTGTTTATGTGTGGGACACTGAAATAAAGTTTGTTCACATGTGGGACATTGAAATATGTTTTGATTTTGAAATAGCAATGACCAGTTAGGATTTATACCCCTGCCCCTCCCAATATAGTCAAATTCCTGGCCACGCCGCTGGAAGGCATGCAGGGCCTTTGAAACGGCAATCAGCGCCGCCCAGAGATGTGCGGATTCAGAACTTTTGGGACCGCGGAGAACCCGCCTCCGCCAAGTTTGGATCCGTGGAGAATCCGCATTGGCGAGCGGTTCCGCTATTAAGATCCGCATCTGCTGATAGTAAATAGATCCATTGTTCAACTATCCGTCCCCAACTTTTTTGCAGATCCTACGGTCTATGCCTAATCTACTTCAACTGCAATAAAATGATCGATTATCCCAAACATGGACAGAATAAAAGAGACGTTATAATAATAATAATAATAATAATAATAATAATAATAATAATAATAATAATAATAGCTGCAGTTCAGTTTTCCAACCTAAATTTTCGTGATCAGTTTGCCGGAATAGTCCCTATTAGCCATATGCATAGTAGTCTATCATCCTCCATAAAAATACTTTTCTGCGGATGCCTACCTGGATCTAAAACCTCGGCCACCACGGACTACGGATTACGAACTGTAGATTTTCCCAGAATGAGCGATCGTGAATCAGTAGGTGCACTGCGCCAAGCTTTCAGACATCGCGCAGGAAGCTTCGTTTTATTTACTTAAGACTAGAACCAAGATACAGCCGTTCGTATTTGAGTTTGAAATGGAAACATGTTTAACTAAATGCATTAAATGAAATAATGAGGCAAACTTTTAATATGCAAACTTTTCATCTACGGGCAATTGATTTAAGCCGAAAAATTTCATAATTGTCAAAATGTTGCCAGTTGTTATGATCAGCGGATAATTCGCATACGCCAGTCATTTTGGAACTCGGATCCGCGGAGGTCCGCGGATCCATGACATTCTTGCGGATCTGAACCCGTCGGCGGATCTATCCGCGAAACGCACATCTCTGGCGCCGCCCAATGAGCCCGGGAAGCTCCGGAAGGACTTTGGCTTTTGAAACAGATATACAAATAAAGGGCCTATATATATATATATATCTATAATATTAAAATCCTTATCTGTATGTCTCTCTGTCTGTTACCTTCAAGCGTTCTGATTGGTTGACTATTGGTAGACGGTTTAGACCGTTTAGTCCTTACGTCGCGATGCGTTGGTGGGCGAGCGTTGACTATTGGTAGACCGTTTAGTCCTTACGTCGCGATGCGTTGGTGGGCGAGCGTTGACTATTGGTAGACCGTTTAGTCCTTACGTCGCGATGCGTTGGTGGACGATGTTCGAAGACGACGTTGCTATTGGTAACAATTGTTCGTAGAACCGGTTTAGTCGAGTCATTGCAGCATCAGAGGGCTGGGCGTGCGACGACGTTGCTATTGGTAACAATTGTTCGCAGCCTGAGGTAGTTTTAGCGTACACAAAAAATACGTGTACAGCGTCACAATTGGCCACAGTTGCGTGATTTTAACGTACATAGGCCTAATTATTACGTGGCGCAGAGCTTGGCTAGGTGGCGATCATTGAAATGTTGTTCAGCATGAATTCAATGATTGGGTATTAGGTATAGGTATTGGATTAGTATTATCCTGCACTGCGAGCGAAGCGAGCGAAGCGAGCATCTTTCTATATATATATATATATATATATATATATATATATATATATATATATATATATAACATTTCGAATCAGCCTACCTTTTCGACCTTTTGTAAGCTAATATGAAGAACTCTAGAACAACACAGTTCAGTCCAAAATTTTTAGTTTCCAGAGTCCTGCTGCTACGCTATGAATTTTTTCTGCTCACGATTTAGAACGGCTTTGGTTAATTGATCGTCAGCAGTTAGTGAAGAAGTGAAGCAATAAATACTTAAGTAAAAGTTAAGACAAAGAATATCACGATAAGACGAAAACGGTTGAAACCATAGAATTTGTTGAAACCATTGAAAGGCATTGAATATATTATAGCGCAACTCTGATGATGACCATAAAATGAAAAAGATGTAGATTTTGCATTATATTATCACCACAGAAAGCCTGACTTGACCTGAAAGTCTTGCCAAAACAACCCAACACAACAAAAATTTAGAAGTTTCTGACCCAGCCCAACTCAACCCTACCCCTGGGTGTACCCAATAGAGATGTGCGGGTACAGCAAAATGCATACCCTACCCGTACCCGTGAAAAACTTTTTTTACCCTACCCGTACCCGCTAGCGCTATACCCTACCCGACCCGTACCCGTAAGCTGTGTACCCGTACCCGTACCCGTACCCGACATTGGTTGGAATTTGGAGTTTTTTGGAGTTGGACCCGTACCCGCGGGTGCGTGTACGGGTACAAGCCTACAAGGACCTGTACACGGACCCGCGTACCCGTATCCGTTCCTAGAGACTATAGAGAGGCAACAATGAAATAGTAATAGTAAAAATAAATTCTAGTACTTAGGAATCAGGATAATCCACTTGGCAAATAGTAGGCCCGGGTTCTGAAGTCTGGACTACTGGTTGGTAACATTGTGTAATACAACTAGTCAGCTAGCCTAAGCCTACATGAATGTCGGGCATGGATTAGAACTTCTAGAAGTCTCGATGGGCTTGTTTAAAATATTTAGTAGATATAATATAGATATATAATACACGATCCATTCTGTCCTGATTATCTAACTGTACTTGTACGGAGATCGACTGTGATCGAGAGGAGATCGGCTCTTAGGTCCAGTCGGAGAGTGCAGTTGTTGGTCCCTCCCCCGTCCAAGACCCCTAAGTTTGGGGAAAGATCATTCGCGCGGGGGAATCCCGCCCTGTGGAACTCTCTTCCAGACAATGTGACTGGAGCAGTCTCAGCTGGACTTTTCATTAGAAATTTGAAAACACATTTATTTAATATTGGATATGAACTGTGTTAAGCGCTTTTGTTGTAGGCCTTAGCCTTGTTTACTGCGCTATATAAATTGTCAATAAATAAATAAATAATAATAATTTATCTATGAGCAGGCATTAGAGCTCAAGTTAAACAACAAAACTTTACCAGAAGAACTTTCTCGGTCGAGGAGTCCTTGGAGGAGTCAGAGGACGCCATTATAGATTTATTACTGATGATGTCAGATGACGTCACCTGTATTTCCTTTATGTTTTCAGTAAGTAAAATGCTTGCTGTCTGACAAACTGAACGCGATATACAAGTTACGGGTAAAAACGGGTATACCCGTACCCGTAGCCGCTATACCCGTACCCGTAGCGCTATACCCGTACCCGACCCGTACCCTAAAAATGTGTACCCTACCCTACTCGTACCAACGGGTACGGGTACGGGTAGGGTATACCCGCGGTACGGGTATACCCGCACATCCCTAGTACCCAACCAATGTCCACGTTTGGTTAATATCGTGCGTCGCAAATAACTTTTCACGCGCCCTTTTTCGGATCATCACATCGTTGTATCGATCCGGACTGCCGTTAAAATGTAGCACGTTACACTTTATCAGTATGTCTTGCAATTTTGACAGCGAATGGTACGACAACGCCTACAGGGACGATTGATGTATGGATTGTCATTCAGGCATCAACCGTTTCCTGTTGTACAAGCCTGCTGCTCTACTACTTCTACTAGTCTGCTGCTACTACTACTACTACTACTACTACTACTACTACTACTACTACTACTACTACTACTACTACTACTACTACTACTACTACTACTACTACTACTACTACTACTACTACTACTACTACTACTACCACTACTACTACTATAGCGTTGTTGCAGTATGACGAATATCGGAAAAACGTCTATGCTACATAAAATTTACGAGTGAAGCTGTAGACGAATCCATTTACCTGTAACGACTTTTTAAAATATTGTTTTTAAAAACTAATTTTCATTGTTCGTTATATGTTATATTAATTAAAATTTAAGCCATTTGGTTCAATTACTACACAGAACCATGATCGTGACTCTAAGCGAACAAATCGATAGGAACACTCTAACTTTTTCGTTGATCACCGCTAAGCGGTCATATCATATCATTTCACAACACATCACATCATATCATAGACCTATCACATCGCATCATATCATATCGAGAATCTTGGTAATTTTGAGCTACATGTAATAACACTATCATTAATTGTCACTATTCTTTCCCCTTCAAAGCGATTGTAGCATAAAAATGGCTTTCAATGACCATTCAGTTTTAGGATTGCGTTTTCAGTTATTTCTCGAAAAACCTTCATTTTATACGTACAAAGACCTCATACAAAGACCTTACAAAGACCTTATACGTACAAAGACCTTGATCCTTGAGCGCTTATTGTGTAGGCCTATTCTCAAACCCTAGCCGTCACCCTTCCCAATGGTAGCCTATAAATAAGCTGGAAAGGGGTTCGAGCCTAGCGGCCTAATAGAAGTTTACACCTGTTTTTACCAGCTCAAAATCATAAATGCACATAAGCTGAAGACGAATTTTGCTTTTGGTTCTCGGTTCGTGCTTTGGACATACTCATTGATTGTACTAATGAGGTGGATAGGGAAATACGCATGCTTAGATAAAAATGGGCAGGTTTATTGCCTACGCAGAATTTAAAGGCGCACAACTCTTTATTAGCCAAACCTTGAAGACTTATCACTAAAGCTAGTAAATAAACTGTATCCGCCATCTAAGATTGTTGAACCGTGACTGCTTTATTTGTCACCATAAAAGTTTTTATGGGAGCGTGTGCATTATTTGCCTTAACGGCATCAGATTTTTGACTCATCTCCGGAAATGACACGACCCGTTAGTTATAGCTAGGGTTATACCCCACTTCCTCTTCCTCGCACATCCTGATCCCCTTTTAAAACACCTACACCGTTATAAAAATTCATGATATCCAGGTTTTTCAGTCAGCCATTTTCATGTTTGAAATACAGAAAATGTTTCTTCCTGTCCACCTTCAGACATATTTTAGCCTCTGCTCTGACATCCACCCTCAGTCATGATACTCAAAATACAATAGACAACTTCTTTGTTGACAAAAGAAACACGTAATTATGTGACAAATGCGATAGATTCTCTGATGCTAAAACCTGAACTCATTTTCAAATGGCATTATGCAAATTAGATCCTTATATGCACTCAAAGCAACTACAGTATCTCTGATACGTTAATCTCCAGATATTTTGTCAGTCAATTATCTTATAACTAGCTGCTGACCCGTCAAAGATGACGGGGACTAGTGGCTATCTCCTTCCCCGTTTTTTTTTGCAAAAGTTCGTATTATTACATAAAATAATTTTTTAAAATCTGAAAATGTAATGCGAATGCGTAGATTGACAATTACATTTTCCCATGTGCTCACTGGGTGGTCTTGCCCCCTACCCACTACGGTTACTGCACACCATTACGCCCTGAGATTCCATTGGGATTTGGTGTCCCATGGGAGTTGCGCCCTCCAGTGTTACCTACCTTTTGGGCATTCGGCTCCTTTGGGCTTTCAGACCCAAAGGGGCTTTGTCTCCCACGGACGGCTGGATTTTTTTCTCCCCGAGGGGCTGTGCCTCCAGTGTAGGATAAAGCCTCCACGGGGGGATGGGGCTAGGTCTCTCACGGGAGACTGCGCCCCCAGTAAGGCCTACGGCCTCACATGGGGCTGCGGCCAGTCGGACCTGCGGTCCCACATGTGGGGCTCCGCCCTACGTGAGGCTGCGCCCTCACATGTGGGACTGAGCCCTACGAGAGGCTGAGCCCCCAGTAAGGTCTACGGCCTCACATGGGGGGCTGAGCCCCAGTAGGACCTGCGGCCCTCAGTGGGGCCTACGGCCTCCCTCGGGGGCTTGGTATCCGACGGGAGGCTGCGCCCCAGTAGGGCCTACGGCCCCACGTCGGTTGGTGCTTGGTTTACGACGGGAGGCTGCGCCTCCTTCCAGTAGGGTATACAGGCTACGGCCCAACACGGGGGACTGCGTCCCCAGTAGGGCCTACGGCCCCACACGGGTTACTGAGCCCCCAGTGGTGCCGTTCAACGTGCATTCAATCAGGACGATTCGTTAAGCCGCATTGAAGACGCTTCGTCAAACGCTCCGTCGATTAATTAAAGTTTCGTTGTAAATGGCAACAACGTCCTCCAACATTTGCCGTGTATCTTGACTGACATACCATACATACAAACTTACCAAGAGAATTATTATATTAGATTTAACATTGTATCTGCGTTCAGCAATATTTGTTAAAATTCGCAACTCTGCGTCATCATCGTCATCATCATCAGCATCAGCATCATCATCATCATCAATCACCATCATCATCAATCACCATCACCATCACCATCATCATCATCATCATCATCATCATCATCATCATCATCATCATCATCATCATCATCATCATTTTTGCTCTCTGCCAAAACTTTAGCGGCAATAGCTATAGACACAAAATGTTTCCAAGAAGTTCTATGTTCTGTTAATCTGTTGCATAGGCCTATGCTATAATCTGTCTTACTTACTTACACTTAGAACTTCCGGTCCCCTCTGTAACATTGGGCGACGATTCTTCTCCAGCCGAACTCGGACCGACCGGTAGCACCCCCTACTATATGTCCGCCGGGTATTTGTGTGCAAAACGGAGCTGATGACCTTTTTTGTTTGTCAGCCTTTTTTCGGCCCCTTCCTCTCGTATCCGCTACTAACATCTCTTTTAGGCTAAATGGATTAAAATGATTTAGATTTCGGATTAAAATTATTCTATTATCAAAGGACGGTGACGGAGCCAGGATTAAAGAAGAGGGGTACTTCGCCATTTTTTGGCCCAGTTTTCTTCGATCTAATACTACCCATACTCCAACTACTCACCGGTTTAGGGCGAACATCCGGATCGGTCCAGATCCGTAAAGGGGCGGGTCCCCGTGTACCCCGTGTTGGGATATGTGAAACGTTTCGAGATATTAGGCCTGACCGTGATATTCCGTATAGCGATTTGACGTATGTAAGTATGTAAGACGAAATTTCTATGGCGCTGCCCGAAAGCCTGGCGCAGTTTATTCAGGAGCGCTCATTCTGGGTAATCCATTGTCCGTGGTGGCCAAGTGGTAGTTCTTCGAAGGCGTTGTAGATAGAGGCAAAGCATGTAGGCTGATCAATAGAATTGTCCCTTTGACGTTTGCATAAATGAATAAATAATCTGTTATAAACCACCATAAAGCTTCCTTTCCAATCCTCTATATACGAAATGTCTCGACTTCCTCATCGGCATAACATTAGTCTACTCGATTAATGTTATAGGCCCCTACGAAAGCCTATAAAACGCTGTCACTTTGAGCGTCTCTCGAATACCTACACAGCTGCCGAGAGAAGACGGTAATCTCAAATTAACGGTAACTTTGAATTGCTTTATTATTATTATTATTATTATTATTATTATTTAATATTATTATTATTATTATTATTATTATTATTATTATTATTATTATTATTATTATTATTATTATTATTATTATTATTAGACAAATTCTATAGCGCAGTAGCAAGGCTGATGCCTACAACAAGAGCACTTACACACATCAAGGTGACAGGTCTTTTAATCCCAACCATTTAATCCCAGTCACTTAATCCCAGCCATTTAATCCCAAGTCTTTTAATCCCAAACCCTGTACACATAATCCAATGACACTCAATGAGACAAAAAAACTATTTAATAATGACAAAGAAATGTTTGCGTTACAAAAACATAATTAAACATGGTTACAGGATAAAAACTAATAGGATTAGGGTTAGGGTTAAGTATAAGTTTCAGAATTAAGTGACTGGATTAAATGGTTGGGATTAAATGACTGAGATTAAGTGACAGGGATTAAGTGACTGGGATTAAATGGTTGGGATTAAATGACATGGAACCACACATTAATCATATCCAAGTCTAAATAAGATTTATGTTTAAATTTATGTTTAAATTTATGTTTAAACTAATGTAATAATTTTGTAAAACAAATTTGTTATGACGAGACAATAATTATTATGGTGATCTTTGGGTAAACAGTCAACGTGTTAAACTTGAAAACTATGCACATTAAAGTGTGCAATAATCCGCGAACTGTAATAAAAATGCATATATATATATATATATAATATGTAAAACAGTTAGGACACAGACCCGTCGGAACGAGTTTTGCTCAGCGGTGCAGGTTTTCCCGAAGTAACATTTTTTTTCAAATCCTTGACAAGCAAAAAAGGTCGTCAACGCTCAATTTTACCTTATAAAATACCTTGACAAGCAAAAAAGGTCCTCTGCGCACTCTGCACCCCCTGTATTTAAGGAAACAGGGGTGCAGAGGGGGTGCAGACCATCGTCTTTCCAAGGGTTGCATTGCACGCCCTACATTTTTCTAGGGGGTGCAGCTGCACCCCTGCATCCCCACTTCGGGCGTGCCTGTTAGGACATAAAGATGAATTCCGTATCATTTACTTCGCTTTGATTCATGCTACTGTATATAAGACCATTTTACATCTATGTACACTGTAAGTTTCGAGAAACTATATGGCTGTGAAACTGATTTATTCTTCTGTTGCAGCTGAGGCAAAGAGCAGTTCAAACCCAGTTTCAACCTTCAATTCACGTATTTTGTCGACGTAACACAGCGAGAGAACATGTTGACTAAAAGGCTTTCATCACGCGCTGCGTTGACGTTTCTCGTTGGTATGTGTACTTCCTGCAGATTTTTTAAAGTAGCAGCAATGTCTATTGACTCATCTAAATGTTGGCCTAGCCTACATAGACGGTTTGCGGAATATGATTTCTATGATTTCTTTACTCTATAGTTAGGCGGAGAATGAGATTAAACATCAAGATCATAATGTGAATGATTGGCCGTATGGTTCTCACACAGGGCAGACCCTACCGAATGATCTCTTTCGACCTTATCATTATCATCACTACATTATTATAAAACTAAGATAATTTGCATAGTGTGTCATCGACTAAAGTTAGACATCAAAGTATGATGCAGGTTACGTAGTAGTCCCATACAGTGTCGGCTCTAGGATTTGGCAAGTGGGGGGCCGTTGGGGTGGCAACTTCTAATCATGGGGGTCAACCATTTGTTGTTTAATGTATGTAGCATTAAGTATAGGGTCCCAACAGGGGGGCCACTGAAGGGGCAGGCACTCAATAGGGGCACGGGCCCCCCTGCCCTCCCCGGTGGAGCCGCCACTGGTCCTATACTTAGAGAACTCTGCTGTTCAAACCTCTCGAGAAAGCTACAAACTTGTTTCTGCACAAGGCGCTCATCCAGTCGAAGCAGCTATTTCGGTTGCTTGCTCCGTGTAAGAAAAAGTGCTGGGAAAGGCTGGCGACCATTCTCATTCAGACGACGCCGTCGACATAAATATCGACGTTAACTTTTGACCGACCTCTTCACGCCACGCATTTTCTGTTCTACTCTACATGTACTTTAGGCCTACGTATAAATACGTAAATATTTGAATATAAATATGTAAATATTTGGATATAAATTCGTATGGTACGCGTATTTTTCCAGAGGCGAAACGTACGGTCGAATCTGGTAAAATATTGCTTAGTAATTGTGTTTAGTCTTTGTCTTGCTTTTCAGGTTTCATGATGCTTGACAGCTGCATGTCTATTACGACTAGAATATTCACCAACTCGACGGTTGCTCCAGTAGAACAGAGACCTACCGAAAAGCCGACGACTCCTCTACGAGAACGGATAACTACTGAACGTAAGCATTATTTGATCTATCGTTAGAATCATCATAACAAAATAATGTTAGATAATATTTAGAAATGAAAGCTCGATCTCATGTAGTCAAATGCTGAAATCAATATCAGCTTGCATTCTAAAAAATTCTGTCTGCGGGGCCTAATGGCATGAACGATTTCTCATGAAATATTGACTACGGCACTACGCTACAAGTCTTAATGCCTGAATAACGACATTTTATTTCGTACATTTGCTATTTCGCATTAGTAAAATGCTGAAATCTGATACTAAATATCTTTTTCTGCTTGGATATGCAGCAACTACATTCCGAAACCATTGTAAGGCTAAAGAAATATGCTTTCAATGATATATTAACAATCTACAGCTTGGATTCCACATATTGCCGAGAAATAAAATTTCTATTTGAAATAAAGGGTAGGCCTAATAAATCCATTAACACGAAATCGGACTATCACAAACTCGACTGCGCTCCTGCTTCGAAAATTATTTATTCTAAAATATGTTGATGATGGGCTAATCAATGCGCGAATATGTTTCATTACAAATGCGATAGAATGGAAAAAGAATGAAGCCTCCAAAGTTTCATGCAGTAGTCCGACCCCTAAAATGGCAGACAATTGCGTATTCTAGATCAACTAAAAGTTACATTGAGTTCAAAATGCTGCGGCAAACGTTTTACTCTGGCGTTTAGGATTTTGCATAATTTAAACATAGTTTCAAGCAGTTTCAAATAGGCCATAAATATGATATCAGTTTTGACGGATATCACAATTTGTTCAAATACAAAATGCCGATAAATATCTAATTTTTGAAAATATCACTTTTTCATAGTGTTGTATTGTATTGTACTTGGGATTGACTGCCAACGACCCAGTACAGCACAAATAGACTTCAGGTATCCAAACTGGGTTTTCCAAGGTTCTATTTATCGGATCACCGCATCGATGTATTGCTTCGCGCACGTTCGTTAACTTAACATGTTGCATTTTATCAGTATGTTTTTCAATTGTGACAGCGACTTCTACCAGCCGCATGGTAACGATTACTGGTTCGTCCATCGGTGCGGGAATAGCCCTTCTCTTATGTATCGTGCTTTTCTGGTATTGCTGTCGTTCATCTGATGCAATGTGAGAATTAGATTAAATGTCATAGATTATAAATATTTCAGCGGATATTGCACCGATATTATAGCAGTCGTATTTACGTTACGCAATGGCAATTGGCAGTGTCTTATTGGTTTTAAAGCTAATATTCGTCGTCGTCGTCGTCATCATCATCATCATCATCATCATCATCATCATCATCATCATCATCATCATCTTCTTCTTCATCATCATCATCATCATCATCATCTTCTTCTTCTTCTTCAGAGTCATAATGACAATTGTCGTCGTCATAAATGTAACTGATCGGTTGTAAAATCTGATTCATCATTGAAATCATGGTCATAACTGTCGTCGCCTATCTTTCGCGTATTCATCATTGGCACAATCATCGTTGACATTGTCATAGCTTTATCTTCTTTCCAGGGAGTGCAGCCAGGGGTTCAGCGCATCTTCTTTCCAAGGTGTGCGCTGAACCCCTAAATTTATCCAGGGGGTGCAGCTGCACCCCTGCACACCCACTTTCTAAGGGCCTGATTACTACAGTGTATATTATTACTACTATTGTTAATATTACTGCAACTACTATTACTTCTACTACTACTACTACTACTACTACTACTACTACTACTACTACTACTACTACTACTACTACTACTACTACTACTACTACTACTACTACTACTACTACTACTGCTGCTACTACTACTACTACTACTACTACTACTACTACTACTACTACTACTACTACTACTACTACTACAATAATAATAATAATAATAATAATAATAATAATAACAATTTAAGAATAATGCGGTGAGTTATAGAAAAATGCTTCTTTTAGGCCCCTATGTATTACTATGTATTGTGTTTTGACCTTGCGTTTTGCCAAGGTGGATTTAATAAGGAGATCTATTTCATTCGATTGTATAATAGGTTTATCATTGTTGCCATAATACCGCAAAAATGAACGGAATATTCTTTCTTTCAGTGTTGTTGCAATATGAAGAACATCGGAAAAACGTTCGTGATAAATAAAATGACGAGTGAAGCCGTAGACGAATCCATTCACCTGTAACTGCTGTTTAAATACTGCTTTTACTAATTTTCATTGTACAGTTTATGTTAAATTAATTAAAACTTAGGCGATTTGTATTTATTATTACGAAGAACCTTTATGAGATATTTTTGGAATGATCATTACTCAAAGCGAAAAAATCGATAAAAATAATTCCAAGTTTCTCTTGGTGTAAATGTTGCTTTTTGATCATCATTTAGCGGTCATATCTCAATAACCAATTTCCTGCTACAATCACTTAGAAGGCAAAAGAGTAGTGACAGGCGATTGTGTTAGCCTATTACATGTGACTTAATATGGCCAAGATGCTAATTAAGACTCATTTTGTAGAAGGGTGTTTTAATTTATTTCTCGATAAATCCTCAGATTATACGTGTACAAAAACTTTGATTCGTGAACGATTATGCCTGACGGGTATTGCCAGTTATTGAAATGTCGGGTTTTAATCATGACATTTGCAATTTATGAATGACAGTATTGACACATGATTAGACGCAATTAAAGATGATTAGTCTGACGACAGTGGTTCAGTATTTAATATCTTCACACTAGAATGCCAAATATTCTCGTGACACTGGAATTAAAGTATCTAAGCTGTCTCAATGCCGGCTTTTCAGGACTTTAGTTCATAATAGCCACAACAGTTAGCAGCACACCTTAACAGTCCAACGGCGTTCTTCTGTCAACGGCATAGGCTCCATTATGTAGCGGCTACATGCAGCAAGCGCTCACTGCGCGCCTCTGTTTAACACGACACCCCGTTACAAAACGCTTATATCAAGTCTACAGGACGCATTTATCAGAGTTATAACGTCTTCACCAATATAACAATAGGTCGCCAAATGTTACAATGCAAGAATAGACGCTGATTCGGTTCACCAACCCTGCACAGCAGTGCAATTTTTGCAGCAATTCGCAGCATTTTACAGCTTCTTCTTCGCCTTCTTTCCCGTCTACACTCACGAGCATAGGATACAATAGCCAGGGTCACGTTATTGCACACTGACGATATGCTGCACAATTAAAAAAATTGCTGTATTTAAGCTTATTGGCAGATATACAAAAAGTACTACATTGAATCATAATTTATATCAATTTACGAAAAACATTTTATGAAACAGTTATGCAGAATTTTAACGAAACACGTGTCTATGAAAATGCAAATTACCATGAAAATAAAACAAAAGCAAGACTAGACTAATGCGAAATACTGTAAATTTGAAGTATACTACGACATCATTCTAGGCCAAGCAATTTGAAAGGCACCCTTCTTGGTATTTTTCACTTCTCTGTTCCCCCTATCTCTCTTTATCTCTATTTATCATCTTTCAGATCTGGCCTTAAAACACATCTGTTTGACTTGGCTTATCCCCCTTAGATTGCTCTCCCGCCGTTTCGGACTGATCTTCTGGCTTGACCTGGCTCTAATGCTATTTGGATTTAGTGCGCCATCGGCTGATGTCCTGGGCATTATGATAGTGGCGCAATAGAAGTTGATTGATTGATTAATTGATATTCGGTCGAGCCTCTTCTATCTTCATCTCATGTAGTATGCACTAATCAATGACTTTCAATGGCGATTCAAGTCTCTTTTCCAACGTGCATACATCAGGTGTTACTTTTCTGTGCTCTTTGTGTTGAGGTCTAATCTTTTTCAGCTGAGCGAATTCCAGGCCCTTTGCAGAACCGATCTCTGGAGTACAGTTCCATGGCTTGCGTCAGCCTTCCTTTAACCGGCAGTGACCACCAAATATGCATATATATATATGTGTGTGTGTGTGTGTGTGTGTGTGTGAGTGTGTGTGTGAAAAGTGAAAAAGTGTGACGTCATATACGATCCTTACTTCTTTCCCTGTCAATAATCGTCACACTTATCACAAAATCTCATTGTCTTGGACCTCTACCCTTCGGAGTGTGACGTATTTTATGCACGACCCCTAACATCAACATCAGATAAGACGAAATGGCTTATTTTTCATTTACATTACATTTACATTGGCGTCCATGCTAGAATAGCAATAGTGGAGGCGCCCCTTTTATTCTGACCGTGACCTGTCGTGGGATTTGTGCAAAACCGTTGAGATTTTTTTAGAGGAGGAGGCAGTATGATCGAAGATAAAGCGTGAATGTGCTAAACGAATTTCCTGACGACGTTTTTGTCATCGAAAGCGTGTTCCTTCATTACCCGAACATGCCGATGTGCCCCTCTATTCTCCCAGAGTTGTCCATGGGTCGGTTTTCTGAACCCAAACTCCACCCACCAACTTCTCAACCTAACCCAACCCATGTAAAATTCCTGTCTGCTGACCCAACCCAACCCAACCCGACGAAAACGTGAAAAGTACTATCGCACGTCCCAAAACATACATAAATTCAAGCACATAAAGAGTTTATTACGAGTCGTTACTGCAACAATCTTGTATGTATAATCCCCATCGGACTATTCCAATGCTCTCCACTTTAGATGCCGACAACAGCGATCCAGCATCTGCAGAAGTCTTTCCTACAGATGGAAAGACACGCTCTGACTGTGCCGAGCTGACTGATATGAAGATTACAGTGTTACATAATGGATTTTAAGAGTCTAACCTCTCCGATGACATTCGACATAACTTGCCATTGCCATTTTCGAGCGTGTAGCCTATAACGTACTGACTTATAACGTCAAACAACGTGAAAACATCTTTCTACCTTGTCTATTGCCAACTAGTTGGGGCCGGTTTAAGAAATGGCGCTCAAACAAATAAAAAACAACAGCCGTCTCCGTTTATCTGTCCACGTGGTCCAGTATGTACTGGCTATTGAATGTGTTGCCAACAATGGAATCTGGGCCAACGTACATGGCGCCCATATATCATATGACATAACCAGAGGCGTAGCGAGGGGGATATAATCCCGGGCGCCGAGGTGGGGCACCAAAATTTGGTATATATGGGTAAGTGAATTGCATAGTAAAGAAGAAACATGTGCGACGACCTTTTTTTTGCTCGTCAGCACTGTTGGGCGCCAACGGTACACTTTTATCCCCGGATACCCTCGCTACGCTACTGGACATAACACAAGAATCTATGGCCATTGTCAAAGTAGAAGGTCTAAACAGAATATCTATGTTTAACGTGGTTAACAGGCATAGACTCACGAAACCCTAACCCTAGCCCATTTTTCAAAATCTGGACCCAACCCGACCCAACCCAACCAAACCCATGGGTTAACCCAAACCATGGACAACTCTGTCATGTATTTTTAAGAGACGCTGTTCCAACTCTCGAAAACTATTGATGACCTTTTTTTGCTTGTCGCCGTTTTTCACGCTGTTTATGATCTCATCGGCTCCCATTCCCCCTACTACTCGTCGGGTCCCTATGCATATAACACGGCGACCTCCTTTTTGTGTCATTGCTGTTAATAATACATCTTCATCATCAGCCCAGGCCCCCTCCAGGCCGCCAGGCCCCTGTGTATTTGCCTCTGCCCCCTGTCGGCGGCCCTGTTCAATTCCATTCTGTCAAGTGCTTGATTTCTTAGCGTGTTAAACTGATACCATAAACGCGAATAAATATCAATTATAATATTTACCAATTTTCACCAGAAACAGATTTGCTTTAGAAATTATCTGACGACCTCAGCTCATGTTTGTAAATGTTCACAAAAGTTGTCATTAAATTTCTCAAACATAATTGTATCTCTGTAATCATTCTTACTTTGGCCATCTGTCGTGGACTAATTTCTACTGTATAAATAACGAAAGCGAAACTTGTAGCTCAAAAATACACTGACTGCGTTTTAACCCGTTAAATGAAATGCCTACTGTGCTAAGTAAAACCTAAAACCACTGTAAAACCTATTCACCTGAATTGGTTTACCAGCATTGGCGTAAACCTTGGATAAAACAGTGGGGATTTAAAACCCCAATACCTTCCTCCTTCCCTATGATAGCCTCTCAAAAAGTGGAGAAGGGGCTCGAGCCTAGCGGGTGACAGAAGTTTACGCCTAATATGTTGCGTGAATTCCTAAATGATGAGAAATTTTGCTATTGTTTGTAAGTTCGTGCTTAGGATATCCGCATTGGTTATACTACGGAGGCGGAGAGAACAGTACGCACTCGTAAATAGAAATATGGCAGGTGTATTGCTTTCGCAAAATTCAAAGGTGCAAGCTATTTATCAGCCAAGCCTTAAACTAGGACACCTATACAGTGTACAGAATCAACCATCTGTAAGATTGTTGAACTGCGACTGCTTTGTTCGTCACCGTAAAAGTATTTTATGAGGGCGTATGCATTATTCGCCTAAACGGTAGGCTATCTGTTTTTTGACTCATCTCCGGAAATAACCTGATCCGTTCCTGCATAGATTTGGAATTTCATTATTTGATACATTTGAGCATTAAATTTGGAATTGGAATTGGGAATTCATTGCCGGATAACGTGTCGTCCGTCACTTCCTTTGGAAAGTTCGCGAGCAAACTTGAGGTGCATTTGTTGAACATCTCGTTCCCAGATTCCTTGTAAAGCGCCCTTGACTTTGGCCCTTGCTAAGATACGGCGCTATATAAATTGTCCTGGACAATAACAATAACAAAATCAATTAAGAACAATGATACAAAAGTGCATAATTGAACAATTGAACTGATCAAGGTTTTCTTCAGTTATGCAAAGGTGCACAACTGCACATTTACTGCAGAGAACATGAATGACTATATATATATATATATATATATATATATATATATATATATATATATATATATATATATATATACCAGTTATGCTGAGAGCATAGTGTACAGTAGAACTTCGTAGGCCTAATAACGTGCACCCCAACACCCCGCCACCAATTTGAGGTCGACACCCCAAAATTTGGTAACGTGACAATGGTATGCATACAAAATGCATACTAATTAGCCCTGAACACCCCCCAAATGAAGAAGTACACCGCCAACTTTTATTGTCGGATGACCTTTTTTGCTTGGCAGTCTTTTATGATTGAGACTTGATAACGTTGTTTTTTTGCTTGTCAGCCTTTTTCGGTAGAGACTTCCAAATTCCGACACCCCCAGATTTTCCCGACACCCCCATATTCACAATCCTACAATCCTAGAAATAACCACACACCCCAGATTTTTCCGACACCCGCCCCCCTAAATTCACAAACGTAGAAATAACCCTGACTGAGCAGACTATCTTGACCGTTGCCACGCATGGTGTTAACAATGAAGGCAGACTCTCAAGCCATACTGTAACAGGGGAACTTGACCACCTCTTCTCTTATCCGCTTCTAAAATTTCCTTTAAATAAATTAAGGTGATTCAGATTTCGGACTAAAATTCTATTATTAACGGACAGTGACTTAGCTAGGATTCCAGAATATGGGCACATCGATATTTTTTTGGTCCAAAAGTCTTAATGAGCAAAAGATCGTCACCCAAAACGCTTTAAACTTTAAAGTCTGTGTTAGGTCATCGATTTTCTTCGATTTAATACTCCCACGTACGCCCATCTACTCTCCGCTTTAGGACGAATCTCACGACCCGTCCCGATCCGAAAGGGGGCAGATCCCTCCCGGTGCCCCCTTGGATACGCCAATGTTAAAGGAAATCTCTTTCTGGATATACAGTATGTGATTCGTTTCAAGACATTAGGCCTAACCGTGAAAATCCGTATAGCGATTTGACGTAAGTAAGTAAGTAAGTAAAACGGAATTTCTATAGCGCTGCCCCTCAAAGCTTCGAGCAGTGCACCAGCTTTTTTTACGAGCGCCCAATCTGTGTAAAATCCATAGTCCGTGATCCGTAACCTGTGGTGATTAAGGTTGCAGATCCAGGAAGACGTCGTAGATATAGGTATTAGGTAAGCGTTGTAGATCCAGAGGTAGGTGTGTGGGCGTATCAATAGAATTTTCTCAATAACGTTTGAATAGATGAATAAATATAACCGGACATAAAACCAATCACAATAGAATCTTCATAAAATCTTCAATCTCCTATTCACTAAAATATGTCTCAACTTCCTCATTTCGGAAAAGCTTCGCACATGGCTAATGCTTTACAAAAACCAATAAAAGGCCGGTCGTTTTGAGCTTCTGTCGAATACCTTCACAGTTCAGAACAGACTGTACTCTACAATAAACGGTAACATTCGATTGCTTTCTCTTTAGAGCAATGTAATAAATTTGTAAAACATATTTGTTATGATGCGACAATAATAATTACAGTAATCTTTTGGCAAGCAGTCAAAAGTTTTTCGTATATTTTGGGATCAGAGAAGCAATAATAATCAGGCCATCATTATTATAATATTATAATTTGATCTATCGTTAAAATTATTATAGCAAAATTCTGTTAGAGGATATTTAGAAATGAAAACTAGATCTCGTGTAGTCGAACACAGGGCGCGATTTGCGAGGGGGAAGGGGGAATCTCCCCCCCACTGCCCAACTGCATCCCCCTACTGCTACATCCCCCACTACATCCTCCACTGCTACAGTTTCTAACAACTACATCCCCCCAAGCTCGACATATCCCCCCCACTGCTCCAAGTCACAAATCGCACCCTGGTCGAACGAATGCTGATATCAATATCAGCATGAATGCTGAATAGATCATCAAAAAATTCTGTCTGTATTGGTATGAAGCTTTGCTCATAAAATACTGGGTATGCTGCAAATCTTAATGCCTGAATGGTTAGAGTTAGGTTCAAGGGATAGGGTTAACCATATCCTTTAAATTTATATCGCAAGTATTATGTTGGAGCGTCGTCGTGTTTCGCTCGAAATACGTTCTTTTGTCGGTCGCGCATTTGTCGATTACACGTTAGCGCATTTGTCATCGCGCGAATGTGGGCGGAAATGTCGGGGTGCAAATATCGGGGCACCGAATAACGACATGTTGTATACTTGCCGTTTATCAGGGCCAAAGATTGAATTCTGTTATTATTATTATTATTATTATTATTATTATTATTATTATTATTATTATTATTATTATTATTATTATTATTATTATTATTATTGTTATTATTATTATTATTATTATTATTTATTTCTGTTTGAAAGTGCCGCAGCTACGTTCCGTAAACTCTTTCGTATGAGTTTTATGTTCCTTTAAATTGAAGTTTCATATCAGTGTGCAATAATTTGCGTTTATATTGAACTTAAACCTCGACGAACTGTAAAAAAATTGAACACCAATAAAATATGTCAAACATTTAGGACTTAAAGATGAGTTCCGACTCCTTTACTTCGCTTTGATTGATGTTATACAGTATAAGACCGTTTTACAGGTAGGCCTATGTGAGTTCGAGAGAAAATACTGTATGGCTAAGAAACTGATTTATTCTTCTGTTGCAGCTGAGGCACGTATTTTGTCGACGTAACACAGCGAGAGAACATGTTGACTAAAAGGCTTTCATCACGCGCTGCGTTGACGTTTCTCGTTGGTATGTACTTCCTGCAGAATTTTTTAAGTATCAGCACTGTCAATCGACTCATCTACATGTTGGCCTAGCCTACATAGGCGGTTTCCTGAATATGATTTTAATAATTTATATACTCTATTGGCGAGAGAGGAATGAGTTTACACAGCAAGACCATAATGTGAATGATTGGCCGTATGGTTCTCGCACAAGACAGACCCTACTGAACCTCTTTAGACCATGTCATGATCAGCATCATCACCATCATCATCATCATCATCATCATCATCATCATCATCATCATCATCATCATCATCATCATCATCATCATCATCATCATCATCATCATCATCATCATCATCACTTCATTATTATAATACAAAGATAGCTTGCATAACATGCAATCGCCAAAAGCATCAAAGTATACTACAGGTTACGCAGTAGTCCCATATTTAGAGAACTCTGCTGTTCAAACCTCTCGAGAAAGCTAAAAACTTGTTTCTGCACAAGGCGCTCATTCAGTCGAAGCAGCTATTTCGGTTGCTTGCTCGGTGTTAAGGAGAAGCGCTGGGGAAGGCTGAAGACCACTCTCATTCAGCCGACGCCGTCGACAATTGAAAACGTTTACTTCTGAGATACCTATTCAGCCTCCCCATGCATTTCCTGTCCTTCTCTACTTGATGGCCCACTTCTTAGAATAATCCAGTGGTGTAGCCAGGATTTCCAGAAGGGGGGTGGTTTTGACTTTTGACCGTAACCAACTTTCGAAAAATCTTGACAAGCCAAGAAGGTCATCCTATTCATCTATCCTATGTATTTTCTTCTAAAAATTTTCCTTTCTGATGCTGACAAGCAGAAAAACGGTCGTCACGGGTATGGCGCTTAAAGTTTTTTGTCAGAAGCCCCAAAGGGTGTTTCACCCTCAAAACCGCGTCCGAAGATTAAAAATGCATGGATGCACATAAAATAACTTCTTTCCGTCTGCGCAAAAGGAGGGGTGGTTTAGCCCCCAAACCTCCTGGCTACGCCACTGGAATAATCTGTTATTCATTCTGCATCGTGGTGAAGTCGTTTAGAGTTTTGATACTTTGTAACTTAATCTGTGTTTGATAATTAATCATATTTTTATTAATGAAACGCTGTAATAGATAATAACATCTCGGTATTTAGAATTGAGTGCTAAGAATGAAACCTGGGAATCATTTAGGTGCTTCGGAATTAACCATGCATGCAGAAGAATGGTAGACCTATTAGAAATAAATGATCGTAGGTTAGAAATGAAAAACGAACATTCTATAGGAGCTATATAATACACGTAAATGTGAAGATCTGTCTCCAGACTATCCTAGATTTTTTATTACTTTCTTGTCCGTTAAGAAATTGTTATTTTTTCATTTATAACCTATGATCGGTTATTAGTAAGACTACAAAAACCCTGCAAGCAGCTTTCAAACCAAATATTGTTCGCAAGAATTGCGGGTCAGTAGGTCTTCCCACTGTCGATCGAGATACTCTCGACATTAGGTCTAAACTTAAAACCTTCCTATTCGAAAAGTCGTTTCCTCCATATCAATAAGAACCTGACCCGCTGCCTCATAGATACACTGACCTTTGCCCGGCCGACAAACCACCTTGCCTATAGCTATTTCAAGAAAGATTAAGCGCATACGAATAAGCAGCTACTACTGTACTACTTTCCAGGGCGCTGTACAAGTTTACGAGATTTTACTTACTTACTTACTTACTTGTATGCATTTCCTAATATTTGCGGTGGATTATGCAAAAATTAGTAAATGACCGACACTAGTTGCTTGAAATGCGAGTATAATAGGCCTACTAATGAAACCTATATGTGTATTGTTATGTATGTGCATTTTGTACCTACTAAATAATTGCACAATTTTAGCATTCAATAAGCCAAAACGCTAAAATATGAAAATCGCTAAATCTCTATATGGTGGGGTCATGTTTGATGGCTAATAACTTGTAGAACTCGAATAAAAGCAACTTGAAATATCTATCTAGAGTGCTTGGCATGCATAAGGAAGCCAACGATATATAATTAATTAATAGCTGATCATGTTGACCACGTCGAAGACTTTTGTGAAATCGCTAAATCAGATTAAATGACCGTACCTAAAAATGATATGCGTCAAATGGAATACTCAGTAATTTTAATTATGTCTTATATTTTAGGTTTCCTGATGCTTGACAGCTGCATGTCTTATACGATACTCTTAAGGCCGGCTACTGAACGTAAGCACCATATGTTATGCTAGTGAGATAATTATGATTTTAATGATATTTGAATAATCTACAGTTTAGATTCCACAGATTGACACAAAATTAAAATGTCTATTGGAAACAAAAAGCAGTAAATCGATTAACACGAAATCGATATATCGCAAACCAGGGCGCGATTTGTAGGGGGAGAGGGGATTTCCCCTCCCCCACTGCCCAACAGCATATCCCTATACTGCTACGTACCCCACCATTACATCCCCACTGCTACACTTCCCCAACAACTACATCCGTTCCAAGCTCAACATATCCCCCCACTGCCCCAGGTCACAAATCGCACCCTGTTGCAAACTCGACTGCGCGCATGCCTCGAAGATTAATTTTTTTCTTCTAAAATATGTTGATGACGGGCTAATTAATGCGTGAACATTTTCCATTGAAAATGCGATAGAGTGGGAAAAGAGTGAAACCTCCAAGGTTCCATGCAATCCGACCACTGAAATGGCAGCTAATAGCATATTCTAGGTCCATTATAACTTGCATATTGAGTTCAAAATGCTGCGGCAAGCGTCTAGGAGTTTGCATAGTTTTAAACATAGCTTCGAGCAGTTTCCAATAGACCTTTTAAAAGTAAGTAAGTAAATAAACACGAAATTTCTATAGCGCTGCCCGAAAGCTTGGCGCAGTGCATCAGCTTATTCACGAGCGCTCAATCTAAGTAAATCCATAGTCCGGTGAACGGTTTTACAGATATCACAATGTGTTCAAAAAGCGGGCAAATATCTAATATTCGAATATATGACTTTCTCTTGGCGTTGTAGTCAACACATGGGATTACTGCCAATGACTGAGAACAGCACTGATAAGTCTGTGTTTTCCTAAATGAGTTTAACAAGGTTTTATTTATCGGCTCACCGCATCACTGTATTGCGTCGCACACTTTCATTAAAAATTAACATGTTGCACTTTATCTGTATGTTTTTTTTCCATTGTGACAGCGACTACTTCCAGCAAAACGCTAACTATTACTGCTTCGTCCGTCGTTGTGGGAATAGTGCTTCTCGTAATTGTCGTGCTAGTCTTGTATCGTTTCTTTCGTTCGCCCGGTTCATCGTCAGATGAAGTCAGAACGAATCCAATGTGAGAATTATTAGACTAAATGTCATATAGATAAAATATATTTCAACGGATATTGCAGTGGCAGCAGCAGTCGTATTTACGTCTCGTAACGGCAATAGGTTTTATTGGTTTTAGGACTCGTTTGCGTCGTCGTCATCAGTGTTTAATCTAGACTTCTGGACTCCGGGGAAAACTCAAAAATCCGAGGGGGACTGACAAAGCCGAAGGAATTCTGCTAGGGTCCGCTGTTAGTCCATGCAGTATTCCAAAATTTCCGGGGGGAATTTGAAATTTCTGGGGGAAGGGCGACTTCCACCCCCGGAAACGGCCTAGATTAAACACTGGTCGTCATCAACACCATCGTGATAATTGTCGTCATAAATGTAATTGATTGGTTGTAAAATTCGATTCATTATTGAGAACATAATCATTATTGTCCTCACTTATTGCCATATTTTAGCGTATTCAGCATTGTCACCATAATCGTTAACATTGTCATAGGCCTAACTATTATGATCAACGTCCTATTTACATTAAGTTAGTAGGAAACGCAATCAGGCGTGCATCCACGTATGAGATCCTTTATTAATTATAAACGGCATTCTCGCACATTTCATCATCATCACTTACAGTCTTACACAATCATCGTCATCGCTCTCATTGTGATCATAGTGACATAGTCATCAAATTCGCCAGCATTGTGGCTGCAATAAAAGTAGTAAACTCATTATCAAAATAATGCAACATTCATCATTGTCATCGTCATAGGCCTAAGTCCTACTGCTGCCTATCATTTTCTATTTTTCATCTGGCCCTACTCAATATTATAAATATGCCAACTTCTTCGTGGTCGTTATTATTAATGCGATATGTGACGGCGTCTAATAATTTTTCATAGCACCATCATCATTAGGTCAGGATAAATGCATCATCTTTCTTTATGCTGCCTGTCTATTGATTTGGCGTATGTTGACAACTAAATAACAATAACAGCCAGACAAAATAATGTTAAAATAATAATAGTTGATGATTGGATATAACGAATGAGATGAACTGTTAGCATGTTAATGGTAGCTTCATTTGGCAATGTTTATAACTGTCGATATTAGGCCTATTCTTGTACTGTGAGATAAAATGATTGTTCTTTCTTTCAGCGAGGTTCAAATTCAAATTCCAGACGTTCAAATTCAACTATAAAGAACTTGGGGAAAACAGAGTGCGCAATCGATTCGATGAACTAATCTACAGACGAAATTATCTAGAGCATAATTTTCGTTTTAGCTGTTAAATAAATTAAAATTTTATTGTATATGTTAAATTATTAGTTGAAATGTAAAGATTGTTGTGCTATTAAGGGATTAGCTTTATGGAAGTGTTTAGCTATGATCATGACTCAAAATGAGAATCCGCTATGTCATAATGCGCATATTGCACATAATTCTGTTTCTGGAATTTAGGCTTAATAAATTCTCAAATAAAAAAGTGCTCAGTCTTTTACAATGAAAACCGGATATGCATTAGCCAAGCGATATGATGAATTCATTTGAGTCAAATTAAAGTTGCTTCATGTAGATGCATTAATTACCAGCGGTGTGCAATGACCGACCGCTGTCATCCGAGGTTCTCGAACAATACCGATATTCTTTACGTTAAAAGATACTCTTTTACTGTTCTCTTACTAACGGCTATAACTCAGTGACCACTTATAATATTTTCATGCAATTGGTGTCGTTTTAAAGATAAAAGAGTAGAGACAGATGATTGTCTTTATAATTCACATTACCAAAATACTAGCCTCTGAGATTGAAGCCTATTATTTCATTCATGATCAATCCGCTAGGTATGCCGATACTTTTGATCACTCATCATCATCATCATCATCAGTGATGTTAACAAGGACCGACCCCCCAAGGACGAGGATAAGGACAAGGACCGAACCCACAAGGACGAGGATAAGGACGAGGACCGACCCTCCAAGGACGAGGACAAGGACGAGGACTTACCCCGCAAGCACAAGGACCACAAGGACCGACCCCCAAGGACAAGGATCAAGGACAAGGACCAACTTCTGTCAGACAAAAAAGTCAGAAAGGAAAAAAACAAACACAATTTCAATTCGAATCACAAAATTAGAAAAGGAAAAAAGACTGTTGTAAAACATAGTCTAGTCAACAGCAATGCTGCGTTTCAAATGCGCCTTTGACTTTAGCCACCTAGCTATGTTACTACGCTTAAGAAATTGTCAAGTTTAATAATAATAATAATAATAATAATAATAATAATAATAATAATAATAATAATAATAATAATAATAAATGAACAAGTGTTTCCAGCAGCTGATCAGTCATGCACACACAGTGAGGTCTAATTATGAGACCCCTTTGCGAAAACACTCGTTCAACTGGAACCGACGTCGCAGGGAAACAAAGAATTCTGCTAAAGAATCAACTGGTATTATAAAGGAAACAATGATTAAACATTTTAGAGTAACTCAAAGCAAATATGTAGCCTAAATATAAATCCACATACTACTCTTACCTTGGAATATAATTATCAGTACAATTGAAAATGGTATACAAGTAATTTGGTCCTTATAAGGACTTTTCAAGGACTAAGTTACAAGGACCAGGACAAGGACCGATCTGCAAGGACGAGGATAAGGACGAGGACTGACTTCCCAAGGACGAGGACAAGGACAAGGACTTCAAATTGGTCCTTAAGGAGTCCTTAAGGACAAGGACCAGGACAAGGATTAACATCACTGATCATCATCATCATCATCATCGGCAGGCTCGCTGACGGAGCGTGGCCTTTTCCACTAAACATTTCCAAGAATCTCTGTTCTGAGCAGTTTTCCAGGCAGTAAAAAGTCCAACGTGACACAAAGTCAAGTCAGATCACTTTGGATCACTACGTGGTGATATGTCCATTTCGATAATTTTAGGGTCCAAGTTATTATTCTCTTGGCTTATGAGATCGTTCAATGAAGCTGCACTCAAGAAATCTATTATCCACAGAGTCTTCACTATGGTTAAGCGTATTAATTAAGGAGGCTTGTCTTCGGCGATAAATGGTTTATGGCAAACACGGGGATATTCGAAGTCTTTCACTCCATTCGTTTTCTGCTACGTATACTGAAGCTGGGGGCGATTTGTATGATATTTGACAATGTATTGAGAGAGAGAGAGAGAGATGATGATGATGATGATGATGATGATGATGATGATGATGATGATGATGATGATGATGATGATGATGATGTCGGTGATGATGATTATGACGATGGTGATGATGACCGCTGCTATTGGAGGTTGTGCTGCTGCTGATGATGATTATGGCGGCGTTTCATAACCAAAATTTGTTTCTCATGAGACCATCCTTGCATCAGGGGCATAAGCAAATACCTACGTACTAACAATGTTAAATATAGTGTAGACATCGAGACTCAAGTGAAGAGACATATCAAATCACTGGATGGACTGCCATCAGTATTTTTGTCTCCAATAATTTACAACGAACGACGACATCTACCGAAGATGCCAACTTCAAAATATTACAGTAGGTAATAAATATTATCATAATGCTAGAAATTCAGTTGGAAATACGCCTTTATAAAGTATATTAGATAATTATCTATAATCAGGTCGAGAGGATAAGGTGAACACTATATAAAGTTCATCCATAGGCTCTGTGCCCGTAGGTGCCGGTGCTGATCCCGGTTTCATTACCATCAGCCCATGGGTGTCTAAACCATTCATCAGTGGACGGTGGCCAGTCATTCCGCCGATCCTATGGTTACCTTCGCAATGTTGCCATTGCAACTCATTTTACCACCACGAAAAAGGCTGAGTCGACCTTTAGGGCTCCTGCGGGACTCGAACCGGCGACCTCCTGTTCCTCATCAACGTCGTTACCACTCTGCTAACTTCCCGCCCCCGAACACTATATATTGAACATAAATTGTGAGGGAGTTTCCATTTGCAGTTAATTAAATGGTACTATTGTATTGCAAAATAAATTAATAGCTCGGGAGCCATCTGGTGCCTGAAGCCGTCAGCGCTATGTTACAAATAGCCAGTGTCCTAATGGGCACGCCCCACAATATACATAACGTCGCCAGAACATGCGATGACAGTAGTTAGTAATTAAAGTTCAATTTCCGACATTCATAAATTATTACCAGCTAGGCCTGCCAACAAAATTGTGAGGCTATCTGTGAGCTTTGGTAGTCAATAGGCCAATTGTAATAGGGTATATTTGTCGTTCAACTAGGCACCTTGACATTTATTCGTAATTTAAACCCGAGAGATAGGGAGATAAGAGATATGTCGACAAGGATATGCATCCTGATATGCTTCAGTTTGTGTTTAGTGGTTGCTTTATCTCAACCGGTGCAAGAGAATCCAGGCATTGCCTACAGAGTCTCTGTTTCTGCGCTTAACGTGATAAGTGAAGCTCTGTGGAAGACGCTAAAAAAGAATTTCGACTTAGACCCTCACATGATACCCGATCAGCATACTTCCGATTCTATGGACAGCTATTCAGTTAGAAACATCACTTTTCAGCTCTCTGCAGTGCCATGTTCAAACTTCTCTCTCCAACCTCCAAACGGAGTAACCTGGACGTTGCGGAATATCGGATTTTCGTTTTCCTGCAACTGGTTTTACGAAAGACAAGTTTTCTTCATCAGATCGAGCGACAGTGGATCGGCAAGTGTTTCAGTCAGTGGACTGTCTGCTGTTATCAAAACCATTCTGGGGAGAAACGACAAAGAACAACCGACCATGTCGCTGACCAAATGCTCAGCCTCAGTTGAGAAAGTCTCGTTACAAATAGAGGGATCCTATTACCAGAAGATTTACGATATGATGCTCAGAAGTGACCTTGTAAAAAGTGAGATAAAGAAATCAATGACTCGAGCAGCTTGCCATCTCGTAGACAGGGCCGTTATGAAGCTCAATAACGAAGTGTTAGCCAACATGTCAACAAAACATCCGACTTTCTCAAAGATGGGCTTCGACGGTAGTGATTTAATTTTCGATTACGGTCTGACAGCTGCACCCATTGTTACAAAACATCACGTAGAAATGAATCACAGAGGGATGTTTCTGTTGGTAGGTGATCCGGTTGGTAGATTATGCCTACTGAAAGCCCCAAAGATGTCTATGCCACCATCGAAATATATGGTAAAGACTGCAGAAACCAATTATCCGTTTAATACTCTGTCAGATACCATTATGCGCTCCAACTTCTCTTCGTTCTATCTCACGAGAACGAGTTTGCCGTCGACTTTTGAGTCAAGTCTGGATACAACTTGTGATAGTCAGTCGATCTGCATCGGGACATTCGTTTCAGAGATTTCCAGACAATATACAAACAAATCTATGAATATGATGATCAAACTCACAACTCGACCAAATCTGATAATAAAGAAGAATTCACTGACGATAACAGCAGGGCTACTGGCCAGTTTTATTCTTAATGAACCAAATGAAACCGACACAGAGACGCTGCTACTTGATGCGTCAATTTCGTTGACAGGTACTGCACACATCGTAAATAACAACACACTGGTCGGTAAACTGATCACCGTCAAGGTGCTGTTCACCTCTGCATCATCGCCATTTATCAAGAGCACCTCAAAGTTTTTGAAACGTCTGAACCAGAAGACCGACCATGTCTTGGAAACCGAATTAATTTATCGCATTAATGAACTGTTGGGCGTTGGAGTAGAACTTCCTACAAAGTTTCCTCAGTTTGGACTTCAGGCTGTTGGGTCGCAGCTGATGTTTATTCCTGGTACCGCAACCTTCAACTTTGACCTTGCTCTGCTCTAGCTACCCACGTCCCACAATCAAACTAGGCCTAAATCACGTAGTTGAGGGATCCAACATTAGTTTAAACAGCATACAGCTTTTCACAATAATATTGTATTCGCATATATGAAATCAAGTTGAAAGTACAAGTACGACATACACTGTACAGAGTGTATTACACGCTTTTTGGAAAATTAATTCGCAACGGAATTTAGCCGACATGATGGCTGTTTACGCCTGGTTTTCTCAACGAATTCATTGCAATTATGCTTTTGCTGACGTAGGACCTATTAAAATGTGTCGAAATAATGATATATCGATCGATTATTTCTTGTATATTGCAGCTGGTGTATACAGAGTGATGCAATGAAGCAGGCACCATTGGGTTTCATGGTAAATATTTTCAAAATTCCTAGGTCAAAATGCATGAAATTCGGTAAACGTCTGCAAAATTTTATCTCGAATGCAGCCATTAAAGTTTTTTTTTTCAAATTCCAAAACGTGAGCTACAACGTTTAATTGCTGAAATTAGCAACTATTAAAAAAGAGATAAATGCCAGGCTGTATGCAATTCCACATGACCTTTGCGTGCCCGTAACCTGTTTTCCTAGCTGCATATTAATTTCTCAAAAACGGCTCATAGGCTCCAAGACTGGTTCTACTCGTGTCTATCTTGTTTCGAAATTCTGCTCGTAGTCGTCAAGAACCCGAGCCCTTTTCCTGACGCAAATTCTTTAGGCCTATTAGGAAACGATTAACTCGATATATTTTGCAATCTTATTCAAAACTTTGTAGACTACTTTGCAAACAAGACTAAAAAACATCATTGTGGCGCTATTATTATTATTATTATTATTATTATTATTATTATTATTATTATTATTATTATTATTATTATTATTATTATTATTATTATTATTATAGAGTTCACAATACATGTTCGCTATGTAGTTTCTTGAGTACAGTGTCAACTTAACCTGGTTGCAATCTAGAGTCCACCGTGCCTACAGGTACCTCGGACTCTAGAGTATGAAATTCTTCTAGAGTCCATTCTGCCTCCTACTATCGTGCTTGGGGATGCTGTACTCTAGAGTGCATCATACCTAGGTATTATGTACTCTAGAGTCCATCGTGCCTACAGGTATTATAGACTCTAGAGTCCAAAAAGTGCCTAGAGTCCGTCCTGCCTCCTACACCGGTTTAATTGAACCGCCCTGTAGACTTTTCATTTTTTCTGATTTTGACCAACGAGTGCAAAGAACCATTAGAGCATCATCGATGAAATTTTAGGGTCAAGAGAGCAAGACCACTACACGAGTCACAGGGTGGCGGCAAGGAAATACTTTTCGAATACAGAAAGGCATCAAACATTATATTCTTGAACCAGTGTTTATTCTAGCCACCTTGACATTGAGGGGATTTTGAAATGTTTGGGGGGGGGGGCAAGTTCTGAGTCTCGAAAAATGTTGACAAGCAAAAAACAGATTATCTTTCTCTAAAAATGTGGTGACGAGGGAAAAAAGGTCATCCTTCCAACCTCTCTAATATTTGTTGCCCTATTACCCTTCTCAAATGCCCTGAAAAATAAAAATATTTTCATCTTTACATATTTCCCTCTCTAAAAAAAGTAAAAGCACCCCGTCGTCACACTTTTGGGGGGGGGGTTCAATCTCCCCATGCAACATATAAAAAATTGGGGGGGGGGATTTTTTACTTTGAAGGGAATTTCCCCCAGAGAAGGCCTAGAATAAACACTGTTCTTGAACACTAGTGGAGTCTGATATTTGTAGCAGATATGAATTTTTGTCGTTAAACAAGAATTGTGACAGTTTATCAATCACTTAATTTATGTTTTAATTGCCACAACAAGAAAATGACATCGAAGCTGACTTAAGTTATAAATATATTTCAATCCATACATGAGTCTGGACCAGTGTTGGAGTTGCCGGGGAATGGTGGTGGAGGTTGGGGGTTGAGCTCCCCAGCTAACTTTAAAACCCTCCCAAAAATCGCATATCGGGTGCATGCAGTTTCTGTCATTCATTGACTTTCAGTCCTCAACCCCCAGCATCAATAGGCCTACTAGAGACACATAAGTGCCTCAGTTGCAATGAAAACTGTCTTCGAGATTGTTGTGCACTGGTGGTTCACAAAATTGCATCTAACAAATATCAATGAAACTGCATACAACCTGACTTTTAGCTAGCAACTAACAAATCCGAATCCGTCGACGTTACAATACACTGTAGTTTAGATAGGTTTACAAAGACATGATGTTTATTTACGCTGACCACTTTAGTGATCGCTGAAGTTGATTTGTGGCCAATTTTTACGTCTAATTAATTGAAGCACAGGATTATTCCTTTGTGAACACAAATCCTCGTGTACATGAATTGTCTAATGAAAACAATGGACAACGTCAACGTGCGTTGAAACAAATGGTCTGTCCTATGTGAATACAAAGCAGAGTTATTATGCCTTTTATCTGAATGGTGTATCGCAAAACAAATGTATGCGAGACTGCATCGAATTCATTCATTGACAGTAATATTATTATTCGTCAACAATAGACAGCGATAATGCGTGTTTCTGAATATTTTCGATACGTAGACCCTATTGTCTCACCTGTAAATATCTAACTTTGTTGACTGCTACGTAAAGTAGCCCAAAACGATCGGAAATTACTTAAAACTGCTCAATAGTTTGAAGTAGACTAAGTCTTATAGCGGAGCATTCGAAAACGTAGCTTAGCAGGATATCAATATATTTTATCCGCTTGCAGGATTCAAAGCAGTGAATGCACCAAGAGGGTACACAAGTTTACGTTAGTGGGTTTCTATTGAGATAAATATGATTCCGTTCCAACTTTAGATTTTGTGGCTTTTGCTGATATTTACAAATTCTCGACGCCTCTACTGGATACTGCCGGTGCATTGGCAAAACTTCGACCAGAGATTAAACTTCAGGAAATGCTGCGATCATTTCGAAAACTGTTCCCTGTAACTATATTTTTTAAAAATCCGCGTCAATAAACTTAATCGTTGCCGGTCAAAAAATTTGGGATCATTCAAAAAATACAAAAATATATTTGAATCCATACATGAGTTTGGACTGCATGCATTGGACTGCATTGAATCATTCAAAAAAGTGTCCGTTATGGATCATCACCAAAGTAACCCAATATTCTTTCACCCAATTAGAAGTCTATGGGCCTCCCCGATGGAAAGTTGAATCGTCTGCAATCCGTGCTCAATACAGCTGCTCGGGTCGTCTTCAGCAGCCCCTGGGGAGCCCATTATTATTATTATTATTATTATTAAGACAATTTATAGAGCGCAGTAAGCATAGTGAAGACTAAAGTCAAAAGCGCTTAACAATGAACATTATAAGATATATTAAACATATGCGTCTTAAGGCACTTAATAAACAAATCAGGGGAGGTCACAATTGTCACGTTCTTCGGCAGAGAGTTCCACAGACTCGGATTGCCCCTCCGAAATGATCTGTCACCGAAGACAGCCGTCTTGGACGGAGGAGGAACCACCAATTGACGACAGTTGCTTGAGCGAAGCCGCGATCGCCGATCGACCGCCGTAGACTTGATGACCAGGCCCGATAAGTAGCTAGGGCAAAAGGGGTCATACAGCGCCCGAAATGTTAGCCAGCAACGCTTGAAGGCATGTGACCCCCCTACTGCGTGATCAGCTGCATTGGCTTCGAGCCCGGGAGCGCATTATCCATAAGCGCTGCTGGCTCACCTTCCGAGCGTTAAATGACCGCACTGTCCACAGTACCTGGCTGAGCTGGTCCTAAGATCAACGTCGAACGCACGGAGGTCGGCACTTCGCTCCGGCCATCGTGTCCTACTGCTCGTTCCGCCTCCGTCACAGACTTCGAAGTTCGGAGACAGGTCCTTCTCTCGCGGGAACCCATTGCTTTGGAATGCCTTGCCGACCGCAGTGACTGAGGCCAACTCTGCTGGACTGTTCCTGAGAGAACTAAAGACGCACCTTTTTAGTTTAGGGTATGGTTGACTGCGTGTGCAGCGCCCTTGTCGTAGGCCTTAACCTAGTGCACGGCGCTATAGAAATTGTCTTGAAATAAATAAATAAATAAATAGGTCAATCGGACTATTTATGCAATGTATGTATTTAATAATATAATAATAATGTGATTTTAAGTGGTTTAGGAGGCTAAGTAAGCCTATGTGAAAACCACTGATGTAACCATCTGCATTCAATAACCTAGTTTATCAAGATAACCTTTGAATCCGTTTACTGTTTCAACTGTCACTCCCACCTCGTCCAAACTGCAATGTATTTATGCAGTGTATTTATTTCTGCTACATTTCTTTCGCGACCAGATGTAATTAGCCTAGCTCTTTGAGGCTGTAAAATTAAGCCTTCGTCAGCTGAAATATTTTTTCATTAGATTCTAATAATGATATTGTCTTAAATCATAATATTATTGTTGCTCAATAAGCAGACCTAATCCAATGCTGTGGCGAGGCTGTAATTGAGACATGCGTGGAATATAAGCCAATGCGCACTACCGACAAATATCATGAGGTTCGCGGATAAAGAGTGGATAATAAAAATTCATAAGAGAATTGGCAGTGAAGAGAATTCTGTCAGCAAATATTTATTTGTAATAAATAAATATTAATTTGTAATAAATCCCATAATCTTTAGGATTTTGGCAAATTGGTCATAATGATCAGAAGCCGTTTACAGGAATTCTTTATCTTGATGCTGATCATCTTGCCGTGTGATGGCAATGCACCTATACGAGTAATTGGAAAACGTAAAGATTATGTTGCCGTCTTCAATGAATACGGAAGGATTTTGTGTGCCGCTGCTTCGCCAATACAGACGTTTTCTAAGGCAACCGATGTCGAATGCGCAAGATTTTGCAAAAACACGATGGATTGTGTCGTGTTTAACATCTACGACGACATGACTTGTGAATTGATAGCATGCTATTCAAACGGACGTTTTTTATCGGTTGACTCATGCAGGGCATTTACGGTAAATGTATTCTTGAGATCTGCTGTCTAAAGACTACGAATTTAGTTTAGTAGATTTGCATATTTTGGTGATAATAGAGTCACGACGTCGAATTTGACAAATTAACACTTATGAAACCGTCTCTCTTGGCGAAAGCGCCGTGTCTAATAATAATATGATCACGGTATAAGAAGTTTTTTTGTCACAGAAATATTCTACAGGGAACGTCAGGCCCGTCGAGAGAAACTCCGGCCCCTGGGCGGAGCAGTCACGGGTCCCTAACATTTTTTGAGAAATATTTATGAAATGTTTTAATGTCCTCAAAAAACAAAAGAACTTCAAATTAAAAAAATAGGGGCTAGTGTGGCACAAGTGTGAAAAAGGGGTGACGACCTTTTTTGCTTGTCAGACCTTTCAAGACGTTAAGAAACAACGCTTCACTTTACCAGCCCCCTCAGCGCCCTCATGGTGTAATAAATAATATTGCACTTGTAGGCCCTATGAGATAGCTTTCTTGCAGACCCGCCCGGGCCCCCAACAGATCGCCGGGTCCCTTGGGAAGTTGTCCCCCTGCTCCCTCTCGGCGGGTCAAGAAAACACTTTCAAGACCTATAATGCTTGATAAAAATATAATAATTATTCGAATGATCAACTTGCTGTACATCTAGATTAGTACGGTAGTGCATGTTGGGATATATAGGCCTAGTAACTCCCTGCAAAGCGCTCTTGTCTTTAGCCTCAGTTATGTTACTGCACTATATAAATTGTCGTAAATGATAATAATAATAATAGGCCTAATAATAATAATAGGCCTAATAATAGTAATAGGCCTAATAATAATAATAATAATAATAATAATAATAATAATAATAATAATAATAATAATAATAATAATAATAATAATAATGGTCGTTATGCGCACCCAGTGATGTAGTAAGAGACGGAGAGTTTTCCTCCCCTGGCGCCGGGCGGCACGTTCCCAGGGGCGGCATTTTTATGGGGGCTGAAACTGTTGAGACAAAGGGACAAATGTACGATATACGAACGAGCCATGCTAGAACCGAGATTACCCTGTTTTGCTTGTAAGACTTGGTCAGGTGATGAACACAACCCACGCTTCGCCACTGTGTGCACCTCTTATGTTCAAGTTGGCTTGAACGGTTACAAGTTGGCTTTACGGTTACAACTTTGGCGCAATCAGACATTCACGATGAATTTTAAAGTTCCAAATAAATTTAGATCAAACTTGATATGAATCATTTGCTATTGCTTTAACAGGACACTGAATATGGTCCATATCACCGCCGAGAAGGTGACGGTAAGAAATGTGTCTTTTATACATCCTGTCATTTTAAGCATAACAGAAAATGTTGCCTAGATAATCACTTTTCGTAGGACAGCACGATAGTATTCATATAGCATTTATATGAGGCCTATCCTATAAACAATTGAATAATTCTTTTATAAAGGAGCACGACAAAAATATGTAGGCTATAGGCCTAAACTAGTTTAGGGCCTATCATTGTTAGCTCAACGAAGGCGAGTTAACGCTTAATATATCAAGAAACTCCATTATGGCTATGTATTCCGGAAAAAGCATCTTAATTGCAAACAATTAGGCCTATACCTTGTCCATGAAACAGCCATCGGCATATACCCCTATGGGGTCGTCCATAACTTACGTAACGTGGTTAGGGGAGGGGGATCCGGCCATTTGCTACGAAGTGTGACGACGTGGAGGGGGTTCCGTAAATGTGACGTAACGCAATAAAAAATTCAAGTGATGACTTTTAACCTTTCTTTGCTCGTCAGGGTTTTTGGAGAGGAACAAAAATACAGGGATGACCTTTTTTGCTTGTCAGGGTTTTTCGAGAGGGAAGAATGCAAGGATGACCTTTTTTGCTTGTCAAGACTTTTCGGAAGACAAAAAGAGGGGGTCTGCCCGTTGTTACATCATATATTAGGGGGTCTGACGTTTTGTTACGTCGCGTTACGTAGGGGGAAGGGCAAAAAAGTGCAAAAATCGCGTTACGTCATTTTTGGACGACCCCTATGATTCATATAAACTATTGTACTTACAATAATTGAACGTTTCTAAAATTTTGAAAATCTAGATTTCAAATTATTTTCAGAGTTTTAAAATGAAAATGATAATATTAAGGAATCAGTTATCAATGATAGCGAAGACATCTGAAATGTAAAAAAGGAATTATTGATCAGACTAATTTTGATTATCAGGATTAATGAGCTAGGTAGGCATACACTGGCAGTAGGCCTATCAATGAATTCAGTATCTTTGGTGCTTAGCGGCGTATAGGATTGTTTCATTAATTTCAATCATCGCAAAAAGAAAAGTGCATATCGATTGTTTTGCTTTATTTTTAAATGTGAAGACTGAATCGGAAGCACGAGTTCCGTTGAAGTTGTTTAGATTCTATAGCCACTCTTTTTCAATAACCAAATAGGCATCGAGCTAATGCTTGAATGCGTAGGCCTAATTTAAAACCGATTTAAATGCAGGGACGTCATTTGGGGGGCAGGGGGCCGTTGCCCCCCTGATTTTTAGGGAAACAATTTCCCCCAATGTTTGTGGTAATTAGTTTTTAAATGTAAATTTGTTTGGTAAAAACACAGAGCAAAAAAAGGTCATCAACCCCTAAAGGAGGGCTTGATGTCGAGTAAACTGAAGTAACTAATCTCACAAAAATACATGACAAGCAAAAAAAGGTCGTCAACTTTTTCGCAAACTTGTCAGATCGAAAGTGTTTTGCCACCCCCGAAAAACAGTGAAATGACGTCTCTGTCTAAATGTAATAACTTATTTACACCGTAAATTACACGTAAATATAAAACAGCTCGATTGTAGATGTCTTAGGTCTATCGTTTTTATTGCGTTCTGCTGTAGTTACGTCGACGTGCAGGGTTCTGAAAATTGACACAGATGACAGCTACCGTTTGTATCTGGATGGTTCACAAATAAACGGCCTTATATACAACGATAAGTTTAACGGCTCCTTTGTAGACCAATATCCCGCAGATTCAGTCAGTCTCCCCTACACAACAAAAGTCATTGCTGTGGAAGGTTCCAATGCTAAAAGCTACGGTGGAATCTTGGCTTCAACAGACGATGGTTACATTCTTACAAACTCTTCATGGAAATGTACAGACAACAGAGTGATTGGGTGGCAGAAGGTCGGTTTCGACGATTCACTTTGGCCTCCAGCAAATCAAACAATAACACGCCCATTTACTCAAGGAATCCGATCAGACGCATTTTGGATTTGGACCACCAAATACTACTACGGCGACAGCGATGTATTTTGTCGACTGAATTTGTGATCGACAAATACAGTACAACGAATAAATTTGGACGCCATTTTTATCTTTAAAAATCTTTGACATTTTAAAAATATGACTGAAATTTCTCATTCTATTTACAACGAACGAAAAGGCAATGTGCACATTATTCCTCAATGAGTGACTATAGTAGCGATGCCTGCAGGCTATCTCCTATATTGATCTATGCCTATCATCTGTCCAGTTTCAGTCTGTTTTCGCCGAGGAACCCACAGAGGAGTCGAGGGGACCTACAGACGCACAGTAGGCCTAATCCTGGATACGAGTAGACTTCATTGCTTGAAATCATATACCGTAAAATAAATGGAATTTTTGTATCTCAAATACATGTACACTACTGTAGGTGGCACTATAACTTATTTCACTTGGACCAACACGTATTGGTCTAGGGTTGCCAGACGTCCTCCAAAAGGAGGACATGTCCTCCTTTTTAGGTCCGTGTCCTCCGTCCTCCCGGCAAAGCTAAAAATTGTAAAATGTCCTCCTTTTTGAGCTTTTGTATGCTATCAATTTTCGTTCTCGCGGTATTGACGAATTTCATACGTTTTAGTCCGTTATCTCAGTTTACCCAATCATCGATTTTAAAATAGCGTTTTAATAATATCAATATCGATTGTCCAAAGTCCCAAAATACTCGACTCTCGTCATTCTATCTCTAGTGTCTATGCAATAGTCTATGGTCATTGGTCAAAATGTTAATTTCATTTCCAGTAGCAAACGCAGAGACTGTAAACAGTAAACGGCTAGTCATCATCAGTCATACAACTCGATGACCTGGGGCCGTACATAAATTATGTAACGCGATTTTGGCACTTTTTGACCCCCCTACGTAACACGACGTAACAAAACGTCAGACCCCTAAAATATTACGTAACAACAGGCCGACCCCCCATTTTCGTCCCCCAAAGTCTTGACAAACAAAAAAGTTGATATCCTTGTATTTTTCCTCTCGATAAACCCTGACAAGCAAAAAAGAGGTCATCCTTGTTTTTCCTCTTCGAAATCTCTGACAAGCCAAAAACGGTCACTTAAATTTTTTTGCGTTACGTAACATTTCCGGACTCCCCCGTTGTCACACTTCGTAACAAATGGCCGGACCCCCCCACCGCGTTACGTAATTTATGGACGACCACTGCACAGCTGGTTTCATGTATACAATGTCCTCCTATGTCCTCCTTTTCGTCTGGCTCTGTCCTCCTTTGGCTACCCATGCATCTGGCAACCCTATATTGGTCCCATCTTCGTAAATATATGATGCTGATGCAAGTGTTTCGTGTATTATTAAGGTAGACTACATTGTAGTCGGTGCCCTGTTCACATTCTTAAAGTTTATTTTCATGTGTCGGTGTATGTTTGCAGTTCAGCAGGCGAATCACATTTCACTCTTGATGAGCAACCTCTATAATGAACTTCAAAACTTTAGACATTTAGCACACAGAATAGACTTGACAAATGGAAAATACTGAGTAAAACGCAGATAACATACACATCTTAATCACAGCTTTGCATAAAGGGACTGTGCATTAATTATGTCAATAATTTTTGGGCAATTTTGACCCCCCGTCAACAATTGTCAACTTTCAGTTACCCCCTCCTATAATTATATCAAAAACTTTTGACCCCTCGAGATCAATGACAGGTCCCAATAACAAGGTTATTATTTTTTGCGGTGATAACCATTTTTTCCCTTTTTTGCTCATCGAGTGTCAAAATATGGTGGTGACGACCTTTTTCCCATGCTTTTCCCCATTGTAACATTGAAACCCGGCGTCGTGGAACCTGCTCCCGATGGCTGTGACAACCGAGACCTCTCCGGATCGGTTCCTACAACATCTCAAGACGCATTTGTTTAATGTTTCGTTCCCTGTACAGCGCCTTTGACTTTAGTCACTTAGCTATGTTACTGCGCTTAGAAATTGTCAAGATTAATAATAATAATAATAATTGTAATAAGTAGTATTCCACGAAATTTCCTATTTTTTAATTACTTGTAAAAAGTGAAATTGTTGACGTCAACTTCTCTTGACCCCCTGTCAACAACTGTCAAACTTTTTCAACCCCCCTACATTGTTGACGTAATTAATGGATAGCCCCAAAGCCGCTCCAAAGAAATTCTGAAATCATAAGCACAAGAAACATTTTATGCCGACAATGGTATATTATAGTGAATTATGCAATTTAGAGTTGACTTACCGTATATACTCGCAGATAAGTCGAGAAATTTATGCTCTAAAATTAGCTTAAAATGCAGTCAACTTATCCGCGAGTATATACGGTACTTGATTTTAGATCTTAATCCAAATAAAAGAGCATTAAAAGATCATACTATTTTTCAACAATAATATATCCTATCTCTTCTTGCACAGTCCTTGAATCAAACAACATCATCAGCAAAAATGTCGGCAAGACTAGTGTAATGCATATTCATGTTCATGTATCAGCACAAATAGTAAGAAAATGTGCATATCCAGTGCATTACCTTTAAATTGAAAATCTACACATTATTTATAGCATAAATACTTAGTATTTACTTCTATTTCTTGTATTTTCACTCATCACTAAAATCTTAATAAAACATATGAATTAACCAGCAGTAAATAGAAAAATAAACACAGGTGTATGTAAAAGAGAATCAGAAAGAAGTTATTTAGAAGCTGCATCAACAGCAATAATAAGCAACAGTCTGACAAAATTTGTTGGAAAAGTATTCAAAATTTTAGTTATAACTACCCAAATAAGTAGTTAAAATATTGCTGTAAGTAGCTTAAAAGAAAGTGCAGTAGTCAAACTAGTTTACTACCACTACTGCTGCTTTGACTAAATTTTTCCAGTTAAAGTAATAACTGCAACTTTTCCAGTTAGCTAGTGACCATCACTGAATCAGCAAATGTAATACAAATCATTAATCAGGCAATAGTAAACAAAATCTCATCTAATAAAACTAAAGGATACTTAATAATTATGAACATGTTGTAATAGATGCAAACATGAAAGTGAAAACAATACAAAAATTATAATACACTACATATACAAGTCTATAAAAGCCTTAATATATAGTGAATGGCATGCAAAATCATTGCGCTTACATTCAGATTTAATTTAAACTTAATATCTACTTACCAGTATGTACTAAGTTCAAATTGAATCTTTAAAGAGACATGTTCTTTAAAAAACATTAGCATAAGTATTAACTAGAATTTGCTGCAAAATACAATTTTATGACGTGCATTCATACACCAATTAAAATATTTCAAATTCAAATAAGCTGAATCAATTTATAGAATAGTCATTGAATATTTTCAAAAGCAATTAGGTACAGGGTGCAATTTGTGACCTGGAGCAGTGGGGGAGAATATGTCAAGCTTGGGGGGATGTAGTTGTTGGGAAATGTAGCAGTGGTGGGGATGTAGCAGTAGGGGGGATGCAGTTTGGCAGTGGGGGGAAGATTCCCCCCTTCCCCCCTCGCAAATCGCGCCCTGATTAGGTAGCAACCTTGATAAAACAATTGAATTCAATTTTACATTTAAAAGTAACACAAAACATTTTAATAAAAGGCATTATAGAGCACAGATGAAAATTTAACTGTAAGAAAACTGATGCAAGAAAGTATTTTAAAGATCAAATTTTGCTCTCAATACGAGTCAATAGCATAAGGCATACACTAAGGAAAATAGGTAAAGTGTGTTCCATAGGCTGAAAGACCACAGGAGAACTGAAAGGTTGGCATCTTCATTTTATGGCATCAGGTGAATGTCTATTTCCTTTTACCGAGAATACATCTTAAGTCAAATAAAGGAGTGTGACTCGGGGTTAAGATACAAGTGAAAGATTCTCATGTGGTCAAATTTTGAACCTCTATTTAAATTACATGGTGTTGTGAGATCCTCTTCTTGTGTGTGGCTTACTTACTTATGTTGAATCGCTGTGAATCGCTAGGTGGCTGCGTGAGCGAGGGGCGTCACTCTCTTCCGGTTTTATGTTTGATGGAACTTTGTACAGATTAAAGATTAGTTTGAAAATCCATTCTATCTTGTCTCGTTTTGCGACATTGTGCCGCGAACCTCCTTTAACAATGGCATCAAATTGTCAATCTTAATGACCACTCACCATGACCATGCCAGTGAGTATGTTAGATCAAGCATGTCTTAAACGTCAAAATAATAAGTCATTGAGCTGCGAATGCAACAATGTTTTAGAAGATCAGTTTCCAGCACAAACATTTCATCACAATATCCACACCCAAATGGTTTAACATTGAAAGGGACCTTCTTAATTTTCTTGGCAAATATTTTACTATGCAATTCTTCACATTGATTCAGATTTATATCGGGCACATATGTAGTTGTAAAATCATTTAAATGGTAGGGTCTTTGTTCAGAGTTAATTTTTCCTTGCTCTTTCAGGCTTCCTTGGCAGCTGAATGCCTTGTTAAATTCAATGCTCTTGTATGGTTTTACTCCTTCACAAGCTCTCTCATTATGGTTAAGACAACAGATATCCTTGTGACATGCTTTGCCAGCACCTAGTTTTTCTCCAGCATGAATCTTTACATGACACTTTAAGAGGCTTAAATAATCAAAAGCCTTACTACATAGTTGACATGTATATGGCCTCTGTCCGGCATGAATACTTTCATGAGCAATAAGACCGTTTTCGGACGTCAATATTTTACCACAAATTTGGCACTCATGCAGTTCCTTCACAGTGGGAATCCTTTCACGACGCATAAACTGATCTGCATCTTCAAAGCTTTTATTGCAGGTATTATATTTGTCAAGCATCTCTCCGGTAGGCACAATAAAACTTGAATTTCCTCTTAAACGTTTCACCTTAGAAACTTTGCAGACATAGGAAGTCTCTCCAGTATGAACACTTATATGACGCTTATAGCTTCTTTTATCCTTGAAAGTCTTATCACATGTATTACACACATAGGGTTTCTCGCCAGTATGAATCCTTTCATGCACACTTAAATCCCCTTTTCTCTGATAACTTTTATTACAGATTTTACAATTGAATAGCTTTCTTCCCGTATGAATTTTTGCATGGTCTTGTAGAATACTTAGGCGAGTGAACTGTTTGCTGCAAAATCTGCATGAATATGGTCTTTCTCCAGAATGAACTCTTTCATGACTCTTCACGGAACATAGGTGTGCAAAGGCTTTACCACACACACTTTGCATACATACGGCTTCTCTCCAGTATGATAACGCTCGTGAATTTTAAGATTGTATTTCAAATTAAATATTCTGCCACATGCTTTGCATTGATACGGCTTGCTTCCCTTGGGAATGCTTGCCTGAGATACTGACAGATCTCTTTCTTCAATGCCACGAGAGCATGCACTATAATTATCAAGCACTTCTCTAGTGTCAACAATAGAATTCACTTTTTCTTCAAAAGTATGCTCCATAGAAATTCTGCATATATTTGGTGTTCCTTGAGTGTGAATTTTTTCATGACGCTTATATGCCTTTTGCTCTCTGAAAGCCATACCACACAGAGTACACAAATACGGCTTCTCTCCAGTATGGATTCTTTCATGCTCCTTTAAAGATGTTTTCCTATGGAAATCTTTATTACAGACGTTACATTTATATGGCTTTTTTCCAGTGTGAATTTTTGCATGGTCTTGTAGATAACTTAAACGGCTGAAAGGTCTGCAACAAACTGTGCATACATATGGCTTTTCCCCAGTGTGAATTCTTTCATGATTCTTCAAAGTACTTAGCTGAACAAAAGCCTTACTACATATTTTGCATATATAGGGTTTATCTCCATCATGAGTGCGTTTATGAACTTTAAGACATTTTTTTGATTTCAATATTTTTTCACATATATTGCACTGATTCAGCTCCTTTTCTTTGGTAATGTTTTCACGATTGACCAGCAGACTTCTATCCTCAAATTCTCTATCACATGCATTGTACTTATCAAGCTGTTTTCCATGTCCAGCAAAATTCAGAGTTTCTTCAGATGGTGTCTCCATAAAATTCACAATATTTGATGGCAATGGAAAATGTTTCACTGTACGATGAACAATCTGATCAAATGGAAAAGGAGCACAGTGCATAAACAATTTTGAAACAAATATACAAAATTAAATTTAAAATTTTAAAAGCATTAGTCAAAGAGCAAAGAAAACTAGTCAGTTGCTGTAGAAAATACTGTACAATTGTTTCAAAACAACTCGGACGAGAGGCATAACAGCCACATGGACAACCTGGCCAAATACCAAGTGCCCCCGACCCGCGCAAAAAAATTTTTTTTCGCAAACTTGCAAAGTTGTCAGATCGAAAGACCGACAAAAGGTCATCAACATTTTCGCAAACTTGTCAGATCATCTCTGGAAAGGGCCCCCTGCCCGTTTTTCGCCAAGGGCCCTCGAGAATATTGCTATGCCACTGACTAAGACAAAAACTTCTCTCATCATCTTCAGCAAAATGTAGAATTTTACGATAAAGCTGAAGAGAAAAATCAAATACAGTATCTAGTCATCTTAGTAATGTCTATATTGGAATTCTTAGTTCAGACCCAGCTAAAATATTTTTAGATTTTAACTTAATTATTCATATATTAGTTACAAAAAATTGAAGTGTTCTGGATACAATGCCAAACATTGAAATCACCTTCAGAATAAGCAATAAAACTAAATAAGAAGAGACAGTTATCTTGTCATAATTTACAAAGACTACCGCATGACTGTTCATTATTTTTACTACTATTATTTAGCATTTTCTTATTTGTAAAATTACTAGAGCCCGGGATAAATTACAATGAGTGATTCAAGGCATTTCATTTTCATCATCATCCTCATCAATCATCATGGTCATAACCGCCATTATTATCAGTGTATGACCATTTAATCATGCGACAGTTAATGCAGTTGGCAAACTCTTTTGAAAACTTGGTACAAACAGACAAATTTCGTCTGTATCAGTTCTTTTCCTATCTTATGCTCAGACAGTTCATGGGTACCTGTAGTTTCTCTCTTTAGCCGCCCAAATCTCTGGAACTCAGTGCCTCAGAATGTGTGCACCACAAATACACACCCATTATTAGAACAAGACCAAAATTCCATAATTTTTACCAGGATTATTGATCATAGACTGTCAGCTGGCTGTCTGTCCTGATATCATGGATTTAACTTGGATCTTATGCAATTAGTACCTGGTGCAAAATCAGCCAATTATTTATATTTATCTTTTCATGTCACTCTCCTTTGCCCTTTTAATCACTCATCTCTCAAACTTTGCAACCGTGCTTTTTCATGTGATGTGCTGCACCAGAGCTTTGGAACCCAATTCCAGCATACCTCCGCTGTCTACACCATCGTTAAATAACAAATTCTGAGTCACAATTTCCTTCACTTCTTGCAACATTTCTTCAAGTTTTACTATCTAAATTATCTAAAAAGGTTCTCTTCAAGAAATCATTTCCTCCATAGCTGTAACATGCCAACCACAGTGACCTTTTAGATTAAACGACCCTGCCTGACTGATCCCCACCTTTGGCTATAGTTATTTCATATTAAGATTAAGCGCCTAGGTAAAAAGTTAATGGTACGCCGATACTCGGTTTCGAGCATTGGGTCTGGCGCTGAACTCCAGTGTCAGGCAAGCAGCAGCGAAAGTGGCTTAGAAAGTGTTTATTCTAGGTCCTTTTTGGGGGGATTTCCCCCCAAAGTTTGAAAATTCCCCCCCAAATTTCTATGTTGCACTAGAAAGATGCTCGCTTCGCTCGTGCTCGCTTCGCTCGCGGTGCAGGATAATACTAAAACCCAATCATTGAATTCATGCTGAACAACGTTTCAATGATGTACATACGCCACCTAGCCAAGCTCTGCGCCACGTAATAATTAGGCCTATGTACGTTAAAATCACGCAACTGTGACCATTTGTGACGCTGTACACGTATTTTTGTGTACGTTAAAATGTACGTTATCCTCAAGCTACGAACAATTGTTACCAATAGCAACGTCGTCGTACACTACGAACAATTGTTACCAATAGCAACGTCGTCGCACGCCCACCTCTCTGACGCTGCAATGACTCGACTAAACCGTGCTAAACTACGAACAATTGTTATCAATAGCAACGTCGTCTTCGAACATCGTCCACCAACGCATCGCGATGTAAGGACTAAACCGTCTACCAATAGTCAACCAATCAGAACGCTTGAAGGTAACAGACATACAGAATAACGATTTTAATATGATAGATTGGGAGATGGAAATCCCCCCAAAAAAGTGTGACGAGAGGGGTGGTTTTTATTCAGGAGAGGGGAAAAACATAAGGATATAAGGATATAATCATATTCAAAAGAGCATTAGAGCATGTGAATAAGATGTGATGACCTTTTTTTGCTTGTCACCACTTCCGAGAAAATTAAATTTTGCTTTTAATCAATATTTTCACACTAAAACCACTACTGATACACAAAGTGAAATTGAGAAACTTAACATTAACTATAAGTAGACCAACTGTGGAATTGCATAATATTGAAAACTATATTAACCATGCTCATTGTGTCCTTCTCACCTCTGGAAAAATTTCTGTGGGCGACAATGAATCGATGTCTTCTATCTTTTATGCCTTCAGTAAAACTGTGCTAGATAAATGTTTAGGTTTTGACCGAAACACTTCGTCTCGATGTCTCTATGTGGAGCCATCGTCGGAACTCTTTTTACTGAAAACCTATTAATTGATAGTTGAAATTTGTTGGCTAAGCGGTAAAATCAAAGGTAAGCAGCTGCATGACTATAAGCATCTAACTTTTATCAAACAGTGAATTAATGAAATACGATCATAATAGAAATGGCAATGATCATAGGTTCATAGTTTAATCAGACCCGGATAAAAGACCAACCAAGGAGTCGGTTAGTCACAACTTAGCTTAAAACCTTAGCAGGACTACCCTGTAGCAGAGATGTGCGGATCCAACAATTTTGGGACCGTGGATAATCCGGCTCCGCCAGGTTTAGAGCCGCGGAGGATCCGCATCCGCAGATGGTAAATAAATTCGGTCTTTTACTAACACCCCTCCCATGGTTTCAGCAAGCCTAGGGCCTATCCTAATGTATTTCAATAAGCAGTAAAATTATGTACCTAGGTCCGAGACTCATTGCACAAATAGTCGTAAGAAAGGAGACGCTATATGTAAAGCATAACATAGATTTTTTTAAAATATAAAATAAAAGTTATTCAAAAACGTTCATATATGAATACCCGGCCGTGTGGATTGCACAACTGCACACCTCAAACAGTACACAGCGAATTCAGGCAAAAAATTGGTTACTTAATAACCAATTAGACGCTCGAAATTCGAAAATAGGGCGCCTACCTCTTCAAAGGAGAACAGACATTCTTCCCAGGACATTCAATGATTCCACCCCCGGCATTATCCCTCCTGGTACACTAGATGAAATGAAACCCACGACATAATCACCCCTTTGTTTACTCAATGGCCTTTGACGAAATCGACTGACACTGAAAGAGAATTCGAGTCGCTATCACTATTGAATTGGTCTCAATTGAAATCTTCTTTAATTCACATTTGAAATCCTTTCTACTCACCGGTCTTTAAATGTTGCACCCATTCACTTGGGGATTAGGCCTACGTGCCGAGGGGTTAAGTGACGATGATTAAGTGACTGGGGATTAGATGACTTGGAAAATGATGGAATCCGAGTCGGGTTGACTGGACTTTGAAGTTTGAACTTGTCGGAAGCTGTCTCCCGTCAGTTATTCTGATCTCTTATGTAAACCTCCTAACTTAGCGTTTCTGTTGATCAAAGAGATAATTGGCACTTTGGTCATCTACAACCATGCAATAGTCATAAAATTCAGGGCGTAATTTGAAAAGGTAGCAAATAGCTATGCACAATGTGTATGTATTTGTGTGTCTATGTGTGCGTGTTGCCAGTTTTCAGGATCCGCGGATACTCCGGCTCCGCCAGCTTTTTTTATACTTGGGTCCGCCAAGGTCCACGGATCCTTAAAATCCTTGCGGACCCGGCTCCGCGGATGGATCAATCCGCGATCCGCACATCTCTGCCCTGTAGTGGCGGCTCAAGAATTTTGCAAGTAGGGGTTATGAGGAGGCAGTGTTTTATACAGGCCTGTTAGGAATGGATGTTTTCCCCAAAAACCTCAACCCCCCCCAAATTCCAGCACTTACACACATTTAGCATTGAACTGTGTCTTTTCCCCTCCAACCAAGTCTATTTCCCCCCGAAAACCTCAAATCCCCAAAGGCCTGGAGTCTGGATAAAACACTGGGGGAGGGTTGCGGCGGCAACTGTTACGCATGTGGCCAACTATTTGTTGCTACGTAGCCTATGTTATAGGGGCGGGAAGTTTCAAGTTAGCAGAGTGGTATTAACGACCCTGGACGTGTTCGAGACCCGCAGGACTCCCGCAGGAGCCATAAAATCGGCTTAGCCTTCATTCGCCTGATGGCGGTGGCAACTGAGTACTGTGAGTAGCGGCCGGATTAATCCGCGGAGTAAGCAGGCGCATTGCATGAGAACACCGGCCGTGTATTATGTATAGGGTTGCCAACCGTCCTTTATTTCAAAGGACAGTCCTTTAACGCACCTCTGATTCCTTGTCCTTTATCGCTTTTATAAAGGACCGTGGCTTGTCCTTTATTTAAAAAATCAAGTCAAGAAACCACACATTTCAATTGAAATTTCCTTTTTTGCTCGTCACCCCATTTCAGAAGGGCACCCCTCCCCCAGCGACGCCACTGTGTGTACGGGGCAAAAAAGTTTTTAATCCAACACTGCGAAGGTTGAACATATAGCTTTAAACCTACCGTTCTTCTTAGAATTGCAAAGACTGATGGAAGTGACAAAGACGTTTGTTAGAAACCATGTAGTCTTTACCAATATTTTTTGTATAATTATTCTACATAAAATTCTTAAACATGAGAACACACTAAAAATCCACTCATATAGCAATTAGTTTGTTTAATAGTAACAGCACTAATTTGACATAATAGCATTTCAATAAAAATTTTAAACATAGGATAAAGGCAGTAGATTTAAATATTTGTTGCAAGTGTATGTTTGCTGTTATACAAAATTGAAAAGCAATTTCTACATGGTTATGTTTCTTGCTTATTATTAAGACTACGCAATGTCTGTTAGAACATATAAACAGAAGTACTGTCATGAATCTGACATGAATGCAGAATGCGACTGAAACTAATACTGAAACTGAACAACATAATTAGAAATGGTTAAAATTCCTGTCGCCCAAATTAAATATTCCAATGCAAACTGTAGCTAATACAATGATAAGCTGTGATTCTGCAATGAACACATACATTAACCCGTGTAGAATAGGCAAAATCATGTTAGCTGGCATTCAGATATTGCTGACTATATCCACGACAGGCTATAAAAGTGCAGGATTTTGTTTCCATCCCAGCATCAAAAGCATGTTGTAAAAGAACATTCAGTATATGTGTGGGTTTTGACAAGTAGAAAAAATCATATAACAGTTGGCCACATTGTTCTAGCTTATGCTGAAAGCAAAATGTTGCATTGCTACTGTGTAGGCTACATGTTGTATCTACCATCCATTGACTATATCTTTGCCTGCTCGGCTACATTTGTACTTATCTGACATTAATTGACAATATTGCCTTAGTAAAATATTTTGGGGACGGGAATTTAGCAGAGCGGTATCAACACTGGACGATGGAGCAGGTCGCGAGGTTGATTACCTCAGGAGCCCTAAGGTCAACTCAGCCTTACTCACTAGAGGGTGGTGGTAAACTGAGGAGCAGCGTTAAGCTGCGAGGTAAAACACAGGTCTTGGGAAAGTAATGGCAACCTACTCCAGATTAATGGATTATACAACCTACAACGCTGATTGCCTAGACCAGAGATAAGCACTGGAACCCAAATCTCGGACTCGAGTACGGGGCCTACCTTTACCAAAATATTTTGTCATAACATCAAATCTTATTAGCTGATGTAAAATCTGATATCAAAACTAACGAATGCTGAAAATGGAAAATGCAAACCAATAAAGCATCAAATTAAACAAAAATTTAAAAAACTAAAACTAAACAAAAAATCAGTTTCAAATCAAAACCAAAAATATTTTGAAAACAAATTTACATTGAAACATGTCTTAAATACTCAAATAATTATATAATAAAGTGTTGATTGTGAATGTTACAATGTTTCAGAAAATCAGTTTCCAAAACAAACATTTCATCGCAAAATCCACACCCAAATGATTTGACACTGAAAGACGCCTTTTTTTCTTGGGTGACGAACATCTTGTTATCATCAAAGTTATATGGCCTTTGTTCACTGTTAATCCTTTTACACTCTCTTAGGTTTCTTCTGCAACTCAATGCCTTGCCATTTTCAATGCTCATATTTAGCTTTTCCCTTCTGTGAGTTCCCTTATGATCTTTGGGAGAGCAGATATCGTTGAAAGCATTATGACACACCTTAAAAGCAAATGACTTTTTACAGCTATGCGTCCTTACATGACGCTTTAATCTGCTTTGATCATCAAAAGCTCTATTACATACTTTGCATGTATAGGGCCTCTTACCAGCACGAATACTTTCATGAACTTTAAGACCTTTTTCCGACTGTAATATTTTGCCACAAATTCTGCCTTCATGCTGCCCCTTTACAGCTGGAATCATTCCATGATAATCTATACTTTCAAATTCCATAGAAGATTCATTGTATTCCTCAAGTATCTCTCCAGTAGGCATGACAAAATTAGTAATTTCTTCAAAATGCTTCTTCATGCAAACTTTGCTTCTGTTTGGAGTCTCTTTAATATGAATTTGTACATGACGTTTATAAGCGGTTTGTTCATTGAAAGCTTTACCACATACATTACACAAATAGGGCCGCTCTCCAGTATGAATTCTTACATGGCGCTTTAAGAGGCTTAAATGAACAAAAGCTTTATTACATAATTTGCAAGTATGCGGCCTCTCCTCAGCATGAATACTTTCATGGGCCTTAAGACCATTTTCTGAATGAAAGATTTTGTCACAAGCTTGGCATTGATGTGACGTCCTTTTTGTGGGAATGCTTTCTTGAGCTATCAACAAATCTCTACCTTCAGAGCTTATAGCAGAGGCATTGAAGCTTTCAAATATCTGTTCAGTATGCACCAAAAAATTCAGGCTGTCTTCAAAACGCTTCTCCATACAAACTATGCTTGCATTTGGAGTCTTTCTAGTATGCATTCTAACATGACGATTATAACCAGTTTGTTCATTGAAAGCCTTACCACATACATTACACAAATAGGGCCTCTCTCCAGTATGAATTCTTACATGGCGCTTTAAGAGGCTTAAATGAAGAAAAGCTTTATTACACAACTTGCAAGTATATGGCCTCTCCTCAGCATGAATACTTTCATGAGCCTTAAGGCCATTTTTTGACTGTAATATGTTGTCACAAAAGTTACACTGATGCTGCTTGTTCTCATCTGGAATCAAATCTTGATGCTTCAGCTTATCTCTAATACCAAGGTCTCTATCAGATGAATTGTCTTTGTTAAGTGTCTGTCCATTATGTACAACAAAATTTAGGCTTTCTTCAAAACGCTTCTCCACGCAAACGTTGCTTGTGTTTCTAGTCTCTCGAGTATGCATTCTAAGATGACATTTATAAGCGGTTTGTTCATTGAAAGCTTTACCACATATAATACACAAATAGGGCCTCTCTCCAGTATGAATTAATACATGGCGCTTTAAGAGGCTTAAATGATCAAAAGATTTATTACACAATTTGCAAGTATATGGCCTCTTCGCAACGTGAATACTTTCGTGGGCCTTAAGACCATTTTCTGACTGTAATATCTTGTGACAAATGTTACACTGATGCTGCTCGTTTTCATCAGGAATCAAATCATATTGCATCAGTTGATCTCTACCTTCAAGGCCTCTATCAGATGAATTGTCCTTGTCAAGTATCCTTTCGTTATGCAAAACTAAATTTAGGCTTTTGTCAACACGCTTTTCCACACAAACTTTGCTTGCGCTAGGAGTGTCTTTAGTATGCATTTCTACATGACGATTATAACCAGTTTGATCTTTGAAAGCTTTACCGCATACATAACACAAATAGGGCCTTTCTTCAGTATGAATTCTTACATGGCGCTTTAAAAGGCTTAAATGAAGAAAAGCTTTATCACACAACTTGCAAGTATATGGCCTCTCCTCAGCATGAATACTTTCATGAGCTTTAAGACCATTTTCTGACTGTAATATGTTGCCACAAATGTTACACTGATGCTCGTTTTCATCACTCTTTTCCACAAAAACTTTGCTTGCGTTTGGAGTCTCTCTAGTATGCAGTGCTACATGACGATTATAACCGGTTTGTTCATTGAAAGCTTTACCACATACATTACACGAATAGGGTCTCTCTCCAGTATGAATTCTTACATGGCGCTTTAAGAGGCTTAAATGTTTAAAAGCTTTATTACACAACTTGCAAGTATATGGCCTCTCCTCAGCATGAATACTTTCATGAGCCTTAAGACCATTTTTTGACTGTAATATGTTGTCACAAAAGTTACACTGATGCTGCTTGTTTACATCTGGAATCAAATCATGATGCATCAGTTTATCTCTATTATCAAGGCCTCTAACAGATGAATTGTCTTTGTCAAGTATCGTTCCATTATGCAAAGCAAACCTTAGGCTTTCATCAACAAACTTCTCCACACAATGTTTGCCTGCTTTTGGAGTTTCTCTAGTATGTATTCCAACATGACGCTTATAAGCGGTTTGTTCATTGAAAGCTTTACCACATATAATACACAAATAGGGCTTCTCTCCAGTATGAATTAATACATGGCGCTTTAAGAGGCTTAAATGAACAAAAGCTTTATTACACAATTTGCAAGTATACGGCCTCTCCTCAGCATGAATACTTTCATGAGCTTTAAGACCATTTTCTGACTCTAATATTTTGTCACATATGTTACAATGATGCTGCTTTTTTTCCTCAGGAATCATATCATGGTGCATCGGTTGATCTCTGCCTTCAAGGTCTACATCACTTGAATTGCATTTGTCAGGTATCTGTCCATTATAAGCAACAAAATTTAGGCTTTCTTCAAAATTCGTCTCCACACAATATTTGCTTGCTTTTGGAGTTTCTCTAGTATGCATTCCTACATGACGATTATAACCAGTTTGTTCATTGAAAGCTTTACCACATATAATACACAAATAGGGCCTCTCTCCAGTATGAATTCTTACATGGCGCTTTAAGAGGCTTAAATGAATAAAAGCTTTATTACACAACTTGCAAGTATATGGCCTCTCCTCAGCATGAATACTTTTATGAGCTTTAAGACCATTTTCTGACTGTAATATGTTGCCACAAATGTTACACTGATGCTGCTTGTTCTCACCTGGAATCAAATCATGATGCATCAGTTGATCTCTACCTTCAATGCCTCTATCAGATGAATTGTCCTTGTCAAGTATCCTTTCATTATCCAAAGCAAACCTTAGGCTTTCATCTACAAACTTCTCCACACAATCTTTGCTTGTTTTTGGAGTCTCTCTAGTATGTATTCTAACATGACGCTTATAAGCGGTTTGTTCATTGAAAGCTTTACCACATACAGAACACAAATAGGGCCTCTCTCCAGTATGAATTAATATATGGCGCTTTAAGATACTTATTTGAACAAAAGCTTTGTTACACAATTTGCAAGTATACGGCCTCTCCTTAGCATGAATACTTACATGAGCTTTAAGACCATTTTCTGACTGTAATATTTTGTCACAAATGTTACATTGATACTGCTTTTTTTCATCAGGAATCATATCATGGTGCATCGGTTGATCTCTGCCTTCAAGGTCTACATCACTTGAATTGCATTTGTCAGGTATCTGTCTATTATGAGCAACAAAATTTAGGCTTGTTTCAAAATGCTTCTCCACACAAACTTTGCTTGCGTTTGGTGTCTCTCTAGTATGTATTATTACATGACGCTTATAAGTGGTTTGTTCATTGAAAGCTTTACCACATGCAGAACACAAATATGGCCTCTCTCCAGTATGAATTAATACATGGCGCTTTAAGAGGCTTAAATGATTAAAAGCTTTATTACACAATTTACAAGTATACGGCCTCACCTCAGCATGAATACTTTCATGAGCTGTAAGACCACTCTTTGACTGCAATACTTTATCACAAATTTTGCACTGATGAAAGTTCCTTTCTAAAGGAATGCTTTCAAGAGGTATTAGTAAATCTCTATCTCCAGAGCTTTTATCATTGGGACTGTATTCATCAAGTAGCTCTCCAGTACTGACAACAAAATTTGGGCTTTCATCATTGGGCTCTTCCACAGAAACATTTCTTGTGTGGTGAGTCTCTCGAATATGAACTCTTTCATGACATTTACCAGTACAGGTGCCTTGTTCACGAAAAGTGTTACCACAGATATTACACAAATAAGGTGTCTCTGCAGTATGAACCATTACATGACGTTTCAAAATGCCTAGATAATTAAAAGCTTTACCACATACTTTGCAAGTATAGGGCCTCTCTTTTGCATGAATACTTTCATGAGCTTTAAGACCTCTTTCTGACAGTAATATTTTATCACAAATTTTGCATTGATGTTGCTCATTATCATCGGGTATCAATTCTTGGTGTATCAGCAGATCTTTATCTTCAAAGCCTCTGTCTGATGCATTGTATTCCTGAAGTCTCTTTCCAGTAGGCAAAACAAAATTAAACATTTCTTCTAAACGCTTCTCCGTAGAAACTTTTCTTGCACGATGAGGCTCTCCAGTATGAATTCTTTCATGATACTTATAGGAGCTTTGTTCACTGAAACCTTTGCCGCATATATTACATAAATAGGGTCTCTCTCCAGTATGAACTGTTACATGACGCATTAAGAGGCTCAGATAACCAAAAGCTTTACTACATACTTTGCAGGCATAGGGCCTCTCTCTAGCATGAATACTTTCATGAGCTATAAGACCATTCCCTGAATGTAATATCTTGCTACAAATTCTGCATTGATGAAACTCCTTTTCAGTGGCAACACCTTCATGACGTATCAAACAATTTTTATCTTCAATGCCACTATCACTGGCATTGTAGGTATCAAGTGTCTCTCCCGTATGTTCAATAAAATTCAGGTTTTCTTCAAAATGCTTCTCCATAAATACTTTGCTTGCAGATGGAGTCTTTCCAGTATGAATTCTTTCATGATGCTTATAGTAGCTTTCTTCACTGAATGTTTTACCACAAATATTGCACAAATAGGGTTTCTCTCCAACATGAATTCTTTCATGCACTTTTAGCGCATTTTTTCTACGTAAAGTTATATTACAGACTTTACATGAATATGGCTTTCCGATAGTATGCACTATAGCATGGTCTTTGAGATGACTTACGCGAGTGAACCGTTTGTTACAAACTGTACATACAAATGGTCTTTCTCCTGTGTGAATTCTCACATGAAGATTAAATGGGCTTAGATGACGAAAAGCTCTACCACATACCTTGCATGTGTAGGGCATCTCTCCAGTATGGATACTTTATGAGCTTTAAGACCAATCCTTGACTGCAATATTTTCCAACAAATTTTGCCCTGATTGAGGTCCTTTTAACCTCTTTGCATGCATTCTGTTTATAAAGTATCTTTCCAGAATCTACAAAAAATCTGGCATTCCCTAAAAGAATTGTCCATAGAATTCACATACCAGTAATTTGAGAACAATTGAAAATATAATTGGCTTGAAGATTCCGAATAAATGGATCTGCAACACAACAAATATAATAGATCATAACAATTATATAAAATTCATATAAAATCACTAAATATCAGTGAAAAAACAAGTAACAATACTAAGCTCCTAAGTGTCGTGTAGAAAGCACAATCCTATATAAATAACTTATGCTGTAGACCACGGCTACTCAAGTTGTCTGCATGGCATTCTGGAAATTTGCGCCGAGAAACGACTGGCATCGAAGCCACATGGTTCAAGTCAATTGATATAAACATCAACAAATTTGTACACAGACCTCATCATAATAAATATTAGAGCAATTAAAATAAGAACAAAACAATCAGAAATAACCTAGTTTCACTGCTTCAACTGTGAAATTTTACGATGACTACGGTATTTTCCATAGCATTTGTGGCAGTCAATAAAAACCATTTCAGTGCAATGTATGAAATTTGTTAGTAATAATTTGACAAACATTAATTTTTTGGACATCTGTACAGTCTGTTCAGGAAGCCTCTGCAGTCTATGGATTGAATAGCCCTGCCATAGACAATAATATGATATCTTCCTTGATCATTTTCAAAAATTTTTAACAATAATTAATTTAATTAAATTGAAAGATGAAATAGATATGTAGTTGCCTTAATGATCAGCCTAATAGGATTTTAAATTCAGGACTGAATAGCCTGAAAACTTAACCTAAAATAAGTTGTCTGTAAAATTTCAAAAACTCATCAAATATATATGCAAATAATAGCTACAAGCAAGATATATTCTGAAAATGATACCAGAAATTGAAATTACTCTTACAAAAAAACTGAAGAGACATATTGTCATATGTTAATTGGGGTGATTATTATGGTAATGCCATAAAACGGACTTCAGGGAGTGAAAATGGCTGTGTAGACCACCACCACAACTATTATTACCACAGTCATCCAATTCATTCCATTTGTTGACTAGCATTACGAAAATGTTACTTCTGTTTCCCAACCAATATTCTAAAAAAATTCCAGGCTATACTCTTGGACACTGTCATACTGTGTTGTTGTAAAGCCTTTCAGGTGGCACTTCCATTATATTTTAAGTGTTTTATGTCTCAATTAAGTATCACCTGCTCTTCATTTTTTCAAAAGTGGCTAATCAATTTTTTTGCGACTGCCCTCATGACACTTATTTCGTGCATCTTATGAACAATTTAAATCGCTCTTGATTTTAGCTCTAGCTATGTTATAGTGTTTAATAAATCATCTAGGGAATAGAATAGAATAATCCAGTATGTTGACCTCTTTATTAATAGTTTAATCTTTGACAGTCATTGATCAACTTTATTGCTCTTCATTGAACTCTTTCTAATGCCTTTGTTTCCTATACCAAATGTGGACATACCACTGTCATTTTCTAAAGCCTTTATTTCATATTCCTAATGTGGACATACCAGTGTCTTGTAATTTCTATTAGAGTATAGCTTCCTTTTCTCTGCTTATTATAGTTCTTTTGATCAAGCGAGAAATAACCCTGCCACTGAAACAGTTTACTTAGATCTACCTGTAAAATTTTAGCATCATCCTCAGAGTCAATATTTCTGCACATCTTTGTTTCATCGGCAAACTTTGAAATTTTGGATCTAGTAATCCTTCATCGATATCATTTATATATATTAGCAAAAGCAATGGCCCAAGCACTGAGCCCTGAGGAACTCCATTAATAACTTCTGTCCATTCTGAATGGCCTCCCCTAATGTCAATCTTCTGTCTTCTTCCCTTCAACCAATTTTGAATCCATCTGAGAATATTCCCCCTTATTCCACAGGACTTCAGTTTTGCAGCCAATCTTATGTAGGGCACTTTATCAAAGGCTTTGACAACATCTAGATATATATTACGTCTACTGCTTTGCCCTCATCTAGCTTGTCAAAAACTTCATCCAGAAAGTCCAACAGGTTGGTCAGGCTTGAATGCCCCTTTGTAAATTCGTGCTGACTATCTTTAACAATTTTACGCCTAGTCAAATTTCCAAAATGCTCTCTTTCAGTATTTTTTCTATAGTTTTACAGATTACAGAAGTTAGGCTTACTGGTCTGTAACTGCATGGTTCATTTCGTTTTCCCTTCTTGAACAGTGGGCTGACTAATGAATCTCTCCAGTCTTGTGGTAGTTCTCCAGTTCTGAATGATCCATCGATTATCAATGCAATTGCATGTCCTATTTCATTTTGAACTTCGTAAAGAGATTGATTCATCATTAATCCTGGGCTCTTGTCTGTCTTTAAATTGGTCAATGCCTGTGCTATCGTGGGCGGTGTTAATAATGACCCGATCGATAATAAATTCATATATCTGACATACACCGCCAGTGGCTTTTATCACTCCAGGCGGCAGAACTTGAAGACATTTATTTGTGAATTATGAATGCTAATTTGTACAGCGCCTTTGACTTTGGCAGACGCCATACGTACGGCGCTATATAAATTGTCTATATAATAATAATAATAATAATAATAATAATAATAATAATAATAATAATAATAATAATAATAATAATAATAATAATAATAATAACTGGAATCCTAAGTGAAGCCACTTGACGAAGCTGAAACAAAGAAGATATTGTGATTTACGCGAGGCGTTTGCAGCTATTATAACGAAGATTCTCTTCGTTATGTCAAATGGTATATCCAATAACTTACTCGTTCACCATGTTTGATTCATCATTAAAAATTATCGAAGCCGCTCTGATAAAAATTATTATCAACTTCTACGAGGTCTAAATTCGTCATTACACAACGGCCATATTACAAATGGCGCTGATTATAATCACAGTGGAATCAACTATATTCTTAGAATTGGAACCTGGATGACATGCAGTTATTATAATGTACTGTGCTAAAACTAGTAGTTAAAATAATACAAATAGGTTTGCTGCTAAGGGAGCGGATTCAAGCCCCGCTAGCGCTCCTGGTGGTCTTAAACATGCAGTAATGCCTCCTAAGCCACTTTAAATCACGCTGTTCTTTTCACGTACAATTTTATTAACTAGAAAAGTTACTAACTTATATAGTGCATGCCATGACATGTTCAGAAAAAAAGTCACAAAACAAGGCGCTTGACAATAGCACATTGAACATATACGTTTCAAATGCAAATATAATACTAAACTTATATAGCGCCACTTCATGATGCACAGAGGCATCCGTCTATAGCACACAAAATCAAAATCATTCAAGAATGTATAGGCCTACCAGTCACACTAGCCGCAGTGCACCCGTTCCTTTCATACTGTGCAGGCTCATCGACACTTAATCAGGCATTGTCATGCATTAACTTTTCAGATTCTCTCGTCCGACTTCGAGTTATTCCCTAATGTTTAAAATAGCTACTGGCATGGTGATATTTGAGTCAAATATAGGCCTAGGCCTAGAGAAAGCAAGCTATAAATGCTTTCTCCATATCAATTGGGCTTTAGACCTAATGCCACGTAGGCTACATGTCCATGTTACACCCAACTGGTACTATTTCCTCTAATTTTGAATTGAACAATCAAACTATAGGTACATTTATGGACCTATTTCCCATTTATTTATGGAACTATCAGAAGCGTTTGACTTTGTTGTAATCAATCATACTGTAAAATCTTACTTCATAAATTGGCTTATTTGGTATAGGCCTAGCACACAATTGGTTTACTAGCTTACCGCAACTGATAAATGTCTTCAGGGCCCATCCCAGCCACCAAAGTTTTTTGTCAATAGTACATTACTTGAAACATGAAGCAAATTTTCAAACTTTCAAACTATGTGACAGCTATTTGACAACCACCCTAACCAAGTTAGATAGAAATTACTAGTTTTTAGCTTGCTCTGAGCTCTTGCTCCAAAAGCCAAATCAAGCATTTATGTACAATTACATTTTCTTATAAATGTAAACATCACAGTGAGCACAGGATAAAAATCATAAAATGCACGATTAGTTAAAGAAAGTCGGCTCTGCTTAGCATTTGGCATAATAAATCAGTCTGTTTACATTCAAATTGTTCATTCTACTTATATTCAAAGCTGCAACTAAAGTTACTGAACCCATCCAAGATCCATTTCCTACATACAATGGCAAAAGAATCAATTAGATTAAGATTAATTCTAAATTTACCCAACATCAAATTTTTAGATATAACTCAAGATCTCACTAGCTACATTGAAAATTATTTCACCAAAGAGAAAGATACATCATGTGTCTCAAATATTAAAAGCTACAAATGAGGAAAAGATCTGGGGTCATCTGGGTCATCATAAACAATAGCTTAAAACCATCACGACAGTGTGCTGAGGCAGCCAGATGGGTCGATGGAATTCTCAAACAATTAAACAACGTGCAGTTGTGTCATGAATGCTACAATGATTCAGAAGATCAGCTTCCAGGACAAACATTTCATTGCAGAATCCACATCCAAATGGATTGACAAGGAAAGACATTTTATCTTCTTTTTTCAAGAAAATCTCTTTAGAAGGCTGACGATGATTCATCACTTGCACAAATGTACTTGTGAAACCTTTAAAGTTATTTGATCTATTTTCAGTGTAAATTCCACTTGACAATTTTGGCTTTCTTCCTTTACGCTTAAAGCCCACGTATGGTTTTTCTCCTGTGTTGGGACATAATTTACCTGTATCGTTGCTACACAATTTGTTTGCAGAAGAGATATTTCCAGTATGAATTCGTTCATGACGTTTAAAGGCTCTTTTATCTTTGAATGCTTTACAACAAACATTACATAAAAAGGGCTTTTCTCCAGAATGAACTCTTTCGTGAACTTTTAGATCACTATTTCTCTGGAAAGCTTTACTACAGACTTTGCACGTGAAAGGTTTTAATCCAGTATGAACATTTGCATGGTCTTGCAGATGACTTAGACGACGGAAATGTTTCCCACAAACTGTGCATGCAAAGGGTCTTTTTTCAGAATGAATGCTTTCATGTTTCTTCAAATTACATTTTTGGGCAAAAGCTTTATTACATACATTACATACATAGCGTTTCTGTCCAGTAAGATACCGTTCATTCACTTTAAGGCTGTCTTTAGACTGTGGTATTCTGCCATTTATTTTGCTTTGATGCAGCTCACCTCCGGTAGGAATGGTTTCCAGACCAACTCCATCTTTAAAGCCTTCATCACAGGAATTGTAGTTATGAAGCTTATTTCCAGAAGGCACAACCATATTTGATTTTTCTTCAAAAGGTTTCTCAATTAAATCCATGCATACATCAGGAGAATCTCCAGCATGGATTTTTGCATGATTGTTATAGGTCTTTTTTTCCTTGAATCCTTTACCACATATGTTACAAATATATGGTTGCTCTTCAGTATGAATCCTTTCATGCGCCTTAAGATAGCTTTTTCTATGAAAAGCTTTGCTACAGGCTTTGCATTTGTAAGGCTTTATTCCAGTATGAATTTTCTCATGGTCTTGCAGATGACTTAGGCGAGTGAAATTTTTGTCACAAACTGTACATACAAATGGCCTTTCTCCGGTGTGAATTCTTTCATGAGTCCTTAAACTACTAAGTTGCGGAAAAGCTTTATTACATACTTTGCATATATAGGACTTCTTTCCAGTATGATAACGTTCATGCACTTTAAGACTGTATTCGGAGTTCGATACTCCTCTGTCGCTTATTTTGCATCGATGCAGTTCGTTTCCAGTAGCAATGCTTTCCTGACGTACCAAAGTGTCTCTGTCTTCAAAGCCTCTCTGACTGGCACTGCCGTTATCATGTCTATGAACAGTAGGGCCAACACAATTGGATTTTTCTTCAGAAGGTTTTTCAATGAAATTCTTGCCTACATTAGTCATCTCACCAGCATGAATTCTTGCATGATGCTCATAGATTTTTCTCTCTTTAAATCTTTCACCGCAGATATTACAAAAATAGGGTAGCTCTCCAGTATGCATCCTTTCATGCGCTTTAAGATAACTTTTTAGACGGAAAGCTTTGTCGCATACTTTGCACTTATAAGGTTTTACACCGGTATGAATTTTTTCGTGGTCTTGCAGATGAGAAAGACGACGGAAATGTTTGCCACAAATTGCACATCCATAGGGTCTTTCTTCAGAATGAATTCTCGCATGTTTCTTCAGATTACTGTGTTGGGCAAAAGCTTTATCGCATTCTTTGCATGCATAGGGCTTCTCTCCAGCATGATGACGTTCATGACTGTCTTTAGACTGTGATACTCTGCCACTTTGATGCAGCTCGTCTCCAATAGGACTGCTTTCCAGACCTACCAACAGATCTCCTTCTTCCAAGCTTCCATCACAGGAATTGTAATTATCAAGTATTTCCACCGTAGACACAACACATTTGGTTTTTTCTGCAAAACGCGTCTCAGTAGAACCGTTGCCTACACATGGTTTCTCACCAGCATGAATATTTTGATGACGTTTATACATTCTTTCTGCCTTGAACGCCTTACCACATACACTACACAAATAGGGCCTCTCCCCTGTATGAACTGTTTCATGCAACTTAAGATCACTTCTTCTATGGAATGTTTTACTACAAACTTTGCATTTATATGCCTTTACTCCGTAATGAATTTTGTTATGATCTTGCAGATGGCCTATGCGACTAAAATGTTTGCTACAAACAGTGCATGTATAGGGCTTTTCTCCTGTGTGACTTCTTACATGAACCTTTAACAGACTTAGATAATCGAACACTTTACAACATACTCTGCATTTATAAGACCCCTTTGTAAAATGAATACTTTCATGAGCTTTAAGAGCGATGCTGCTCTGTAATATTTCATCACAAATCTTGCACTGATGCAACTCATTTTCAGTGGGAATACTTTCACTATGTTTCAACGGATCTCTCTCATCACAAACTGTATTGCAGGCAGTGAAATTGTCAAGTAACTGTTCAGTATGCGAAATGAAATTAGGTTTTTCTTTAAAACGCTTCTTAGCATGAATTGTTTCATGACGCTTATAAGCTTTATAACCCTTGAATGCTTTACCACACACATTACACAAATAAGGCCTGTCATCAGTATGAATTCTTTCATGACGCTTGAAGGAGCTTTTCTCATGGAAAGTTCTACCACAAACATTGCACAGATAGGGCCTCTCTCCAGTATGAATTCTTTCGTGCACTTCAAGATCGTCTTGTTTCTGGAAAGGTTCACTACAGACTTTGCATTTGTATGCATTTTCACCAGAATGAATGATTGCATGACTCTTGAAGGGACTCAGATGATCAAAAGTGTTAGTGCTGGCACAGGACATTTCTCCAGTAAGTGAATAATTTCACGAGCTTTAAGACCAATATTTGAATGAAATATTCGGTAACAAATTTTGCTCTGGTCCAACTCCTTATCAGTGGGAATCACTTGATTGCATATTATCAGATCACTGTCATCAAAAGACCTAACACGTGGATTGTCTTTGTCAAATATCACTCCAAAATACACAAGAAAATTCCCAATTACTTGAAAGGAGATTTTATGTAGAATTCATACACTTTGATTGCAGCTCAAACATGTATAATGGTTAGTTGAAGATTCTGAAAAAATGGACCTGCAAAGCAACACATATAATAGATCCTAACAATTACTTCATAAACTTCAAGGTATAATCACACAGTTTCTAAAGATTAATAATAGAACAAGGTATGAGACTAAGCTCCTGTAAGTTCTGGAGAAAGCATTGTTGTCATCATCATTAACGACGTCATCTGCATCATCGTCATCGTCATCTCCATTGTCATCATCATCATCATCATCATCATCATCATCATCATCATCATCATCACCACCATCATCATCATCATCATCATCATCATCATCATCATCATCATCATCATCATCATCACAAGTACCGGTAACCACGGTTCAATCAATGTATGTTGGACTTCCAGATTTCTAGTAGAAAACTTCAGTCTATTGTAGCAATTTATAAAATGTTGGAATATCAGAGCAAACCATTTTTGATACACACTTGAGTCGGTATGTCTACACGACAGTCCACGTACATTATAAGCATACTGAGAAGCAACTTGAGAATTCCAAATATCATCGATATTCATCAGGAAATGAGCCGAACAGTTTGATGTTATCAGCTAAGAGTTTTTGGTTTGATAACGACTCTGTGATACAATTTGATGTCATCATTGAAGCAAAGAAAAGACAGGTCTGAGCAAAGTGGGCATGCAGCCTTGTGAACATAATGGTGACTGGCTGGTGGTGCCTGATTTTGACAAAAATGCCATCTCCTCAGATTTCATTTACCAACTTCATATGAGACAGATTCAAAATGACAGGGTGCAATGCTGCCGTTTGAAGTCCTTCACTTCCTGGCAGAAACAGAAGATCAGCTCGCTTGATAGGCCAGAGTTGAACCATATAAACAGCCACCCATAGATGAAGAGAACACTCATTGAGCCACTAATTATTGATGCATGGAACCAAGTAACCAAGTAACCAAGCTCATGACTGTGGAACTCAATACCGACCGAAGTTACCGTTATCACCTCCTGGGAACTGTTCTTAAAATCATTGAAAACTCATCAATCTTTGGCCTAGTACTTTGCTTAATATGTGCATAAGTGTTAATTTTTATGTTAAAGTGCTCTTGACTTTAGCTTTACGCTATGTGTATAGCACTTACTAAGCTGTCAGAAATAATAATAATAATAATAATAATAATAATAATAATAATAATAATAATAATAATAATAATAATAATAATAAGTAACCACAAGGAAAGCTGGTCCATTTAATGCCTGCCAGGTGCAAGGCAGCAGGCAAAATGGTCAAATATGAATGTTCGCTGTTTCTTTATAACATATTCTTCGACGATTTCTAACACGTACGTTTTCTATAAATTTCTATATCTCAATTATTTCTCAATTCTCTCATTATCACACTTCTTGACAACGCCCCCTTTCATATTTCATTTCTTTTCACCATCACTCACAATCGCGACCACTCCCGACAGCGACCTCCGCTCAACTGTTCCTGTCATTAACCTTACACGTCCATTCATTCACTCCCAAGCCACCATACCACATACACATACATAACCTCCTTCACACCTCAACATACACCAGCTCACCTACCACACACACACATAAACGTACCTAAACACACATAAACATACACCAACATTCTTCCTAAATATCACTTTGTGACAACTTGATTGTGTTCAGGTAATAACCATAGGCATATATATTACTATTGTCATGCATTTTGTGTTATAACAGCAGTTCTCAGATTTTTTAGGATTTCTTGCATGGTAGTCCCTTGAAATTTGTTTGATGAATCGTGGACCTTATAAAATTTGAATTTTATATTAACTGTAATTAACAAATAGGCTACTTGTTTTGCTAATCAATTGCTTAATCAGAAAATTGCAAATTTTAGTAAGTAAAACAAAATTTCCATAGCGCTGCCTGGAAGCTTGTATTCACGAGCGCTCAATCTGGGTGAAATCCATAGTTCGTAATCCGTACGTAGTCCGTGGTGGTCAAGGTTGTAGATCCAGGTAGGCAGTCACAGCAAAGTATTTTTATGGAGGGTGATAACAAGATTCGTGGTGGATAGAATGCAGGTCTATAGTAAGGATTTTGCCATAAGATTTCTTGAAAAGAAAAGTTTATTATTATTATTATTATTATTATTATTATTATTATTATTATTATTATTGGCTGATTTATCCAACGCTATAACATGACTAAAGCCATAGGCAAGAGCGATTTACAGTCCATCTCCATAAGAATTGCGAAACAGATGTGTTTTTAGTTTTGGAGTGAACAGTTCAAAGGAAGACGCCACTGCAATCTCATCTGGAAGAGCGTTCCAAAGTAGCGGGTTGCCCCGAGTCACAGATCTTTCACCTAACACGACCGTCTTCGATGGAGGCTGAACCAGAAGGCGGACTCGCTTACTGGAACGCAGCTGTCTCGCCGAATCTGGCCGGGTCGATCTGTGTATTAGCGCTGACAGGTAGTCGGGGCAGGTAGTGTCGTTAAGGGCCCAATAAGTTAGCACATATCGCTTATATGCAATCCGCTCTGCTATCTTCAACCAGTGTAGATTGACTTGAGCAGGGGAGTCACGTGTTCATGCCACTTTAAAGTTTAGAGTTTAAATTTGTTTTCGGAAAGTTTGTGGAGTGATTAAAAGAACCAGAGTTATTTATCTTTTGGATCTCTGATGGAAGATCATACCAGAGATGAGGAGACATGTGTGAGATCAACCGCTCTGAGAACTTTAGTGACATGGCTCTGTTGGTCAAATAAGTGCCAGGCTGGTAGATGAACAAATTGACCGCTGCGCTTGAATTGTAAAGAGATTACGAAGGTACGTGGGCTTTGAGAACTGTATGGCATTGTAGGTCAGGAATAGAATCTTGAAATGTACCAATTCTGAAATTTTGAGCACATGAAGCGATTTCAAGACCGGAGTGATGTGGTGAGCTTTTGGCATTCGTGTGACAGCCCCAGCCAAAGCATTTTGCATGGCTCGAAGGCATATTTGCTTTTATTAACATTAAGGTAGAGAGAGAGAGATGCAGTAGTCCACTTTTGAATTAACAATTGAGGTGCAAGCGTTTGAAAGAAAATGTTATAAAAAATACTAAGAATCAGATGGGTAGAAAAAATCACAAGTGAAGAACTATACAGGAGAATTCAGCCAAAACAAACCATGCTGCAAAGAGTAAAACAAAGGAAACTCCATCATTTTGGACACATGTGCAGAATGAAAGAGGACAGAAAGATCAAAGCTCTAATGTTTGGAATAATGGAGGGTGCCAATAAGAGAGGGAGACCACACAAGGAATGGTGTGATGATATTGAAGAATGGCGTGTAAGCAGTTTACAGGATCTTAAAATAGAATCAGAGTTCTTAGATAGTTTGCTTTGTGTTCTCAGCTGTTGGTGAGATATCTTGAGAAATCAATCTCATTACGGTCCCTCTGAAAGCGCTTGGCGGTCCCTTATGGAACCGCGGACCTCAGTTTCAGAACCACTCTTGTAAGCAATAATTTACAGATTGCGCAAAGACTAGACCTGATATTGCATTTTATGGTCATATTCGTGTTCGGCTCATAAAGATTAATAAGAGATGACTAATTTTATTTCTGTAACATAACTTTTGTAAAACCTTTTGGCCAGTGCTATAAGTGCATATAACCATATACTGTATATGGTTTACCCTGCATTTGACCTGGATCTTTAGTGATTTGGATTTGGTGTGCCGACGGTTGATGCTCCTGTGCCTTATGAAAGTGGCGCTATAGAAGTTTAAGATTAGATTAGATTAGATTTACCGTTTTCAGGAACAACCAGGATGTATTTAAAAATACTGACGACGATTCTCTTCGATATGTTCTATTAATCACTCGTCCACTATGCTTCATTTAATACAATCGGAAAAGTTCAGATAAAAATTATTATCAGCTTATCCGAAGCTTATTATCAGTTTATTAAAAATTGTATTCGTCATGACAAAACGGCCACATTAAAAATGGCGCTGATGAAATTTACACTTAAATAACATATTATATTCATAGAATTATAACCTGGATGAAGCGATGTAGTAGCAGTTATGGCGTGTTGCTAGTAAAAAAAAGACTCAAAATTCTAATAGTTTTGCTACTAATAGCTGGAAAAACCGTTTGTTACTAGTGCATCTCGTACTCATACAAAAGTCACACAAGAAGGCGCTTAACATAGATGCATTGATGCATATGTTTTAAATACAACTCAAATCTACTCCTAAATTCATATAGCGCCATGCCCCTTATTGTTACTATTATTTTTATTACTATTTTTACTATTATTATTTATTATTCATTTGTCAACAACAAAGCTAAAATTGTAGAGCCAGCATTGTCAGTAGCTGTAAAAATAATGCTTTTATTCATTTTGTCGCGAAGTCATCTAATTTTAAGTAAGTAAAGTAAAGTAAAATCTCGTGGATTTCTATAGCGCCTTGGAAAGCAGCACAAACAGTAGCTGCTTATTCTTAGGCGCTCAGCCTCTCTTAAAATAGCCATAGGAAAGGTGTGGGATCAGCCAGGCAATGGTCAATATCCGAAGGGCAGTGAGGCTAGGTTGTTACAGCTATGGCGGAAATGATTTAAGAAACAGGAAGGATTTAAGCTTAGACCTGAAGACTTGAGGAGATAGTGCGGGAATTATAGGAAATGAGGAATCAGATTTTATTGTTTTAAAGTGTCCAAGTGTGCGAAGGGAAGCTGGGATCGAGTTCCAGAGTTCAGGTGCAGCATATGAGAAGGCACGGTTGCAAATTTTCAGGGATGACTGATTTAGCGGGCGTGACAGAGTGAGATGAGATGACGAGCGTGTGGGTCGAGGAGGCTGAGGGGTTAATAGTGATCTAAGGTAGACAGGTTTTGATGACTGAAGTGAGCTATGTGTAAGTGTTATTATCTTATATTGGATACGTTCAGTTATTTTAAGCCAATGTAATGATTTTAGTATGGGTGAAATATGGGAGAATTTAGGTGACATAGTAACAGCACGAGCTAAAGCATTTTTGTATTGATTGCAATTTGTTGATGGAGGCTTTGGGAAGGTTATAGTAGAGGGAGTTACAGTAATCTAATTTGGAGTGGACTATAGAGGTGGCGATTGTGGACGCGGTCTTAATATCAAGACAAGGACGTAGGCGACGAAGGTCACGAATATGAATAAAGCAGGCTTTTGAAAGTTGGGAGATTTGTGATTCGAAGTTTAGAAAAGAGTCAAATTTGAATCCGAGATTTCTAGCAGTTGGAACAGGGATTATTGTGGTGTCAGGAGCTAAAACTAGTTTAGGATTGTCAATTTTTTTGAGTTGTTGGGGTAGTCCGATTAAAAGGAACTCTGTCTTAGATGGGTTGAGAGCGAGGAGATTAGATGACATCCATGCAGAGATTGACGAGAATGCAGATTCAAGCTCAATAATAGAAGCATTGAATGAAAGAGGTGAGAAGGACAGGAATAGTTGAGTGTCATCAGCATAGAGTTGGTGATTTAATTTGAGGGAATTAATTAGAGATGAAAGTGGTGTGGTGTAAAGGCTGAACAGTACAGGCCCGAGAACAGATCCTTGAGGCACTCCATAATCTATAATATGAGAAAGAGAAATTTGGCCAAGACAGGACACTTGAAAAGACCGAGATTTGAGATAAGATGCAAACCAGTTGTGAGCTTTTTCAGATATGCCAAACCAGAGAGAGAGTCGCTCGAGCAGAATTTTGTGATCTATGGTATCAAATGCTGCAGAGAGATCAAGGAGACAAAGGCCAGTAACTTGTCGGAGACCAATTGCAGTTAAGAGTCTGTCATAAATGTAGGCGAGGACAGTTTCAGTTGAGTGATGTTTAGTGTAGGCAGATTGATGAGCATTATATAGTGAGTTACTTGAAATTTTACCGATATGAGCGATAACTAACAGCATACATGAACTTACAGTAGCAGTCAAAAGTAATTGCCACGGTATGAAACTCATGAAATTTCATACATGGTCAACTTATAAAACGTTTTTTACTTTTTAAAATTAGAAATCGGTATATCGGTAGAACGTACAGTGTAGATCATAGTTGCTAAGGCACCTTTGGTAACAGATTTTGGCGGTTTATTTAATAATTGTATTGTTTTTCACTGTACCGATATGTGCCAAAACAAAAACAATAAAACTTCGTATTTCAGCAGTGGTAATTACTTTTGTGAGTTTTGTCCACTGCTGTATGTTAATCGCTAACAATATGTATGCTAGAAAGTTTCTGGAATAATTCCGGCCATTCTATTTTCCCGGAAAAGTTACAACCCTAATCAAGAACCTTGGTATTTACTTTGACAGTAACTTGACCTTCAAAAGAGCACTTTGCTAGACCCTTTCGATCCTGTTTTTACCGACTTAGGCAAATTAGGGTTAGGCCTAATTGTTATTCACCTTCCCTGTCTGCAGCAAAATCTCTAAGTCATGCTTTTGCTTCTAGTATGCTAGACTATTGCAATTCTTTATCTTGGTCTGCCAAAAAGCCTGCTCTCCACTCTGAAATTTGTGCTAAATGCTGCGGCTTGTCTTGTGGATAAAGCTCCTCGCTACTGCAGATCTCAGATTTTATGCTTAACACCTACATTGGTTTCCAATTTCTGACCACATTAAATTCAAGCAATTATTGTTACTTCAGCACTTCCAGGTCAGGCCCCATCTTACATTACTGAGTTTTTCACATCACCCTCTTCCATTGCACATCGCCTGCTCCGCTCCACTGATCGGCAGAATGTTTATGTTCTTAGATCACGCACTGCTCTTACTAAGTGCCGCGCATTTGAGTGACTTTGGACCCACCCTCTGGAATACCTTGAACCCATCCATTTGGGCATCACTTCTTAGCCTTGCTCTGTTCAATGCGAAGGCTAGTCTCACCAATCTATCATGCAACTCCAATGCCAGGAGCGCCTTTGAGTAGAAATAAGAGGCACTATACAAATGCTATATTACATTACGTTGGTGCAGATACAAGGGTACTAATTATGGCATTGATGACTAATAATACATTATAATCATAGTCAATAAACTGAAATTTACGTTACTGACTAAAGTAAAAATTATATTGGAACTCATACAAGTATGAAATAAAAATCAATACAAAGAAAACCAGGTAATGAAAATCAGTAAGAATGGTTAAGATAAATATGACATCTTCTTCACTGCTCAGGTCCTTTGGAAGCCTTGCCATTCAACCCTGATTAGTTGAATATTCCTAATTGAAGACATACCATAGCTTGATGTATCAGAAAATTTAATGTAATGTATAACACTGGTATAGCCAGTGTTATAAGGAGCACCAAGACATTTCTAATTCCGAATAGAGGCTTGGAGGCATATTGCGATTTCCCCAATCGTCTGCCACACACACACAAATGATGGGTCAAATCTTGAGATTTGCAGCATATCTTCAGAATATAATGACAGAATACCAGAGATCCCCCAAACACAACTAATGAATATTTTCATGCTTCATCCTAGCTGTCAATCCCCATCACCATTAAATAAAATTACTAGTGTCTGGCCCACTGCCCTCTTGCAAATGGTGGCAGGTCATTTAATCCTAGTCTTTTAATCCCAGTCACTTAATCCCAAGTCTTTTAATCCTTGTGCAGATAATCCCAAGTCTTTTAATCCCTGTGCAGATAATCCTCAGACACTTAATCCCTTCAGTCATTCTAGTTTTAATTCATACATGAGGCAGCCTACCCTTGCACTTAGTTACAGAAACCCGGTTGATAATCGTATAGATGAAGCATTCTCCCCTTGCATATAATACCTTGACACATTTGCCCCATCAATACCCTGAATTCATTCTATTTCAAATGCATACATGAGGCAGTCTACCCTTGCACTTAATGCCCTCACATAAACAGAAACCCGGTTGACAATCCTATATAAATCAATGAAAACAGTCAGTAAAATTTTAAAAGTTAACAAATCGTACTGTTAGAAAAATGCCGTTAGAGTTAATAAAAAGTAGTAAAGGTAAAACGATACTAGTTCATGATGGATATGAATTCTGGCTAAGAAGAAAGGCGGTAAGTGGAAACATGAACTGGAGATGTACGAAACATCAATCACTAAAATGTCCGACCAAGAAAGTTACCAACTTGGTCCGGCAGTATGAGACGATGGATCGAATTCTCTTTCTACAATCTTTAGCTTTCCTGTCTTATTGATTGATTGCTTCAACTAAGCTTATAAGTTGACGTTGTGTTCAATCCACTAGATTTTAACTACAGTGTGTTTCTAACTATGTTTGTAGCTACTGTTTAACTATGTTTTTAACTATGTTTTTGTAACACAAACTGCTTTTCATACGTGTAGCTTAATTATCGATTTTAAGTTAATATCTATTACTTTTTAACTTGTAGCCATGTTTAACTATGTTTTTGTGACAAACATTTTTGAATTACATCTTTAAATAGGTTTTTGATATCTTTGAGTGTCTGTGTATTATGTGCTCACCGAGGTTAAAAGACTTGAGATTATCTGCACAAGGATTAAAAGACTTGGGATTAAGTGACTGGGATTAAGTGACTGGGATCAAAAGACTAGGATTAAATGACAGGGAACCCTTGCAAATATTCATGAATGATCACTTCCATTTCTTATAATATATGCATTAAATAGAGTAGAGCATGCATAACAAAATAATAATCAAATACAGGATAAGTCAAAGAAAGTCAGTGCTTTGTATCATTTAGCATAATAAATCAGTCTGTTTCTTTTCAAATTGTTCATTCTACTTATATACAGATATATATATATATATATATATATATATATAAATTCATCCAAGATCCATTTCTTATGAACAACAGCACAAAAATCAGTTAAATTTAGATTAAACGTTAGATTTGACTAACATCAACATTTTAGAAGCAACTCAATATATTAATAGCTACATTCGAAATAATAATGCAAACAAGCAAGATATTATAGTTGATCTCAACCAGTGGCGGCTCCACAGGGGAGGCCCAGGGGGCGGTCTCCCCTATTGAGTGGCTGGCCCCCCAGTGGCCCCTCTGTTGGGACCCTATACTTAATACTACATACCTAACAACAAATGGTTGCCCCCCCTCCATGATTAGAAGTTGCCACCCCAACGGTCCCCACTTGCCAAATCATGGAGCCGCTACTGATCTCAACCGACCAAACAATATGTAATCGTGTCGTGAGTGCTACAATGATTCAGAAAATCAGTTTCTAGCACAAACATTTCATTGCAGAATCCACATCCAAATGGCAGGACACTGACAGACATGTTCTTCTCTTTTTTCAAGAAAATCTCTTCAGAAGGCTGCTGATGATTTAGCACTTGCACATATGTACATGCGACATCTTTAAGGGGACATGATCTATTTTCATTGTAGTTTCTCCTAGACACTTTTAGCCTTCTTCTGGAAGTGAAAACTTTGTTACGTTTAAAGCTCGAGTATGGTTTTTCTCCTGCGTCGTGACATAATTTACTAGTATTGTTGCTACGCAATTTGTTCGTAGAAGAGATTTTTCCAGTATGAATTCCTTCGTGACGCTTAAACGCACCCTTATCTTTGAATTCTTTACAGCATACATTACATTTATAGGGCTTTTCTCCAGTATGAACTCTTTCATGAACTTTTAAATCACTATTTCTCTTGAAAGCTTTACTACACGCTTTGCAATTGTATGGTTTCAATCCAGTATGAATTCTGGTATGGTCTTGCAGATGATATAGACGGCGGAAATTTTGGCCACAAACTGCACATGCATAGGGTCTTTCTCCAGCATGAATTCTTTCGTGAGTCTTCAAATTACGTTTTCGGGCAAAAACTTTATTGCATACATTACATACGTAGCCTTTCTCTCCAATATGATACCGTTCATTCACTTTAAGGCTGTCTTTAGACTGTGGTATTCCACCATTTATTTTGCTTTGATGCATCTCACCTCCAGTAGGAATGGTTTCCAGACCAACTCCATCTTTAAAGCCTTCATCACAGGAAATGTAGTTATGAAGCTTATTTCCAGAAGGCAGAACCAAATTTGATTCTTCGTCAAAAGGTTTCTCAACGAAATCGATGCATACATCAGGAGACTCTCCAGCATGAATTTTGGCATGATGGTTATAGGTCCTTTTTTCATTGAATGCCTTACCACAAGTATTACATAAATAGGGTTTCACTCCGGTATGAAGCCTTTCATGAACATCAAGAACGCGTTTTCGATTAAAAGCTTTGCTACAGACTTTGCATTTGTAAGGTTTTTCTCCTGTATGAATTTTCTCGTGGTCCTGCAGATGATATAGTCGGGTGAACTGTTTGCCACAAACTGCACATACAAATGGTCTTTCTCTGTTATGAATTCTTTCATGAGTCTTTAAATTACATTGCTGGACAAAAGCTTTATCACATACTTGGCATGTATAGGATTTTTCTCCACTATAACAACGTTTATGCACTTTAAGACTGTATTTGGACTGTGATATTCTGCCACTTGGTTTGCATTTATTTGGATCATTTCTACAAGGAATGTTTTCCCCATTTACTAACAGGTCTTTGTCTTGAAAGTCATTTTTGCAGGCATTGTAGCTATCAAGCATATTCAAGGAAGCCAAAACACATATAGAATTTTCTTCAAAACATTTCCCTATGACATCCTTGCATACTTCTGGAGCCTTTCCAACATGAATCTTTGCATGAAGGTTATAGGTATTTTTTTGATTGAATGCCTTTCCACAAATATTACACACATAGGGTTTCACTCCGGTATGAATCCTTTCATGCACTTTTAGTTCACTCTTTCTCCGGAAAGCTTTACAACAAAATGTGCATTTATAAGGCTTTACTCCAGTGTGAATTTTTGCATGGTCTTGCAAATGATATAGACGACGGAAATGCTTGTTACACTCTGTGCATGCATAGGGTCTTTCTCCATTATGAATTCCTTCATGATTTTTCAAATCACAATGTTTGGCAAAAGCTTTATCGCATACTTTGCATATAAAAGATTTCTCACTACGATGGCAATGTTTATGTACTTCACGACTGTATTGGGACTGTGATATTCTGTCACTTATTTTGCACTGATGCTCTTCGTTTCCACTAGAAATACTTTCCTGATGTACTAATAGTTCTCTGGCTTCAAAGCCTCTTTCTTGGGCATTGTGGTTATCAAGTTTATCCTCAGGAGGCACAACCAAATGAGCATTATCTTCAAAATCCTGTTCAGTTAAATCCTTGCACACTTTAGGAATTTCTACAGCATGAATTCGTGCATGACGGTTAAAGGTATTTCTTTCACTGAATGCCTTACCACAAATATAACATAAATAGGGTTTCTCTCCAGTATGAAGCCTTTCATGCACTTTAAGAACGCGTTTTCGATTAAACTCCTTGTTACATACTTTGCATTTGTACGGTTTTTCTCCAGTATGAACTTTTTCATGGTCTTGCAGATGATATAGTCGAGTGAACTGTTTGCCACAAACTGTACATACAAAACGTCTTTCATCAGTATGAATTCTTTCATGATTCCTCAATTTACATTGTTGAGCAAAGGTTTTATCACATATTTTGCATACATAGGGCTTCTCACCACAAGGTTTGCATTGAAGCAATTCACTTTCAATGGGATTAAATTCATTACATCTTAACAGATCTTTATCAACAAAAGCTCTATCACATTCATTGTCTTCATCAGGCATCTCTCCAAAATAAACAGGATATCCTGAATTTCCTGAAAAAGATTCTGAGTAGCAATCATACACTTTAACCGCAACTGAAAATGTATATTGCTTAGGGCCTTAGGTGAAGATTCTAAACACATGGATCTGGAAAACAACAAATATATCAGTAATAGTTCCTTACAATAATATAAACGTTAAGGTACAATTAAAAATCACAAAAGATTAGTGATAGAAAAAGCAACGTACAAAACATCATGGCGAAAGCATTGTCATCGTCATCATCATTAGCATAATCATGAGTAGTCGTGGGTCAATTCCATTGGACTTCCAGATTTCTCGTACCAATCTGCATTCTAGCAAATAAGATTAACAGCATTTTGTATTCTCAGAGGAAAACATTTTAAATATACATTCTAGCTCAAAATCAGTTGACTTGATTGACATTGTGCGACCAGTTTCCAGCAGAACACCAAAGTTAAGCAATGTCAAGTGCAGCTCGTATTTGGATGGGTGAACATCCTAGTATCGAGTCATGGTGTTGGCAGCTAAAGAAATTGTCATCGCTTAGACGTCGGCAAATTGGTAGCAACCTTAACTTGTGAAAGTAAAACTCAAACCTAGAAAAAGCAATGTCAATTACTCTATATAAAAGGCACAAGCCAACTGTGCTGCTGCTTGCCTAGTACATGGAGATCAGCACTGGGCATTATGATTGAAGTAAGCACAGTGGCACATTGCAATGATTGAAGTAAGCACAGTGACACCATTGGTCCTTAATTAATGGAATCTATTGAATAATGTAAGAAAAAAAGAAGAACCAAGAATACATATTTTCATCAAAAGTAAAGGATACAAATTAAAATCATATTCCTGGTTTAGTTTTAGATAACAAATTATAAGAATCACTATTCATTCATAATAGCACTTTACAGTGAATAAGTGAACTGAAAAAAAACTGCAAACTGTCCATGGTGATGAATAGGTGCAAATTTAATAAATAATTGCAAGTTTTGATTTGATTTTATTTGCTTAAATTAACTTTCTAGTAAGAATAAAACCAGGCTTGGTGATTCTATTCAAATATCATAATATCAATAATGGTATTGAGGTGAACAATGATGGGTCAAGTTGATTCCAGCACATTTAAACAAAATAATAAAAGAAAATTATACAGAACAATTTATAAATTACAAGTAAACGTTAAACATTTGCAAGAACAATATAGAAAATTTGCAAATTAAAAACAAATTAAACAGAACAAATTTGCAAAGTTCTAGTCTGCATCACTGCCCTATGTTCTACCAACCCACATATCTGCCAGACACTGCATATGGTTTTTTATTACCCCAGGTGACAGAAGAGGGCAAAACTGTATATTAGCATTCTAAATGATGTCAGCTTACTCAAATATGTATTTTAGCTTTCTAAATTATTTAAGCCAATGCGAAGTGCATTTTGGCATTCTAAATGATTATTATTATTATCTACGACAATTTATATAGCACAGTAACATAACTGGAGCTAAAGTCAAGAGCGCTTTACAAAGGAGTCACTTATAAGAGATGTTAAATAAGTGTGTCTTTAGGACAGTGTCTCGCAAACTTTTTACCTCGCGGCACACTAAACAGAACAAATTTTTTTCACGGCACATTCTTCATAAAATTACAAAACCAACCAACAATTTATTAAATTGAGTGTTCTTTATTAAGGAACTGCCGGGTCTGCAGTCACATATAATGATATGTAGATGTAACAAACGCGAAAGTAACGTTCATAGACTGTAGATTCTCGCCGTTGTTTTCCTTAGTGTCGTTTTCACCTTGCATTTTCTCAGATCTTGCCAAAAATTTATCCATTTCAAATTTCATAGGGCTAAATCTCGGTAAAAGCATCAAATTCAACTGTTACTATACTTATAGTTACCCTACTATTGCAACATCTCAACACATGCAATGTAATAATTTCAAAACGGTAATTGGGTCAAATGTGTCCTTGCGCTCAGACGCTGTTGTTTTTACATTGTAAAGGTCGCGGAAGGACGGTGACGTCAACGAAAGACGTTAATTTCTGGCAGTTGTATCGTTGCTTGCCAATAGCGTTATATAAAAATGGATGTCCGATATATTGTATTGTAGGCTGTGCCGCAGGCTGGTGTGAGGTTCTATATATGACGCCATTTTTACACTTGCTCATCCGGCAAAATTTTTAGGAAGGAACAAAAAATTAAAATAATAGTAAAATTCTGAAATTCTTTCACGGCACAGCTGGAATCTCTAGCGGCACACTAGTGTGCCGCGCACACAGTTCATGAGACACTGCTTTAGGAGTTTCTCAAAACAGCCGACGGATCAGATTAATAACATCGCCGCAACAGTTCCACAGAGCTGATATACGTCATGACTCACTGGCCACCCGGTGTTTGAAGGCACTGAGCTTGGGACCGGTAAATGCTTCCTTTGAGTTGTTCCAGATCACTCTACTGTAACTTTGGAACCATTGAACTACAACATATATACTCCTGTGATCTCACATTATCTCTGACGGTTGAGCAGCCATATCGCCACATTGCTGAACTTGGTGGCGGAATTTATAAACACTTGGACGCCGTGCATGAAAGAAATTTCGTACATCCATACTGAAGACATTGAAAACTCATGGATGAGGGTTAAAACGCAAGCTTCGAATACAATTTGGAACAAGCTGTACTTTGTTTCCCTCTTATCTTTTGAAATTTCAAAACGGATGCTCAGATCCTAGTGGTGAAGATGCGTTCTCGCACTTTTTAAGCACAGTTTCGCACCGATACCGTGTAAATGTAACACTTTTCGAATACTGGACACTACTGTTTTTTAAAGAAATATTTCACACCATTTTCTTGCGCAGACCAGCGTCATTATTTTCGTTCTGAATGACTGAAATAATCTACAACACCGAAAACAGTCAAATAATTTAGAAAGCTAGAATGCAGTTTGACCCAGATGAGTTCTCAGCTAGACACTTTTGACGAAGCCGGACGAAACAAGGAAGATTTACCGTTAACAGCTATAATCAGGATGCAATTACTGTACTACGACGATTCGCTTCGTTAGGTCAAATGATGTGTTCTACTAATCTCTCATTCACTATGCTTCATTTACCATTAAAATTACCGCAAGACGTTCGGAAGGATTTTATATTTTCAAAAACTCCGAAGCTAAAAATTCATGCAACCACAAAATGGCCATGTTACAAATGGCGCCGATTATAATTAGTGTCACAAATAATACTATAATAATAATAGCTGGATTTTAAGCAGTTAAGTAGGATTTCTTGTGTACTTTTGACTATGCTTCATAGTACACCAGATGAATGTCTACAGAGTGCAAGAGTGGCATACACTGTAGCCATGAATCCGGATTACGGGGAGGGGCACGAGCGTTTACACATCTTGAGTTGAGTGAGTTTATGGCATTATTAGATTCAAATCTTGAAATTTGGTGCATATTTGTTAGACTGAAGGACAACACATTGACAATTGCCCAACTGAAAAACGTTTTCCAAGGTCTTTACTTCTTGGGCAGAGTCCTAAGCTGCCCCATGTCCTTGTTCCTGGTCCTGGCCTTGAGGGTTGAGGCCTTGAGTCATTGATCCTTGACCTGGCTTGAGGGTTGAGTCCTTAGCCCTGGTCGTGAGCGCCGAGTCCTGACCTCGGGGTCCTTTTCCTGGCTTGAGGGTCAAGCCCATAGGCCTGGCCGTGAAGGGTGAGTCATTGATCCTTGTCTGGCTTTAGGGTTGAGTACTTGTTCCTGGGCCTGGTCTTGAGGGTTGGGTTCTTGGTCCTGAGAATCGAGTCCACATATTTTTTCAGTTTGTGGCTAATTCTTCAACAATCAATCTTTACCCTCTATCTGTCTTTTCATTAATAGATAAATGTACACATAGTCACACACACACACACACACACACACGCACACACACACACACACACACACACACACACACACACACACACACACACACACACATATACACACACATATATATATATATATATATATATATATATATATATATATATATATATATATATATATATATATATATATATATATATATATATATATATATATATACATACACACATATATATATATACACACACACACATATATATATATATATATATATATATATATATATATCTTCGTGTTTTAGTCTTCCACTGCTCTTCTCCATTCCCGTTTTTATGATTATAATGACAATAACAATAATAATAATAGTAATAATTACAATAATTTTTAAATACTATTAATTTCACAAAATTCCATTTTATCGACTATATTTCTTTACAAATGTGCTCTCCGAAAATATAGACTGAAAAATCATAAAATGTCAAGACAATAGCTATATTTTCCTAAAACAAACTATACTTTTAAGAATCTTACCATGTAGCAAATTGTAGCATCATTACTTTAATTGTTCCTAAAATGATAGTGTCACTGAGAGCTATTGTTATTATTATTATTATTATTATCTACGACAATTTATATAGCGCAGTAGCTTAACTGGAGCTAAAGTCAAGAGCGCTTTATTGTGTGTCAATACATACTTCTTTTCCCAAGGTTATAAAAATTATGTTTTTGAATGAAAACCAAATAAGTCTACTGTCTAAATTTCAAAGCATGACAGAAATGTGTCATGAATAAGGCAATGCTTAAGAAATATACTTTCTTCTGCAAACATTTCACCACAAACACCACATCCAAAGCATTTGACTTCAAAAGGGATTTCCTCATTCTGTCTAAGAGGCATCTCATCAGGAAATTTGACAGAATTTTTATAGTGAATTTCTTCGTGACATTTCAAATTGTCTGGCTGTGCAAATGGTTTTGTAAAGTCTTCACTATGACTAAGACTTTTTCCAGCGACAATTTTTTCTCGATTTCTCTGTTGATTTCTGTTGTCGCTTGCTTTGCTGTGCTCATTCCCTATATATGTCATGTCCTTATGATGCCTTCTGTTGTGAAAATTAAGACTAGCTTTTTGACGGAAACTTTTACCACATAGTTCACATAGATATGGCATATATCCGGTATGGATTCTTTTATGGACTTTCAAATACTGTAGTTGCCTGAAAAATTTGCCACAATCTACGCATACATATGGCATTCCTTTGGTATGAATTCGTTGATGAATTCGTTGATGAATTTTTAACAGGTCGTTCCTTTGGAAAGCTCTGTTACAAATGATGCATACATATGGCGTCTCTCGAGTATGAGTCCTTTCATGAATTTTAACCACATCGCTTCGTTTGAAAGCTTTACTACAAAATTTGCATTCGTACGGCTTTTCGCCCGTATGATTTCTTTCATGAACCTTTAGAGCTCCATTTCTCTTGAATGTTTCACAACATATGTCACATTTAAATGGCCTCTCTCCAGTATGATTTCTTTCATGAACCCTTAATTGGCCTTTCTCGCAGAAAGCTTTACTGCATACTTTGCATCGATATGGTCTCTCTCCAGTATGAGTTCTTTGATGAGCTTCAAGATGACTTTTTTGATGAAAAGACTTGCCACACAGTTTACAAACAAAAGGCATTTTGCCAGTAAATTCTTTCATAGATTCTAATATAAGCGATATGCGTGATTGCATAGAGACCACTCAATACACGTTCAAGTCACATTGAGCCATTACTTTAACATTACTCTTCGAATTGAACGTTTTATAGGATGTTTTTCAATGATGTACAAACTTTCCAATGAGCTACCAAGCTTCCTTGTAGACAAGTGAAATCAAGTGAGTCACTTCTTGTAAAGATGTGAAAGCAATCAGTCTATCAAACATTTCTCTTTGCAGGTTTCATAAAATTTGATCCTGAATTCTGTAAACAAATAAAAACAACAGATTATAAGGAGAGAAAGAATTAAATAAAGTAAACAATATTGAGAGAACCAATGCCAAAACACAACAAAAACTGCTCCGGAGAAATTTCTAGTCAAAATGAACTGATAGCAACTAATGAAAGAAATAAACACCATAATTTCATTTCTAGACAAAAATTCGATTGATCATAACCATTAACAAAATGCCAACAAATTTATATTCAAAGCTGAAAAGCAGAAACTGCATAGACAATCTTGCCATGTCGTTGTCGATAAATATCAGAAGTTCAATGAGATCCAGCCGCAGCTAAACAGTCTAACTCAATGAGAAGCTAAAAACTCATTGTTATGTAGTAGAATGTACAGAGTAGAATAGTAGAATGTACAGAATGTATCAAGATAGAACAAAGTGGACGTCCATGGTCGCTAACGTAGAAATACACAGCTCCTAAAGAAGAAGAAGAAGAATGTACAGTAGAATCCCGTTAAACTGGAATCAGATGACATGAAACCTTTCATAATAGCACAAATTAAATTGATTTGATCTGGCTGCATTTCCTTAGACTCAGTTAATATGGACTTGTGGCTGGATATCAATTCTTTTTCACAGTAACCTGATGTCCATGTTATAAAAGTTTAAAGATTATACTCAAAAGTAAAATTGAATTCAGGAAATTACTCATTATCATTCAACGAGATTTGCTGATTCGTTGTTAAATGTACCTAAAACAACCAATGAAATTGGTAAGAGAGCTTTTTCTATTTCTGAGCCAAAAATCTGGAACTCTCTCCCTCTGGTTGTCAGATCTTCCAATAAACTTGAGTATTTTCAGATCTAGGCTTAACACATCTCTTCCAATTAGCATTTCCTCCATAGTGTTGTCTTGCTGTTTCCCTCTGACTGATCTCTGGAATGACCTGGTCTTTTGCATTTGGATTTGAAGTACCATCGATTGATACCCTTAAGGTATTAGAAATGGTGCTATAGAAGTGCATAATCATCATCATCATCATCATCATCATCATCATCATCATCATCATCATCATCATCATCATCATCATCATCATCATCATCATCATCATCATCATCATCATCATCATCATCATCATCATCATCATCATCATCATCATCATCATCATCATCATCATCATCATCATCATCATCATCATCATCATCATCATCATCATCATCATCATCATCATCATCATCATCATCATCATCATCATCATCATCATCATCATCATCATCATCATCATCATCATCATCATCATCATCATCATCATCATCATCATCATCATCATCATCATCATCATCATCATCATCATCATCATCATCATCATCATCATCATCATCATCATCATCATCATCATCATCATCATCATCATCATCATCATCATCATCATCATCATCATCATCATCATCATCATCATCATCATCATCATCATCATCATCATCATCATCATCATCATCATCATCATCATCATCATCATCATCATCATCATCATCATCATCATCATCATCATCATCATCATCATCATCATCATCATCATCATCATCATCATCATCATCATCATCATCATCATCATCATCATCATCATCATCATCATCATCATCATCATCATCATCATCATCATCATCATCATCATCATCATCATCATCATCATCATCATCATCATCATCATCATCATCATCATCATCATCATCATCATCATCATCATCATCATCATCATCATCATCATCATCATCATCATCATCATCATCATCATCATCATCATCATCATCATCATCATCATCATCATCATCATCATCATCATCATCATCATCATCATCATCATCATCATCATCATCATCATCATCATCATCATCATCATCATCATCATCATCATCATCATCATCATCATCATCATCATCATCATCATCATCATCATCATCATCATCATCATCATCATCATCATCATCATCATCATCATCATCATCATCATCATCATCATCATCATCATCATCATCATCATCATCATCATCATCATCATCATCATCATCATCATCATCATCATCATCATCATCATCATCATCATCATCATCATCATCATCATCATCATCATCATCATCATCATCATCATCATCATCATCATCATCATCATCATCATCATCATCATCATCATCATCATCATCATCATCATCATCATCATCATCATCATCATCATCATCATCATCATCATCATCATCATCATCATCATCATCATCATCATCATCATCATCATCATCATCATCATCATCATCATCATCATCATCATCATCATCATCATCATCATCATCATCATCATCATCATCATCATCATCATCATCATCATCATCATCATCATCATCATCATCATCATCATCATCATCATCATCATCATCATCATCATCATCATCATCATCATCATCATCATCATCATCATCATCATCATCATCATCATCATCATCATCATCATCATCATCATCATCATCATCATCATCATCATCATCATCATCATCATCATCATCATCATCATCATCATCATCATCATCATCATCATCATCATCATCATCATCATCATCATCATCATCATCATCATCATCATCATTATTAGAAAATGAAGCAAACATCATATAGTCTTTGCATGCAAGACCACAATGGGGAAAATATTCTGCTGGGTCTACAAACCAAACCGATGATTTTGCAAAAGCATAAATGGCAATGGACATTGTGCCTTTGCTGGATCATTTCACGATGTTGGTTTTTTCATTTTGATATTCCATTTTGATGTTTGCTTTTTTTCAATCTGTCAGTCTCTCGGTGAATTTATACATTGTGTGACAAACTTTAAAAAGTTTTTAAAATAATGATTCTCTTAAATTTTCCAACAAATGAATTAAATATCAAATAATAATGGAACCTAATTACTGTCATTTTCAGCAATACCGAGTTTAAACTATCTGCAAAGTTCTAATATGAACACCTTTCTTTCTCTAATCAGTGCCATCTGAAAACATTTGCAAGGCACTACCCCACTTGTGAACAAAACATGCAGTATGCCTCTACCGGTACTCATCGGAAGTCAAACTGTGTAACAAGAACTCAAGAACCGTCCAGATATCCTCCACTGTGACCTACCAAAGGAAGAGAAGTTGGATGACTAGGAGTAAGAGGAAACCTTCGACAGTGACCCACTGCTGCATCCTTTGACTGTCATTATGCTTCAAGCAGTCTATTATGAAAATATTGGGTGTATCATTGTAAAGATATTAAATTTTTAACTTTATTTATTGAACATTGCAACTGTAGGAATGAGACAGGGTTGCATTGTCTTTTCATTGTCATCCCGGAAACAACTTTTAAAATAGCAACTGGAGAGCTGGACGTCGGCATAAGGTGCCGTGTGAAGAATAAATAAACAATAAAAGGTTTGAAAACGCTAGTTTCCATTGTAATATTAGCATTTCTTACTCACAACATAAAATTGCAAGGGTTGCATCAAATATTACCAATTCTAATGAAGGACATTACTGTTTTTTTAAACAACACTGGACTTAAGTATTCATCAGTCAATTAAAGCATTCAAATTTTAGAGACTTTCCTGCATTTTCCAAGACTGCACAAGAATTTCAAGATATAGTCAAAAGTGAGCAGCTCTCCATGTCATCAGAAAAGCTGAAATTGTATTTCACTGCTCGTTTCCAAGACATACGATATGCAATACAATACGGTCTTCGTGTGAAGCACAAGAATACACCACAAACTGAGTTATAATATATAATATAATATAACAGGGTTTAAAGTGGTTCAGTAGGGACTGCCCTGTGTGAGAACCACTGTAAAACTGGATAACTTGTTTCTTCTGATGAACGTACACAGAAAGGCCTATCCTATTTTTGGTTCCCTGTCATTTAATCCTAGTCTTTTAATCCCAGTCACTTAATCCCAGTCACTTAATCCCAAGTCTTTTAATCCTTGTGCAGATAATCCCAAGTCTTTTAATCCCTGTGCAGATAATCTCAAGTCTTTTAATCCCGGTGAGCACATAATACACAGACACTCACAGATATCAAAAACCTATTTAAAGATGTAATTCAAAAATGTTTGTGTCACAAAAACATAGTTAAACATGGTTACATGGTTACAAGTTAGAAAGTAATAGATATGAACTTAAAATCGATATTTTAAGCTACACGTATAAATGTGGCCGGACATTTTAGTGATTGATGTTTCGTACATCTCCAGTTCATGTTTCCACTTAACCGCCTTTCTTCTTAGCCAGAATTCATATCCACCATGAACTAGTATCGTTTTACCTTTACTACTTTTTATTAACTCTAACGGCATTTTTCTAACAGTACGATTTGTTAACTTTTAACATTTTACTGACTGACTGTTTTCATTGATTTATATAGGATTGTCAACCGGGTTTCTGTTTATGTGAGGGCATTAAGTGCAAGGGTAGACTGCCTCATGTATGCATTTGAAATAGAATGAATTCAAGTTATTGATGGGGCAAATGTGTCAAGGTATTATATGCAAGGGGAGAATGCTTCATCTATACGATTATCAACCGGGTTTCTGTAACTAAGTGCAAGGGTAGGCTGCCTCATGTATGAATTAAAACTAGAATGACTGAAGGGATTAAGTGTCTGAGGATTATCTGCACAGGGATTAAAAGACTTGGGATTATCTGCACAAGGATTAAAAGACTTGGGATTAAGTGACTGGGATTAAGTGACTAGGATTAAAAGACTAGGATTAAATGACCTGCCACCCCTATTTTTATTTATTAAATATATTGTAAAAAATAAAATTGTTTACGTAAAGTTATATTGACTTCCCCTCCCCATGTCAACAATTGTCAAACTTCTTCAAACACCTCCCCTATTTTGTTTACGTAATTAAAGAAGAGCCCCTAAAAAGGCTGTACGTGACCGTTCAAGGCAATGATTAGAAGAGATATAACGAAAAATTTGATGTATATTTACTGTACCATAACTACAGCCTTCGACAGTAAGCAACAACAGTTTTCAGTGCTCAACAGCAGAGGTAGGGCAAATGCGCACAGGGTAAACAACGTTAAAATATAGAAAAATTAAAACCAACTCTATTACATATGAAAATTTCGTTCCGGGATTTGAATCTAAAAAGTCTATTCGTTGAATATATTCTATTAAAGAGCAAATATCTGTCGTAATATAACCAATTGAAAGCATTTCTGCAGTTATTAATCGAAAGTAGCCATTTTTAAGATGGCTATGATCATATCGTAAGTTCAGTGATTAAATAAAACATGGATCGTGAGCAATGAAAAAAAACTTGCAACTGAGCAAGTTTACTCTTAGCATGATTTAAATTGGCTTAGGAGGCATTATTGCAGGTGTAAACGCCGCTAGGAGCGCCAATGGGGCTTGAACCCGCTCCGTTAGCTTGTCGCTCCAGCGCGTAAGCGGCGCAACCGACTCTGCCATCTAACCCATCTTCCGTCCGCATTTTTCCATTTTCCAAATGCTAGTTGACAGTTGTATATTGTATAATACACCAAGGCAAATTCGATTCTTCTAATTGGTTCATTTGATCACGTGAAGCTTAACTAGGCCGCACCTATTAATAGAACAAAACGCTAAATAGTGTATGGAATTTTACAGCATCATATCAATGTAGTTAGTAGGGCTGCGCCGAGTAACTCTAGTAACGCGAGTACTTGACTCCAAATTGGAGTCGAGTAATTTTTTGGAGTCGAGTACTCGCATAGAATAGCTAAATAAAGAATAGAATAGATAAATAAAGAATAACCAAAGAAGTTCATGAAAATTTTGCCTACCGTTATTTGTTACAAATAATTATTAATCAGACTTATTTAGGTTATTCTTATTCGTTATGCCCCAGTTAGTTAAGCTGTTGTCCACAGTGGGCCAACTCTAGTGAAGACCTCATATTTTTGCCAGTACCGGTAAAATAGTTTCTGTTCTGTAACTTCTGTTATACTAAATTCGAAAACGCTTGAATATTCTAAAAATTTATATGTAACTGTATCTAATGTTCTGCTTTGGTTAAATGAGGGCCATGAGGCAAATAATAAGCATTATGTCACTAGTTAGCCATTGCTTTCTCACTCCCTACGTTTGACCTTCGCAGCCAAAGCTACTGCTCATTTAGCACCATCCTCTAGCGAATGAGGTTGAGTCGATCTTAGGGGCTCCTGTGGGAGTCGAACCAGTTACGTCAGCGTGTCGCTCTAGCGTGTTACCAATCTGCCATCTTCCACCCCTTAGGCTTATATGGTTTCTACAACGCTGAATAAAGATGGGTTTCATGTAATAACAAAATTCAAAACTGCAGGCAATTTCTTTGCTGATTGTATTGCTATACGGTAGAGTTTGTCAGAGGGCAGGGGCTGGAGGTAGCCTACGATGCTATGTTTAATAGCACTTAGCGATTTAGTTGAGGCTCGTTGCAAATAGTTTACGTTGTACAGTGTAACTAGTTTACAGTATGTGTGTTTAGTTTGATTGTGCCTGTGTTCCTGTTCTATTGTTTACAGTATATTCGTTTGATGCTGTGCTGGACACGAGTAAAGTTTCTCATTACAAAAGCTGTTTCTTGCAGAGAGTGGTGGGCGCCCAGGGCCAAGACGAACAAGAGGTTGTCGAGTCAACTTTGGCGCCTCCCCCTCCCCCCCCCCATCTGGTCGGCGCAAGTAGCCACCGTCCCACCACCCTGCCCTCTGCACCCTACTGTACAAAGTCCATGTGAAGCAACAGTACTTGGAATGATAAGCTTGCTGGCACTGGGCACTGTAACAAACTCTCCTACTTAGTTCGGGTGACCTTATTTGATGCCTTGCTGCGTGAGGCTGGTTAATACACTATACGTCAATTCAGTGTTTAATCTAGACTCTGGACTCCGGGGGAAACTGACAAAGCCGGATGGAAGTCAGCTAGGGGTTGCTGTTAGTTGATGTAGTATGCCAAAATGTCCGGGGGGAATTTGAAATTTCCGAGGGGGAAAAGGGCATTTTCCCCCGGAAACCGCCTAGATTAAACCCTGCGTCGATTGACGCACTCCGTCGTTTTAAAGTAGACTAAAATCGCCATCGTTCTAGTGTTACGAAGAAATGAGCAGACATACAAAACACACTAATTAGTACGAAATAACGGTTTCTTTCTTTTTGCTTTTTGAAATGTCAAATATCGAAATATTATGCCTACACATTGTAGTATTTGTCTTTACAACCTTTTCCTATATTTAATTGTGCTATTGACGATATTTGGTTCTGACTTTTGATATTAATAACCAATTGATCATTGATTATTGTTTGTTTGAATGAATGAATGAATGATTGATTGATTGATTGATTGAATGAATGATTGATTGATTGATTGATTGATCGATTGATTGATTGATTGATTGATTGATTGATTGATTGATTGATTGATTGATTGATTGATTGATTGATTGATTGATTGATTGATTGATTGATTGATTGATTGAGCTCCAGATCCTTGGAAGGCGCGCACAAACAACTGTTTGAATACTGTAATCATAGGTATTTGAGGCAGTGGCGGTTCCAGGATTTGTGGTAGACCGTTGGGGTGGCAACTTCGGAGCATGGGGCCAACCAATTGTTGAAAGGTAGGCCTATGTAGTAGTAAGTATAGGGTCCCAACAGAGGGTACTGGGGCAGGCAGTGAATGGGGGCACGGCCCCATAGTCCCATGTGGAGCCGCCACTGATTTGATGAACGTAATAGAAAATAACTTGAATATTTTATTTTAAAATGTCATTAGTAAACATCAGCTGCAAATGGACTTTGCTTCCGCAGTACTCAATGGTCGATCGAATAGGTTTCTTAGTCCGGTTTATTTTATCATCTGAGTCGTATAGGCTATTAGATCAAGCTGGAGATATTGCTGAAACACTATATGTGATTGTACGTGAGTCACAAATCGCAGCAGTATCAGCAGAATAGCAGCAGTGAGCAGGGCCATATTAAGGAGGGGGCTGAGGGGGCTGTAGCCCCCGGCCCATCATGAAAATAGGCCCACCGATTTTCGAGATAACCTTTTTTGCTTGTCAGCACAATTTGGCAGGGAGATAACCTTTCTTTGCTTGTCAGAGATATCCAGTATAGGTGACGGCCTTTTTTTCTCAGACCCCCGGCCCACTCGGACCTTAATCCGGTCCTGGCAGTGAGTCCAGAGGCGTAGCCAGGATTTCCGGAAAGGGGGTTGACTTCGATCGTGATAAAACTTTGTAAAATCTTGACAAGCAAAAAACCTCTAATTTTTTACAAGCTGACAAGCAAAAAAGAGGTGGTCACCTCCCTGCACCCTTGCATTCCTTCTATTTTCTGTTATAGCACTTAGACATTTTTCGGTCGGCAGCCAGTCAAGGGGGGTTTGATCCGCAACTCACGTTCGAAAATGAAAAATGTATAGAGAAGCATGTAAAAATTTCGTCGGCAGCCAATGGGAGTTTTAACCCTGAGCCCCTTGCTACGCCACTGAGTGAGCCTAATTTTTTAAAGATGTAGTCCATCTAAACCGTTAGGCGTCAAAGGCATCGACTAGGCCGTCAAGCCCAAGAAGGAAACATATTTGAATCCCGTGACATAGGACTAGACTAAAGATTACTTGTGCGTAGTTAAGTACAAGCGTGAAATAAACCAAAGAAAGACAATCAACCGGGCTAGATCTGTTCGATCAGCAGTTATTTCAACAGCGCTTTTTTGTTAGAGAGACAGACAGACAGAGACAGATAGTTTGAGTGTTTTACTTTAACAAACGAGGATGTCTTCGACAAAAAGGTGAGACTTAGGCCTAGCGATCCAGTTGATAAATACAACCAAAGTGGACTAAATAGGCCATATATAAAAAGATTATATATATATATATATATATATATATATATATATATATATATATATATATATATAGGCTAGTGATGGTCCAGTTTAGTTACTTTATAAGCTATAATCAAAATTCATATCAATCAAGGAAATCGTCGTCGTACCCGACTGTTCCTCAAATTTTAAAGACAATAATGATAACAGCTGTTTTTATAAGGCAATATAAGCCTATAATGAATTATTAAGCCAGTGCGGTCCCAGGATTTCTTGGTGTGGGATGAAATGAATTCATAGGAAGTTGGTGGGGAGATGAAAAGAGAAGGACAAAAATCAATAAACTTTGCCGAAAAAGGCTGACAAAAGAGATTGTTTTCTTTTCCCCCTAATTTTACTACACTTTTACCGAAAAATAGGTTGACAAGCAAAAAAGAGGTAAAAGAGGTAATCATCCGCAGTTTTCCCGTAGTTTTACTAGACTTTTACCCAAAAATAGGTTTCACAAGCAAAAAAAAGACCGGCGGGGGATGCATCCCCACTCAGCCCCCATGTGGAACCGCCACTGAATTAGGTCTGTATATTCTCCGTCAATCGTGCAAACTACTAATTACCTCTTTTGTTCATCCTAGTGAATTCCCTACCGAAAAATCGTCTTTATTCTCTCTCTGTCTCTCTCTCTCTGTCTCTCTCTGTCTCTCTCTCTCTCTGTCTCTCTCTGTCTCTCTCTCTCTGTCTCTCTCTGTCTCTCTCTCTGTCTCTCTCTCTCTGTCTCTCTCTCTCTGTCTCTCTGTCTCTCTCTCTGTCTCTCTCTCTCTCTCTCTCTCTCTCTCTCTCTCTCTCTCTCTCTCTCTCTCTCTGTCTCTCTGTCTCTCTGTCTCTCTGTCTCTGTCTCTCTGTCTCTCTGTCTCTCTCTCTCTGTCTCTCTCTCTGTCTCTCTCTCTGTCTCTGCCTGTCTGTCTGTCTCTGTCTGTCTGTCTGTCTGTCTCTGTCTGTCTGTCTGTCTGTCTGTCTGTCTGTCTGTCTGTCTCTCTCTCTCTCTCTCTCTCTCTCTCTCTCTCTCTCTCTCTCTGTAGAGTGTAGAGTGTAGACGTCTTTGTTTCAGATCCGCCGCATGCGAGACTAATGAAGAGGAACTTCTTGCACCGAATGACCTCGTAGAGAAAACCGTTGGAGTTGCAGTGGATATTGGTGAGGATACATCGCTTCCTCGAATATTTTGTGAATTCCATTTTGCATATAAATTCAAAATGCTAGCTTTCTTTAATCTCTACGTCTTTTACATTCAATGGCATTCAGTACTTTGACTAAACCCCAATTTTAAGATAGTTTTCAGTAGACTTTTGTATCGTAATAATACTATAATGGGGCGAGAAGTTAACAGAGTGGTAACAACGCTGGACCATAGAACATTCGAGGGTTCGAAACCCGAAGTAGCCCCAAGGTCGACTCAGTCTTACTCTCTAGATGGCGGTGGTAAAATGAGGAACAGTGTTAAATAGCTGCGATAAGTCAAACAGGTACGCTACGCGATGAACAAGCCTGTGGCATTGCACGCCTAGCTGAGGGCAATAGCAACGGAGATCAGCACCGCACTATGAGCCCGTGAGGCTCGGGAAGAACTTTGACTTGAATAATACTGTAATACTGTATATCGCGACTCCTAGTTTTTTCACAGTCTGCCTTACTGCTTCCCCACTCCCACTCTGACTGATCTCTGGAATTGACCTTGTACGGCTGACCACTAAACTTCCCTACAGCTATTTCAATGGTAGATTAAGCGCCTAAGAACAAGCAGCCAGCTACTACGGTATACCCACCTCCCAAAGCGCTAAATAAATTCACGACGCTTTATTTGCTTATGAAATCAGTATCTTTTATGTACGTGACCGAACAAAATGTCCGTGGACAAAATGTCGCTGACAAAATGTCACGGGCAAAATGTCATAAGGACAAAATGTCAGCGGACAAAATGTCATAAGGACAAAATGTCAGCGGACAAAATGTCATAAGAACAAAATGTCAGCGGACAAAATGTCATAAGGACAAAATGTCAGCGGACAAAATGTCATAAGGACAAAATGTCAAATATGGACAAAATGTCGCGAAAAATGTCACGGTTTAGGCTAGGTTAGAGTTAGGGTTACATTTTGTCCGCTGACATTTTGTCCCCATGACATTTTGCCCGCGAGCATTTTGTCCTAGCATTTTTATGTACTGTGAAAGTCTCTAGTGTACATCGAATTCTTGTGACGCTTGAAGAGGGCAGAGAAGGGCTTTATTTCATCGATTTGTTTCAGGTGCGTCGATGCTGAAAATCGTCTTTCGGAGTAAAGAAAATTTAGAAGAGGCCGTGGGCAAGGTAAACCTAATCATAACTCTGATATGGCTCTAGTGTTATTAGCAGTGGCGTAGTCAGGGTTACGAAATATGGGGGGCACGTGGACATTTTCGAATTTAAAAAGTTTCATACGAGCGAAAAAGATGTTTCTCGCACATTCATGTCTTGAGAACGGTCTTCTCTTCCAGGCCTGGGGAGAAGGGGTGCAGCCGGAACATTGTTCCGGGGCCCATGGAACCCCAAGGGGCCCGGGTTCCGGTGATGGTTAGATTAATGCCATAAAAATACTGACAATCATAAGAAGGTCATCAACTTTTTACACACTTGTCAGGTCATGAGCCAATGGCCATTTTTTTGTGCCGGGGCCCGGAAATCTTCTCGACGGCCATGTTCTCTTCTATCATGTTACCTCCAAATTCCAAAACGGTTTTTGCGCAAATCCCATGATCGGGCTAGGCCACAATATGAGAATCACCCCTCCCCGTATCTACGCCATTAGCTTCGAATTACTTCGAATAGCTTCAAAAACTCGTCAAAATTTAAATAATCTAACAGAAATGCGTGCCTTTTGAATTAAGACTGATCCATGCTTTAACTGATTATAGTACGTCAGTGGGTAACATGGACCGAATTGGCTGGATGTGCAAATAGTGTGCGTTTACATTCTGGACAGAATACGAAATTTGGTCACCTACGGCTGGTATCATTTCCAAGAGACAAGCTACATCAGGGCCTCGATTATGTTGCCAAACGCTGCGCGCTGTCTCGCTCAGCCGACGATCGTCTGCCAATCATATGCACAACCGGTACAGGTGGCTGGGAGTTTCGAAAAACTGTCTCTCAGAAGTTCAACGTTCGGTAAAGTCACGATAACCCTCCCCTCACCCCATCTAATAAAATGACCCTGTCTAACTGACCTCAACCTTCTGGCTCCAGCCAGTTTAAAATTTAGACTGTGTCTAAGAATAAGCAATTACTGTGAAAGTGACATATAAATTCATGAGATTTTGCTTACTTGCAAAGCACCGGATCTTCCTGTCAGCTCAAGATTTTGCCGAGCGCAAGTTCTTTATTTGCAGTAGCCTATTGTTTCACTATGCCTATTAGCCTATTTTAACGAGCGTATTACGTAGGATTGTGGATTTTACTATTGACCACGATTGTCTGTATCTTTGGCCGCTATCGTTTCATCTGTTGGATCTTTTTTCATAGTGATGGTGCTCTATAATTAAATTTTAACTTTAGCCTGCATCGAGGCTCAGGCACCTCGGAACGAATTTTCTGCAGAGGGTGCAGATTTTCACATTTTCTCAAGATAAAAAAGTTGTGAAAAGGAAAAAAGTTCGCCTCTTAAAAACCCTGACAAGCAAAAAGCCGTTTCGTGCGCTTCACCCCCTGATTTTTTCTAGTGGGTGCAGCTACACCCCTGCACCTCCACTTCCTACGGGCCTGTCAAGGCTGGTGCTTATAATGAACGCATGCGATGTTTTGAACCCACGTCTGATTTGGAGAAGATTCTACTTTCTCTTAACATGTGTAGTGTTTCTAACATTGCATCCTAAAATGCACATAAATAGGCCCACCCCCACCCCAACTAATAAAATGACCCTGCCTAACTGACCTCAACCTTCTGGCTGGAGCCAGAAGGTTGAGGTCAGTTAGGTCTACTCTGATTTTGTTCCATCCAACTTTTTCGTCTAAACTCTGCTTGTAATTTCGGTGGCCTAGCGAGAGGCGGAGGGTGGCAGCTGTCCCCGAACGCCGAAGTTGGGCGGAGGCGCCAAAATCGGGTTTTGGATTAGTGAAACAAAGAAGCGAATACCTTTTTTCACATCAGGGCTTTTTGGTCACAGAGAGCGCCGAGTCGCAGAATGAGGCGGCGGCAAAGGAACATAAGTGACGACCTTTTTGCTCGTCAGGGGTTTTTCGCGGGTTGAGGGCTCCAACAGTACACCGTGCCCCCGGGCGCCGAATACAGCCTCGCTACGCCACTGTGTAATTTACTCACTGCTCATTTAATTAAGAAAAGCCGTCTGCGTTGTCATTCAGTGGCGTCTCCAGGAATCTTCGGTTGGGGGAAAGGGGGCTAGCGTGTCAGATTCCTAACCCACCCCCACCCACACCACTCCACAAAAACTTTCTCACCGGATTTGCGCGAATCTGGTAGGTGGCCTGGGGCAGGTTGGGGGCGGGCAGTTGTCCCATTTTCCCCGCCCCCGTGGCGACGCTAATGATGTCATTATACGTAGGCATATAAGTGCAATCTTTGTGATTTTTACTCGATTATGATCGATTTGCCTCAGCGTCAAAAGCATCGCGGAATTCGAATGTTTCGCAAACGCGTTCATCTACCTCGCTTCACACCTGTCCCGCCAACACCTCCTCCATCCATACGTCGACGAGGCAGCAGAGGAACCGATCAGGATGATGAAAGAATACGTGCAGGTGATGGCGGCCATACACCGGTCCAGCGAGACATCGGCGTCTGACAGGAACTGCAGGAATGAGTCGGATTTCAGTGGAAGTGCGAGTAAAATTATCGGCGAATCGAACGAACCAATTGCCGAAGCAGAGGACATATATCCGTGTCTGTTGACAATCTGCGGATCGGTGTTTACATACATCATCGTAAGATCACGACCGAGGCATTATTAGGTCTATTCATGAATTTCATGACGTGTGTGACCTTACTGTAGGCCTACTGTAACCTACTTTACAGCAGGTGCAACTTCATGACTCGAAGTATCGTCAGATTTTATTTAAATGAAAAATAGTCACAATTTCTCAGAATAAACATTTTGATTAAACAATCAATTCTATTGAAGAAAAGGCAAATTCTCACATTTGTTTCGGTAAAAAGCTTCTGTTGCAACAAATGACGTCGTCACTATTACCACTATTGCCGAAACATTGTCAACGATTGATGATTTATTGCTAAATTTACCTACTGTAGAACCAACACTGAAGTTGGCAAGAGAGCTTTTTCTATTTCGGGGCCCATGATCGGGAACTCTCTCCCTCTGCAGTGGTTAATCTAGACTCCTGGACTCCGGGGGACTGACAAGACCGGGGAAAAGTCACCTAGGGGCTTGGGGCGCTGTAAGTTGATATAGTATGCCAAAATTTCGGGGAAATTGAAATTTCGGGGTGGGAGAGCGCAATTTCCGGAAACAGCCTAGATTAAAGCCGGTCCCTCTGATTGTCGGATCTTCCAATAAACTGAGTATTATCAGATCTAGGCTTAAACATACCTCTTCCAATTAGCATTTCCTTAGTTAGTTAGTTAGTTAGTTAGTTAGTTAGTTAGTTAGTTAGTTAGTTAGTTAGTCTGTCTTGCTGTTTTCCTCTGACTGATCTCTGGAATGACCTGGTATTTCGCTGACGGATTTGAAGTACTATCCATTGATACCCTCTGATAGTAGAAATGGTGCTGTAGAAGAGCATTATTATTATTATGTTTAGTTAATTAATATTATTGCCACTATTATCGCTATAATAATAATAAAAAAAAAATAATAATAATAATAATAATACTAATACTAATAATAATAATAATAATAATAATAATAATAATTATTATTATTATTATTATTATTATTATTATTATTATTATTGACAATAAGCCAATGGCGTAGCCAGGATTTTCGGAAAGGGGGTTTGGTTTTGACCGTAATCAACTTTCAAAAAAATTTTGACAAAAAATTTTGACAAGCAAAAAAAGGGTCATCCTTATCTTTCCTTGTTATGTTTTTCCTTGCAGATGCTGACAAGCAAAAAAGGTCGTCACCTACTATAGCGTTTACAAAAGAAAATTGGGTCGCCAGCGCCAAGGAGGGTTAACCCCCAAAACCGCGTCCGAACCAAAAAATTTATAGAAACACTAAAAAATGTTTCATAGGCAGCCAAGGGGATTTTAACCTCAAACCCCCTTTGCTACGCCACTGCAATAAGCTATTATTATTATTATTATTATTATTATTATTATTATTATTATTATTATTATTATTATTATTATTATTATTATTATTATTATTATTATTATTATTATTAAACAGCGCTGAAAATCGTTGCAGATAAATAAAGACAAGACATTCCAGTTGATCGAATATTCGGCGAGAGGAGGCAGAGGATTTCACGGTCTCGGATCACTTCTCACTGGATGCAAAGTCTGTTATCCCTCATTCCCTTTCATTCCACAGTTTCTTAATTGTCACTTTAACTAGCAATACTCACATGCTATAGTTTTTATGAGATAAAGGTTAATAGATGTTGGTTATTTTCAATGGTTCGGAACTTCGGAATTATTATTATTATTATAGCCTACGAACATTTATATAGCGCAAATATTCGCAAAGCAGCAAATGCGCTAATGTCAGTTGCGAACCGGATCAACTACTTGCTAACTACTTGCTAAAGTGACAACACAAATGTTGGTTATAATTACAGTGTATTCGGCGGCGACCACAGCCCGCCACATTCAGGCTGCATATGAATCGGTATACATGTAATCTACACCCATGTTTAATCTAGACTCTGGACTCCTGGAGGAACTGACAAGGTCAGGAGAAGTCAGCTAGGGGCTGCTGTTAGTTGATGTACTAAGCCCAAATTTCAGGGCGAATTTGAAATTTCCGGAGGATGGCAATTTCCCCAGGAAACGTTCTGATTAAACCCTGATCTGCACAAGCATTAAAGGTTCTAGAACAGTCAGTGGCGTAGCGTGGTCTCGTGCCGCCCATGGCTCCTGGAAAAAATACCGCCCCAACCTGCTCCTATTATAACTGACAAGCAAAAAAACAAGGTCGTCGCGGCCGAAGTTGCCGCCCCTTCTCAATTTTCAACCTGACAAGCAAAAAAGGTCATCGCCGCTCAATTTGCCGCCCCCTTCATGTGTGCCGCCCATGGCTCGAGCCATAGTAGTCATTGGCACTCTATACGCTACTGAGAACAGGACCGTTTTCTTCTGTTGTATTTTGTTCTTCCTCTTGCTCGATCACCGATGAAGACGTTCGACGAACTGCTTGAATTGGCGGCGAAGGGAAATCAGCAAAACGTCGATATTTACACCAACGCCCTCTTTCCTACAGACGACAAATCGGAAGACGACACGGACGATGACAATCTGTATGTCAGCCTGTCTAGGATGACCAATCCAGGACTGGTCTACTGTTTTGGAAAGGCTGTAGGCGCCAGACTTGGTATGTAAACTAAGTTAAGTCTAAAGTCTTCCATTGACTGTGACCTTCTTCTCCTGGTCTGAATGAACGTGATTGGAGAATGGGAAACTATGGGTCATGTCTAAACTACCGCTTTTGTTTGTTAATTTAACTATTTATATTCATATTTGGAAATTTATAGACCTTACGTGTTTTAAGTGACTTACATGTAGGAGGCTGTGTAAAAGCCACTAGCCTATAATTTGGTCTACTCAGAATTTAATAGCTCAGTTCTCCTAAATAACTTTTCAATCCATTTATTGTTTTAACTGTTGCTGAGTTTCGTCCAAACTGTTCCGTTTGTCCACGACCTTTGCAATAAAAGGGTTTTCTTCCTGGTCTCTCTTGGTCCCACTCTCTTCTTGAAGAATTTGCATTTGTTGCCTCTTGTGCTATTATGTTTGTCAACTTTGGAGCATGAAAATTCGGGACAGGCTTTCGACGCATGTTGGAGTAGATGAAGATTATTCAACGTGTAGGTCTCAGAGGCGTCATTTGGGGGGGGGCGTGGCCCCCCAAGGAAATGAAAATATTAATTTATAATGTATTAATGTGCAACAAAAAACAAAAACAGGGCCGTGGCCCCCTCCAAGAAAATGAAAATATTAATTTATAATGTATTAATGTGCAACAAAAAACAAAACCAAGGACGTCACTAAAAAAAAGGTCGTCAACTATTTTTTGGTAATCGTAAACGTAAAAGAACTGACGAGCAAAAAAAAGGTCGTCAACTTTTTTTCGAAACTCAAACTTAGTCGAAAAAATTTCCAAAAATTAAAAAAATTTTAAAAGAAAATTTTACAAAATTTCTCGCCCCCCCCCCAAGAAAAGTGTGAAATGACGCCACTGGTAGGTCTGTGCTGGTTGATAGTAACAATTATCACACAAAATATGTAGAAGTTCAACATATTTCGTAAGATTTTTGTTGTCCACTTGGCAAATGCGAAAATCTGCAAGAATTCGAATGAGACAGGCAATGATGCAAAGAATAGTCATATACAAAAAACCCTTATTTGGGCCTATACTGTATGCTAATCCAAGTTACAAGATTCAAAAGTTCAAAACATTCCCAACAATTCAATTTAAATATTTCTTTAATGTCCGAATATAATCGGCTGCAACTCTCTTCTAAAGCTATGCTTCTGTTCACCTTTGCTTGCTTTAGGCTGGGATAGGCATATGGATAGGTATAGGCATAGGATAGGACATTAGGATAGGGCAAAGGCATAGGATAGGCATAAGTATAGGAATAGAGCATACTGTATGATAGGGCATATGATAGTGCTTAGGCATCGCCTAAAGCAGTGGTTCTCACACCCCTTTGTCTCGCGGACCACTTTTGAGTGTCAAAAATTTTTCGCGGACCACCTGAGAAATATGAAACCAGTCGAAAAAGATCCACAAGCAAAAAAAACGTTATCCGTAATTTGTTTTGTTTTTCACAATATGCCGCGGACCACTAGACGCCCTCTCATGGACCACTTTTGGTCCGCGGACCACGGATTAAGAACCGCTGGCCTAAAGTAACTCTCAAGAATTTATCTTTTCCTGCATTCAGATTAACTTATCATCTCCACTGCAGACGCAATGCAACAGCGTAATCGCCAGCTCGCCACCTAGCGAATATCCCCAGAACGCTTTAAGCGTACTCTTTTATTCAGGCAATCAGGTGTATGTGTAAAATTCAGTTATGTATTGGCATACGTTGTCAAATCTGTACTAATTTATTTATGTGAAGACAAAGGGGCATCTTGAACAATCTTGCTTAATTTACCCACCAAGAGTTTCGTGACTAAAGTTCTCGCGCTAAACACCCGTTTTAGCCATGTATAATACTCTAGAAAGGAATCATATTCGCTTTTAACCATTAACCAACGAGACCACTCATCATCATCAGCATCATTAACCGTGGGCTCATCGCCCGTTGGTGTATAATGCCATCTCCACAGTTTTCTGCCATTCTTTCCTGTCCGTTGCTCTGTGACTAAGATCCTGTGAACTGCTTCCACACCATTCTTCAATATCATCACACCATTCCTTGTGTGGTCTCCCTCTCTTATTGGCACCCTCCATTATTCCAAACATTAGAGCTTTGATCTTTCTGTCCTCTTTCATTCTGCATATGTGTCCGAAAAGTTGGAGTTTCCTTTGTTTTACTCTTTCCAGCATGGTTTGTTTGGGCTGAATTCTCCTGTATAGTTCTTCATTTATGATTTTTTCGACCCATCCGATTCGTAGTATTTTTCTATAACATTTTCTTTCAAAGGCTAGTATTTTTCTTTCCAGGTCTTTGGTGATGGTCCATGTTTCGCATCCATATAAAAAGCTGCTGAAGATACAGGTTTCGAGTATTTTCTTTTTTGTTTCAGTGCTTATTGATTTGCTTTTCCAGATCTTATCCATTGCCATCAGTTGATCTAGAGCTCTTGCTGCTCTTCTTGTGACCTCTTGTCTGCAGTCTAAACGAGACCACTGCTGTTATTAATTATTAATCGCTCTTACGTGATAGGCAAAATGCTATAGCATTTATTAAAGGAAATTAAAAGTAAATGGTAAGATTACTGAGTCGAATCATGCACGCGAAATGTGAGCCAACATCGCTTGTAGACAGGGCCAAATTAAGGCGGGGCTGAAGCTCCAGGCCCACCGTGAAAATAGGCCCACCGTTTTTAACATTGCTTTCACCGTTTTTTCACCGTTTTCGCCGTTTTTCACCGCTTCTTTTGTCGTTTTTCACTCTTACACCGTTTTAACGTCTCTTTATTCACGATAAGTCAAAACGCAAAGTACGGATGTGACGTCACACACACACACACACACACACACACACGCACACATACTGCGCGATCGGCTGAAATTCTAGAATATTCTCTGTCGAACGCCAGATCACTGGTCAGACAACAGTTACAGTGGACCAGTGGTGTGTGTAAAGACAGTAAAGATATCTGGACCGTTTGTTTATTTATGGGAAAGGATACTTTTCAAAGATGTTGACTTTTATCACAACGCTGAATGAATTATTTAATAGTCGAGAGGGAAACTTTGCGTGATTTATCGTGTAATTGTTAACATTTATTCCAAACCCACATTTATTCCAAACCCAACTACGATTTTTAACGTTCACAAAGTAAAAGTAAATAGCAGTGTTTTTATATTAATTTAAAAATTTCTATGCGGGGCAATAATGTTATATATAAACCGGTTATAAATATGTAAATAAGTACTACATAGCATGGGCGCCCACAGAAATTTTTCCAAGAGGGGGCAAAACATATCTTAACACAATGGTCACGGTTAATATTTTAGCAAGGTTTTCAAATTTCAACGGGAAATATTGGCATTTTTATTTTCCAGGAGGGGCAAGTGCCCCCTCTTGTCCCAATGTGCGGGCGCCCATGCGACACAGGCCTATATGGAATTAAATGAAACGCTTCGAAAATTAATTAATAACAAAAGCCTGTGTAAAGTGGACCGCCGTTTCTAAGTTCCCTGAGAAAAAATTAATAGCTGAAATGTTAGCTAAACTGGCTAAAATTGTTAAAATTTTAAAAATAGTAAAATAACATTTTAATTTTAAAATGTTGAAATTTTAATTAAAATCTTAAAATTATAAAATATTATTTTAATTTTAAACTAAGATTTTAAAATTATTTTTTTAAATTGCTAAAATTGCTAAAAAAAATTAAAAAATTGCTATAAATTGCAGAAAATTATAAAAGGCCACTAAATACTTGCTAAAATAGACCCCTTAAAGTTAAAAATGTGCGCCTCAAAAATAGGCCGTTTAAAATATACCCCCTTAAAATATGCCCCCTTAAAATTGCTAAATTAGGCCTCATTAAAATATGCAGCCTCAAGCCCACTCGGACCCTGATCCGGCCCTGCTTGTAGATGGTGCACTCAGGAACACGTAGCCAGTGTAGCTTGTCTTTTAGTAAGGTGGTGACGCGGTCACCCCATCGAGCTCCGTAGATCATGCGAGCGGAAGCATTTAGGATCATCTGCAGGCGGTTAGGTTGTAGGCTACATCCGGAAGGTCGAGGAGAATACTGTTACAGTAGTCCACCCTTATTAGAACGAAGGATCGGACGAGTTGAGTCACTACCTTCAATGGAAGGCACCGACAGATAGTTCTCATCCGCCAAAGCTGATAGAGTACAGTAGCTTGTTTCTCTTTCTAAAGTATTTATTGGCAGAGGACAGACAGCGTGTAGAGAACATCCGGTTAGACAAAGACATCAAATAGGCTAGTTGTCCGATAACAGAGGTGCACTCGAGTTAATGCTTGTTAATATGCGTATGCTAACAGGGGCGGCGCTGGGGTTTTGCTGTCTGGGTGGGACTAATGCAATCTACACAACCAGGATCCGACTCAGACTACCCTCCCCCAAATCAAAATTTCTCCTCGGATTTGCACGATTTGCTCGGGTGCCTCTGCCCGAGGCTGGGTGGGTTCGTACCCGCGGACCCGTCCCCCTAGCACCGCCCATGTATGCTATAATTTTCCGTTTCTACCGTAGCCTAAGCTTGCCATGAAACTGACTTTTTTAGTTTATAATTAATTAATCTTTGTAGAAGATTTTCGACGTGAAGATCTGGCCAGCACCTGTCTGAACTACGTAGTGAATGACTTTGCACAGCAGCTGTTCACTCTCTCTCAGCTGCACAGAATCGGACGAATATTCTTATGCGGAAGCTTCTGCAACTCGCCACTTGTTCGAATGGCAGTGACTGCGGAATTAGTTCGCAAGAACTTGAATGCCACGCTTTTGAAAGCGCAGGTGACTAACATTGGCGTAGCCTATGACGTCTCCTAACGCACTATAATAATAGATCAGTGCTCCTCAAACTGCGGTCCGCGGACCGGTGCCGGTCTGCGAGCCCTTCTTTGCGGTCCGCAACGTGAGTCGAGAAAAATGAGAAAAGGGTGAAATACATTCTCCTTTGAGGATTGTTTAAAACTGTTCAAAATGAGATTATGTTACACACACACAATAACTATAAAACTTATATTTATACTAAAATTTATATTCAGGTGATATTAAAAATCTTAAAAATCCAAATTACAAGGAAGAACAATTTTAAGTGGCATCGGTCCCTGGTGCTGAGGAAAACTTTCATGCCGGTCCGCACAGGTGAAAAGTTTGAGAAACACTGTAGCCGAATAGATAACCTATATGACTAGTGTCCTAAAATATAGCAATGAAACACAGTTGGACGATCACTACGTTTAGACTTATTCTTCTGTACGTCTGGACAATGACTGTTGATGACGAAGTTCTACTGCAGGCTGCAGCTAGCATCTATTGTATAGCTGATTAAGTGTCCATCTATTGGTTAGTATAGGCGTAGTCTCTAACTGTCAGCTATAGACTACGCCACATAGCCACGGGGGCCCTAGCCCCTATTCGGATCGGAACCTGTCGTGAGATTCGTCCAAAACCGGTGAGTAGTTGAGGATGGTATTAAATTGAGGAAAACAGACCAGACAGTAGACTTTAAAGCGTTTGAGACGACCTTTTATGCTCAAGACCTTTGGACCAAAAATCTCGGTGTCCCCTATTCTGGAATCCTGGCTACGCCACTGCTTACTTAGGCCTACTTACTTACTAGCAAAACGTGTAACAAAATAGGCTAATACTTCTTTGCACGATTCCTCGTTTCAACCACTACAATATCCATTGAATCGATCAGTAATCCCATGTGTATACGCAAGTTTGTTACTTGGCAACAGTCTTCATACGAGCGTCGTAAGGTTCCCAACAGGGCTTAAGGTGGAGCCCACAAGACTTTGAGTAATATTAGAGTGAAACCGCAGCTCTGTTGAATACTTTAAATACATAGCCTAAATGGACTTTAATTGAATGTACAATATAATTGGGCAAAGGCTGTAATACAACAAAGTATATCGATTCTAGCTTTAATTTAAAGATTTTAAAATGAATAACCCCATCACAGAAATTTGTTAATCGGTATTGCATAAATCCTATGAATAGCGGTCTACTCCGGGCCCATTTCTTCGTGGCTACGGTAATGAATCCAAGACCCGTATCCATAGCCACGCGTTCTAATGTAATGCCTCCTAAACCACTTGCAATCGTATTGTCATTATTACGCCAAAAGTCTTATTTGCAACAATTTAGATATTCATTAGAAACTCTGCACAAAGACACTGCATATATATATATATATATATATATATATATATATATATATACATGTGTGTGTATGTGTGTGTGTGTGCGTGCGTGTGTGTGTGCGTGTGTGTATTTGTGTGTGTGTTTAGCTGGATGCTTACTTTCTCTGTTCAATTACTGTTTACAGATCGTGTCATTTGACTTCATAAAATCTGGTCCCCATTTGGGAGCCATGGGTGCACTGATCAGTGCAGTGTCAATCAGCAGCGACTACAGGAAAACGAATCTGCAAAGGGTAGATGTCAGTACATTCGCTCCTGTCTCATGTACTGCACGGTACACGCCATGACCAGATAAGAGGAACTTAATCGGAATAACAAACTGTGCGAACTTAGTACCACAGACAGTAGTGGCTATACTACTGTGTTCTTAAGAAAAAAATGTCATGCATTTAAAGATTTTAAAATGAATAACAATTTTTAAACCAGTCGTCTTAGGCTTTTCAATATCAAGCTCTCTTAGTCATCAGAAAAAACAATTGGCACATATGGGCCTCTGGTCTTAGGAAGAGGAGCATTTAGAATGAGTGAGAACAGTAATAGCAACTAATGATGCTTTTTATAAAGCTATCAATAAGAAGCCAGATAGCTACCATTATTCTGGAGCAGCCCCCAAAAGTTCTGATAGAATGACTTTATCTCTACTGTATGATGACCCTTTTGATAAGATGACTTTGACTTACTCCCTCCTCTTAGATATAACTACTGTATTTCAAACTTAAACGAGGTGTCTAAGAATAAGCGGCTGCTGCAGTCCCACTTCGACAGCGCCATGCAAATTCACAAGACTCTACTTGTGAAACAGTGATGCATGCATTACGTTCTATGACAAAATACATATTCTACATGGAAATTGATTATGTACTTTGCATAGATACTTGACCCAACAGCAGTGGCTTGTCCAAGTAGCGGTTCGGGGGTTAAAACCCCATTGGTTGTCCGACCAAAACGTCTTTGGCGGATTAATATGGTTGCACGCGGTCATAGGCTATACCTATAATGTCCTATATACTGTAATGTTTAATCAAGCAAAATAATAGTTGACGACCTTTTTTGGCTGCCGCAATTTTTCGAAGTTGGCAATCATACCCCCTTCGCGATACCCTAGCTACGCCACTGCTCAACAATGCTGACAAAACAATCGGACTTTGCATCTTTGCTTAGCACCAAGCAACGAACGTGTCCTGTCAATAATCATGTCGTCACCAATCAAACATCAAATGCACCGCGTCTGTTTAAGGTGTCGGCAGACGACACTATGCGGCTACTGATTCCCAGAGGCGTCTTCCAGCTTCTGCTTCCAACGCTGCCTTTTGAATCCGTTTACCGTTTCAACTGTCACTCCCGCATCGCCCAATTTGTTCCACGTGTCCACAACCCTAAGACCCTTGCACTAAATAATGTTTCTTTCTTGGACCCACCCTCTGCTTAAACAATCTGCATATGTGGCCTCTTGTGCTGCTATAGTGTGCCAATGTAAAGAATCGATCGTATGGCAATTAATCTACTTTCCCAGTCATTGTTTTGTTTTTTTCAATCAAATCCCACTCTCTCTTCTCCTTTCTAATGTTGTCAGTCCACAAAACACGGGCGTCGTAGTTCCTTGTTGCTAAAAGAAGTTGTACACCATAAAGTTCATAAGAACATTGACATTTTTCAAACTACCTTGAGTGTAACCTGACATAACATTGGCATGGAGATCCGCAAATACCTGATTCGATACCTGCAGAAGTCTTGAAGCTAACACGGCATTCATTCACTAAAAGGCAGTGACAAATTGATTTATTTTAATATTTACTTTTGAATGTAGAGCATTTTGCCTATTGGTGGTCTATTCTTTTTATTGATGTGTTCCGTATAACCCGAACGGTTAGGCGCATCTGGTTCCTTTAGAGGGATTTTTATATAGCTAAAATCGGTGTTTTGCGCGAGAATAATTGAGGGGAAACCATTGGTGGCTAAAATAAGATGTGTGCTATATATATAATGTAAAATGTCATTTTGTTTTGCATAATTAAATTAGTAAATTAATGTGCGCGTGATAACGATGTTCCAAAATGAAAATGCGTTTTCCATAAACCAAAAGAGAAATTTCAATTGTGCGTTATTCGCTAGGTTGTGTGGTTGCGCTAACGATGTTGCATTGCGCCTCCATAGAGTTGATAAGTTATTTTAGGCGACGACTACTCTGTGTCAAAGTTTTTCTGTGTTATTCTTCACATATAGCCAACGTTTTTGTGAACTGCAAAGACAACGATCATGAAGAAAAGATAAAGAAGTTATTGTGCGAACGATGACAACAACGATGAAGATGTAGGAAAGTTTATTTGTTATCACGAATTTCTCATATTTGCATACTTTAATGTCTGGCCATCAGTTGAAGGCAGGGACGTCATTTGAGGGGGTAGAGGGCATTTCCCCCCCTGAATTTTAGGGAAATTTTTTTTCACCAATGTTTGTGTTATTTAGTTTTTACATACCAATTGGCTGGCTAAATAGGTAAAAATAAAAATACACTGGAAAGCAAAAAACGGTTAGCAGCCCCTAGAAGAAGTGCTTCATGTCGAAGTAGCTAATCGTAAAAAATGACTCGAGAAGCAAAAAAGTCGTCAACTTTTTTTCGCAAATTCGGTCAGGTCGAAAGTGTCCCCCCTGAAAAACAGTGAAATGACGTATCTGGTTGAAGAAAACGAGTTCTTTACTTTTTTTGGATATGAAAAGAAATATCGATTTCAAACCACTACCACTATCATCGTAGTCGTCGTCATCATCAAATTTGTCGTTGTAGTCGTCTTCATTATTTAATTTTATTATTACGACATATTTTTTGTTCTGAGTAATTGTAACTGGAGTGTTCCTGAGTTTTCGTCCAAAAGAGGTTTTAATAATTACATTGGACTGCTAAAATCAATATTATTAATATTTAAAAGGAATTATATGATCAAAGTCTACCGACAAAATCGCGCCAGACAAAACCGCGCCGACAAAATAGCGACGACAATTTAGCGCCGACAAGAAGAGGCTGAAAAGCAAACAATTAGGCGCTGTCAAAATAGCGCTAAACTGAGAATCTATGGAGAACTGAACTTGAACTGATAGACTATACCATATCTGATCATATAATCATGTTTCGTATTATTGCGTTCCAACTGATTGAATTCTATTAGCAACTGATAATACCTTCGTCATGTCAACATGATTGAATCGCGGTATTGAATATCGTTGACATCTCATAACCGAGTATTCTTTTATATTAAATAATCTTGGCTGAAGAATAATTATGTTTATTTATTACTGTGGATTCAATTGATAGACTACCACATATTGAATGAAATAGTCTTGTTTCGTAGTATTCCGTTCAAGCTGATGATGGACTTCTAGTACGCTATGTAAGGAAAGAGACTTTCATATCGCGTGATAACGTCGGCGCTATTTTGTCGGGATTTGTGGAGCTATTTTGTCAGTACTATTTTGTCGGCCCATTTTTGTCGGTGCGACTTTGTCTTGCGCCAATTTGACGAGACACCGATGCATAAAATGCCTTGCTTCGCTCGGGTTAGTGGCTGTCCATTAATTACGTCAACAATTTAGGGAGAGGGGTTTGAAAAAGTTTGCAGTTGTTGACAGGGGAGGGGCCAAGAGAAATTGACGTCAACAATTTCACTTTTTACAAATAATCAAACAATAGGAAATGTCATGGAATACTACTTATTACAATGGAAAAAGCATGGCAAAAAAGTCATCACCACCACATTTTGACACTCGATGAGCAAAAAAGGGAAAAAATGATCACCACAAAAAATAATAACCTTGTTATTGGGATCTGTCATTGATCTTGGGGCGGGTCAAAAGTTTTTGACGTAATGATGGGGGTTAAGTGAAAGTTGATAGTTGTTGACAAGAGGGGAGGGGTCAAAAATTGCCCAAAAATTGTTGACATAATTAATGGACAGCCACTTATCTCTTGATTTACTTTCAAATTTGTTTGGAAAATGCTAAAGCATTTTGCCTGTCATCGATAGACTGATGGAATTTTGATTTTACTCTTGGACCTTTAAGTGCATCTATTCCATTTAAAGAATATCACGCGTGGCTAAAGCGGGTGTCTAAGGCGTTAACTTTTGTTACAAAACTGTCCCTGGATAGAAGAGGCACGATTTTAAATATACTCATTTGTCTCCGCATAATTAAACTAGTAGAGATATGACAACATATTCCCACACAAAACTGCTTTTTATGCATTATCATCACTACAACCATCATCATCAACATCTAGAGTTGCCAGAGGTCCGGTTTTTAACCGGACTGTCCGGTATTTTGCCTATTTGTCCGGTTAAAAATTGAGGCAATACCTGACATGCATGTGTTCGGTATTGTTTTGAAAGCTACCAAACTACAGCAACCAAGTCACTCCCAGCCTAGTACAGTGCAATATTTTAGTTATATGTCGAATTCCAATACAAATAATATCATATATTTAGGAAAACCCAAAGCCTCAATAGGTATTATTAAGAACTCTTTTATGTGTTTCCATACATATTTTATTTTCGGACGCGATTTTCGGGGTCAAAACCCTCCTTGGCTGCCAACCCAAAAATTTCTTAAGCGCTATACAATGTAAAGTGTAAAATGAGAGGAGACGACCTTTTTGCTTGTCAGTATCTAGAATGAAAAATTACAAGAAGAAAAGACGAAGATGACCTATTTTGCTTGTCAAGATTTTTCGAAGTTGGTTAGGATCAAAACCAACTCCCCTTCCGGAAATCCTGGCTGCACTACTGACTACACATGCTTGATCGCCACGTGAACGTCAATCCGTTGTTCATAAGACACTCTGCCCTCAAATGCTCCAGTACAGCGCTTATTTAGTTCGGGTGCAGTAATTCTAAGCAAACGGCGATGCCGCCTGACTGACACTTTGTTTGAAAGGTTATTGCTTTTGAAGGTTAACAAACATTTTTTGATGAACGTTGTTCACATACAACTGATGCATATAACGTTTATGATAGACTGTTCATTTTTACATTTTCTTTACTGATGGTTTTAGACAGTTGAACATTAAGAAGGCCAACATTGACATTGTTAGAAATAATTTTAACTAACGTTTCTTAACACAAAAATACGGTTGTGGCGAATCATATGTTAAATACATTGTCAAGTGTTTTTAATGTATTTAAAACCTATTTGCCAGTATTTAAATACTTACCCTGGTATTTGGGTATTTAAATACTATTTAAATACTAACTAAGAACCAAGTATTTATGAAAGTATTTGAATACTTCATTGAAGTATTTATTACAACACTGACTACACAAGGTATTCTAATTTTCCCAAGGCAAGTGTCTTGTTAGTGTAAGTGAATGGCAATTTCGTGTAATGTCTCCATTCAATCAATTCGTCTTTCAAGAAATTCTCAACTGGAATCCATTTCACGTCGTCATCTTTAGTTCCGCATCCGATGACAAATAACTTGTCGTCATAAACAACCACATTAGAATAGGCATTTTTAAAGCTGAACTTATCCCTCACGTTCCAAGTTTGTGTGGCAAAATTGTACAAAAAGCTTCCGTAGTTACCAAGTAAAATAACGGAATTTTCCCACAATACGCCACTAATCCAACTACATGCTCTGGGCATTTGCTGTGTGAGCAAAGTGCAAGTATTTAACTCTGTGTCATACACTTGTACATTGTTGATCTTTTTGGCATGGGAAACATTTCCACCAAAGATATAGAGTGAAGCCCTAAATAGCACACAATTGCCAGAACCATAAACAGCGTAGGCCAGCTTTCCAACCTTCGAACACCTATCATCAGACGCATTGTATGCTTCGACATCATCGAGTGGTTTCCTGAGATAATGCGACCATCCACCGCATATATACAAAACATGATCGACAAACGCTACGCTGTGGTGATATCTGCCTTGAATCAAAGAAGCACATTTGCTCCATTTAGAAGATGTTGCATCAAATCTCCAATTTTCTTCATTTTTATATCCCAATCCACACACGAAGATTGAGTTGCGATAGACAGCTGTTGCTGCTGCTGCTCCAATTTCCAATTTATAAGGCAATGGCTCAGTGGTAGTAACAGCTTCCGGTCGATCTAAACTCATTCTAATAAGGGTATTGCAATTTGAAATTATAACGGAGTACCGATTGAATTCTTTCGTTGATTCTAAAAGCAAAGAGCAGAGAAAACGCGGTACTTATAATTGAATAACTGTCAACGGAACACTTAAGATAATCAGAATTACCTATACCATTTGCCAACGCTAACAATCGACTCTTTACTTTATTTGGACCTTATATTTGGAATAGGCCTAATCTTCCTATGCATATAAAAACTCACTAAATATATTTGATTTCAAAAACAATCTAAGACACGGGGCCTACACTGTATATCATAACGATTAAATGAGGAATAGTGGACCATCGTTTGCTGCTATTCATTTACATGGGTTATTACTTAAAAATATTCTTCTCTCGCTTTACTATACTTAAATGCTATTAATATTTTTACGTGTCAATTTCATTACATTCTTGGTCGTTATATAATGTCATCAAAGGTACTTTTTTGCGGGAAATCATTTCCCTTTGGTGTCTTATTATTTACTTAACTGCTATTACTTAGTTAATTTGTATACAAAGTGTTTTGAGGAAAAATTACTAGGGGGACCGATAAAAAACTTTATTAATTCCGGATGAAAACTAATTTGGCACTTCCTGATTTTAGTTTATTCTGCCCGGCTACCGACAAATCAGCCATAATGGTAGTAGAATAAAATAGAATAAAGAATTCTAATATCGGATGAAAAGTACAGACAGTCTGGTATGATGGCGATGCGCAACAGTTTCCAGTGTTTCTCTGAAAAGACTGCCAAAGCTCAATAGAGAAGAACTCGGAATAACTTCTAGAGGGGGCCTTTGTATGAAAGCCGAACATAATTACTGCGGGGGACAGGAAAACAACTAGGGGCCGCTGCCCCCGTAGTTTACATGTTTAAAAAACACCGTGTTTGTATATGCTTTTATAGCTAATTATTAGTTAATTTTTATATTCTATTCTATTCTACATGACGATTTATATAGCGCAGTAGCATAGCGAGGGCCAAAGTCAAGAGCGCTTTACATGGGACAATCGTACGATGAGTTGAAAAGGTGCGTTTTAAGTTTAGTGGCGAATGACTCGAAGGAAGTGTCTGCGGTCACTGAGTCGGGCAAAGAATTCCATAGCAGAGGGTTGCCTCGTGTGACGGACCTCTCTCCGAACTTCGCGGTCTTTGACGGAGGAGGGACGTAAAGTAGACACCGCGTACTGGATCTCAGCTGGAGTTGTCGGTCGGCGATCGTCCGTCTACGCACCAGGGTTGATAGATACTCCGGGCAGGTAGGGTCGTGGAGGGCCCGGAAGGTCAGGCAGCACCGTTTGAAGACGATTCGCTCCGGGATCCGAAGCCAATGGAGCTTGTCCCTTAGTAGTGGTGTCACGTGGTCGTGCCACCTGACTCCGAAGATCAGCCGGGCAGATGCGTTAACGACTGACTGCAGACGAGCCAGCTGGTAGTCGGGGAGACCCAGGAGGATGCTATTACAGTAGTCCATTCGCGATAGGACGAGAGAGCGTACGAGGAGTATCGCAGCCGCTGTCGGTATATAGCGGCGGATCTCCATGATCTTCCGCAGCTGATTAAAGCAGGCCCGAGTTACGTTGGTCAGGTGCCCGCGAACGATAATGTGTCGTCCAGGAGGACACCGAGGAGTCGCACCTCAGTGGAGAGAGCAATCTCGATATCGCCAAACGAGAACGGCGTGCGGCGTATCTGGTGCTTTTTCCTGGGGGTGCTGATCCAGAGAAGCTCGGTCTTTCCGGGATTCAGTGCCAGACGGTTGGCAGCTGTCCACTGCTTGATCTCACGAACGCAGTCGAGAAGGCGGGTCCGCAGGCGTTCGGTGTCAGAGGGTGGACAGGAGGAGTAAACCTGCCCGTCATCAGCGTATGCATGTGAGGCGAGGCCAAACGAGTCCGCGATTCGACCGACATCCGCCACGTAGAGGACGAAGAGTAGCGGACCCAAGGCGGATCCCTGAGGTACCCCACAGCGAACAGGTTGCGGGACGGACTGAGAGCCCGCCCAGCTGACTGACTGCGATCTCTCCGTGAGGTAATCGCGGAGCCACGACAGAGCACGGCCGTTGATCCCGTAGGAAAGCTCGAGTCGATGTATCAGGATGTCGTGGTCGACCGTGTCGAATGCGGCAGACAGGTCGAGAAGGCAGAGGAGAGCCAGTTCCCCATTAGCGATCGCGTCAACGATGTCGTTGAAGATCCTTAAGAGGGCCGTTTCAGTAGAATGGCCCTCTCGATATGCAGACTGATGCTTCGGCATGAGTCCGTTCTGGGCCAGGTACGTGACGAGTTGCTTGTTCACTATCCTCTCAAGCAGCTTTGACAGAAACGGGAGGTTAGCGACCGGTCTGAAATTGGCCTCGTCAGTTTGGTCCAGGTCTGACCGCTTTAGGTGAGGACGGATGATGGCGTGTTTCCACGACTGAGGGAACTCGCCTCTCGCTAGAGAAGCCGTTAGCAGCGTCGTTAGAAACGGGGCGAGCGTGTCAATGGACTCCTTAAGGAGCCACATTGGCAGTGGGTCAGTCGGACACTGTTTGTTAGGTGCCGACCTGACACTCGCCTTTACATCCGCTATCGTCGGGGCTGAGAACGCCGAGAAGGAGGACCCGGTGCGAGTTAGAAACACGGCGGGATCTGCATCGGCCGTTCTGTCGCGAATGCCAGCGACTTTGTTGTCGATAAATGAGTGGTACTCTTCAGCGGAAAAGCTCGAGGCTGGCCGAGAAGACTTGTCACTCTTGCCTAGCAGACTGCCCAGGTGTTTCCATGTTTGTTTGGAATCGGAGTAGGCAGAATCCAACGCGTGCCGCCAGTATTGGCGGCCCTTAGACCTTACCAGCCGTCTGCTCGTCTTCAGAGCCGTGCGCCATGAGGCCAATGCATCAGATTCGGTGCTTGTCCCTTTCTTTCTCCGGTAGGCCCTCTCAAGACGACGTGCTTGCCGTCGGGCTCGCCTGCAGTCACCGTCATAGAATGGCCGGTGCGGCCGGGTGCGCACGCGCACCTCCTTCACTGGTGCGAGGTCATCTAATATGCTCGTTATCACAGTCTGAAATCGGAGTGCTAGTTCGGTAGCAGTCTCACTGGGGTCGGTCGGTGAGCAGGGCGGTGATAACTCCAGCCTCTCAGTGAACTGGTCTAGACTGAAGTCCTTCCAGCTCCTCCGGAGTATCTTGGAATACACAGGGCGAGGGCTCGCGACTGGAAGCGACCAATGAACCAGTTTGTGGTCGGACAGCCCGGACTCGACCACTGCGACATCGTCTGGAGCTCGATCGTCTGATGTTATCACGACGTCCAGCAGGCCGCCATGATCGTGGGTCGGTTCGTGGACGAGTTGCCGCAGGTTGAAAGCTTGCATGAGCTGTTCGAGTTTTTGGTTTTCTGAGTCTGCGGGACGCTCGAGGTGAATGTTAATGTCTCCTGCAATCAGTAACGCGCAGTTGAACGTGACCAGTGATTCGAGGAGGGTTGAAAGTTCGACGTAGAACTCATCGCAGACTCGTTGCGATCCTGGCCTATAGATAGCGACGATGAGGAGCGACGTGTGGCCGCTACCGATTCGACAGAAAAGGTGCTCGAATGATTTCGTTTTCAGCTTGGTATCGATCTTGGCGATGTTAGTCCCGGGCTTGGAGATGACGGCCAGCCCGCCATGATTGATAAAGTGTGCGCTATCTGGTCTGGTACTCGGCGGTAAGGCCCGAGCCACCGAGTGTGATGTGTGTTATATGTGCGATTACTGTTACTATTACAAATACTAATGTTACTTGTATTGTGTTGAACGTACAATTATTGATAACGATAAGGGGCCGTCCATATAGTAGGCCTACTTACCACCGATGGAGGTTTGAGATTTAGGCGATTTTGCGTATGGATGCGTACGAGGAGAGGGGCGGGGGTCACGACTAAACTTGTAGTTACGCACAAATTTGAAATTTATAAATAGGTTTATTCACACAAACATTTGATTTGAACACAATTACTTTATCACGGTCAAACAAGGGATCCCGACTATTGTTACCACGGTTATTTAAATAGGGCCTAATAGTAAGGTCATTTGAAGAAGATCCGTGACCATTTTGTTCCTACCTTTTTTTATTGCTGATTCATGTACCTTGGACTATTTGAAGAAGATTTAGCTCCTATGTCCCTCTCAAATTTGGCGGCTAACTGTGCAAGAGTCCAAAATCCAAGATGGCCGCCAATGGATATATATACCCAAAGATAAAAACTAAATAACTGTTAAAATTTTTGACTAATCTTGATCAAATTTGCATGGTGGCTAGCAATAACACTTGCTATAAGATGGTTATGCAAAATTTCTGCTAATTACATTTCAAAAAGCACAGACCCCTTAAGTGAAGGACTGGTGGCGCGCGTCCTTGGGTCCGCGAACTTGGGTTCATTGAATTTTTGACACAGCAGCATCTAGCACATGTCATAACTTAGGTTCGGGTACAGCTACAGCTTTAAAATTGGGCAATCTAACTCAGAATTGAATTTCCTACAAATATCAAGCAACCGGAAGTTGATGACATCATTACTTATTTAATGAGCAAATTAACAAATTAATGTGTGTCAATTGCGCTGCTAATACAATAGCATCTATTACATGCTGCAACTGGAGTTTGCACAATGATACAGCTATGACAGCCATGAAACCTGGTAGTCACACTCAGAAAAGAACTCTCTACCCATCACAGGTAACCGAAAGTTGATGACATCATTACTTATTTAATTAACTAATTAACGTGTATCCATTGGGTTGTTAACACCATAGCTCCTATTATATGATGCAAATGGAGTTTTCACAATGATGCAACAATGAGAGCCATGAAACCTGGTAGTCACACTCAGAAATGAACTCTCTACCCATCACAGGTAACCGAAAGTTGATGACGTCATGAGTTATTTAATTAATAAAAATAACAAATTAACGTGTAAAAATTGAGTTGTTAATGCAATAGCATCTATTACACGTGGGAACTGGAGTTTGCAGCTATGCAACTTGGTAAACACACTCAGAAATGAATTCTTTACCCATCACAGGTAACCGGAAGTTGATGGCGTCATTACTTATTTAATTAACAAATTAACTAATTAACGTGTATCCATTGAGTTGTTAACACCATAGTCAAGTCATTGCGCCGTCGTCGCTTGGCGATGGTTGGCTACAGGAATGGGTCAGTGTTCTCCATCTCGATCTGTCTTGTGCTGTGCGTAGTAGACAGTCTTCATAAAGGCCAGTCCATGTTGTATAATGTTGCCAATCTAGCATATCCTTGGTCGCCCTCGTCTTCTGTTTCCTTCAACAAGTCCTGTGATCATGCTGCTCTCGATGGCGTCTTGTGGTTGTCTTATCACGTGCCCAAAGTAACTCAGTTTCTTTGTTTTTACGTGATTCAGTAGCTCTTTTTCTCTGTTGGCCATGTTGTAGACTTCCTCGTTAGTTAGTAGTTTTGTCCATGGTATGCGTAGCAGTTTTCTTATGCACTTGTTCTCAAAGGCCTGTATGCGTTTTTCTTCTTCTTTTCTCTTAACGTCCAGAATTCGCATCCATATGTCGCCACTGGCCATACTAAGGTTTTCATCAATCGCAGTTTTGTGTTAGTGTTTATTGAATTGCATTTCCATAGATTGGTTAGCTTGATCATTACTGTTGTTCCCATGGCTAGTCTCTTTCAATTCCATTTTGCATTCTGCATTGTTTGTTATTTGACATCCCAAGTATATGAAGCATTCTACCTGTTCTAGTGTTATGCCTTCCACCTTGAATTCTGTGATGTTATTGGTGTTGGTCATTATTTCTGTTCTTGCAATATTTACAGACATGTTATTATTAATTTATTAATTTAATTTTATCGTCCGTTTCAAACACATAGGTGTTCATCGGGGACGCCTCAGACCACAAACCGCAGTGCTCATCGGCAGAGCAGACTGTAGCTGAGGAGGGTCGGTTCGGTCCAGGTCAAAAACCAAAAATCAGTCAGGACTATACCAAGACTTAAGGAGGAAATAAATAAGTTTTAAGGTGACGCCTAAAAATGTCTAGAGAAGAGGCCATCCGAATATCAAGGGGAAGGGAGTTCCAAACATATGGAGATGCATAACTGAAGGCCCTACACCCAGATTTAGTGCGACGAAAGGGAATTTCAAGAAGGCATTTATTTGCAGACCTCGTGGATATATATGGCTGATGATATGATAACATTTCTCGAAGATAAGTTGGATGCTGATTTCTTAGTATCTTAAAAGTGAGGGTAGCAATTTTGAATTTAATACGTTGTTCAATGGGAAGCCAATGCAACCTACGAAGGACAGGGGTAATGTGATCAAATTTCCCCGTTGGAATTACAATTCTCGCAACAGCATTCTGAATAGTCTGGAGACGTTGGAGAGAACACTTCGGCAACCCGAAAAAAAGCGAATTACAATAGTCGATTTTAGACGAAATAAATGCATTAGCTAAGATTATTGAAGACCTTGTGTCCAATGTCTTACGAATCCGTCTAAAGTGACGCATGAATGCGAAACAAGACTGTGACAATTTAGAAAAATGTGACTTGAACGATAAATCGGTATCAAATAATATACCTAAGTTACGAACAGATTTAAGTGGAACCAAGACTGCATCTCCAAAAGATAATTCTAGGGAGTTTTTTGGTAGCTTCGTCGTTAGGGGTTGAGTACCTAGAATCATGAATTCAGTTTTTGAAGGATTGATGAAGAGACGATTAGAAATAAACCAGTCGCGGGCTGTAGTAAGGATGTTTAGTAAATTAGCGAGCTCAGGTGAAACAGAGTCCGGGGAAAAGGACACATACAGCTGGGTATCGTCAGCGTAAAAGTGAAAATTTACAGACCTATTTTTAAAGACATGTGCAAGTGGAGTGGTATAAAGAGTAAAAAGCAAAGGACCCAAAACAGAACCCTGCGGAACTCCAGTGGTCAGAGGAACTGAAGAAGAAATAGAACAATTTATAGTAACGCATTGAGATCGATTGGCAAGATAGGAAGTAAAGAAATTCAAGACAGTGCTAGATAATCCAAACCAAGATTCAAGACGATGAAGGAGAATAGAATGATCAATGGTATCAAAAGCAGCGGACAAGTCAAGGAGAACAAGAGCTGATAGCTTTTGATTTTCAAATGCTAAAAGGATGTCATCCTGTATTTTTAACAGAGCAGTCTCGGTTGAATAGAATTTACGATATGCTGATTGAAATGGTGAAAAAGTGGAAAAGGAATTTATATGAGATGATAATCTTGAATGAACCACTCTCTCAATGATTTTAGAAATAAACGACAAATTTGAGATTGGACGATAACTCGAGAGATCCTCGATAGGTAGATTAGACTTTTTAAGAAGTGGTTTGACATGAGCAATTTTAAACGAATCAGGAAAACAGCCCTGGCTTAGGCAAAGATTGGTAAGCACTGTGAGGGGTTCAGCAAGAACATCTAAGCAGGACTTAAGTAAGGATGTAGGTATACAATCGAGTAAGCATGAAGTCTCAGGGGCAGCCTGTATTAGTTTCGAGATTTCAGTGACAGTCACCGGCGCAAATTCAGATAGCTTAAGTGGGGGTTGTGGAGTTGTGGAGGATCATCGCGAGGACTGCATGAAACAGGTGGAAATTTTCTACAAAGGGAAATGATTTTGTTACTGAAGAATTCCACAAATGCCTTAGCAATACACGAAGATGACAGGTGAGATGGAAGAACCACACTCGACTTACGCTCAAGGAGTGAGTTAAGTGTTGACCATAAATTTCTAGGCCGATCTCGAAGCTTACTTATGGTGGTACGAAAATATTTAGATTTTGATGACGAGATCAGTTTAGAGACTATTTTTGTCTGGGTTTTGAAAGCTGCGAGATCACTCGAAAGACGGGTTTTTCGGAAAATAGTCTCTAAATGACTGCGTAGTTTTTTGCCGATTTTATCTCCTGAGAAACCACGGATTACATTTTCTAGTAGGAACACTAATTTTGATAAGCGGAGCATGTTTATCTAACGTACTTTTAAGGGAGGAGCATAGTTGATCTGCAAAAATATTTGCGTCCGATGATGGACGACAGATAACATCTGACTGGAGAAAGTCAATCTTGAATGACTGAAGATCAATTGATTTAAAACGACGTATAAACTTAATAATTCGCGATGTTCTAGGTTTCTTTGGAACTTGAATGGCAGTTAGTAAGGCGTAGTGATCAGACAAGGCCGGGACAAGAAAGTCGACAGATGAAATGGCATTTGAAGAAAGGCGCGAAATGAGAAGGTCAAGAGTATTGCCAGAACTGTGAGTAGGAAAATTCACATGCTGGTGAAGATCAAACGAATTTAGCAGGTCAGTGAAGTTTATAGCCTGAGGATTTGAGGGATTATTTACATGGATATTGAAATCCCCAGTAATTATGAGTTCAGATGATAATGGAAGCAATGTTTCAAGGAGTGCAGAAAATTCCGAAAGAAAATCCGCGAATGTAGAAGTATGTTTACTGTTTAGTCGACAATGGGGGACGGTAGATGGTCAGGAATAAAAAAGAGGATCGTGATATTAAGCATTTAACTAGGAGAGACTCAAATGAATAATGTAAATATTCTATTCTTCTATTGTTCTATTCTGTTCTATTGTTCAAATGTTCTATTCTTCTGCGGTTGCCTGTACACGGTCCACCAATTCCTGCAGTTCTTCCGGAGATGTAGCAAGTAGTACGATGTCTATTATATGATGCAAATGGAGTTTGCACAATGATACAGCTAATAATAGATGCCATGGTGTTAACAACTCAATTGATACACGTTAATTTGTTATTTTTTAATTAAATAAGTCATGACGTCATCGACTTCCGGTTATCTAGTATAGGCTGAGAGTTCATTCTGAGTGTGTTTACCAAGTTTCACAGCTGTAAACTCCAGTCCCAACGTGTAATAGATGCTATTGCATTAGCAACTCAATAGATACACGTTAATTTGTTATTTTTCTTAATTAAATAACTCATGACGTCATCAACTTCCGGTTACCTGTGATGGGTTGAGAGTTCCTTTCTGAGTATAACTACCAGGTTTCATGGTTGTCATAGCTGCATCATTGTGCAAACTCCAGTTGCAGCATGTAATAGATGCTATTGTATTAGCAGCGCAATTGACACACATTAATTTGTTAATTTGCTCATTAAATAAGTAATGATGTCATCAACTTCCGGTTGCTTGACCCTTGTAGGAAATTCAATTCTGAGTTAGATTGCCCAATTTTAAAGCTGTAGCTGTACCCGAACTTAAGTTATAGCATGTGATAGATGCTGCTGTGTCAAAAATTCAATGAACCCAAGTTCGCGGACCCAAGGACGCGCGCCACCAGTCCTTCACTTAAGGGGTCTGTGCTTTTTGAAATGTAATTAGCAGAAATTTTGCATAACCATCTTATAGCAAGTGTTATTGCTAACCACCATGCAAATTTGGGTATATATATCCATTGGCGGCCATCTTGGATTTTGGACTCTTGCACAGTTAGCCGCCAAATTTGAGAGGGACATAGGAGCTAAATCTTCTTCTAATAGTCCAAGGTACATGAATCAGCAAAAAAAGGTAGGAACAAAATGGTCACGGATCCCATTGAAATGGCTTTCAAATGACCCTACTATAATATTAAAAACCTCAAATTTTCTAGTAAATAAAAAATGTAATGCTTTTTGACTATGGCTAAAAATTAATTTTCACCGTGCGGGGGTTGCCAATGTGTACGTACACATTGGGGGTAACCAAAATGTTCGGTGTGCAACAGAAGGGAAGGATGAAAATATGACTTTTTGCGTGCGTACTATGTGGGAGACCCTAAACGTCAAGTCAAGTCATAATCTGTCGGAGTAAGAACCACTGTCTTAAATTAAATTAAAATTTCTTAAAATTAATCATCTGTAGGTCATAACAGCGGAATAGGAATGTCATGCGTGGATGCTCTCTTGGGAATAAAAGAATAACTACAATTCTTTTAAAATTCAAAAATCAAACATTTTTATCGAAAATGCAGAGGACAGTTTGAATCACTCGTCGCAATTGCTTCGCTACCAGATTGATTTGCAAGCCTACACAGTATTTGAATAGACATCTAAGACCATTCTCTGTAAAGAAGGGCCGATTCAAAAGGTGTATTTGCGTGTGAAACATGCTTTGAAGAACAGATAAAGATTTGATTTGAAGGTAAATTTTTGAGCATTAACAATTATGCCATTTGAATCTCGTAAAGAGAACTTTAATCATTCCGATTTCAATAAAGATTGTGAATATCGACTTCGTCCTTCTGATTTCCGAATTTGTGAGAAGGGGCAGAAGAGACATCTTTCATTGCTTTCATACACGCATTTAATGATAAAGATGACGCCACACAATTCTTCACTTTCCTGTGACCTTATAATGGCTGCATACTTGTAACTATGACAAATGTTGACTTTTCATATGCTAAACCCATTACCCCAGTCCACCTCATCTTTGACCTAGACTGATAGAGCGCTTCAAACTGGCCTAATCAAATCCTAGCGCACCACTGAATCCTCGGTGCACACAAAAGTTGACTTCCCTTGTACAATAAAATTTTGCATATCAGAAATTCCATGCGCCAACAGACTACAAAGAATTAAAGTCACGTCTTGCGTTTCTGCACGAGTTGACTAATAGTGAGGAGCTAGGTATTAAGTCTGGGTGGTGAGCTATCGGTCCTTGGTACTTCGACTCACAAAGTATTTTTAAGACGAAGTAGGCCTACCAAGAGTTAGTTAGTTATAGGCTGTTTTATATAGCGCTATTTTCCTAGGGGCTAGAGTCAAGATTGCTTTACATTGAATTAAAGGAGTGTCCGAAGAAGTGCGTTTTTAGTCTCTAAGTGAATGTTTCCAAGTTGGTCGCGTTGGTGACACTGTCTGGTAACGCGTTCCAGAGAACCGAGTTCCCTCGAGTAACCTCGAGTAAGAGGCGTGATATATATCACTGAAATCACTATTATGCTACTCATGCTCAGCATGTTGCCTAATCTCAGAGTTTTCCTTATTCTCGAGGTTGGTCGCCTTTCTCAGAGCGTTGCCTGCTACTAGATAAATTTATTAGACTCGGTGAACACGACGTGTCACATGACTTCTCATAATTATGACTAATTAAAAGAAATACACATTATTATCACGATGAGTTGCAGTAACCTCAACAATCAAGAGAGGGCCACAGCGTCTCAATTTTCACCTTGCCACTTCTCCATCAGAGCATGCGAATCTCATTCGAAAATACAATACGGATCCTGGCCAGTCTTGTTATACGGAGCAGAGACATGAACCATTTCTAAACAAATGAAGAAACATCTGGAAGCGAAGGAAATATGGTTCTTGAGGAGGATGTTGAAGATCCCACTGGCAGAGAAAATATTAATCATGAAATCGTGGTGAAGGGAAATACCCCACGAAAACTGATGCAAAGTTCAAGCTATAAGGAAAAACTTATGCAAACTATACGAATTCGTCGAATACAAAGAAGGAAAAGGTCTGGAAGCCAAGTTACAACAGAAAAGTTGGAGGGGAAAAGAGCAAATGTGATAGCAAAGAATAACTGTGCTTCCTATGTGAAATGAAAGATATGGCAGCAGCAATGGAAATAATACAATCAACAAACGACAGGGAGGTGTGGTGTGGAGGTTCAAGGTCGTCAACATAGTGATGCAGAGGACCTGAAGAAGAAGAAACTGATGTCAAACTCAGCGATCTCTCATAGTTTGATCAAGCGATGCGTCACCTATTGACTGTTGCATACTCAGCTAAGGCAAGTTTTCTATACTTTATTAAGGGTTCATCCACATAGTACGTACGCTCTGAAGGGGAGGAAGGTTCGAATTTTGGAGATTTTTCCTATGTACGCTGTGTGCATCGGGTGAAGGGGTGAAAATATGACATTTTTGCGTACGCCTCATTACCTCTATTTCGCCTAACTCATAATTTAACTAGCTACTGATTTTTTACTTGTCAATTTTCTAACATACTCCCATTTCTCTACTTAAGTAGCTTCAATTTGTAAAAAGCTCGAATCTCAAATCTTCATCCAATTTTATAAAAAGTTAATAATAAATCAATACCTGATAACTTTCCAATGATATTCCGTGCATTGTGATCTGTAGCAATGAATTCAAAATCAAACGATTTACTCGGTGCTCTCAAATATTCATCGTTTTCTTTCCTTAATTCTTTGGCTCTTGCGATCAAACTCTCTACGCTGCCACAGACTTCACTCGGAGATCCTTTCGATTTCAATTCATTGCAGTATGTCACAAAACTCTCCTGAACTGTCAGCTTTCTTTCAATTTCTTCAATTTCTGCATCTATTTTCTTCTCCTGATGTCGTTTTAGCAATGAAAGTTCATTCAATAGCTCTTCCGTTTGTTGATCGATCAAAGCTATTAGTTCCTGATTTTTCTTTCTAATGGCACTCTCTGTTTCCAAAACTTTTTCCATGAAGTCTCTCTTATTTTTTTCCAACTCAGATTTCCGTGACAATATGTCTTCCTTATGGTCATACATTTCTGTAAAACTTTGCTCAATTCTTTGACGAAATTCCATATAAACTGTTGTGACATCTTTGCATTCATGAGCTTTGTGATTTTCCACGAAGCATGAGACACAAACAACTGTCTTGCAATCGGAACAATAGTAGTCCAACACTTTATCTGAATGTCTCACACATTTCCTGATTGGAAACATATTTCTGATCTCTTCTTCGTTAACCTCAATGTTTATTTCAACAATTTTGTGATCTTTTGAGCCTTTAAATATCTTGTGCATTTTGGAACATCGAAGACAATAATTTTCACAACAATTTAAACATCTCATCGTGGCTTCCGTAACATCTTTCACTTCTTTATCCGCGCTGCATATTTCACAAGGAGTTGATTTATTTTCTATATTAAAAGCGCTTGTTACCTCCATAAGACTCTTGATGAAGAAATTTATCTGTAGTCCTTTCATTCCATCTGGAGGAATCTGAAACTCCTTCCTACATAATGGACACGAGAAGACATCTCCAGGTTTCTTCCCACTCTTCAGCTGGATGTCTTCGAAGCATTTTAGACAGGCGGTGTGGAAGCATGGCAACATTCTGGGATCTGTGTAGGTCGTCAAGCAGATGCAACATTCTGACAACGAGCGAAGTCGTTTCATTGCTTCATTTCCAGATGACGCCATTTCGACGCAAAACAATGACTTTTTTATATCTAAAATTTATTGAAAGAATATCAGCTAGAAGTTTAATGTGCACTTTAGTCTATAGTCGGTAATATCTAATTTATCTGCGTGGTTTCGGTTTGGGTCCTAATGTAGCCTATACATTGAGAAAGAGCCAGCTCATATACATTATTAACATACAACATACAATGAAGAGTCGATGACCCACTGTGAAGGAAGGTATCTTAGTCAGTAGAGCTTCAGCCCAACGCATTCACGGTCTATTGACCCAAGCCCCGGGTAGGTACTCAACAATAGTGCAGCCAACCACGAGGGGACACAGGGGCGTCGGATCCTATTTGAGCGTCGACTGGGCTTGTGATTTTTTTGCAGTTGATGGTGGGGAGAGTCGATGTGTTCTCGTGTAAGTGTTATAGGCTTATATACGCCGTAGCATTAGTCTACCAGCATTAGTCGACCAGCATTAATCATTGATGAAAATTAAAGCACAAGAGATGTACGACAATGAAGCGGAGTTGAATCACCTACCTTCAATATATATAATGTCTATATATTGGCAAGGAAAAATTTATATATATATATATATATATATATATATCGCAATAAAGTTTTGAGTTTGATTGATATCTCAAAGGACAGGTTTGTTTGAGGCCTTAGCCAATGTGAAGGCTTGGCCTGTAAATATATCGACTAAAATATTTACAGGTATTCGTTTCCTTTTTCGGCAAAGGATTCGCCTTCGATTTTTAGAGTGTTAGGCACATTTAAGGCGCTTAGGATGTATGATCCAAGGCAGTATGTTCTTACACGCATCGAGTAACTTGTAGCTAAGTATTATTTTCGGCGAGGTGGCGTGACCACGTGACACCTGTGCTAACTTGCTAAGGACAGGCTCCATTGGCTTCGGGTCCCGGAGCGCATAGTTTACAAGCGGTGTTGGCTGACTTTTCGTGCGCTTCGGGACCCTGCCTGTCCCGATTAATTACTTGGCATGCCTGGTACGGAAACAAACGACGACCGGGTGCCGTCTTCAGCTGAGATCTAGCAGTCGTCACCGGCTGTACGTTCCTGCTCCGGCCAGGACTCCGAAGTTTGGCGAGCGTTCCATGACTCGGGGTAATCCACTTCTGTGGAATGCGCTCCCTGATGCGCTGGCCGAGACTACTTCTCCTGAAACGTTCGCTAAAGAACTAAAACGTACTTGTTCACCAGATCGTATAGTTGAGTTTTGATTGTACAGCGCTTTTGGTTTTGGCTGTTGGCTATGTTACGGCGCTTCACAAATCGTCGAATAATAATAATAATAATAATAATAATAATAATAATAATAATAATAAAGTAGTGAAAGTATTGCAGAAAACGGAGAAGACCATTTTTTTTGCTTGTCATACTGGCAAAACTTTCGACGACTTGTTAAAACTCCCGTCATGAATAAAATCAGCCATGGTTCCTGGCGCCCTCCTCCACCTCACGACGCGCCCGGGACAGCTTGCACCCTCCCTAGCCCCTTACTACGACTCTGCACCAACAATGGTGAGGGTGAGGGCCACAGAGGCTTCTACAGACCGACATTTCCAGTTCCAACTTGGGATTTGGAGGACCGTCGTGAGCTGATCCAAATTCAGTATTGACCCCACCCAAACGGATAAAATGTTTCTGCCGATATTGTAAGAATCTCACACCAAATCCAGGTCAAAATAGGGGTCAGGCGTCTTCGCCCCTCGAGACTTCACTAATGGCCGTTAGCTCCCCTTGCGGGATCTGAGGCGGAGTCCCAGCCGCCCAAAATTAATGGCAATTGCTAGACTCAAATCTTCATCATTGGATTAATTTTCAATCAACATGACAAGCACTCGGCAATCACCTCTCCTCAATTTCAAATATACTTTTAATTTCGTTTGCAAATCCTATAGCATTTTGCTTATTGAACAAGGGATGGTCAGCCCTGCAAACCTTACATTTGAGCCAATTGCGCTCTTGTATAGAGTTCTGCAAATTGCTAAAGCGGGTGTTTTATTCGAGATATTTAGTAAATAAATTGTTGGTGGAAAATCAATACAATATTTTTTAAATGCCCTCTTTTCACCCATGTGATTTATATTAGTAGAAATGTGATAAGATATTCTAAAACAAAATGCATTTTACACTAAACTGAACGAGAGATTTTGATTGGACAGTGAAATCTTAATGGCGATATTCGCTAGGTGGCACGGTTGCGATGTTGCATTGCGTCTGCAGTTGAGTTGATAAGTTAATCTGATTATGAAAAGAGAGAATTCCTTGAAAGTGATCGTAGACGATGATTTTAGACTGGGTTATTCTTCACATCCAACGAACGTTATTCGTGTCGTGTAAATACTGCGAACACTATTATAAATGCTTCAGATTTGGAGTGAGAAGGCATTTATTCTTGGAGATTTCGTAATAATTCAGAGATTTAGTGTAAATATTTCTTCTTACCACTTGCTGGTAACATTTCCGGTCAACTGGATTATTCTAAATCTTTATACAGTTGCAAAGAGTTTTCAAAAAGGCTTATTTAGCTTATTTTCAGATCAGTTGCTAAATGCATCATTCAGACATTGCATGCAATATCAAATAACATTAAATCAATTCGCAAAGTCTTTTGCTGTCTTCAACAAGATATTTCACAAAGCAAAAAAATTTGTCGCAGAGCTGTTTTGGTACTCCAAAAACTAATTTCATGACATATTTTCCCTGGTCAGAACAGTCACGGACCCCTAAAAAGTTTGACAGTTTACATTTTCTAGATTGTTTGACTTCAAAAAAGTTCCATGGTTTTCAAACAAATATGCACATTACGTTTCTGCGGCATAAAACAGCACTGACATTACGAGGACCTTGTACGGTTGAACGTTGAGTCCGAGAGATATACATTGGTCTCTTGAGATGTTGTTTAGGGAGGACATGGCTGATGAGCATATCTATTGATGCCAACAATTAAATCATGATTTCTTACATTTTAAATGAACGAACGTTTTCTCTCCACGCAATGTACTGAGTTCTGTAAGTGATATTGACGCATTTTGCCTTGCTTGCAGCACGTGGAGCATATAAAACTTAGCCGTACGGTAAAGCGGATTTTGCAATTTTATGGAGAATGACAAGCGGCTAAGGTTGGTGTCTTAGGAAGAAAACGCAAGTGGTGTAAATTTCTGTAATACTCTAAAAAGCGTTTCTGCTTTCAAATAAATTGGCTTGTTTATTAGAGTTATGGCTAGTTCTTAAATGTAATAGAGTGTATTTATCTCAAGAATGAATGAGATAAACTTATTTCTATACAAAAGTGTCGAAACGATGTTCGCTAGGTGGCGTTGATATATTTTTTGCGTTTTATGTAACCATATTATTAAAATCTCATTCTGCGCTACTCTGGTCGTGACGCAATGACCAGCCTCAAAGACTGGTCTTTGATGTCTTTGATTTTCGTCTGGTCCATAGTTCGTAAGTAGATGTAGCAATTCATCGTCTAGTTTAATAGCCTGCGGATTTTTGTACATTTCTGTTACTAACAACAACAACAACAACAACAACAACAACAACAATAACACAGGTTTACAAAGAAAATGTTTTTGAAAATTGTCTAAGTTTTTAAAACTGATTTATGACAATTAGGTACTGCTAAAACTGAAAATGACACTGGTTTCCTACAGAAGGATCTAGGCAATAATGACAAGACATGAGAAAATTAGAAATGTTTTGCTATGGAGTTTCGTTTGTAGTCACTGTCCTGTGCTTCACGTATCAGTGACCAACAGTAGTCTCCGAGCATAGACGGACTCCACTTTCCCTGGTAGCGTTTCTCGATGCTGGCAATGTCTTTGTGAAATCTTTCACCATGTTCATCACTGACGGCGCCGAGATTGTCCGGGAAGAAGTCCAAGTGAGAATGAAGGAAGTGTATCTTCAGTGACATGTTGCATTTCATTGCCTTGTAAGCTTGTAGCAGTTTTCCAACTTGTTCAACATAGTTTGGCGCCTTGTAGTTGCACAGAAAGTTAGCAACAACATCCCTGAAGGGTGTCCAGGCAACATGCTCGGCACCCTGCAGAAGGCCCTCAAAGTGGCTGTCTTTGAGCATCTCTCGAATCTGTGGGCCAACAAAATCGCCTTCTTTTAGTTTAGCATCGCTGGTGCGTGGAAACCTCTGTCGTAAGTATGTAAAGGCTTCACTTTCTTTGTTCATTGCTTTGACAAAGTTTTTCATTAACCCAAGTTTGATGTGCAAAGGTGGGAGATAAATGTTCTTCGGATCAACGAGAGGATCATGTTTAACGTTCTTCTGTCCTGGAACCAAGTCCCTGCGAGGTGGCCAGACCTTTCTCACATAATGTGAATCTCTAGCTCGGCTGTCCCACTCGCAAAGAAAGCAGCAGTACTTGGTGTAGCCTAGCTGCAGACCGAGTAGAATTGCAACAACTTTCAGATCTCCACATATATTCCAGTTGTATCTCGAGTATTCTATGTGTTTCAATAGCAGCTGCATGTTCTCATATGTTTCCTTCATGTAAGCAGCATGTCCAATGGGTACTGAAGGGTATGAATTGCCATTGTGCAGCAAAACAGCCTTTAAACTTAACAGCGAAGAGTCAACAAAAAGTCGCCATTCGGATGGATTGTGCTTACAGCCGAAAGCAGAAAGCAATCCATCAATGTCAATGCAAAAAGTAAGACTGTCGATTTTTTTGAAGAATCGAGTCAAGTCTTCATGCCGTTTACGAAATACTGAAATTTTTGTACCTGGAGAGAGCAGATTCCATCCTTGCAACCTAGATCCAAGCAATTCTGCTTGATTTTTTGACAAATCTAAGTCTCTGACCAGATAATTGAGCTCTGCCTGAGAAATAAAATGAGGATTGCTGGATGTCGATGGCTCAAACTCTGGGTCTTCCGTAGCTGAATCATCAACTATCTGCAGCATTTCATCTGTCTCTGCATGCTCGTCCTCGTCCTCCAGTGTCCAAAACTCAAGGGGGTTGGAACAGGAAGACTCTCGTCGTGTGGAACTGGTCTCATTGCCAAGGTTAGGATACTCAATAGACTTCCTATTCTTTGAAGAAAATCCTGTAACATTCGTCATGCAGAAATAGCAATCAGTTACATGATTATTCTGCTCCCTCCATATCATTGGTATGGCGAATGGCATGGATGGACGCTTACCTGCAAACCAAGCTTGCAGACTGGTAGCACAAGATGAACAACATATATGAGGTGCCCATACTTTGTCCTGGTCGCCAATTTTGCATCCAAAGTATAACTCATATCCTTTCTTTATGATTGCTGTCATACTCCGCTTCTGTGATTTCAACGTAAACTCTCCACAGATGTAGCAGAACGTGTCACTGCTATTGCGACATCGACACGACATTTCAGAAACTTTAATTAAATTAGTTATTATATTCAATTCACAGCCTTTAACTAAACAGTTACATCTCATCAAATAGAAAGACTGCAGAGCTCTGCTTCCTAGTGCTGCTTGGTTTTTATATAGGACTGCGTAACCATAGCAACAATACATGCTAGGCATGTAGTCTTGAAGACAGGTTTGTGCGCGTCTGGGCATGTCTGGACATGCCTAATTATACTAATTTTCAAAATCCATGTAGTTAAGTGAGCCAGCAGTGCATATTACATCTGTTATGGCGGTCACATAAGATTCTTGCCTAACCTGAATATCCATAACTCAGATAACTCTCGAAAACCACGATTTTAAAATTCTAATAATTTTAAAATTTAAAATCAGCTTTTTCTCAAAAAAACTTACGTGATAGGAAAATTTCAAAATTATTCCTGTAATCAGCATGACAAAATCTACCTGGAACACCAGAAATTGCACAGGAAACAAAAACCTTGTTGACCAGTGAAATCAGACAGTATGGTAAGGGGTTGTGACAATGTGTTGTCAGGTTTGTCAGATATTGATGTTGAATTTAAAAGATGTACTTTGAAACATGTTGATGTAGAAATTGTTTGAAATAATGATGAAGAAAATGTGTGTGTGTGTGTGTGTGTTAAGGCTCTCATGGATTCTGACACAGAAATGCCAATTGTCGCTTTTGTAATATAATTAACTGACCCTGTTCAATTGTGCAACAAATGCGCATAATTCAAATTGAAAATATTGCAATCATTCTAAGATATTATTTATTAAAGATGAAAAGACTTCATAGCACCCCTTTTCAAATATAAAAGAACATTATTTTCTTTCCCAGAAATATCTCACAAAAACACCAACTGTAGTCTGTAGTTACTTTTTACGCTCCATAACATAATAAAATCGGATTACTAGAGCCCAGCTGTGCAGTCAACTGGATTTTACGTGGATTAGTAGGATTTCAAATTATGCTTGATTCTGCAGGGGCGGTCGCTCGGCCCAAAATTCTTCGGTCGGAAAGTTAAAATGAAAAGAAGATAAAATAAAGTAGTAGTAGTAGTAGTAGTAGTAGTAGTAGTAGTAGTAGTAGTAGTAGTAGTAGTAGTAGTAGTAGAGGTTGATGTCACGTCCCAAGGAAGGGTGCTTCGTACCGGCAGAGAGTCTTCCTGTGTATCTTCGAGGAGGAGGGCGACGCAGGAGTCGCACGAGGCGAGGGCTCTGTGAAGGTCGTCGTCCTGTCCCGAAGTCGATTGAGTCGAGGATCTGCAGCGATCGTCGTCCCAGGCGGCTGGGGCGGTCGACAACCGAAGTGGCAGAAGCGATCGACAGCCGATACAACAGCCTGAGAGACCGTCCGCCAAAACGGCAGGTCCAGGTATTAACAGCGAGAGTGTTCCCCGTCGGCCGGAGCGATCGACAGCAGAAACAGCTGGAGCGATCGTCCGCCAAAGCGTGCCCCAAGCAGTCCGGAACGTTCGACAGCCGATCGGGCTGAAGCGTACGCCTGCTATGTGACAAAGGGCACGACAGCAGAAGGCGATCGAGTAATGTCGTCTTCCTCGGCGCGAGTAAAAACTCAAGCGTTCTCCCTCCTCCGATGACGGCGCGATCCGACAGACCAGTTCGGTTACTAGCGGCGAGAGATTCGGAACCTCAAGCGCGTTCACGTTCCCCTGATATGGCGACCACTAGCATGAGTAAAAACTGTAATGCAGGCCTGTCCCTATTGACTGAAGAGGGACGATACTTAGGAGTTAGGACCCTAGGTCCTGGCCTGAAATGGGGGTTTAAAACACGAAGAGAAAATCGCGTGGCATACGAAAACGAACGATGCCAGTTACTTGAAATACGAAAGGTAAGTAAGTAAGTAAGAGAACGTCAAGATGAGAGTGGTGACTCGTAAAAAATACTGCGCGACCACTTTAAACAGAATTAAACCAAGTAGCTAGTCTTAAAAAGCCAGGACTTCAGTCGATTCCTGAAAATATCCAGCGACGGTGACTCCCGTATGTCGGCAGGGAGCGAGTTCCAAGTACGCACGGCAGTCACCGGGAAGGCACGATCTCCGACGGTGACGAGACGCGTTCTCGGAACGATGAGCAACGATGTCGTTGACGACCTGAGTCGCTTGCGGCCAGCGAGGTCGGAAACGCTGCGAAACTCAGATGCAAGATAGTTCGGACCCAACCCGTGAAGGCAGCGATATACAAGGGTTGATAGCTTGAACGTGATACGCTCAGGCACCGACAGCCAATGAAGATCCATGAGAAGCGGGGTGACATGATCATCTCGGGCAGAACGAAAGATGAGACGAGCGGCACTATTCAAAACTGACTGCAGACAATCAAAGGAATGGGCAGGTGACCCTGCAAGAACAGAGTTGCCATAGTCCAACCTAGTCAGTACCAGAGCAACAACCAACGTCTTGAGGACAGCTTGAGGGACAGACCGACGAAGACTCCTAATCAAACGAAGCGAAGAGAAACAACTGGCGACAGTCTTGGATACATGAAGCTTCAGGGTCGCCGCACTATCAAGGTAAATGCCCAAGTTCTGCACTGAGGCAGCTGGGTGGAGCTCGAGATCGTGGATCTTAACACAGTCACGCGGCAGCAGGTGTTGTCTCTCGGTGGCGAACCAGAGCACCTCAGACTTAGAGACATTAAGCTGAAGCCTATTGGACTTAAGCCAGACGGACAGCTCATCCAAGCACCGGGTGAGACGCTTTAGAAGCAGATGCGTTTCAGACGGCCAACAGCCACCATAGATCTGAGTGTCGTCCGCATAAAGATGTCCGTAAAGCCAGTGTTTGAGGATGATACGCATGAGATCGGCCACATACAAGGTAAATAAAATGGATCTTTTTCAAAGTCAAGTCTTTTTCAAGTTTTTCAAGTAAAAACGATCTTTAGCATAATAATTACGCTTAATTACGATCAATAGTTTGATAGTTTAATTATAATAATTAATTAAAGTATTAACCGCTGAGATCATATAAGACAACAGATAAATTCCGTGGAGCCACCTAGCGAATGAATGGCGATACCACACGTGCATACCCGCGACATACAGGAACACGGCTGACTAGAAAGAGGTATGTAGCAAGCCGAAGGCGAAAGGCGGCATTCGGAAACGAATGACACTAATTACTTAATAATCGAAGGGGCGACATTTCAACTTCTCAACGCAATATATGCGTCGAATAACTATCAAAAGTGCGACGGCTTAATTATAATGATTACTTGAAATATTGAACAACGCAAACGCATCAAGCCACAGTAAAGAGAAAATACTAAGACGCCATCTGGCAAATAAAGCGAGAACGTCCGTAGTTTTCATTCATTTAATTCGTTTATTTATAGACGCATCCGTATCAAAGACGACGTCCGTAGTACACAGCAACGCTTTACTTAAACAAACGAAGGAACGTAAAAAGAGGTGTACGAGCTAACGAAAGGAAGTCTAGGCCTAAAATTTCGTTACAACAACAACAACAACAACAACAACAACAACAACAACAACAATAATAATAATAATAATAATAATAATAATAATAATAATAATAATAGGAGAATGAAAATGACATATAGGCCTAGCATAGTTAGGAGTGAGTAAAGTGAAAAGATAAAACGCTTCTCTAAACCTCACACCGGGAAAGAGGAGAGCTTCTTCTATTACGACATTCTTTCCTATTTCATATTCGAATTTTATTTCTGTTTCGTTAAGTATCGCGATAGCTTTTCCGTTCTACATTCTCAGTTTCACTTAATCTTAGTTTTCCAATCGTTTCCGCGGTCAAGCATTTTGCACCCGATAGGGGAAGGCGGGGCAAAACGGATCACTTAAGCAATTTTTAAAATTTAGGCGCCAAATGAAAGTCTAAGATTTTATTATTCAATTGCAACAAATAAAGAAAACATTCAACTACAAAACATATTCCATTAAACTGTTGCATGTCACATAGTTTCCTAGGAAATACAATCATAATGATTTGTCAAAATTATCCATTTTGCCCCCGAGGGTGGGGTAAAATGGACTATGTGGCTTGAAACGTTCCTATTGCTGATGTGAGACAGACACTGGTTTTTTTCTTCGTCCCCCCGCCATCGAAGACTCCCGTGTTTGGTGATGGGCAGTGTTTATTCTAGGCCTTCTCTGGGGGAATTCCCCCAAGTTTTAAATCCCCCAATTTTTTAATATGTTGCATGGGAAGATGGAAATTTCCCCAAAAGTGTTTCGACGGTTTTTTTTATTGTTTTGGAGGGGGAAATGTAAGGATGACAATACTTTTCTTGTCAGGGCATTCGAGAAGGGTAAAAAATATTAGGGTGATTGGAAGGATGACCTTTTTTTGCTCGTCAAGATTTTTGGAGACTCAGACCTTCTCCCCCAAACATTTTTAAATCACCCAATGTCAAGATAGCTAGAATAAACACTGGGTGATAGGTCTTTTACCAAGGCTAACCCGATCCTATGGAACGAGTTACCTGACGTCGTGACCGAGGCAGCCTCAGCTGAATCTTTCCGCAAAAACCTAAAAACATATTTATTTAAGATAGGGTTTGACTCCACTGTTGTTAAGCGCTCTTGTCTTGGACCTTAGTCTTGTCTATTGCGCTGAAGAAATTGTCTGGTAATAATAATAATAATAATAATAATAAGTTAGAATGTTGCCTCAATTAAACAATGAGCGGAATGAACGAGGCAAAATGGATCAGTGGTCCATTATGCCTCCTACATGCATAATCCATTTTGCCCCCATGGCTGAATTTTATTTCTAGCCGCCATCTTTACTGATCGCTCAAGATTTATTGTAACAATTAAGGCACTAAAGTAAAGGCATTTAGCACCTAAAACTTAATGAAAGTTCGTCAAAAACGGGACTTCTATTTTTTGCAAGAAATGCCGATCATAAAGTGAAGCCTCACTTTACATCATATCTTCTAAAAACCGAATTTTTGTCTAAAATTCCGCAGGTCCGTTGTTTAAACGACGAAAGTAAGTCAGCAACTTCTCATAGCTATTTTCTACAATTATGATTGGCCAGCTTCGTTAATGCAACAGCCAATCCCAGTGGGGGACTACCGATCCGTTTTGCCTCAGTGATCCATTTTGCCCCGCCTTCCCCTACTCTAATTTTCCCAGGACAAGTGCATTTGCAAAATAAGTCTTTGGTATTTTCGCGTGATGTATCCGTTTGGTCAGCTCATCGTTTAGGATATTTTCAAGTGGAATCCATTTGACGTCGTCTTTACTAGGTCCGCAATTGAAAACAAATAATTTTCCGTCATTAACAAGCACACCAGTAAAGATATTTTTTAACTTGAATCTATCTCTCACCTTCCACTTTTGTGTGTCAAAATCGTATATAAAACATCCATCCCTACCAAGTAAAATAACAGAACTTTCCCACAATTCACCACGAAGCCAACCACATGCTCTGGGCATTTGCTGCGTGAGCAAAGTGCAAGTATTTAACTTTGTGTCATACACTTGTACAGTGCTGACAGCTCTACCATGGACGTCATATCCACCAAAGATATAGAGTGAAGCCTTAACTGGCACACAATTGTCAGAACTATAAACAGCATAAGCCAGTTTTCCAATCTTAGAACACTTAATTATAATCATATGTATTGTATGCTTCGACAACATCGAGCGCCTTATACTGAGAACTGACACATCCACCACATATATACAAAACATGGTCAACAAACGCCACGCTGTGACATTGTCTACCTTGAATCAAAGAAGCACATTTGTTCCAATTAGAAGATAAAGCATCTAGGCTCCAAATTTCTTCATATTTGTCCCCCAATCCACACACGAAGATTGAATTGCGATAGACAGCTGATGCTCCTGCTCCTATTTGAAATCCATCAGGCAATGGCTCAATGGCAGAAACATCATCCCGACGATTTAAACTCATTATAATAGTGGCTTCGTCATTTGACCTGACAACGGCGCAGACATTGAATTCTTTCGTTGATTCTACAAGTAAAGAGTAGAAACAAGATGATACGATACTTTCGGTCATAACAGCGAACTAGAAATAACATTCCTTTAAGGGTGCATTTTGGTATAATAATTAATAAGTCAAATTAAATTAATCAGCATATAAATTTACAAAATGAGCTATAAGATTACGAATCATAGAGATCAATAATAGAGGGCGTCATCTTTTGGGCAGTTGTCGTGTAGAGTTGTAGTAGAGAGGATGGCAGTCGAAATCAATTTTAGTTTAAATGTTTAATAAAGTTTTATATATACTGTATATTGACAACTCGACGTGTTTCATGGGAGGTGTAAGGGGGGGGAGTCCTTACATTGGTGTCGGTTAATATGGTTTCTGGTAGTGGTTTGAGAAATTTCGGCGGTGTGTAAGGGTGGGTGAGCGTGTGAGAGATTTGGAAAGTCAAGGACTTGTGGCGAACATGTTTTCTTGCTGAGTGTTCGACGGGAATACTGCTTTGTGGTTGGAACGTTCGTTGGTGACGCTGCCGTGGATTTTTGGAACGTCGTTGGCGTGTGCATTTGCTGGAACGTTGGAAGGTGAGGCAGTGGCGTAGCGTGACTTTTGGGGGCCCGGGGGGCAACTTTTACATCGGGGCCCCAGAGTTTCGAGCTGACGAGCAAAAAAAACCTTATCTCATCTCCAATATCTACCTTTTAACCCTGACAAGCAAAAAAAGGTCCTCACCACATCATTTCTAGGGTTAGGGTTAACTTTAAGTTAGGGTTAACCCTAACCTAACCCTAGCTTAGACCCTCTTCCGCCCCCCCGCCCGGGGCCCGGGGCTGTCAACAAAGTGCCCCCTCTCGCCCCCCCCTAGTTACGCCACTGAGGTGACGACGCTTTGGGATCCGGTTGCTGAGTGTCCACCGGGGACGCTGATTCATGCCTTTCGAAGCGTCGATGACGTTCGAAGGACGTGGCTTTGGTACCGGACCGAGCAATCGGCGGAGACGTTGCTGTGGAACTGTCGGAGTGTCGTGGTGACGGCGTCATTGGTCTGGCAGAGAAGTCGGTGAGGATTCCGTTGGACGGTGGACTCTATGGTCAAGTTGGTAAGCAGTGGAGGCTGTCGTATCATTAGAGGATCACGCGAACGTTTATTCCATTCCATAAAGGACCTGCGTGCTTTGCTGAACGGTCATTACTCAATCGGTGTGGTGATAGACTGGTTGGATATTATTGAACTATTTTAGACTCGTCCATTTTCATGTGTATTGTGGATTTGACTTCATGGAGTTCATTCAGAGGAGGAGGACATGGTGGATGTTCGTCGTTTAGACGAGTGCTTGTGAGGTTTCGTTTGTGTGCTGACGCGGAATAATTCTTTCTTCTGAGGCAAGGAGAGTTGGTGTTCGTCAACAGTTTATGCAGATGCAGTGTGTATGCCGTTGTATGCACTACCGTCGTTAAAGCCGGTAAAGTGGACTATCGTTCAATTCATCGTGTCGTGGATTGTAAAGTCGATTCGGGGACTTTGTACAAGTGGTCGGCAGTTCATTGAAATCGCTATACAAGCAGCCGAGATATTAAATATCATAAAGGGTGCCCTTTTCACTTTTACACCCTGTATATATATATATATATATAATTATATATATTGATATATATATATATATATATATATATATATATATATATATCACTGAGCTCATTATTATGATATTCTTGCTCGGAATTCCGTCTATTTGCAAAGGTTTTCTTTGCCTCACGGTGCGTCGCCTCTCTCACAACGTTGTCTGCTACTATAGATAAATTCACTAGAATCGGTGAACGTTGTGTTGCCTTTCGTGACGTGTCACATGACTGACGATAGATTCTGAATGCTGTAAGACGAGCGTCGCGGTGTTCCTGTCCACAAGCCTACCACTTGGCTGCACCACGACCATCACTCGGCAATAGGCTTTATCAACGACTAGCCGTTATGCACTTAGTTCCCTGTTTAGAAAGATGTGCCGATGTCAAACTCAGCGATCTCTTATACAGTAGTTTGCTAAAACGACGCGCAACCTATTGACAGTTACATACTCAACCAAGGAAAGTTTTCAAAAAGTATAATCATTACTGTCTCGTTATCTCTATTTCACCTAAACTACAAATTTCAATAGCTATTGAATTTTACTTATGTCGTTCCTAGCCTATTAAAGTGGCTTAGGAGGCATTACTGCCTGCGTGAAATCCAATAGGGGCACTAACGGGGTTTGAACCCGCTCCGTCAGCCTGACGCTTCAGCACGCAACCCACTCTGCCATCTTCCGCCCCCAAACTACAACGTCCCTACACTATGCAACTTTAATTTTTTTAAAGTACTCGATTCTCAAAAATGCACGTATCTATTCTTCGTAATTAATTAATTAAAAGCAATACCTGAAAACTGTCCAATGATATTTTCTGCATTCTGATCTGTGGCAATGAATTCAAAATCAAATTCTTTACTTGGTGCTCTCAAATATTCATCGTTTTCTTTTCATAATTCGTTGGCTCTTACGATCAATCTGTCCACACTGCCACAGACTTCACTCGGAGATCCTTTCGATTTCAATTCAGTACAATATGTCACAAAACTCTCCTGAATTGTCAGCTTTCTTTCAATTTCTTCAATTTCTGCATCGATATTTCTCTCCTGCTGTTGCTTTAGCAATGAAAGTTCATTCAATAGCTCTTCCGTATCTTGATCGATCAGAGCTTTTAGTTGCTGATTTTTCTTTCTAATGACACTTTCTGTTTCAAGACTTTTCCAATAAATCTAACTTCTTTCTTTCCAAATCAGATTTCCTTGACAATATATCTTTCTTATGATCAAACATTTCTGTGACACTTTGCTCAATTTTATGACGAAATTCCTCATCAACTGTTGTGACATCTTTGCATTTATGAGCTTTGTGATTTTCTACGAAGCATGAGACACAAACAACTGTCTTGCAATCGGAACAATAGTAGTCTAACACTTTATCTGAATGTCTCACACATTTTCTCATTGGAAACATATTTCTGATCTCTTCCTCTTTAAACTCAATGTTTAATTCAACAATGTTGTGCTCCTTTGTGGCTTTGAAATTCTTATGTATCTTTGAGCATCGAGGACAATAATTTGCACAGCAATTCAAACATCTCATCGTGGCCTCCGAAACATCTTTGACTTCTTCATCCGCGCTGCATATTTCACAAGGAGTGGATTTATTTTCGATATTAAAAGCGCTTGTTACCTCCATTACAGTTTTGATGAAAAATGTATCTGTAGACCTTTCATTCCATCTGGGGGGATTTGGAACTCCTTCCTACATAATGGACACGATAAGCCGTCTCCAGGTTTCTTCCCATTCTTCAGCTGGATGTATTCGAAGCATTTTAGACAGGCGGTGTGGAAGCATGGCAACATTCTGGGATCTGTGTAGGTCGTCAAACAGATGCAACATTCTGACAACGTGCGAAGTCTTTTCATCGTTTCATTTTCAGTTGACGCCATTTCTGCAGTTGCTGCGACCTGTTCTCCGATTTCAACAAATTCTTTATCGCACACAAATACTTTTTCTTTATATCTAAAATATATCAGCAGGAAGGTCAATGTTTGATTTAGTTTCTAGTCGGCAATTTAGAATTAATCTGCGTGGCTTTGATTTAGGTCGATGTATAGGTCTAACGAATTATGGTAAGTACACAATGTAATTAAGAGAATAACATTAAATTATTAAGTTTTCACTTTCAGTAATACGTCAGAAGCTGCAAATATGTTGCATTGTTATACAAGTGATATCGAATTCCATATGTAAGGTCTTGAAATCTGGCTGTAAATTGGGACCACATACCCTGTAAGAGTTAGTAACACGGTTAGCTGCTATTTTTACCTTCGAGCTGTTGTGAGATCTTTCTCAGAGTTTTAAATCTATTTTTCTCGAAACGATTTAAATCAATTTCTGCTGCCTTCTTTGCTATGACCTACTGTATACTGCTTAAATTGCTTATTGGTCATTATCATCATTTTTATCAAAGGATCAAAGTTATCCTATTGAACTTTGAATTCTGCGAATCTTATCAATACTAGCCTTAGGGGGAGGTAGAGAGCGTCTATCACCAACCTTCCTTTTCAAGATAATCGAGACTTCTATTCAAACGGTGATTGGCTGGCTTCTTTATGAGCGAAGGAATATTAATCTAAAATTTCATTGTATCACTTAGTCGCCAGCCGATTAATTTAAAATTAATATGTACAGCTTCCATTTTCGTTGAAATATAACAGATTAAACTAAAGATAGAATATATTTAGTCTAATCTGTCATAAGATTGAATACGATTCTTTCTACTACCGCCAACAATGGAAGGGAAAGGAGCACAGAGGCTTCTACAGACCGACATTTCCAGCTCCCACATGGGATTTGGAGAACCGCCGTGAGCTGTCGTAAAGTCGATACTCCCCTACCCCAACTGATAAAATTTTTCGTGGGTTTGCCAAGAATCCCACACCCAATCCAAGTCCAAATAGGGGTCTTGCATCTGCGACCCTCGACGCTTCATCAATGGCCGTTAGTTCTAGCATGGGTTGAGGCGGAGTACCAGCCGTCCAAAAATTATGGCAATTGCTAGATTCAAAGCTTAAATGTTGGATTAATTTGCAGGCAACGTGACAACTACTCGGCAATCACGTTACATCAATTTCTAATTTACTTTACATTGTGCTTTTTGAACAATGCCGTTCCTGTGACGACAACCTTACGGTTAAGTGAATTGCGTTTTAATCAAGATATTTAGTTAAAGAAATTGTTGGCAGAAAATCAATACAATATTTTTATAATGCCTTTTTTCACTTATGTAATTTAAATGGGTAGAAATATGACAAGATATTTCAAAACGAAAATGCATTTTTGCACTAAAATGAACGAGATATTTTAACTCTGCAGCGAAATCGTTCTGGTGATATCCGCTAGGTGGCGTGGTTGCGCTGTTGCATTGCGTCTGCAGTGGAGTTGATTATAAATTAATTTGATTTTGAGAAGAGAGACTTTTTGAAAGTGATTGTAGGCGATGATATTAGACTGTTATTCTTCACATACAAAACTAACGTTATTCGTATCCTGTAAAGACTACGTACACATTTAATAATGGGTACCCGCACATAAGTGCAATAGGGTTCTTGCCCCACTCACCTATGGAAATGCAAATGACAATATTTTCACAGTGAAACTCGCTAAAATATTAACCGTGACCATTGTGTTTTGCCACCTGGAAAAAGTTCTGCGGGCGCTCAATCCTTTAATAAAGAAGTTCATCATCGAAATAAAGCATCAGGCCTCATTACTGTATATTGAGTCAGTTAATCCCGCATTAGTATAGCTGTTATTATTATTATTATTACTATTATTATTATTATTATTATTATTATTATTATTATTATTATTATTATTATTATTATTATTATTATTATTATTATTATTGAATCACTTTATCCATTAGGTTTTGACCTAATTTAGGTGGGAACATAACCGTTGTCTATCTTATGGCTGAGCTACTGGGCAACAGCTTGACCAGCACATTCCATTTATTCCTAATTAAGGGATTGATGAAGGGTCGCGAACTTTACCATGGTGTCCGTAGAAATTTCTAGTAATATTGTAGTTAGACCGATGCCTGTTTTATGGACTTTAATTGTGTGGCAAAAATTTGCAGTGCAACTAAAATAACCATTCTGGCGACACACACTTCTCTACCCAAAAAATATTAATTTTTATTGGTTCTGCGCAAATCCTAAGACTTCTCCCAGGCCAGAGAGCGAGTCGGAGAGAATACGCTGATGATTATTAAGTAGAAACTATGGAGATATATCCTTGTCTACAAGTTTTAAGTAAAGACTACTCCCTTTCATTACGAATGGAAAACTGCGTGAAAACAGAATTTTCTACTGTAAATAAATACACACTGCGTGGAAATCTGAGTCATCGTGAATTAAAAGAAGTGAATTAAGGTAACTAGAGCATAGTCGCTGCCCATTTTGCTACAATAGCTGTCATCATTTAAATTAATATATTATTTTGAAAAATACAATTATTGCTCGAAAGTCGAAATTCACCATCTCTGTTGAACAACTTTATAGGTTCACAATTTCGGGAATCGGTTCTAGAAAAGTTCTCTTTGCATAATTCAAATGGCACTATATTTAGAGCTCATCATTTCCCTTCAAATCAATTTTTTCTGTTCATCGAACACGTATCACATGCGAAGACACCATATGAGCTAGATATAGCGTCGAGCAACTCAAACTGTTGAATTTATATGCGGGACGTATTATATCTTTTGCATCCTTAGCATTCATGTCTTTCGTGTGATTGAATCCTCTGCATTTAAGATAAGAGTGATAATTGGCTTTTGCATTCCGATATATTATTGTAGTCATTCGTATATTTGCAAGAGAGCATCCACGTAGCCTAATGACATTCCTAGCCAGCTGTTATGACCGAGAGGTGCTTATTACCTTAAGCGTTCCGTGCGCGTTATTCATTCGCATTGCCTCTTCTCTTTGGTTGTAGAATTATCGAAGGAATTCAAACAGTGAGCCGTTGTCATTACAAATTACGACGTCGTTACAATAGTGAGTTTAAATCGACCGGATGATGTTACTGTCATTGAGCCATCGCGTAATCAATTTGAAAGAGCACCGCCAGCAGCAGCAGCAGCTGTATATCGCAATTCAATCTTCGTGTGTGGATTAGGAGACAAATCTGAAGAAATTTGGGGATTAGATGCTTCATCTTCTAAATGGAGCAAATGTGCTTCTTTGATTCAAGGCAGTCAATATCACAGCGTGGCGATTGTTGATCATGTTTTGTATATATGCGGTGGATGGTTGGATTCTCCTTGGAAACCACTCGATGCTGTCGAGGCATACAATACGTATGATGATATGTGTTCTATGGTTGGAAAACTGGTACATGCTGTCGTTTGGTCAGCTAATTGTGCGCCATTTCAGACTTGACTCTATATGTGTGGTGGATATGAGGAAAATGGTAAAGCTGTCAGCACTGTACAAGTGTATGGCGCGAAGTTAAATACTTGCACTTTGCTCACACAGGAAATGCCCAAAGCATGTGTTTGGCTTCGTGGTGAATTGGGGGGAATGTATTAGTATTGGGAAAATTACAATACCCTGTGACCTGTGTAAAAGAATAGGCTGCACCGTCAAAATGCATGAAAACTGATGAACATCTGCAGTATTATATCTTGATTGTAGCCATCTACGTTTCTCTTTTGAATTCTAAAGTGCTGCAACGCCATCTAACAAGAACCAGGCTAGTGTATGGATGCGCTAATTAAAAGATATGAGTCAGTATATATGCTTGCTTGCTCAAGTTAATGGTTGATGCTTTCAATACTAAGACAGAACTTCTGCATCGCTAAGTGATGGTGCTTTAAACTCTGGGTTACTTTTGATCTGTGAGTGTGCACTTTAGATTTGGGTTAATTTTGGCTTATGAACCTGGCAGTTCATGCTAAGCTTTAATGAGGGTTGGTCAGTAAGACTGAGCATCAGCTGCCGTTGTTGTATTTGACTTTATAATAATAATAATAATAATAATAATAATAATAATAATAATAATAACAGTAGCGGTTCCCCATGGGGTCCCGGGGGTTCCGTGCCCTCCCTCTATTGTATGCCTGGCTCCAGTGACCCCCTGTTGGGACCCTATACTTACTACTACATACCTATCAACAAATGGTTGGCCCTATCCTTAAAAGACCCCAACGCCTCCTCCCTACTTGCCAAATCCAGGAGCCGCCAAAAGAATTCCTTAAATACGAAGGACTTTATTCAACCGGGGCCGGACAGTCAATCGTAACACATGAAGCGAGGTCTATCGACAAAGCTACATGAAAGAATCAGCCGAACGGTAGCCAGGAATTCCGGAACAATACTGCTGTACGATCGGAAAGGAACAGTCGGTAACAGAGGCAACCGATCGACTCGTTAGAGCAAAAGACTGCAGAAACCCTGGGCTCAACGCTGGGACATAACGCTCATATTTTAGTTCTACAATAATTTAGCTTAGGTACGTAGATAGGTAAGTAAGTAGGTACATAAATTTTACCGGTGCCAGTTAATTAAGTATATTTTGTCAATGTTGTTTCAATGTTCCTGCGATATTCCTTATGTATGCATAATAAACATATTTAAATACATGTTGATTATATCCCGTATAGGTTAGTTCACTAGAATTTTGATCTGTTCTTACATCTTGATCTCTCCTGTGACGAAACCTCCCCCTAACCATTATAATGGTATAATCCCAAAGTCATTTATTGACTACGCTCTTAATTCTCACTCTGAAAGATGACAGATTTAGCCAAATTGTCATCTCGCTGGTTACTAAATATGGTTGCCAAATATGAGCACATCACACCAATCCTAAAATCACTTCATTGGCTACCTGTCAAGCAAAGGATCGAATTCAAGATAAGTCTCATTGTACATAAGACGCTCCACACAAATCAACCAGTGTATCTCCGATCGTTACTGACTGCTCAAGACAACCAGCACTCAACGAGGTCATCTGATGCTACTACTCTTTACATACCCTATAGCAAGACCACTACTGGAAAAAGTGCTCTTTCTGTTGCCGGACCCAGACTTTGGAATTCTCTGCCGGCTAGGTCCGCCAAACTGAATGTCTTAATCGTAGTCGTGATCTTGTCCGTGGTGAATCGAGGTTGTAATCCAAAGGTCAGTCCCAAAAAAAAAAAAAAACAACAACTCCAAATCCCACCCCAAAATCCCAGCACTTACACAAATTTTGCATTGAACTGTGTCTTTTCCCCTCCAACCAAGTCAATTCTCCCCCCCGAAAACCTCAATTCCCCCCAGGCCTGGAGTCTGGATAAGAAACTGGTTTAAAGAAATTGTAATGAATTACCGTGGGTTGGGTTGAGTTGGGTCAAATAATCCTATTGCCGGGCTGGAGATTTAATGGGCTGGGTTCTAAAAATTGGTCCTATAGACATCTCTGTGTTCGATGCTGTTCATTTCACATTTCACACTGAAATCTAATATGCGTGAAAGTCGCGCGACATCGACAAACTGTCAAGTATACGTATCGACTGCACAACTGCGACAAAGAAAGCTTATTGTGATACGGATAGTAGGCCTATTTTTGTAGAATCAAAGATATCAGTTGCAGCGGACAAATGGAGGCCGGAAACGTTTGTCCATGGACAAACGGATGGGTGCTTGGATGACAGCGGTTTTCAACACAGGAGAAATCCTCCTAAACCATTTGAAATCCAGAATATAATAATACTTATTATTATTATTATTATTATTATTATTATTATTATTATTATTATTATTATTATTATTATTATTATTATTATTATTATTATTATTATTAAATTATTATTACAAAGCTGGCAATTTCTTGTGCGCCATGTTAGACCTACCAAATGTCATGAGCAAGGGCAGATTACAGAGTCCACGTATAAAAAGAAATGAAATAACAGTCATCAAAAAACTAAAAATTAATGGAAAACAATTTAAGTAAGAAGAAAATAAGATTTTCCGAGCAGATGCGTAGTTAGATTTTTCTTGAAGAATGGCAGAGAACTGGATGATTTTCATTGGCATCGGTAGATGTAGATTCCATATCTGTGGCCCTGATTCATATAACCGCATCGTCTTTGGTTTCGCTAGCGATTAGTCACTGCCCGTGGGTTTAAGATGACAAGCGAGCATTGACCGCCTTAGCCAGGTAGAGTTGAGTGCCTTCTTGACCAATAAAGTGCGTCTGAAAATAGAATTCATGAAATTCCAAAGGTTTTGCTACATAATTCCTGCTGACATCAGACCCACGAATTTTAATTTTCGCTTTCGGTTTCTACGTATAATTTGTAGTCATTATAATATAATCAAATCAATTAAAAATAAAATAAAAAAATACATAAATATTTTAGAAAGTTTATATTCTATTTTTAAATAGTAACATAAAATGTATATCCAGTTGAGCTTTTGACGCTTAGGTGAAGGTCCAAAAGATAATGTTTTTAGAATAACTGCTTAAATTAATCTATGAACAGAATCAGAGTGCTCAATATCGTATTTTAATGAGGGTTTGAATTGAAATTTCAATATGAAAATAATAATATTGGTTTTAGGATCAATCTAAAAGAGCAAAACATTAAGTCTCATTGGTACTTGAAATAAACAGTTGACAGGTTTGTCAAAATGGCAGAATTGCCGTAATCGTGTTATACTAAAATTAATATAGGCCGTACAGGCCTATCGTCTCTGACATTTTCTTGGTTTTCCTAGTCAGCACCAGTCTAGGCCTTTGAGCTTAGTCGATAGTAGTAACGTCACAAGTCACTGATGCTGTGCAGAAGTGTTTGTATATGGACATAACCAAAGGCTCTTTCGATCCACGATGGTTTTGAAGCTACTTTGTCAAGTGAGATCAGTTATGGATAAGTACAGGTACATCGATCGTCTCTGGCATTTTCTTCTTTCCCGCGGGTCCAGGTTGATTTTTGAGATTCGATCGCACAGGTTTTCAAAAACATTTTAAAGCAAAAACCTCCTAAGAATGAGTTTGTCGCACTACAGATGTTGACGACATTTTACTTACTTTACTTATTTGTCGAAATGCTGATGTCAGCATTTGAAATGCGCATTCAATGCGGTCGATTAGCCTAATACTAGTAATTGGCTCTTTCTTTATACAATGGCGTTTCACAGTCGATGCTGCTCAGCTACGAGCAGAATTGGTTGCGTGTCACTAAATCAGCATATCTTTAAATAGACGCCAGGTAATTCCAAATTGAACACGGTATGACAATCATTTCTACTTTTGCGAAGATTCGATCCACGTCAAAATGGTTAATGCAGGGCAGTCCCTACTGAACCACTTTAAACCTTGTTATATTATATATTATTATATTAATGAAGTGCCAGAGATCAGTCAATCGATGGTATATACTCCAAAATGCAACTGCTAAACACTAGGTAAACACATCTGATGATCAATTTTGATATTTGTCATCTGGCATTTTCGTATGATTTTTCGGATTCCGATCCATATAAAATGTGACGGTATTATCCAGCTTTATTTGATTTTGAGATTAAGCTGCGCGCCTGCGATGACAAGAAAACGCGGCGGCGCACAGGTTTTCAAAAACATTTTGAAAAAATTTCGCTGCAAATAACCTCCTAAGAATAAGGAGTTTCTGTTGTTAGGTATTTTGTATAGGGTTTTGAAAGCACTACAGATGTTGACGACATTTTACTTACTTTAGGAAAGATCTTATTTGTCGAAATGCTAAGATGATCAAAGATCACTAGAGTATAAATGATAAGATCAAGATCCTAGAGAAATGCGCATTCAATGCGCAATGTATTAAGCATTAGCCTAATACTAAGATTTAGTGAGAGCAAAAAGGTACCACAAAGGAATTGGGTCAGTGTTACTTTTATATGACAGTCTTGGCCAATGGCGTTTCTTTGAAGCAGATCAGGGTTGTGTTATATTTCCAAATGAGGATCGGTGGCTCAGCTATTCAGGAGCAGAATCTTGACTGCATTTTTACGACCATTGCGTGTCACCAAATCAGCATATCCTTAAATAGACGCCAGGTAATTCCAAAGAACGTATTGGGAGATCATTGACTGTTGATAATAAAGATCAAAATCACTGAAAATTTGATTTAAAATCAGAGTCAAAGACGGTAGATCAAATGACAAGCATTTGACTATCGATCCACATTGTTAAAATATTTTGGACTTTTTATAAGTGCAATTCTATCTTTTGCGAAGATCAGTGACGAGAACTGCCAATTTTGGCATTGACGATAATTAATTAAAGTTGGTCCTCAAGTTCTTTTTTTAATTTAAACACAACCATGCATTTTCCTGTACTAATGAACGGTTCCAGCCAGTCTTTCTATTATTCAAGGATATCAATCTTTGGCAGGCGATAATAGAGGTTGTGGTTTAAATTGCAGATTTACAACTGTAATTTTACCTCCAAAAAATGCAACTCCAGATTATATCAAGTTCTTATTAGCAAGACTAGATAACACCAGGTAAACAGGTCCACAGTTCACTGGCTGCAATAAGGGTGTTGCCTGATGTCCTCATCTCTCAATTTTTGATATTTGCTTACTCCCATTATTTTTCTTAGGCAGCTCATCTCTCTCGACGACTATCCCAAACATTTTAGACTTTCGTAGCATGTAATTGTTTCTGATGCATTTTTAAGTTGAACGGATTTCCGACCCAAAATATAAAATGTGATGTGTTACTAATGAAATAAATATTAAAATCTCTTAATTATACAGTTTCAGCTTTATTTACAATTCACTATCTTTGATTCTTGTGTCATCAACTAATCCAATGTTCCACTCTTTGCTGCGCGCCTGCGCACATGACAAGACAAGCGAAAAAACGCATTATGACACTTGATGAACAAAAGAAAAGAAAAAGGTCTAGACTGCAACTTTCAAGGCTTGTGGATTGTGGTCTTGTGGTCCAGCGACCAGTTAAAAACTTTTGACACATTTTTGAATCGACAAAAATTTCATCCAGTTGAACGGTGTTTGTTTTGTGACGTCGTACGGACCAGCGACCCGCATGATGTTGAAAAGAGAGCTCTTCCACGACAGGTAAATATAAATGTAAATATATTTTGTCGCGTATAATGAAATCTTTATGGATCAAGAGATCAGTTTGTTTATTATTCTGTTTTTTTTTATATTAATGTTTAATTTGAATCGAAAATAAACTGTCTCGTACAGTATGTCTTCTTCTAACGTCGTCGTATCAAGCCTAAGCGACAAACAAACTTTTCCACATTACACACAGGAGACACGGAAATAAACTGGCCTCATAATGTCTTCTTTGAGCAATGTTGCAATAAAAAGAACCTCACCAACCAGTTCGTAAGGTTAACAGTCATCAGACTGGGCATCCTTAATAAGATTGTCAGAACTTGAAAGACGGGAAGCTGGGAATAGAATCCCACAAGGACTTTATTTGCTGGATCGCCAGCACCACCGCACTCGATACTGTAACCATATTCACGACCAAATTTGTGATCTTGGTGCCTAAGCCCAGACATATTTGGAAACAGGACATTGAATTCCGCATTTGGAGTTGTGGATTTTACAACCGTTGGGCGAAGTTGGTCAAACAAAACGCTCGGTAGCTTTTCCAAATCGACAGTGACTGCATGAACTCCAATAAGTCTCCGATCGATCTTAAGAAAGTCCCCGTGAAGCAGATGGATTTTCAACGGCCCTGGGCGAGGACATACGTAATCCATAATGAGAGGCCGAAGACCCTGGGCTCTAATCGACGACAAGGTATCTTTCTTGTTTCTCATCACGTGATCAAAGTACTGCAGGATGCCTTTTTAATGTGGTTCAATAATTCACAATTAGTCTGCATGTATTTTGTAGCATCAGTTTCTTACTACATCTTTTTTCAAATATTTGTATGCATTCGATATACATGTAGTAACTTCGGCGAAATAATGTCATTCATCATATATCTACTGTAATGTATTATTTACAGCAATAACTCGCATGAGACCCTTGAGAAAATGTCGCGCTTCAGTATCCAACAGTGGCGTAACTAGGGGGCGGGGGCACTTTGTTGACAGCCCCCGGGCCCCGGGCGAGGGGGCCCCCGAAGAGGGGTTTGGGTTAGAGCTAGGTTTAGGGTAAAGGGTTAACCCTAACCATAAACCCTAGAAACGATGTGGTGACGACCTTTTTTGCTCGTCAACTCGTCAACACTATAAACGTGGACGACGACCTTTTTTTTCTTTTTTTGCTTGTCAACCCCAAACTGTGTGGGGCCCCACATCAAGGATGCCCCCTCTCCGGACCCCCAAAAGTTACGCTACGCCACTGGTAACCAAGGTGTACATAAACGACATAGTTATCATTTTATCGCATGGCAGCCATTAAAATAACTAAGCTAATCACATGTTGGTGGAAAATACTGTTTATGCCACCATTATCACTGCCAAGTATGTAGGTTGCTGTATATGTCTATTTGGGATTAACCTGCTTACAAAAATCCGAGAATTTTCGTGGATTAATGATAGCGACGATTGCCGACTAGCGAATACCGATAGAAAGCGCTCGTGAAGAAGTAAAATCTCGTGAATCTTTATGGCGCTTTTAAAACAGTACCGTTGGTGCTGCTTATTACTAGGCGCTTAATCTCCCGCTGAAGATCAGTGGTCATCCGTTCAATGTCAATTCCAGAGATCAGAGTCGGAGTGGGCGAACAGCAAGACACATCATGATTGGCATTAGAGCTTTCCGCTTGAGTTCAGTTTTCAAGTTACTGCGATTCACTTCAATTGGTAATTTCGCGTGATGTCTCATTTGAATTTGTCCGTCATTCAAGACATTCGCAACTGGAATCCACGTCACGTTGTCATTCTTAACACCGCAACCGATGACGACTAATTTGTCGTCGTTAACAATCACACCAGAATAAAAATTTTCTAACTTGAATTCGTCTTTTTCTTTCCAGGTTTGTGTGCCAATATTGTATATAAGGAATCCATCACTACCCAATAATATAACAGAATTTTCCCACAATACACCACGAATTCTGCCACATGATCTGGGCATTTGCTGAGTGAGCAAAGTGCAGGTTTTTAACTTTGTGTCATACACTTGTACATTGGTGACGTCTTCACCATGGGCGCCATACCCACCAAAAACATATAGTGAAGCCTGAAATGGCACACAATTGCCTGAAGAATAAACAGCGTAGGTCAGTTTTCCCACCTCAGAACACCTGTCATCATACATGTTGTATGTTTCGACATCATCGAGTATTTTCCGAGAAGATTTCAGAACTCCACCACATATATACAGAACATCATTAACAAACGCTACGCTGTGATAATGTCTGCCTTGAATCAACGAAGCGCATTTGCTCCATTTAAAAGATGGTTCGTCTAATCTCCAAATATCTTCAGCTTTGCTTCCCAAGCCACACACGAAGATTGAATTGCGATAGACAGCTGCTGCAGATGCTACTCCGATATGCAATTGATCAGGCAATGGCTCAATGGCAGTAATATCCTCGGGTCGATTGAGGCTCGTTCTGAAAGAGGCTTCGTCGTTTGCGATGACAACGGTGCAACTATTGAATTCGTTCGTTAATTCTACAAACGAAGAGCAAAGACAAGACGTTACTTAAAGAACGAATAGAGCGCATGGAACGCTTAATAATTATAATTAATCAGTGTCTGACGGTCATAGCAGCGAACAAGAAATGTCATGCGTAATAGATTACATTTGATGCTAAGTAATTAGTAATCAGTAATTAACTACTTTTTAAAAGTAACTATACAACACTGCTGACGGTCATAGCAGTGAACAAGAAATGTCATGCGTGGATGTTCCATTTGCGTACAAACGCATAACTACAAGTCTATATTGGAATGCAAAAATCACTAGTGCGACAATAAACTCATATTCACAGGCCACACTGCCGTCCAATTAAAAGAAATACACTTTATTCTCACAATGAGTTCCACTGATCTCCTAATCTCAACAGAGGGCCGTAGACCTAAAATCACCTTTCACCTTGCCACTTTCACAGTGCCTGCTTACTCACGTGTATGTCTTCCATAAGACGAGCGACACGAATTATTCTTAAATGTCAAACTAGAATGTCCCAAAACACTCACCCCTACTCATTGGATACTCAGCAATAGGCTCTATCAACGACATGCCTTTCCATCTCTCTTTAGAAAGATGTTCTGATGTCAAATTCAGCGATCTCTCTTTAAAGCGATGCGACACCTATGGACTGCTACGTACTCAACTAAGATAGGTTCTCTATAAATTATTAGCCTAATGCCTCGTTGCCTCTATTTTGCCTTAAATTAACTATAAATTTCATTAGGCCTAACTATTGATTATTTCGCTCACATATTTCTTAACTTTGTTCTATTTCTGTACACTAAGCTGCTTCAAATTGTAAACAAAATCTAGATTTTCAAAAATTCACCCAGCTGTGTTTCGTAATAAGTTAATAATAAATCAATAAGCCTACCTGATAACTTTCCAATGATATTTCCTTCCTTTTGTAGTGCATTGTGATCTGTGGCAATTAATTCAACACCGAATGGTTTACTTGGTGTTCTCAAATATTGATCGTTTTCTTTCCTTAATTCGTTGGCTTTGGCGATCAAACTGTCCGCACTGCAACAGACTTCACTCGGGGATCCTTTCGATATCAATTCAGTGCAATATGTCACAAGACTCTCATGAACTGTCAACTTTCTTTCAATTTCTTCAATTTCTGCATCCATTTTCTTCTCCTGCTGTTGCTTTAGCAATGAAAATTCATTCAATAGCTCTTCCGTATGTTGATCGATCAAAACTTTTAGTTCCTGATTTTTCTTTCCAATGGAACTCTCCGTCTCCACGACTTTTGCCAAGAAATCTCTCTTTTTTCTTTCCAAATCATATTTCCTTGATAATAAGTCTTCCTTATCGTCTTCCATTAGTGTGTAACTTATCTCAATATTTAGACGAAATTCCTTGTCAACTGTTGTCACATCTTTGCATTTGTGTGTTTGATGTTCTTCAACAAAGCATGAGACGCAAACAACTGTCTTGCACTCGGAACAATAGTGGTCCAACACTTTATCTGAATGTCTCACACATGTCCTACCTGGAAAAATATTTTTGATCTCTTCTTCGATATGCTCAATGTTTATTTCAAGAATATTGTGATCTTTGGAACCTTCAACAATTCTGTGCGTCTCTGTGCATCGAAGACAATAATCTTCACAGCAATTCAAACATCTCATCCTGGCTTCAGGAACGCCATTGGCACCTTCAGTCAAGCTACACATTGTGCAAGGTCTGGATTTATTTTCTAATTTTAAGGTGCCTGTTGCCTCCATAAGGCTTTCGATGAAGAAATTTCTCTTAAGTCCTTTCATTCCATCTGGAGGGATCGAAAACTCATTCCTGCATAATGGACATGGTAAGCCGTCTCCAGGTTTCTTCTCTGTCTTTAGCTGGATGTCTTCGAAGCATTTTAGACAGGCGGTGTGGAAGCATGGCAACATTCTGGGATCTGTGTAGGTCGTCAAGCAGATGAAACATTCTGACAACGCACGAAGTCTTTTCATTGCTTCATTTTCAGTTGACGCCATTTCGACAGTTGATGCGATCTATTATGAACTAAATCATAAATGCAAACAGTGGCTTTTATTTAGTTATTTCGAATTTTATGCAACAGGTTTTACCTGACAGAAACGAAGACTTTGACCTTAGTGTAGCCACGATGAAATTATGCAAGTATCACCCCTTAAAATAAGTATGAAATATTGTCATCGCTGTCACTGAAGTCAGAAATGCACTTCTAACAAACTACGAGTAAATATTACCTTTATATTGCCGGTGTTTTGAATTGCCTTGCAGTTTTCACCTACGAAATATCTTGTACCTGTAGTTACTTAGTTTCTTACACTCTAGTCTACTTTCGTTATTAACCTAAATATAGTTTGCATTAGGGGAATTTTCCTATATTGATAGCCTATCTATCGACTTCAAATTACGAGCATAATTTTGAGCGGGAATTTTTCGGCTTATTATAGTAAAAATACCTTCTAAAAATAATTGCATAGAATGGATTTCTTGTTGGCAGGTAACGGTACAAATTTATGGAAAGAATATCAATCTAGAGGGACAATTTATCACTTTGACAGTAGTTGGTAATTTAGAATCTATTCGCGCTGATTCGGTGTTGAGTGAAATTGAACAAACTATTCAAATTAAAATCTACAGTTATAGTCCTCTTGACCTGTTCGGATCCGTTATAGAAGGCATCCGGATTTATACGCTTTTAAAATTTGGAATGTGCGGTTTGGCGTTCTGGTCGTTAACAATACACAATTTTAGGTCTACGTTCAACGATATCGATCAATTCTTCTCCAGGGGCTCTGTCCAAAGAGAGGTTATTATTATTATTATTATTATTATTATTATTATTATTATTATTATTATTAGTAGTAGTAGTAGTAGTAGTAGTAGTAGTAGTAGTAGTAGTAGTAGTAGTAGTAGTAGTAATAATAATAATAATAATAATAATAATAATAGTAGTAGTAGTATTACAATTTATATAGCGCCGCACGATTCCATACTCCAGCGTTGCAATCCTCTCTCTCTCTCTCGAGTTTTTTCTTCAGGGCTGAATAGTTAACATGGCTCGCATCGCTCCAGATTCACCTACTGAAGTATGAAAGATTTTACTCTGGCATGCAGGCAGTGATACAATTGTTTGGCCTAAAAGCGTTGGAAGACACAGTGACGTAACCAGGATTTTCGGAAGGGGTTGATTTTGAACATGACGAACTTCGAAAAATCTTGACAAGAAAATACAAAGGTCATCAGAAAAGGTCGTCACCTTAATTCTTTGCTCTGTAGCGCTTAGAAATTATTTTGCGTCTGCAGGCAAGAGGGGTTTAACCCCCAACCCCTCCTTGGCTACGCCACTGTGGAGACTAATTTACCAGAATGGCTGACTACTGCAGATCAGCGGTTCCCAACCATTTTTAATTGTACCCCCAGGTAAACAGGCGAACTTCGCGTGTACCCACTAAGTACGTAACATTCAAGACTTTAGACCTAAATCTTTTTTTAGTTTAAGTATGTGTCTTGTTTTTTATATTGGCATTTAAATAAATTTTGGAGATCACTTCACTCCTCTTCCCCAAACACTTGTATTCTTACGAATCAATCAAATGCGGAATTCAATGGTCTCGGGATGTCCATGCGAACTGGACGATAATGGTAAGAGAGTCGTAAAACTCGAGAAATTAAAGTCTTATTCACGTCTCCTGCATACGGTTACATCATAAAATCAAAGGATATTCAGAAAGTGTCAGAACGTTGCATAAGCGACGATGGTTATGGTGTAATCTGTTCTAACGATGAAGAAGATGACAAAAGTTCCTGTGATACTGGTGGCAATGGAGAAAATACAAACCAATGCAACACATCTATATTTTGATTTCTTGCATTTTAAATGACTGAACGTGTACTTTTCACAAGATATACTGAATTCTTTAAGTTATAAACATTGAAACATTTTGCCTAGTCTGCGATTCAAGAGCGGAGTCAAATGCTTGTTACCAAACGGTTAAGCGAATTTTGCTTTGTTATGGAGGAGAGAAAGCGACTAAAGTTGGTGTCTTTGGAAGATAACGCTAGTAACGCTAGCGGCGTAAATTCTCTTAATGCTTAACATAAAATAATTAAATAATTAGGCTAATTATGTAGAATAATGGCAATATCTTAAATTTAATAAAATATAATGAATAATATAAGTTTGAAATGTATGGATGATGTTCGCTAGGTGGCGACAATGCGTTATTTGCGATTTATTTAAACATATTAGCCTGTTTCGTCCCAATTATAACCCGCGCCTGCAATAATGAACACTACACGTAGAAGTCTGGCATCCGCCAATTATTCTATTATTCAAGAAAGTTCGAAGAGCTTGTAATTCTATTTTTCAGTATAAATACCGTATGTGATATAAATGCATGGCAAATGCCTAGGATCTTGTATGTCTGAATTCACACTGTTTAGCTTTTGCTACAAGACATCATTTTCATTATCCGATTGTCCTGTCATGTTGTCAAGTGACCGGACTATAAGTTACAGTGAAAACAATGAAAACTCCCGTATTATCGCTCAATCGTCCCGCGCTGAACACGCTATTAGTATATGGAACGTAGAACGAGCAATTCACACTGACTTTTGCAATTTGTGTGTAGTCAATACAAAATGCACAACATGTACAAAAACCAACAATTCATACTAACGAAGTTTTCTTCGTCGAGAATCAGATGTTATGTAAAAGCAAATATAACAAGTTAACAACAGATGTCAGCTTCCCAGTCATCTAAATATCTGGTATTGCTTAAATTGGGAGCATGCCCAAATTAGGTGCCTTTACCCTGTGCTTTTACCTTGCTGCTGATGCTACTCTACTACTACTACTACTACTACTACTACTACTACTACTACTACTACTACTACTACTACTACTACTACTACTACTACTACTACTACTACTACTACTACGACTCTAAGATAACTTTCTACAACTACTAAAAACTCTTCCAAGACCAGAAAAACTCTTCTGACAGCAACATCGTTATCGCAATCGCGCCACCTGGCGAATAGCACCAGAACTTTTTCCCTGCAGAATTTAAATCTCTTGGTCAGCTTTGCCAGATGCAAACAATCGTTTAAGGAACAGGTCATATTTCTGCTAATTTAATTACGGGAAGTCTAAAGTGAATTCTAAGCAATTTAGCGTATGTGATGCTTCAAAGTTTCGCAACTAACGTTCTCGCCAAAAACACCCGCTTAAGGCATCTTATACAATCCATAAAAAGAATCGCTCAAACGACATCTCAGTTTGCGTCCACTTGAGTCATTGGTAATAGGCAAAATGAAGTGGCGAGCTATCAATGCAACTGACATAGAGCCTCTCCAGCTGAGAAAACGCAAGCCAGTATATTCGGTTGCCGGTCTCAACCCCCGTTAAAAGAGGAGAGTTTGTCAGATGAGTGTCGATGACAGTAAAGAAAAAAAACACGAATGAATCTGATGACGATGCGTCCATGCTCACGGTTATTGATGATGATGATGATGATGATGTTGTTGTTGTTGTTGATGATGATGATAATGATGATGATGATGATGAAGATGATGATGATATGATGATGATGGTGATGATGATGATGATGATGATGATGATGATGATGATGATGATGATGATGATGATGATGATGATGATGATGATGATGATGATGATGATGATGATGATGATGATGATGATGATGATGATGATGATGATGAAAATGCTTTACCACTTTCTAAACGAAATGAAGAAATAGAAGATAATTAGAGCTAGGTCTAAATAAAGCCGCTTTTCAATTATTTCTGTTCGCTCGAAGCCTTTATTTTCATAAGATGCATCATTTCGATGTTGGACTTCTTTATTTCAGGCTTTCAGTCTTTATAGGCTACGAATAACGTTAGTAGTCAGCGAAGTGTAGACCTAACACAGATTACAGGCACCGCCTAGCTCTAGATTAACTCTCAAGAAATTATCTTTTCCTGCATTCAGATTAACTTATCATCTCCCCTGCAGACGCAATGCAACAGCGTTATCGCCAGCGCGCCACCTGGCGAATATCCGCAGAACGCTTGCAGCATACAGTTAAACTCTTTTTTGGAATGCGTTGTCATATCTGTGCTAAGTTATTTATGACATTTTATGTGAAAAAGTGTATTTTGAACAATATTGCTTAGTTTTTCCACCATCATTTTCGTACACTATAACTAAAGTCATCGGCAAACACCCGTTTAAGCCATTCTGAATATTCTATAAAGGAATACAATTCTATTAACAGTCAGTCATTTTTGTTACTCTACTAATCGCTGTCTCACGGTGATAAGCAAAATGCTTCAGCATTAAATTATTAAGCGAAAGTAAAAGAAAGTGATAAGTTCAAAGAACGGCAGCTTTAAGTTCTTTGATAAGATTACTGAGTTGAATTATGTGGTTATGGCAATGTACGATTGAAATCTCTCAAATCAAAGTGAACCAGACGAACATCAAATACATGGTGTCTTTGTGGCTGCTCATTGCGTGATGACTACAGTAGCGCCAAATGAGATTTTATTATTGTGGCTTAATAGATCGCAAATGTCTCATCGTTGCCACCTAGCGAACATCTTCCCGGCGCTTTTGTATTGAAATAAACTTATTTCTTTCCTTCTTGAAATAAATACACTCCATTAAATTTAAGATCTTGCTATTAACCGTTTAAATTAGCATAAATATACGAAGGTGTAAGGTTTTTTCTTAAGAGTATTGAAGAAATTCATACCGCTAGCGATGTCTTTTTAAGACACCAACTTTAGTCGCTTTTTATTTTCCATAACAGAGCAAAATTCGCTTAACCGCAAGGTTCCATGGCGCTATTTCTTCCTGCTTCAATCGCAAAATCGGCAAAATGCTTCAATATTTATCACTTAATTAATGAATTCAGTATATTATTTGAAAAAGGTAAACGTTCAGTCGTTTAAAATATAAGAAATCAAAATTTAATTGCTGTTATCGAGAGATATGCTGCTTGGTCTGTGTTTTTCCATCGCCCTCAGCATCACAGGAAGCTATATCGGCGAATATTTCTCTAATACTCTGACAAAACAGCCATTCTAAATTCAAAAATGAACCAGATAAGTTAATATCAAAAGAAAAGCATCGAGATGATGTTCGCTAGGTGGCGATGATGTTATATTTCTGATACATTTAATCATATTAAAATCTCATTCTGCGCTAATCTGGTCGTCACTCTATCAGTGTTTAATCAAGACTCTGGACACCGGGCGGGGGAGATTGACAAAGCGGGGGGAGTCCGCTAGATGGCTGCTGCTATTTGATGTAGTATGCCAAAATTTCCGGGGAATTTGAAATTTCCGGGGGGAATGGCAATTTTCCCCCGGAAACGGCTTAGATTAAACCCTGCACGCAATGTCTTCGATTCACTTTGCTGTACAATTGTACAGCTAGCCAATGCATATAACAACTGGTAGCTCTGCTTCCAATGCCTCCGATGCTAGTGCATATTGTTAATGTGTCTGGATAATTGTACAATGTACATCTGGCCCAGTGGATCTTAACCGGGGGCACATGAAGGACGTTGTGAAGGGCACTCAATAATCCGGAAATAGGGTCTGCTTAAAGACTTTTACTATAATTTACCATTGCATTTTTCATGGGAGAGTGGGACATGTGCCCCATCTATTTATCTGCTGATATAAGTGACAGGTGGTAAAGCGTTAATAATAATAATAATAATAATAATAATAATAATAATAATAATAATAATAATAATAATAATAATAATAATCACAACGGGACAATCCACTGATCGCAAAAGAACTATCCAGCTTGTTCTCAAGCCACACAAGTGATATCGACAGAGCTAGATTGAACGCAGTAACGTGACAACACTCAGGTGACTGGCTCTTTGCACTGCCTATCAGCAACTGTGGTCTCAGACTCGACAACGAATCAGTGCGTGTAGCAGCTGGTCTACGACTTGGAGCGACAGTGTGCATGCCGAATAGCTGTCCTTGCGGTACTCTAGTCGAACAAGATGGGCACCATGGCCTCTCCTGTCGACTAGCACCTGGTCGAATCGCCCGCCCCGCCGCCCCGAACGATATCTTATGTCGTTCGTTGATACAGGCCAGTTTCCCGTCCTCAAAAGAGAACCTTCAGGTCTTTCAAGATCCGATGGAAAACGACCAGATGGCTGCACTCTCATCACATGGAGGACAGGATAATGTGCTATTTGGAACGCTACAGTCGCAGACACTTTCGCTGCTTCCTGCTGTCATCAGACAGCATCAACTGCGGGTGCTGCAGCCGAACGTGCAGCCGAGAGGAAAGCGGCCAAATGCCTTCAGCTGTCTGGGTCGTACCGTTTCATCCCTCTGGCTCTGGAGACGATGGGGCCAATCAACGAAGAAGGTCTCCACTTCTTCAAGAAAATCGGCGGTCTTCTAACGCGATAATCCGTAGATGAAAGAGAAACATCCTTTCTGCTACAACGAATATCAGTGACTCTCTAGACTAGGGATTTAACGCAGTCGCCTTCCGCGGAACTTTCAACACATAAGAAACTTGATGTAGCAAAGTTTTGTGGTGGGGAACAAGTAGTATCATGACAGGGAAGTGGGAAAGTTCAGTGTTTTGACGAGACGAGTTTTTTAGCACGTCAAGTCTTTTGAGCAGAAGAATATCGATGTGCCCCATATGCTGGGTTTCTGGCTACTCCACTGTCTTACTTCACTATTGCCCATACAATTAGTAGGCCTACTGCGAAATTGGCGCTGTTGAACATAATCAAATTGAATAGAAGCTCTGTAAAAACTAATTCAATTCAATTCTTCCAATATCATCAACCCGCGTTCGATCACAAAACGAATTGAAAGGCATTACTTAGTTCTAATCATCTTCAAATTGACTATTCATTGTGTTTAGAAAATGCTAAAACATTTTGCCTTATCAACAACAGAGTGATTGAAGCAGAAAACCCTACTCGAGCAAGTCAGAAAAAAAGATTAACTGTCGTTAAGCGAATCTTGTCCTTTTATACTTCACAGAAAATGACTTGAGCGGGTGTTTTAGCGAGAACATTAATTGCGAAACTATTGGTGCATAAATAGGCAAAATTGTCTAAAATTTACTTTTCTCTTCACTTGTAAAAAATAATAAAATATGGCCAATTTTTAACTTGTAAATTTGTATAAACAAGGCTGATAGAGAGATTTTAATTCTGCAGGTTATGTCCGTTTTGGCAACATTCGCTAGGTGGCATGGTTGCAATAAGGATGTTGCATTGCGTCAGTTGAAGAAAACAGTTCTTTACTTTTTCGGATATTGATTGATTGATTGATTGATTGATTGATTGATTGATTGAAGATAATTTATTTCAAACTCAAACTCAAAGTACATATACATATGCAGAACTAGTACAACTAAATAAGTAACATAATATGACCCTAATTTACAATGTAACAATGTAACACATAGTATGAGAGTTCATTGATAACATAGTAAATGAGTTCATCAGATCAATATAATATTAAATATTAGCTAAAAATATATGAATAACAGCATAATAAACAATTAATAAGTGGAATTTCGATTGAAAACTATAAACTCATTAGGTATAACATTAATTATAATGTTGAATTTATTACAATGTAATAAAAAAACAATAGAAAATGAAAAGAAATATCGATTTAACCTATTACCACTATCATTGTCGTCGTCGTTATCAGCGTTGTAGTTGTAGTTGTCATCATCATTTGATTTTATTATTACGATATATATTTTTGTTCAGAGCAATAATTATTGTAGCTGGAGTAATTTGGAGTACTCTTTCAAAAGAGCACTCCGAAGAGTTTTTGAAATAAATTTTTTTTGTAATATTAAAATTATTCTTGTTATTTAAAAGAATTAGATGCGTAAATACATTGTGTCGTTCGGGTTATCTTCTGATTTAACTAATTTCGTTTGGAAATGCTAAACGCATTTGCCTAACCGTAATTAAAGTCCTCGCGCAAAACACCCGTTTTAGCAATTCAGAAGACACTATAAATGAATAAGATTCGCTTTGGGTTTAATTCATAATTCACTGTTGTGTGAAGATTACAAGAAGCTTTTCTTTAATCAGCCTCAATGCAAAACGCTGCACCATTCAATGCATTCATTAAGAGAAAGAAAAAGTAATTGATAAGAGACTATTAAGAGTACTGAGTTGAATTATGTAGTTATGGCAAAGTACAATAATATTGAAATCTGTCGTTCACTTTGACGTAGAATGCATTGTCCTATTGGAATACTTTGTCACATTTCTATTGTTTTAATTAAGGGAAGAAAAATGACGCCAGCAGTTTCTTAACTAAAATGCTTCGGACTAAACGCCCACTTTAGCAATTTGACAAAGGCTACAAAGCAGTGGCGGCTCTAGGATTTGGCAAGTGGGGGGCCGTTGGGGTGACAACTTCTAATCATGAGGGGCCAACCATTTGCTGTTTAATGTATGTAGCATTAAGTATAGGATCTCAACTGGGGGGCCACTGGAGGGGGGCCAGGCTCTCAATAGGGGCACGGGCCTCCCCTGCCCCCCCCGGTGGAGCCGCCACTGCTACAAAGGAAACTGATTGTTCTTAACGACCAGTCAATCACTTGCCGAAGAAGAGGCGTAGCTAAGAGGGTCTGGGAAGCCGCAAAGTTTGGCGGCTCACCAAAGTCAAGCTTTGTGTTAGTGAAACAAAAAATGATCAAATCTAAACACATAAATACTCTAATAATCATTCGACTAGTAGTGAAATAAACAAGTGACGCCCTTTTTTGGTTCCTCAGGGTTTTTTGGAAGCTGAAGGGGCGCCATCATTATGGTTCGCCACCGATCGCCGGATACCCTCGCTACGCCTTTGCGCCCAAGACAGGTCTTCTGGAGACTTCTGCGTCATAATGCACAAACACTCGACATAAACTGTAACGAAAACCGACACTGAAACTGAAACTAATTCCGAAACTAAATCTGACACCAAAATATATCAAGCAAAAGCTACGCCTACATGTAAATTGGTCGGTATTTGGTCGATATTTTTCTGCTAGACCTTCTACATCAAGATGCGGCCGTACGTATTACATTCCCAGGCCACATATTTTATTTCCGATGATAAAATGCGTGTATATGTGTACGGAAAAATATGCATATTATCCCTAAATTAACCGAAGTCTTTAGAATAAACAATCACTTAATTCTAGATATTTGGATATTTGCTGAATTCGTTAGCTTCTATGCTTTCTCAATCTTTGACTTTATTTAAATTGCTGAAATAATGGCAAACAGTCTGCAAAAACTAGGCTATATATTTGTCTCTATCTACCCCCTCTCTGCAGGCAATTCTTTATATTACCACACCATAGCAGCACAAGAGACCCAAGAATAATTTGAACAAGAAAGGTGAAGCCACGGAAGAAATAATTTGATGCAAGAGTTGTGGGCAAATGGAACAGTTGTGGACTAAAGGCATTAGTCCTAACAGTTGAAAAGCCAGGGCCTATCTAGGAGAACTGCGTTGTTAAATGTTGAAAGTAATTACAGTGATGTTAACGCAAGTTACTTAACCTCACAAACCGCTTGAACAAAACATACAATTGCTACTAAACTAACATGCACTCCGACCAGTGTTTATTCTAGCCACCTTGACATTGGGGAGGGGGGTTTGAAATGTTTGGGGGGAGAAGGTTTGTCTGCCCAAAAATCTTGACGAGCAAAAAAGGTCATTCATCCTGATATAATTTTTTCTCGAATGTGAAAAAAAGGTCATCACATCCTTCCTTTTCTTTCAAATGCTCTTCTATATGGTCATATCCTTCTCTTTTTCCCCTCTCCACAATAAAAAACCCTCTCGTCACACTTTTTGAGGTAAAATTTCCATCCCCCAATGCAACATATAGAAATTTGGGGGGGGGGAATTTTCAAACTTTGGGGGAGGGGAATCCCCCAAAAGGGCCTAGAATAAACACTGCACTCCGACTATCCCAACCATTCAGAAGCTCTCTTACTTACCTTTCTCGCCAATGATAGTAGACCTGCTCACAGGTTTAGAGGATTTCTAAGTTTAACTGAATAACTTTTATGGCACTGATGATTTCTCTAAAAGAATATTCTGAAAGAAATGACAGTGATTAGGATACGTGCTGTTTTCACTGATCAACGTACAGTTTAATTAAGCAGTATGGGCATATACAACAGCACAAGCACAAATAGGAATAGAATTGACTTAGGTTTAAATCATTTCGGGAAAAACATATATACTGTAAAACTCGTTTAGGCAAATCTACTGTAAGAATAGTAGATAACATTGGGACTGTCTACAGTCTACACGGATATGTGATAACAATCATGACTGAACTTCGTTCTCAATTTACAACCTGAGTTTAAGACTTTACAGTATATAAAAAACATTCAGTAATATAATTAGACATGAAATTCCCCGTTCAAAATAATGCTCGTAATTTTAGTCGATAGAAGGGCTGACGATAGACGAAAAAGATTTATTGAATAACCCATTCATTCGGAAATTCTAAAATTAAATCCATTACGCGGGATAATCGTAAATTCCATTACGTGCACAATAATTTTATGCCATTAAAAACTTTAAATAATTTAAAATCGAAAGTGAAAGATAGATGTAGGTCTATTCCTATGGACCAACATCAAAAAGAAATATATTTCATCGGTGAAAACCGCCAAAGCTAATCAAAGCACATGCAATATAAAGGTAAAATATAATTCTATTTCATTAGAAGGATATTTCTTATTTAAATAGCAGTAAAAGCATATTTTTATGCATATTTTAAGGGAGCGATACTTGCGTACAGTAGCCCTATGGGAACGCTTTCGTTTCTGTCAGGTAAAATCTGATGTATAACATTTGAAATATCTAAATTCAAATCTCAGTTTGCATTTATTATTTATTTTATAACAGATCGCAGCTACTGCAGAAATGGCGTCAACTGAAAATGAAGCAATTAAACGTCTTCGCTCGTTGTCAGAATGTTGCATCTGCTTGACGATCTACACAGATCCCAGAATGTTGCCATGCTTCCACACCGCCTGTCTAAAGTGCTTCGAAGACATCCAGCTGAAGACAGGGAAGAAACCTGGAGACGGCTTACCATGTCCATTATGCAGGAACGAGTTTCAGATTCCTCCAAATGGAATGAAAGGACTACAGATCAATTTCTTCATCAAAAGTCTTATGGAGGTAACAAGCACTTTTAATATAGAAAATAAATCCACTCCTTGTGAAATATGCAGCGCGGATGAAGAAGTGAAAGATGCTACGGAAGCCAGGATGAGATGTTTGTATTGCAGTGAAAATTATTGTCTTCGATGCACAGAGACGCACAGAATTGTTGAAGGTTCCAAATATCGCAATATTGTTGAACTAAACATTGAGAATATCGAAGAAGAGATCAAAAATATGTTTCCAGGTAGGACATGTGTGAGACATTCAGATAAAGTGTTGGACCACTATTGTTCCGATTGCAAGACAGTTGTTTGCGTCTCATGCTTTGTCGAAGAACATCAAACACATAAATGCAAAGATGTGACAACAGTCGATAAAGAATTTCGTCAAAGAATTGAGCAAAGTTTTACAGAAATGTATGACCATAAGGAAGATATATTGTCAAAGAAATCTGATTTGGAAAGAAAGAAAAGAGATTTCTTGAAAAAAATCTTGGAAACAGAAAGTTTCATTAGAAAGAAAAATCAGCAACTAAAAGCTTTGATCGATCAACATACGGAAGAGATATTGAATGAACTTACGTTGCTTAAACGACATCAGGAGAAGAAAATGGATGCAGAAATTGAAGAAATTGAAAGAAAGCTGACAGTTCAGGAGAGTTTTGTGGCATATTGCACTGAATTGAAATCGAAAGGATCTCCGAGTGAAGTCTGTGGCAGTGTGGACAGTTTGATCGCAAGAGCCAACGAATTAAAGAAAGAAAACGATCAATATTTGAGAGCACCAAGTAAACCATTTGATTTTGAATTCATTGCCACAGATCACAATACACTACAAAATGCAGGAAATATCATTGGAAAGCTATCAGGTATTGATTTTATTATTAATTTATTACGAAAAACAGCTGCGTAAATTTTTGAGAATTGAGAATTTGTTATAATTTGAAGCAACTTAGTGTGGAGGATTAGGAGTAAGTTAGGAAATACCCAATTAGAAAATTAATTGTTAAGCATATTTCTAGTTAAGGTGAAATAGACGTAGCGATACATTAATAATGTATAGAAAAACCCTGTCTGAGTTGATTACGGAACAGTAAATAAGTGGTACATCGCTTTAGTAAACTATGAAAGATCGCTGCGTTTGAAATCATCGCATTTTCCTAAACTTGGAAAGAAAGGCATAACGTACAGACGTTATTATTATTATTATTATTATTATTATTATTATTATTATTATTATTATTATTAATCAGCTAATTTATCCAAACGCTATAACACGACTAAGGCCATAGGCAAGATCGATTTACAATCATTCACAGTAAGATTTCCGAAACAAGTGCGATTTTAGCTTGGAAGCGAACGATTCAAAAGAAGTCGCTGCTACTATCTCATCAGGAAGAGCGTTCCACAGTAGCGGGTTCCCACGAGTTACCGATCTTTCACCCAGCACGGCCGTCTTAGAAGGAGGCGGAACCAGAAGGCGGACTCGCTTGCTGGAACGTAGCTGTCTCGCGGAGTCTGGACGGGTCGATCTGTGTATTAGCGCCGACAGATAGTCAGGGCAGGTGGCAGACGTTGATAAGGCCAATTGTCGAATGTCCTAGGAATGAGGGTAGGTCTGCGAATAAGAGGAGGAAAGGGAGGGAAAGAAAGTGCGAAAAAGGCCTGCTGGCAGAATTTTATAAAATCAAAATTATCCTTCAGATGTTCTTCAAAAAACATGTTTCAACATGCACCGACACCATTTGGGTCATACCTTCTTTACGGAGAAGGGTATTGGACGTCCATTCAAATAGGCATGCAGAGCAATCTGCTACCCAAGCAACTGCGTAGGGTTTCTGAAACTGTTGAATTTATAGCCGGGGCGTACCTTTTGTTTCCTTAGCATTCATGTTTATGGCGTGGTGATTCCTCTGCATTTGCGATAACAGTGCTAATTGATTTTTGAATTCCGATAGAAATGTAGTTATTCGTTAATTCGTAAGAGAGCATCTACGTATGACATTCTATTTCTAGTCCACCTTTATGACTGACAGACGCTGATTATCTTAAGCGTTTCATGCGCGTTATTCATTCATAAGTGTCGTACTATCTTTGCTCTTTGCTTGTAGAATCAACGAAAGAATTCAATCGATGCGCCGTTGTATTTGCAAATTACGAAGACGCTGTTATAATGAATTTAAATCGACCAGAAGATGCTACTGTCATTGAACCATTACCTGATGAATTTGAAAGCGGAGAAGCAGCAGCAGCAGCTTTCTATCGCAATTCACTCTTCGTGTGCGGATTTGGAAACAAAAATGAAGATATTTGGAGATTAGATGCACCATCTTTTAAATGGAACAAATGTGCTTCTTTGATTCAAGGCAGATATTACCACAGCGTAGCGTGTGTTGATCATGCTTTGTATATATGCGGTGGATTGTCGAATTTTTCTGTTAAGGCACTTGACGATGTCGAAACTTACGATATATTCGTTGATAGGTGTTCAAAGGTTGGAAAGCTGGTATACGCTGTTTTTTGGTCTGGTAATTGTGTGCCATTTCAGACTTCACTTTATATCTTTGGTGGACGTGACGCCCATGGTGAAAAAGTCAGAACTGTTCAAGTATATGATACAAAGTTAAATACTTGCACTTTGCTCACAAAGCAAATGCCCAGAGCATGTGATTGGCTCAGTGGTGAATTGTGGAAAAATTATGTTATTCTACTTGGTAACGACGGAATCTTTATATACGATATTGACAAAGAAACCTGGAAAATAAGAGATAGATTCAATTTGGGAAGCCGCTATTCTGGTGTGATTGTTGATGCCGGAAAATTATTTGTCATCGGACCCGGAGCTAAGTGCTACGACGTCAGATGGATTCCATTTGCGAATATCTTGAACGATGAATTGATTGAATGGAAACATTACGCGAAATTAATACCATACATTAACAGTGAAATTGTATTTGTCTTGGGAAAATTAGAATACTCTGCGTAAAAGGCTAGGCTGTGGAAACGAATGGAAAACTAGTTGTTAACGAGATTAATTGAAGCTGAGAATGTAGAACGAAAAATTTATCGCGGTACTTAATGAACCCGAAATGAATTTCGAATATAAAATGCCGTAATAAAAATTACATTCTTTTCCACTGAGTTTTAGAGAAACGTTTTATCTTTTCACCTCACCTACTAATTTTTTTTATAGATATAGGCTTAGACCCAATTTTCACTCTCCTACAACTAATTATACGTGTCATTGGCAATAGTCGGCTGAATTTGCTTATTTTCTGTTAATTAAATAAGTTTATTTTTGTTTAGTTGTTCGGAACAGTGGCGTAGTTTGGGTTGCTAGCACCGGAAACAAAAGAGGGATTGCGCCTCCAACTTGTCCTCAAATATTCGCTGAATTTTTGTTTTAATCAATTTATCGAATTTTTGCCGAATTTTTCCATGTTAAATTCCGAGCGATGCGAAAACAGGCCACGTGCTCAAACAAAATACAAGTTTAAATGGAACAGGAAAAGGAAATACTTGGTAGTACTTCAGGCGCATTGCTAAGTCAGTCCGCTACTCTAACACGGTGTATTAATAATAGCACCCAAACCTACTTAACGAATAACCTACTGGGTTACTAAATACTCTGCATGCAGAAAGAGAAGAACACTTGCACAGCGTCATCTATAACATTAAAATCCTTCCTCTGTAATGCCTGTTACCTTCAAGCGTTCTGATTGGTGAAATCGACGTTGCGCAATCGACGTTGCGACGTTGCGCAAGAATTATCGACGTTGCGCAATCGCACGTTCTGATTGGTTACCTTCAAGCGTTCAAGCGTTCAGATTGCTTGGCTGTGTGAGAGTTCTCATTGGTTGGCTGTTTGATGTTCTCATTGGTTACCTTCAAGCGTTCTGATTGGTTGGCTGGGTGAGCGTTCTGATTTGTCGTTCTGGAATATTCGTTGCCTCGAGCGAAGCGAGCCTGCACTGCTAGCGAAGCGAGCATTGCGCGATGTGGATAGATATTAGTATTACCCTGCACTGCGAGCGAAGCGTGCGCGAGCGAAGCCAGCATCTTTCTAGTTGTTATTATTATTATTATTATTATTATTATTAGTAGTAGTAGTAGTAGTAGTAGTAGTAGTAGTAGTAGTAGTAGTAGTAGTAGTAGTAGTAGTAGTAGTATATTATTAGTATTGTAACCAATTTAATTAGAATTAATTAGAAGAGGGAGTAGTGGTGGGTGAAAAAAGGATAAGGGACATAAGATTTGTTGATGACCGGGCAATTATGGCAAACACTAACCATGGATTGCAGAGGTTGATGGACTCTCTTAACGCAACATCAAAGGATTGCGGAATGAAAATCAATTTAAGGAAGACAAAGGCAATGAAAATCAGCAGACACGGTGGAAAAATGAGAATAATAATTGATGGAGTGGAAATAGAACAGGTAGAAGAATTCTGCTATCGTGTAAGCCTGCTTGATACAAACGCCAAGTGTCATAAAGAAATAGGAGAAGAATTGCCATGGGGAAAGAAACCTTTACGAACAAAAGAGTACTACTGAGAAGGAATTTTAACCGAAATCTGAAAAAAAGATTGGTCAAAACACTGATCTAACCAGTGACACTTTATGGATCACAAACCTGGACGCTCAGAAAGAAAGACATAAATAGACTAGAGGCATTCGAAATGTGGATCTGGCGAAGAATGGAAAAAATCAGCTGGACGGAAAAGTTAACAAACGAAGAAGTCTGGGAGAGGTTAGAAGAGAAGAAAAGCCTAATTAACACTATTCGTACAAGACAAAAGAAGTGGATAGGCCATGTTCTGAGAGAAGAAACAAACCTACTAAGAGAAGTACTAGAAGGAAAGATGAACGGGAAAGCACAAGGGCGACCTTGAGAACACATGTTCTTGACATGCAGGTGCTATTGATTGTGAGAAATATGGCGAGTTATTAAAATGCAAAGTGTGCTTGTTTAGTTATGGTGCACTCTAATGGCGCGTGAATTTGTAACCTATACAGTGTAAGGAAGTGACTTGTTAATTTGAGGCTCTTCAGTTTATATTGGTGACATCAGTTGGTAGCAGTTGATGTGCTTCGATTTCATTAAATTGCAGGTTGATTTCGAAATGTCCTACAGTTCATAAAGTTAAATGTCGACTTTGTTAAGTATTGAAAAGGGTAAAATACGTTCGATTTAATGAAAATATCTTGTATCATGTGACGTCACATTTCTGGAATCCCCTTACTTCGTCGTCACACATAGTCACCAATGTTTGAACCCTCTTCCTCTAAACGCGTGACGTCATTTATGGACAGCTCCCTAACGCTTTTTAAAACTTGTCTGTATAGATCAGAAGAAAAGAAAGAAAAAGAAGAAGAATGGAGAAGAAGAAGAGGAAGAGGAAGAGGAAGAGGAAGAAGAAGAAGAAGACCAGCCGCTGTAATACAACTAGGCATGTAGAATCTGTTGGCAATCACCTAAGCAGGACCTGTCGCCCCGTCCTCCTTTTGGCTGCGCCAATGGCTTTCACACAATATTCTACTGTAAACGAATGTGTACTCTGTATTGTCTAGTTTCGCGAATGTCTTTAGCTCGACTCCCTATGTCTCTTTCTTTTGTGGTCCGTTATTCTTCATGCTTCGAAGCATATGGCGTCGTATGCGTCAGAATAGCCGTATACGCCTATGTTTGCGATACAATACAATAAAATACAAGATCGCTTTATAAAATCAACCTTGGCAAAACGCAAGATCAAAACATAACACATAATAATACACATAAAAATATACCTTGCGTATCAAATAAAAATCAAATTTATTGGAAATTAAACTTATTTTGACATCTACAGCACGTTCTGAATATAATGATCATGTAATAAAGTTTTTATCAATCAAATTACCAGGCCCAAACCTGGTGATGAATTTCCAATTTGTGTCCTCGAGGTCTAAGATTTTAGTTCTGTTGAGAGGTTACTTTAAGTGAAAACAATTTCCGTAGGATTTGTAGATCGTTGTCTTCAATAATTATTGCCTGGAAAAATTGTGGTCTAGTAACTCTAGTTTTGCCGTCTTCAAAGTTCGGAATGGAATTAGAACAAAGATTTATTTTACATTTTTAACAGAATATTTCGATTATTATTTGCTTATCTCTAGCATAAAGAAAGCCTTTCCAAGCAGGAGAGGCATATGTACTGTAAATTTGGATCTCACTATTGTATTGAATATTCTATGAAGGGATTCACTACTCATTCATTGTGCTCTACGAGTACTCAGTATATGCAAAGATTGAGCACCTCTTAGAGGAGTGTTTCTGTTGTATTTGCTGATACTGAAAATTTATTATTACAGTAATAATTGCTATCAATAAAAGTACTAGTGAAGTTACTCTTATTATATCTAGCATCTCAGGAATAGTGGCAATTATTAATTTATTTTTAGGTTTTCTACTGTCAGTGAAAATAGTTTCTTTAGTTTTAGTAGAATTTGTGCAAAGATTATTGTTCATAATCCAACTTTTAAAGTTCAACAATTCTTCATGCCTATTGGCATATCTTCTACCTGGTATAACCAAGTACGTGTGTATCATAAATCAAGCCTGTATCGCAACAAAGGCATCTCAAAGAGGAAGGCGAGGGAGAGGGGAAAGAGGGCTTTCTCTGAGTCATTTTTCATTCTTAGAAGTTAGAAACACATTGCGTCGTTTGCGCAACATAGCTACGCCTATGTTTGCAATAATAGAGTCTCATAAAAAGGTGGAGAGAGGGGAAGGAGGAATTTATCTGAGTCATTCTTCATGCTTCGAATTAAGCATAATAACACCCAAAGCTCGATCATACGTATCATACGTATTATATTTTTTGCATCATACGCACGCATTTTAACGTATGACCCGTTATCATACGCGCTATCATACGTGAGCAAAAATACCTTAGGTCTACATAGCCATGAAATTGCGTCAATTACCGCAGTCTGCAAACCATTTACCTCCACACAGAAATTAAAAGGGGATCAAGTGTTAACGAAGTGAATTTTTGGAACAGTTACAGTGACGTAGCAAATTATAAGTAGCCGAGCAGGCTTATAAAATACGCGTATCATACGCGTATTTTATTTTTCAATTCCTACGCACGTATTTTAACGTATGTTATTTTGTCTTGCGCGTATGATCGAGCACTGATAACACCTACACGTATTCAGGTATTTGTTTATCTATGTAAAAACTTGCGATGGTTCTTTCACTCAAGAAATCATGCCACCAAACATCTTTTCAACCAATTAACAAATATTAGATGCATTACTTTTTTAATCAACAGACTGGTAGTCCTTTGATGTATTGTAAATCAGTTAAGTTTTTTCATTCTATATACATGTAAATATATTCATTGAAAAATCAGTCTATTAACGTAGCCTATATCAATTCAGAATTTTCCACAGTTTATACATTCAGCTTAAAATCTTAACACTTGTTGCTAGGGCACAATACGTCATTCGCTAAGTGAAAATCATTAGTGCGTGGCGAGTCTCAAGCCCTGAACAGTGTTTACTGCAAACTGCAGAATGAGCTGACCTATCAGATCATCCTCTATGTTAAATTCTTATGTAGGCGTAAAGGCCTAATAGGCATACAAAGGGTGTATGGCTGTTATGTTTCTAGCTATAAAGTATTGCTGTTATGTTTCTAGCTATAAAACAAAGTTCTAGTTGAAGAAGTTAACAACGTTGGCATTTTGACAACATCTTCTATCGAAAGAAACTTTACGAAGAACAGCTGTTTTTGCAGAGCTACACACAATGGCAGGTAAGCTCAAGCGAAGTCTAAGTATCAACTGCTTTATACTCATCTAATGTAAGTCTGCATAAATCCTTTCTAGGAAATCTGAACCACTTTAAACCGTGTTATGCGTGTTATGTTATACAGTATATTATATTGTCACCTCAGTGATCTCATCTCTAACCTCACATAAATATTTTGGATCCAGACATGCCTGGACTTTTGTTTTCAATAGATTTAGGCATTTTGTAGTATGCATCCCCATTTGCATATTATTTCTGAAAATATATCCCCCAGGAAATAATTTTGTCGTTTTTCGCTCTGCGAATACCGATCCAAAGTAGTCATTCAATATTATTCGATTGCACTACACTCTTACTATATGCCGGGAAACTTTAAGGTACAACTATTGCGCAATTAGCCTATATGCATTACAGCTTATGTACTATTATTGGTTACAGGTCGTGGGACAGCGGTGTTCGTATTAATTACGAGTAAGTTACTATGCACAATATATTATCTTTTAGTCATATTTGGACTACACATACAAAGCTTTTGTGCCTTAAGTTTAGTTAGGTCTTTGTAAAGTCAATCAGGTATAAGCTTATTATTATTATTAGCGCATGAAAACATACTAACATTCTATGGATTTCCTCTATTTAACAGGGTATCAATAATAAACATTTGTCAATAATATGTCATCAGCTCAAATTCCGATACTACAATAAAGATATTGCAAAATTGTAGATAACATTCTTGTTTTCATATAAATATTTCAGTCCTGGTTTGCTGGCGCAAAAGCGCTGTCGACGGTGGAGGGCCACCAGGGCCACCAGGGCCACCAGGGCCTACAGGACCTCGGGAGCCTTCTGCACCTATATGTCCTCCAGGTCCTGCACCTCAAGGACCTCCAGGTCCTCCTGGACCTCCAGGCCCTCCTGGACCTCCAGGTCCTGATAGATCTTCGGCGCCTCCTGCGCCTCAATGTCCTCCGGGACCTGCTGCACCTCCAGGTCCTCCAGGACCTCCAGGACCTCCAGGGCCTCCAGGATCTTCGGCGCCTCCTGCACCTCAATGTCCTCCTGGACCTCCAGCACCTCCAGGCCCTCCTGGACCTCCAGGGCCTCCAGGACCCTCGGCGCCTCCTGCGCCTCAATGTCCTCAATGTCCTCCTGGACCTGCAGGTCCTCCTGGAGTTCCAGGTCCAATTGGACCTCGAGGTCCTGCTGGAGTTCCTGGAGGAGTCAAATGAGGCAAGGATTGGCTTTCCTGGATCTGACGCCGTTAATGATGGTCATTTACCAGCTGTGTCTGTCAATTGACTGTCTGACACTGATGAAACCATTTGAGAAGGTAAATACGCTGTAATTCCAATTAATGGGATCGTAGTAACTCTCAGTTGCAACATTTCATGGACAGTTTCATTTATAAACGTTTATGGACACTGCCAATGGCATCGGAATTGTGTCTTGCACGGATAATTTTCTGCCGAGCATCTCATCTCACACTAATATCAGGGTCATTAAGTGCTGCTAAGAGAACATTTCAGGAAATGCAAAGCACCTGCTTCTCAATAGCATCACGAATTCTGCCATCAGTCAATCTCACGCCATGCATAAACAAAGAAGCTTCTGACTGCAAATACTTCTCAATTCTGAGACCTTCAATTCGTTTGTCGATGCCTTATAGTACTGTAGATGCGCACTCAACTTCTTACAAATTTTCAAGATTTCTTGGCCTTCCAGGGGAAAACTTTTCCACCTAATGACACTAGGTGTTTATATTCCCCCTTCCCCCCATCTTCCAGTTTACGTTAATGGAAACCAGAAGAGCAGTTTGTAAGGCGTTTCGCGTTACCGATTTTCATTTGGGCAAAGATGTCACATAAAAGTTATGTTAAGTTACGTATCTAAGATGAGAAATATTGACCTTCAACATTTAATTCTTTTATTATTCCTGGACAATTTATATAGCGCTGCAGTATAGTTAAATACCAAATCAAAAGCACTTTAACAACGCTGGCATGTCAATGAAGGTCCGGAGGTGGCGATTTTAAAAATCCGCTCGGATGGAAGAAAGAACTCGTCGCCGTGTAGAAATCCGGTGCTAAGTCCTTTAGAAGCGGTCCTTCACAGGAAAATTTTAGCCACATTGACAGGTCAACGAGAAACGGAAGATGATGTTAAGGGGCCGCGAGTTGGTAACAGTTCTTCACACGGTAACAGCCGCAGTGAAATCCGAAGAAGCGGTCTTCCGTTCGTCGCCGAAATCGGGGAATGTAACAAAAATATTGTGCTTCATGTCAACTTTACATTGAGGTTGCATGGTTCATATTTAGGAATTTATGCTCATAATTCCCAGGCAATCCGGTGGAGGGGAGCACATGCCCAGGAGCCCGGTGATCTGTATCGGACCGGGACGGGTCCGCAACAAAGTTGTTGCATGCGCTATTACTTGTTATTATCTTATTATTATGAACGCTGTGAGCAGTGGCGTAGCCAGGACTTCCGGAAGAGGGGGTGGTTGTTTTGGTCATGACCAACTCCCAAAATTGCTTGACGAGCAGAAAAAAGGTCATCACCACACTTTTAACTTCCGAATGTGCCGACAAGCAACAGAATGTCGTCGATAGCCGCCAAGGGTGGTGGGGTGGTTGAACCCCAAAATCACCTAAAAAATTAAAAATGCAAGGAATCACATGAAAAAAATGTCGTCCAAGGGATGGGGTTTAACCCCCAAAACTTCCCCTTGGCTACGCCACTGGCTGTGAGCGTGCCACGGGGGCAGGGAGGCCTGGGACCCACTGAAAGCAGTTATCGCTCATCGTTTAACGCTTTAAAAAGTCTGACAAAAAGGTCATCAGAACTTTATTATAATTGATTTGAATATTTTCGGAAAATTTGGAAAATCGTTCTGAACCTTTTGAGGACGTTATAAGCGCTTCTGCTAACATCATTTAAAAAATTAGTGATGACTATTTTGCTATGTTGTTTTAGGGATGACAAGTGATTCAAAAGATAGCATCTGTTATGACGAATTCCTCCGAATTCTGATGATCTCGAGATCAATTCGTTGGAATCAAAGTTCATATCATAGGATTTTTTACGCATATTGAGTTTTAAAACTCTGTTGTAACATATTTGGTTGATTGTAATATTTCAAAGTTAAGATTTGGTTGATGCCAGATTTGTAGTTTATTTCACACATGTATCTAATTTCTGTTAAAAAATTTTATGTGATCACTGTAAATTGAACGTTGAGTTGATATATGATTTTGAAAGAATTATGAATCCAACTTACATTTTTGACAATACATATTTAGATAGAAAATTTTTGGAATAAGTTTCGGTTGTTATTATCATTAATATATGATTATTTTCTGTAATTAAAAATATTAATTCTTCGAATATTGAAACTTGTGGCTGCTGCATATGTTTTGCATATGTTGTGTTTGAGTAGTGACTGCGCTTAACAATATTTAGCATAGTCTTGAATTTGACAAATGAGTCTTGGCTCCAGAGAATTTTGTTTGCAGATTGCTAATTCAGGAAATTGGATCCCTTTTTGACGAATGGACGTTTTCAACTTGTCAAATACTCTTGATTAGTGATTTCAAGTCACGCTTCTCGAGAAAGCATTTTTATTTAGTTATACGACAAACTCTTGTTCAACACTGTGAGAGCATAAAACCGGTGACTGGCGCCATATTAGAAGCCATGTTATAACCAACCAGAATGAGCAAAGTCTTCATTATTATTATTATTATTATTATTATTATTATTATTATTATTATTATTATTATAGATGATATTATAGATGTTATTATTATTATTATTATTATTATTATTATTATTATTATTATTATTATTATTATAGATGTGATAACAACAAAAGCAGATCACCTACAAATATTAACCAATGAAATAAGCAAGGCCGGAGAAGAAGTGGGGCTAAAAATAAATATATAGAAACCGAAAGCAATGGTCACGGGGAACAAGAAGGGGAAAGTTAATCTAAAACTAAAGGAGGAAATAATAGAACAAGTACCAACATTCGTATACCTAGAATCAGTACTGACAGAAGATGGCCTAAGTTAAGAAGACATAATAAGGAGAATTGGACTAGCAAGTGCAGCATTTGGAAAACTTCAGAAGATATGGAAAGACAAACAAATATCACTGAAAACAAAACTAAAGCTATATAATACACTGATCAAACCAATACTATTATATGGATCAGAATGCTGGACCATAAAGAAGAAAGACGAAAGAAGATTAACGACTGCAGAAACGAACTGGTTAAGAGGAATAGCAGGAGTCAGCAGAAGACAAAGAATAAGAAATGAAACGATCAGAGAAAAGACAGAGCAAAAAGAAACGATACTCGAATCAATACAGAAACGAAGACTGAAATGGTTTGGTCATGTTGAAAGAATGAAGGAAGAAAGACTACCAAAGAAAGCACTATGCACCTATGTTGAAGGGAAAAGGAGAAAAGGAAGACCAAGAAAAACATGGATAGAAAACTTAAAAGAGGATGCAGAAGAAATGCAAATGAACTTCATCCAATTGACCAGAGCAGCAAGAGACAGACAGAAGTGGAAGGAACTCGTTCAGACCCATCGTCCAACCCAATAGGGAAAGACGGAAGGAAAGAAAGATTATTATTATTATTATTATTATTATTATTATTATTATTATTATTATTATTATTATTATTATTATCTACGACAATTTATATAGCGCAGTAACATAACTGGAGTTAAAGTCAAGAGCGCTTTACAAAGAAGTCACTTATAAGATATGTTAAATACAATGTGTCTTTAGGAGCTTCTCAAAACAGCCAACGGAATTTGCATTAATCACATCGCTCGGCGGCGAGTTCCACAGGGCTGGGATCATGAAATACGTATAAATACGCGTACGGTAAAAGTTCCGGACGTTAGAAAACGTTGTCTAAAATATTGAACTGAATTGTTAAATTGTATTTGGAAATATCTACTTGTTATTTATTCAGCAGTGTAAACCTAATTCGACGCTGGCACAGAAAGCAAGTATTCTCAATATGAATCTTTTATAATATTCCATATCTTACAGCTGTACATGTACAGTATATTCATATTCATAGAGAAAACTGCAGCTACCATAAATTCATGTACCGAATACTTTCTACATGTATTTCAATTCTTCGCTCTTCCGAATTTTTCCGTTGCAGCCAGAATCTCTAGATCTTTTGGTGCTATTATTTTGATCTCTTTCATACTTTCGATGTAATAGGTCATGCTCCTAGATAGGCAGTAGGAACGTAAGTACATAGGTATGTACAGTTTCTACATTATCTAACTCAATTTTACATTTATTTTAATGCCAGAATTGTCCTAATTGCTTTTGTGTTACATTATAATTTGCCACACAGAGAACAAAGTCTTTGTATTCGGCATCGATGACGGCGTTTCACTAACAAATGATATTATCAAAATCATAATATATGACGTCATGACGAGGAGCTATTCGGACACAGGATTCAGGGCTCTGTTTAAATTAGCGTTTTAAAACAGTTCTTTTTTTAAATTCCTGGAATATAATTCATGTTGTTCGGTGGCCCTGGAGTCAGTGATCTTGGGGATTAATTTCACCATTCGTGGAACCCCATGCTTACGTTTGTTTCTGCAGTTGAAAGGGGACTAGCACTGAGAGGTCGTATTTTTTGAATTATTAACTTTAACGCTCGGCCTGAATGCTGGTATTTAACCGTCATCTGTGACGTTATAATGGAGTCCGTTATTATTGAAAACAACGATCTTCCTCGAACGACGCGAAAAGCGAGCGGTGTATGCAGTCATTGCTTTGTACAAAGACAATTGCACATCCGAGATGGAACCGTTCACGAACACGGCCCTCGAAACAATCGCTGCCCAGGATCTCACCTTCCTCCGCTCACCGCCGCAGTTGACCCTTCCCAAGTTTATCAGATTACTGATCGTCGAAATCAACTGACCATTCCTGAATCCAACACAATATCCGACTCTCTGAATCATCCGGACCCACAAGTCCGCGTGATTAAGCATATTCCGAAATCAGCTCTTTTCGCTTGTTCTAGTAAATTGACTGATATTCTCGGATCAATTGCTGCACATCCCGAAAATCAAGAACTTTGGCGGGCTCTTTTAGGATTCGCGACAACTTTCCTTCGTCAGCCGAGCCGTGCGGGACGCAACCGTAAGTTGTCTCAGATCATTAAAAGTCGATTGAACCAAAGCTCGATCATACAGGAAATCGACACCGCGAAACCTACAAAGCCTCATTGCTTTAAGCCTAAACCGAAATCTCCCGATGAAAGGCTAATCGCTGCGGTTACTGCCAAACTGGAGGACGGAAATATTCGCGCCGCCACTCGCATTCTCTGCGACAACGATCACCCGATCGAACCGAATGCAGGCTCTTTCGCCGCATTACTGGAAAAACACCCTTCGAATACATACCAAGAAGAAATGAGGCGCCTACCGACTCCGACCGCAATTACCACCTGCCTAAAAGTCACTGTTCATGACGTTGAACAGGCAATCAACTCTTTTCCTAAAGGCTCTGCAGGTGGACCGGATGGCTTCCGACCTCAACATCTGGTCGAACTGGTGAAAAACAAAGAGTCGTCGGCGGAACTGCTGAGGGCCCTAACCGATTGTACCAACGTCATCTTGTCCGGAAAATGCCCTCAACAGGTAATACCTATTATTTTTTGGAGGCAACCTGATAGCCTTGTCTAAGAAAACTGGCGGATTAAGACCTATTGCTATCGGTTACATCTGGCGTCGTCTGGTTGCGAAATGCGCCAACCGATATGCAGTTAGCAAGCTGGCTCCAGACCTTATTCCAATTCAGATCGGAGTGGGATGCCCAGGTGGATGCGAGGCTGCAGTTCACGCCGCTCGCACATTCATTACGAATATGCATCATGACCAGTTATTTGTTAAACTAGACTTCGCTAACGCCTTCAACAGCGTTAGACGGGACGTGATGCTGAGATCGGTCTACGAACATATTCCTGAGCTTTACCCTTCATACACCAAAGCTACGCTTACCCTTCTATTCTCCAATTTGGTCCGTTTGCAATAAGGTCAGAAATGGGGCCTCAGCAAGGAGACCCATTAGGACCGCTACTTTTCTGTCTTCCTCTGCAGCCAACTCTACGTTCCCTCCATTCGCAGTTGAAGATTGATATCTAGACGACCTGACGCTCGGAGGGTCACAGGAAGCAGTAATGAACGATCTTAGCAAAATCATCGAACTCGAGGCTAGCTTGGGGATCAGCCTCAACCGACGCAAGTGCGAAATCTATGGTGAATCTTCTGTTGTCAGCGACGCTTTCGGCGATTTCAGACGCGTCGAGTTTGGCTCTTTGGAATTACTCGGTGCACCACTTTTCAAAGGATCGGCACTCGATGAATCGCTCAGAAAACAATGCGCTACACTCGAAGATGCAATTAAGCGACTCTGCTGTCTTCCTACACAACATGCGATTATTCTCCTCAGATCATCATTTGGAGCACCTAAACTTACCCATCTGTTAAGATGCTCTCCGTGCAGCGAACACCCGCTCCTCGAAGTTAATAAAATCATGCGCACCGGTATTCAGAATATCTTGAACGCAGTGGCTCCAGGCAACTCTACCAATCCGCGAGGGTGGACTTGGATTTCGTGCGGTGTCGACGCTGGCTCCTTATGCTTACCTAGCTTCAGCCGCGTCAAGAGTCGGCCATCCTCGGGACAGGATCCACTCATATCGCAGCTGATCATCCAGATCAAAGCACCCTCCTCATTATTTTAATCTCTACCAACATCACAAAAAGCGTGGAAGGACCCGCAATAGAATCAACACGCAAACAAATTGGGATCGAGCCAGGCTTACCGCAGTCGCTGCCCCCACATGGGAGATTGGCTGCAGAGCTTCCTGCGGCCTATTTCTGGACAACTGGAAGTGGCGGTTGGTCTCCGACAGGTCTTAATATCTGTGCGCCACATAAATGTCAGTGCGGAGAAATCGTCGATCCACGCGGACAACACGGCTTTGTCTGCAGACTGTCCGCCGGCCGTTCTATCAGACATTGCACATTGAACGACATCATTTGGCAGGCTCTTCAAAAAGCCGGTGTCCCGAGCACGAAAGAACCGCTGGTCTCCTTCGATTGGAAAGAGACCAGATGGAGCCACTCTCATTCCTTGGGCCAGTGGCGTTTCACATCTGTCCACACCTGCGCCAAATCCTACTTGTATCTGACCTCAAACTCTCTCGGGGCCGCAGCGGAAAATGCAGCAACACGCAAGCATCACAAATCCGGCCTTCCCGTCTCATACAAATTTATTCCGATTGCATTTTGAAACTATGGGACCACTCAACGCAGAAAGCGAGTTCATCGCCGAAATTGGTCGTCGAATTGCTTGCGTTACAGGATTCGAGAGAGGCATTCTACTTGTTCCAGCGTCTCTCAGCCTGCACACAGCGATTCAATAACGTAGCTTTTAAAGGAACCTTTTCATCGAAAACCAAAAACCTGCCAGAGCTGCATTCGTTCAAGATTATGACCGACGTCGAGACGAACGACGTCGAGACGAACGACGTCGAAACCGAACTTTTCATCGTCGACGACAAAACCGCTCGACAGAAGAAGAAAAACCAGGATTGAAAACGACATTAGGTGAGCCAGAAATGCCGAATGAGACACGAATGAATCTCCACCTGAAAAATCCTGAGGAATGGACTGAAGATGAAAAAGACGAAAAGTCTCGCTTTGGAAAAAACATCAAGAAGAAAATGAATCGGAAGAAAACGCCAAACGGGAAAACCAGAGCAAACTGGTCCATACCATTTATCGACCTGTTGCCTGATGGAGATCCGGTTGGAGAAATACAGGATCATGACGTCGGCGCCGGATGGCTAAAGATATATTTACGTCGGAAGAGGCTAGAGAGCTCGCGATCGAGTTCAGAACGACACGTACAAGGAGGAGGATAGCTGCAGAGGTTCAGACAGACGAGAAAAACACAGACGATTTTTAATCCAGGACCGAAGCTGATTGATCTCTGCGAGACTCTGGAAGGCATCACCCGAAAGCTGATAAAAGAAGACGGTCTCCGTGCCGGTTTGGCCTTCCTAATGGACGTTTCCATTAACAATTATGCTGCGCATTACAATCCTAACAACGGTGACATGACGGTATTCCAGCATGACGATTTGATGAAGGTCGACTTTGGAATCCACTTCAACGGCCGGGTCATTGATTGCGCTTTTAAGGTGACATTCAATTCACGATACGATCCGCTTCTTGCCGCGAGGAAGGATGCGACAAACACGGGGATCCGTGAGCGCAGGATCTACGTGCGTATCAGCGACGTCGGAGAGGCCATCCGGGAAGTCATAGAATCCAATGAGGTTGAATTGGACGGAAAGATGTACCCAGTGAAGAGCATACATAACCTGAGCGATCACTCGATGGCGCCGTTCAGGATCCAAGTCGGTAAGACGGTTCCGATCGTCAAGGGAGGTGACACGACCAGGGCGGAAGAAGGTGAGTTCCTTGCCTTCGAGACCTTCGGAAGCACCGGAAAGGTTCACGTTCACGTCGTCATGGAGACGTCTCATTACAAGAAGAACTATGAAGCCGGTCATGTTCCGACCCGAGTGACGAAATCGATGCAGCTTTTCGGAGTGATCGACAAGCATTTCGGCACGCTTGCGTTCTGCCGTCGGTGGCTCGATCGTCTGGATCAGACCAAGTTTCTGATGGTGCTGAAGAATCTGTGCGACATGGGAATCGTCGATCCGTATCCTCCACTCTGCGACATCAAGGGTGGCTGCTACACCGCTCAGTACGAGCATACTCTCCACTTACGACCGACCTGCAAAGAGGCTGGGAAGACAGCAAAGCACTCAAAAAAACCACCTGTAGCTTCAAAGAAGAAGCCTCAGTCACGGGTTGAAAAAACAGTAGCTGAAGCCAAAGCTGCATTTGTTGACATTGATCTGTCGGAGGGAAGGAGTCTGAGGAAGCGGACAGCTGCTCCACCCAGCAATGCTCCAAAGACATCAACGAAAGCTGTCACGAAGAGACAGGCAGCAGGGCCTAAGAAAGCAAAGGGCTCTCAGGACACGAAGGACAGCAAGACTTCTGCTGTCAAGTCCGAATAGCAGATCTATCATAATCCTTATTATATATAATTATTATGTAAACAATCGTATGTTACAGTTTTGGTATTATCAAAATTAATTTGAATCGATCAGAAGACGTTTCCAAAACACAAAAAATGCGATTTGCGCTCCTGCGCGGATCAGCAGCTGCCGTTCATTGCAATTTAATCTTCGTAACGGGAATCGGAAAAGAATGGGATGAAATCTGGAGATACGATGCAACATCTCCCAAGTTGGACCTCGGCAGAAAATTTCACAGTGTGGCGTTTGTTGATCACGTTTTGTATATTTGCGGTGGAATTCTGCATCTAACTCGAGAAAGCTATGGCGACGTTGTAGCTTATGATACACATAAGGATCAGTGCGTCACTGTTGGTAAACTGACCTTTGCTGTCTACTGTTCTGGGAATTGTGTTCCGTTTAAATCGTCACTCTATATCTTTGGCGGAATTGACGCTAGTTACAAAATAGTCAACAAAGTCCAAGTGTATAACACAAATTTGAATACCTGTACTCTGCTTTCAGAGCCAATGCCTATAGTTCAGTGCCTTCTTCCAGCTGCACTATGGAAAGATACTGTCATTCTTCTTGGCTACGATTGTTGCATTATATACAATTTTGAGACAACGGCTTGGAAAATGAGACATCGTTTTAAGACTGACGTATTTTATTTTGGTTTGATTATCAGTAATGGATTAGTATTTGTCATCGGAGGCGGCGATAAAAATGAGGACGCAAATGGAAACGAAAAGTGGATTTGTCGAGACGATGTGAGATGTATTCCAGTTGCTAATATCTTGAAGAATAAACCGATTGATTGGAAACACCATGCTACATTACCAAAGCCGTCATTGGTGTATGCCTTTGGAGGAGTCGATTTCGGTTTAAAATAACAGGAACCTTATGCATTTAGAAGTGTTCATGCTCCAAGCCAACAAACAGCATATGAGCACGTCGAGCCGCGTCTCTGGCACTTTAGCGTAGGCCGAATCAATTATATCAAGGCGACTATACATTGTACGCTGTCTTAGTCTGGCAATTAAATTAATGGGTAAATTGGTAATTAATACATCAATTATCTATTACTTATTTACTTAACTTTGTTTAATGTTATAATTAATTATAATTATTCTTTACTTTGTTACTTGTTTATCTAAACATTCTAGGATTCTGATCCAAAGTTGTTGACATTACTTATTATTATATTATATTATATTATACAACGTAGAGATTTATGTGGCAACTAATACAGTGACTGCGTGGACACATTACAAATTAATTACTTAGGATGGAAAACAATGTATCATTAGTATTTATTTTATAACACGGTTTTCAGTGTTTCTATTGATTATGGCCCTATTATGTTCGCATATTATTATGGACTCTTTTGAGTTATGTGTAACCACTGTTGAGTTTAAATAAATGCAAATGTAAAAAATAGACTGAAGACGAAGAAATGTTTGAAAATATTTTATTGTTTTTCGTCCTGATTGTCAGATTAGGCGCTATATGATATCAAACTATTGCATCTTAGAAATTACCGATAGTAGTCGATGGATCAAGTTTCCTCGAACAACTCACTGCCATTTGATCTCTTACGCTTTAATTAAAATATGAATTTGAATAATCTCCTGGATGACGACTTCTCTTACGAAGAGCTGCTCAGAAGCTCTGTCATAAGATGCTCGTTGGGCATTACTTACCTGTAAATGTACATCCCTGTCTAAAATATATACAATAGGTGAACGGGCAATTCGGAGTCGGACAATTCGAGCAGGACAATTCGGAGCCAAAAGAAAAGTGTCATAGAATTAAGAATTTACTAGAATTAACTAGAATTAACGCAACGAATGTCATATAAAGTTGTAAAACTGTTTCAAAATATGTCGATAAAGTTATACAACCTGTTTTTAATTTATTGCAATTGTTGTTCGTGTCCAAAAATAATGATACTGAGCATCTTGTATTGAAGTTCGATGAATGATAATGTTAATTCAATAAATTGATGGTTATGGCTACATCCACATTTTAAGTACTCGATTGCATTTCGGTTTTCGTAATCTAGCACAACAGTCTGCAACCGAGGGCACCGACAATTGTTATCACCCAACCGTCGGGGCGAAATTAGCATTTACAGTATTTGAACTCATTAAAACTTTGCTCCGAATGGTGTCAACAAATTAAATTTTTTTCAACAGATCAGTTGCAACTCCACAAGTTAGCTATCAATAGAACAATCTTATAGAAGTGATCCAAGTGACGAGGCTTATGCCGTAGTGAAAAGAACAGATCTCAGCAGTGCTCAATTCCTACACAATTTTAAAGATGTGTTTCATTATACATTTTGATTCAGTTATTTGTAAAGCATGCACACAATTGCGAAAGACGGTCGCAAAGGCAGATTTCGTGACGTCTAGGCGAAGATGACTCCAACCTGGTGATGTAGCCATTTGTAAATTTTATGAGGTCTTAAACCGTTGAGGTTGTTGGTTTTATGATCATACTGAGTCACTACAAATGTTAAACAGTCTTAGAAGAGTTGATTTTACAAGCATGCAATTTAATTACAGGCACATAAGAGCGTTTTGAATGCTGCAATAAATTTCCCTGGTCACCGAGACGCAAGATACTTGTATGTTAACAATGTTAACAAGGCGGCCTTTAAATGCTCTTGCCATTAGTTATCTTGAACAGTAATTTTCACTTGGTTGATTTTTTATACGGTATAAATTTGCCAGGTAGATCCAATGTGGTAGACCAATTATATCATTTTCGGTTATTATTATTATTATTATTATTATTATTATTATTATTATTATTATTATTATTATTATTATTACTACTACTACTACTACTACTATTACTACTACTACTACTATTACTACTACTACTACTACTACTACTACTACTACTACTACTATCAGACAATTTCTTCAGCGCAATAGACAAGACTAAGGTCCAAGATAAGAGCGCTTAACAAGTGGAGTCAAAACCTATCTTATCGATGTATTCTATGTCTTTGTATGAAATGAGTATGGGAATATAGTACTGTAAGTTCGGAGAAGTGAGGAAAAATTACAGAGAGATTCAGAGATACCTAGAAGAAGAAGAAGAAGAAGAAGAAGAAGAAGAAGAAGAAGAAGAAGAAGAAGAAGAAGAAGAAGAATCATTTATTTCTCAATGACATCAAAATAATAATACGAACAATGAATTCAATTACATCAAAAGTAATGCTAACTTAACTAATAACTAATGACTTAATTAATATTATCAGAGTCAATATATATATATATATGTATATATATATATAAATTTAATAATTTAAAATAATAAAAAAAAACAATTATTATAAACCAATCAAAAAATTGGGCGGGAAGTTAGTAGAGTGGTAACAGCGTTGGACAGTGGAGCAGAAGGTCGCGGGTTCAACTCCCGCGGGAGCCCTAAGGTCGACTCAGCCTTCTTTCGCCATCTGGCGATGGCAAATGAGTAGCGGATTAATCCGCGAAGTAAACAGGCGCGTTGCACGAGAACACTGGCCCCGTATCATGTAACCTTGCACCAGTCGCCTGGCTGAGGGCCTTGGTAACGGAGATCAGCGCCGCCCTATGAGCCTTGAGTGCTCGGGAAGGACTTTACTTTTTTACTTTACTTTAATCAAAAAATTGACTTAATCCAAATCGACTAAGTCTAAACAGACTCTATTGCATAGAGACTTTGATTGATATAGATAGATGACATTTGGAGTGATGATAACAAATTAATCAATGTCACAGAACATAAATAATATTATTGAGAAAAGGGTTGGCCTAAGGGAATAAACCCCGTATGATGGCCAACCTTAGGTATTTAAGTAATTTATATAAGGTATTACATAAATAGGAGTTAATAACGAATGGAAGAATACATATGAGGTGACTACAGTAGACTTGATGCTTTTATATAGTTATTTAGTGAAATAGAATAAGGTTAGTAAAATTAAGATAATTTTATTTAGAGGGAAATAGGAATCTATAGTGTTTATTTAATAAATGTTCTATGTTGAGAAAACTTAAGTTTGAAGTGTTATTAGATAGTTTTTTAAACAATGCTTAAAAGTAGTTAATTTATTCAAATTTTTTATTTCTAAAGGAAGACTGTTCCAGACTCTAGGTCCAGCAAATTTAATAGTGAATAATCTAGTATTAGTTGAAGCATATTGGAGATAGATATTTTCCTTGTTTCTAAGACTAAGATCTAAAACCTAAAATCTAATCTAATGATTCTAATCTTAAGCTTCTATCAGGCCACTTAATAGTGTATATAAATTAAAGTGACCGTTACTTGAAACATTTTATTCTGTATTTTAGCCGTGCCCTGGCTGTGTGAAAGATGATTGAAATGCATTAGACAAACTCTGCCTTTAAATGTCGCTGAATTTAATAGTGCATGGATTCACGCTTTCGATCAGCGATTGCTCTCTAACGTGCATCATTATAGGCCTACTGAACCAGTCAGCAATATACAATCCTTTGACTCTTTTTTTATTCTTCCATTGATGTCCTTGAGACATCCATGCTCCACAATGCCTGAAGCGGCTGGTCCAACATGGCCACAAATATTCATACTTTCAATATTGAACTCCGTGCCTTGATATTGGGCTGTTGGCATTACAGTTTGGACTAATATTGTTAATATTATTCTACTCGGTTTTACTAGGCTTATGCTTTGTTGTCATTGCACACACGAGACCATTCGCGAGTATGGCTTTTGTTAGCGCAAGTAGGTAGTTCTGATTGCAAGATGTATCCACGTTTAGTCGTCTCATTTGGATACAATATATGAAGCCCTTCAAAATATTTGAGTTTGGGCCCAACATATACGCAGAGATGCAGTTCTTTGTAATTAAATTGATTTTATGATGTGCTCTAAACTTCTCGTGTCCGGTGATATCCGGCAATTACTGGTTCAAACTTTTCGGCTACATCGACTAACGTTGTCAAGTGTGCCTAATCAGCACTATGCAGCGGCATGCTTGGTTCTCTCGCCTTTGAATCAATAGATGACATCATGTTGAAAACACTAGAAAGCTGTTTGCAGATTCTACGAGACCCTAATTGTATTTGTGAGTAGGCCTAAATCAGCTAATAAAAATGTCGAGCTGTCCTTTTAATTAATATTGACTCTAAATTCATTTCATTTTATTATAGGCACTTGTGATAGCCATAAAAATGCGTAGTTACTTCAACAAACGTTTGGAGCTTCTGTACGAGTATCAGGATGTCGTTTTCAGTTTACATATACAGTATGCAAGTCGTCAAAGTTTGCAGGGTCAGATTCCCTCGGTCAGATTCCCTCACAGTTTAGAGTTAATACGTGTATTTAATCAGATTAATAATGGCTACTAATCTAGTTCCAAGTTCGAATGATTCGGAGATACAATGTGACATCTGTCAGCAAATTGACATTGACGACAACAATATCCCAACAGCAACCCACTATTGCATTGAGTGCAATGAAAATCACTGTTCCAAATGCAGTGAATTTCATAGGAGGCTAAATGCCTCCAAGCATCATAAAATTGTGAACATAAGTGACAAATTGAAGAGAAGATTCGACGCACAGGAATTCTTGAAAGAAGGTAAGTTACCTGAATCTAGTCAACAAATGTTTCTGTAAGTTAACAATGATGTTAATTTCTGCTTATGCAATGTACAAATACAATGTAGGTTAGTTCAATTGTGCAATTAATAAGATCAATAAGCAATCAAGAAATGTAGCAACGTCACAAAAATTACAGAAGTAAAATTATTCACCTGGGAGTGCAGACGTTTTTTATAATATAATGATGCTTTGTTAGTCAAAGTCAAAAAGTCAAAGTCCTTCCCGAACCTCACGGGCTCATAGGTCGGCGCTGATCTCCGTTGCTATAGCCCTCAAGCCAAGCGTGCAATGCCACGGATACGGGGCTAGTGTATCGCGTAGCGTACCTGTTTGACTTATCGCAGATATTTTTAACACTGCTCCTCATTTTACCACCGCGAAAAAGGCTGAGTAGACTTTTATGGCTCCTGCGGGACTGGAACCCGCGACCTCCTGCTCCATTGTCCAACTTTGTTACCACTCTGCTAACTTCCCGCCCCAATGATGCTTTAGACAGAGTATATAAAAGTAAAGTTTTTCCAATGCCCGGATTCGAGCGTTGGGACCGGCGCTGATATCCGGTCACTTAGGCATACAGCGACGCGGTTAGCATACACCATTAACCTATAGTAGGTTGGGGTATTTGTTGGTAGTATTAGATTGAGGAAAACATAGGTGTCTTTTTGGCGGGACTATGTGCTCGTGATATTTCTTTTAACAAAATGTATACAATAATTAAATATTCAATATGGAATATATTTACGAGGGACCTTTCTTTATTTCGGTGAGCATTGAAAAACGAACTTAAAAATTAATTTTAGATTGCTATAAGAACAAGATGGCACAGACAGACGAGCAAGAACAGCCGCAAGATCCAATACATGACGATTTGCCACCTGATGTTCAAGAGCGGGTTAAGAAAGAAAGTGACTGCGGAATCGAAAACAAAAATTTTGAACAAAAACTTGAGGAAAGTAGAAAAGAGACTGATGAAATGAAGAAGCGATATCGCATTCTAAAGGAAAACTTTGATAAAGCACTTGGTCGTGAAAAGAGTTTGAAAAAAAGAATTGGATGCAATTAAAAGTCAAGCAAAATCTGGCATCTTTGGAAACGTCCGAAAAGCTCTTGATACTATTTCGAAAAGCAGAGAATCGCAGCAAAGGCATACAACATCTTCATCAGGTAATTACTGCATGCTACATGAGAGTATAGGAGTAAGTAAAATATACACTAAATTGGATGAAATTGTGAAATTTCGCCATTTTCTTAACAATAATCTATTAAACTTGCGAATGCATTAACGTCCTGTTATTAACGTCACTCGGTCATAGTTACAGTACTTCCATCACAACGCTATGTTTTTATTGGCAGGGGTTTGTTACAGAACACCAAGTGCTATGGAAGAAGCAGATAATGGAATGTTTGCTTTATTGAACAGGGTATCAAGAGAAAATGTTGTTATAATGGGTCACTTTAATTATCATGTAGACTGGGAAACGCTGGATACAGAGAGATCATGTGATAGAAAATTTCTGGACTGTGTCAATGATAATTTTCTGTTTCAGCATGTGACAAGGCCAACAAGAGGCAACAACATATTAGACCTGGTTCTAACAAGAGAGGAGAATATAGTTTCCAACGTGGAGGTTGGGCAGAATTTTGCAACAAGTGATCACCAAATGGTCAGTTTTACTATTAACTTTGGGGTTGGTCAACAAAAGCAGTTTCTAGAAAGTCGTAACTTTTTAAGAGAGAATATGACCTGGCAAGGAAGATGATTACAGAAATGGATTTGGAGAAGGAGATAACAGGAAAAGACACCGAGGAATGCTGGAGCATATTTACCAAATGTATGTCCAAAGTCATAGAATTGACCATTCCCAAACAGAAGAAAATTAATAACAAATTTCCTTGGATAACAAGAGAAGTGCAACGGAAAAGAAAGGCGAAAAACAATGCGTGGAGGAAACTAAGTAAACTCAGATTAGCAAGTAAAGGAAATGAGCAGAATCAGCACAGACTCAAAATCTTGGAGGAACAGTATACTCAGAAAAGAAAAGCATCAGCAGTTACTAACAAGATGGCTATTGCAAATTTTGAAGGTAGATTAGCAAAAAATATATAACAGGACAGTAAAAGTTTCTATAAATATTGTAATAGAAAGTTGAGACGAAAGGACACAGTCGGTTCCCTCTTGGACAGCGCAGGATGTGCAATAACAGACGATGTAGAAACTGCACAGATTCTAAATAACTATTTTTGTTCAGTATTTACAGAGGAAAATACAAATACTATGCCAGAACCCAAAATTGTGTTTGATGGAAATGAAGAAGAAATGCTAACAGATATAGTGTGTACAAAAGAATGTGTTATCAAGGTTTTGACCAATTTAAAGACAGACAAGAGTCCAGGATTAGATGGCTTACATCCAAAGTTTCTTTACGAGGTTCGAAATGAAATAGGACATGCAATTGCTTTGATAATCAATGAATCACTCAGAACTGGAGTAGTACCACAAGACTGGAGAGACGCATTAGTCAGCCCACTGTTCAAGAAGGGAAAACGAAGTGAACCAAGCAATTGCAGACCAGTGAGCCTAACATCTGTAATCGGTAAAGTTATGGAAAAAAATACTGAAAGAAAGCATTTTGGAACATTTGACTAGGCATAAAATTGTTAAAGATAGCCAGCATGGATTTACAAAGGGGCGTTCATGCCTGACCAACCTGTTGGACTTTCTGGAGGAGGTTTTTGATAAGCTAGACATGGGCAAGGCAGTAGACATAATATATTTAGATTTTGCCAAAGCTTTTGATAAAGTACCCCACATAAGGCTGGCTGCCAAACTGAAGTCCTGTGGAATAAGGGGCAATATTCTCAGATGGATTGAAAATTGGTTGAAGGAAAGAAGACAGAAGGTTGGCATTAGGAGAGGCCATTCGCAATGGGCAAGAGTTATCAGTGGAGTGCCTCAGGGCTCAGTGCTTGGGCCATTGCTTTCTCTAATATATATAAATGATATCGATGAAGGATTACTGTCCAAAATTTCAAAGTTTGCCGATGATACAAAGTTATGCAGAAATATAGACTCGGAGGATGATGCAAAAATTTTACAAGAAGATCTAAGGAAATTGTTTCAGTGGTCTTTGGACTGGCAGATGCTTTTCAATATTGATAAATGTTCTGTAATGCATGTTGGGAAGTCTAATAATGGTAATGAATATTCTTTAGGGGGAAGGTTCTAACCACAACAGAAAAAGAAAGAGACTTGTGGATAATCATCCATAGAAGTATGAATCCATCTCACCAATGCATGGATGCAGCAAAATAGGGTAACCAAATGTTGGGAATGATGAAAAGGACAATAGTGAGTCGAGACAAAGAGATAATCATTAAACTTTATAAGTCATTAGTAAGGCCTCATCTAGAATACTGTGTTCAGGCTTGGAATCCATTCTTGAAAAAAGATATAGAACTTTTAGAAAAAGTGCAAAGACGAGCAACGAAGATGGTCAATGGGTGCCATAATTTAAGCTACGAAAAAAGACTTCAATATTGTGGACTGACAACATTAGAAAGAGAAGAGAGACGGGATTTGATAGAAACATACAAAATAATGACTGGGAAAGTAGATGTGCCATATGATCGATCCTTTACATTGGTACACTATAGCAGCTCAAGAGGCCACAAGTGCAAATTATTTAAGCAGAGGGTTGGTCCAAGAAAGAAAAAAATTTTAGTGTAAGGGTTGTGGACAAATGGAACAGTTTGGACGAGGTGGGAGTGACAGTTGAAACAGTAAACGGATTCAAAGGCTATCTAGATAAACTAGGCTATTGAATGCAGATGGTTACATAAGTGGTTTTCACACAGGCTTACTTAGCCTCCTAAACCACTTAAAATCACATTATCATGTCCATATTCATGCAGCTCACACTCAGCGCAAACCCCGGAAAAATACATCGAATTAATTGCAAAGCTGTTCTCGATCTTGTGCAGCTTCAAGTGCATTAGTAGGCGTTAGTCCGCAGTCACGAGATATTTGATTCAGCCAGGTAATTGGGTGTCTCCATCGCATGCGATATCGATATAGTCAGAAAGTCTGCAACCGTTGTCAATCTCACATCCAAGGCGAAGAACAGCATTTGCTAGGGTGCCTTTTGGAAGTTCAACAACATGGTCGAACCTTCCGAGTCGACGCGAACTTACAGATGGGCCGAGTACTGTTTGACCAGAACGTTTGTAAATGTCCTTGTTCAGAATGAAGTGATACCATTTAACACCCAGGATCTGGTGTATGTTGCGAGTATGGAAAGTATCGTAAAGCAGAAGAGGCAGTAAGCTGCAAGAGTAGACGCGTATCTTAGTCTGGATGTCTAGAGTGATGAACTGATTCCAGACACGGATCGTCCGATACATACTGTAATACTTGATGCAATACTAATACGTCTGTGGAGATCATCATGAGAGAAGTAATCGATAGTAAGTATTGAACCAAGATAGCGGACGATAGTCACTGGTGATACAGGTTGGTGCGACAAGATTCCGGATCTTCGTTTTCGACCATGCAGGACACATTGTGTCTAAGCCTTCATGCTGTTTGTTTGATTAAATATTATATGAGAGCATATAGGGCATATAGAAAGGTCATTCTCCAAAGGGAATCCGTTACTTTGGAATTCGTTACCTGACGTTGTGTCGGAAGCTGTCTCTGCGGAATCCTTTCTTAGGAACTTAAAAACACACTTATTTAATATCGGATTTTATTGATAGAATTATGTCAAAGCGCTTTTGTCGTAGGCCTTAGCCTTGTTTACTGCGCTGGAGAAATTGTCTAGAAATAATAATAATAATATACGCCTTGTTTTTTTCCACAAACAAGGCAACGCTATCTGCAAAGCCTGTATGCGAAATGGAAGTTGCATTCCATTCCACAAAAGTCATACAGAGGAAGGTTATACGAATAACCACTATTGTCTAATTTTATCAACTCATTCATGTTTGTACATTATTGATTTTAAACATAGACACGAATAACTCCGTTGATGAAAGGTTCACAAGAAAGTTGAGTCGTCTATCCTCCTGCTGCATTTGCTCGGTGACGCTGCAAGACAACAGAATGATGCCATGCTTTCACATTGCTTGTCTCAACTGCCTTGAAAATATTCAAGCAAAAAGTAACAAACAACCTGGTGATGTCTTACCATGTCCGTCTTGTGAGAAAACGTTTGCAATTCCATCGGAAGGAATGACAGGACTTCAGAAAAACTTATTCCTTAAAAGCTCCATAGAAATTGAAAAATCATTCAATCTAGAAAATGAATCTATGATCTGTAAGAATCACTATGGAAAGACGTTGAACTACTATTGTAAGAAATGCGATACAGCTGCCTGTGTCTCATGTTTTGTTGAAAACCCCATATTAAACGATTGTAAAGAGGTGACAAAGATTGATAAAGACTTTCGTCAAAGACTCGAGGAAATGACCAAGAAATTATCAAGCCAAAGACAAGAACTGCTCTCGAGAAGATTGGATATGGAAAGACTGAGGAAAGAATTTTTAGCAAAATCTCTTGAGACTTCGGAAGAGATCAAAAAGAAAAGCGACACTTTGAAATCGTTGATAGAGCAAAATGAACACATTCTTTTAGGCAAACTTTCCACAATAGAACAAACGCATCAGGCGAATATGGAAAGAGAAATTGATGATATCGAAAGAAATACAAAACTTGTTGACAGTTTCGTGACCTACTGTAATCGGATGATAGTGAAAGGTTCTGCCGATGCATGCTGTAGCCGCGGTTGCAATTTAATAAAAACAGCCGAAGAATTGAGTAAAGAAAACGAAGAATATTTGCTTTCGCCCAGTAAATTAGTCGAAATAGAATTCATTGCCACTCATCAGGATGAAATTCTTCAAATTGTTGACAATGAAATTGGAAAATTGTCAGGTATCATGCATCATATATTCGCTAATAAATCTTTAATTACCATTGGTATCTATGCACACTTACAGTAGTATTATGAATTCTCAAGAATCGAAAATAATGGAAATTACGATAATGAATAGAAACAAGTCATAAATATTTTCATCATAAGAATATAATAGGCTTATATTCTTAATATTCTTAATATTATTAAATTATTAATTAGTAATTTTATTCGCTTGTGCATCTTGCAACTTCTTGACAGAAGCTACCGCTCATTAATAATATTGTCATCGCTTCAAAAGACATAGTGAATGATCGTCATCATCATTATCGTCGTCATCGTCGTCATCATCATCATTATCATCACCGTCAATATTCATGGCCAATCAGCGCCCGTTGGTGTCTGACGCCATCCTCAGTCTGTTTCCAGTGCTTTCGATTTAGATCTCTGTCACCTAGCTCTTACAGACTGTTTCTACGCCATACTCTAGTGTCGTGAAGCCATTCTCCGTGGGGCCATCGTTTCTTTTTTAATGCTGTACATTGTTCATGGTATCGAGGATTTGATCACGCCCTCGCTCTCACCTTCATTCAGAAGATTTGTACAAGGCGGCGCGTCTCTCTGAATTACTTTTAAAGTCAAATACATTCTGATTTGCATTCTAATTTTCCATTTAGAGTCGACGAAGCTATTCGAGAGCAGAGTCTTTGTATTCGGCATCGACGACGGTGATTCAGTTACTAAGGATATCGTCAAAATTAATTTAAATCGATCAGGAGACGTTTCCAAAGCACAACAAGCTCCAGTTGAAATGATACGCGAATCAGCAGCTGCTGTTCATGGCGATTCGATCTTCGTCACGGGAATCGGAAAACAATATGACGAAATCTGGGGATTCAATGCATCATCTTCCAAATGGAAGAAATGCGCTTCTTTGGTTCAGGGCAGACGATATCACAGTTTGGCGTTTATTGATCACATTTTGTATACATGCGGTGGACTAGCGAACTCTTCAGGCAGAGCACTCGATGACGTTGAAGCCTATGATACACAAAATGACCAGTGCGTCACTGTCGGCAAACTGGTTCAGGCTGAATACGGTTCCGGGGGTTGTGTCCCGCTTAAATCGTCACTCTATATCTTTGGCGGACTTGACGCTAATCGCAAAATAGTCAACAAAGTCCAAGTGTATGATACGATGTTGAATACCTGTACTTTGCTTTCAAGGCCAATGCCTACAGTTCAATGCCATCTTCGAGCTGTTCTGTGGGAAAATACTGTTATTCTTCTCGGCTACGATTGTTGCCTTACATACAATTTTGAAACAGAGGTTTGGGAAGTAAGACATAATTTTAAGACTGACGTTTATCATTTTGGTTTGATTATCAGTAATGGATTATTATTCGTCATCGGAGGCGGATATAGAAAAGAGGATGCAGATGGAAACTTAAAGTGGATTTGTCGAGATGATGTGAGATGTATTCCAGTTGCTAATATCTTGAATAATAAACCGATTGATTGGAGACACCATGCTACATTACCAAAGCCGTCATTGGTGTATGCATTTGGAAAAATGGATTTCGGTTTAAAATTACAGGAACCGTAGAAAATACAGAACATCAACAGCGTCTGTGAAACTTAAGTAGTAGTGTAGCAGTAAACTTTTCTTGTTATGCCGAATTATGCGAATTTAAAAACATATTAAACATTTGTGTTTGATTTAAACTTTACTACTACTACTACTACTACTACTACTACTACTACTACTACTACTACTACTACTACTACTACTACTACTACCACCACCACTACTACTACTACTACTACTACTACTACTACTACAAATACTACTACTACCAACATTGACATACATGAAACCAAATTTATTTGAAGCTAGATATTTAGGCCTGTCATGCTGCGACTGAGCAGTAAAAATCGCAGTTTGATTTTGATATCTCACAATATGGCCATCTTACATGCAAATGAGATGAAAAATGGCGGAAAGGTGGGGGAGTATGTGCTGTACACGTGTGGCGATTTTGATAGAAATATATTTAGGAATGTTTAAGAAATCATAGTTTTCCTGCTGGTTTTTTTTCGTAGACACCCTGCAGAGCTCAATGCCTTCTTCGAGCTGTTCTGTGGGTGAATACTGTTATTAGTAAGTAAGTAAGAGAACGTCAAGATTAGAGTGGTAACTCGTCAAAATGACTGCGCGAACACTTTTAACAGAATTAACCAAGTAGCTAGTCTTAAAAAGCCAGGACTTCAGTCGATTCCTGAAAATATCGAACGACGGCGACTCCTGTATGTCGGCAGGGAGCGAGTTCCAAGTACGCGCGGCAGCCACCGGGAAGGCACGATCTCCGACGGTGACAAGACGCGTTCTCGGAACGATAAGCAACGATGTCGACGATCTAAGTCGCTTGCGGCCCGCGAGGTCAGAAACGCTGCGAAACTCAGATGCAAGATAGTTCGGACCCAACCCGCGAAGGCAGCGATATACAAGGGTTGATAGCTTGAACGTAATGCGCTCAGGCACCGACAGCCAATGAAGATCCATTAGAAGCGGGGTGACATTTTTCTTGGATATAATGACTGCCTTACATACAATTTAGAAACACAGTTATGGGAAGTAATACGCCATTTTAAGACTGGCGTATAATATTTTGATTTGATCAGTGTGGTTTCAGTTAACTGTAACTGAAACTGAAATACAGTATCAGTTAAGTGAAAATTAACCAATCAGTTAACTGTAACTGAAACTGAAACTGAAAAATACCAATAACTATAACTGGAACTGGAACTGAAAAATAAAGAACTGAAATAGTTAAAATAACTGAAAAATAAATGACAAACTTAAGAAGTCAAACACCAAAGAAAAGATCTTCTAGCGAACTCAATGAAGCTCTCAATCTTCCGAAATTAGAGGTAATCTGCGCAGTTTAACTAGGGATGCGGGATATTTGCAATGTTGTAGCGATAACACCATGCAACGATAGCTTAAAATTAAAGAGTAGAGTTATTGCATAATAGGAAACAGACATCAAAATTGCATTCATGTGTTCAATGCAATTAACTGAAAATAACTGAAAAATAACTGGAACTGAAACTGAAAAATGACAAGAACTTGAACTGAAACTATAACTGAATAATAATTCAAATAACTTTAACTGTAACTGAAACTGAAAAATAATCAAGAACTGAAACCACACTGGGTTTGATTATCAGTAATGGATTATTACTTGTCATCGGAGGAGGTGATAGAATAGAGGACGCATATGGAAACAAAAATTGGATTTGTCGAGACGATGTTAGATGTGTCCCAGTTGTTAATATCTTGAAGAATGAACCGATTGATTGGAGACACCATGCTACATTACCAAAGCCGTCATTGGTGTATGCTTTTGGAAAAATAGATTTCGTTTTAACCCCTTAACTGGGGATCCCGGATATATCCGTCCATTTTACATTGAGTTACAGTTAAATACACGGTTAAGGGGTTAAAATAACAGAAGCTGTCGGCATTTTAAAAGTTATCGCGCGAAAAGCGAGAATACAGTGTCTGTGCTCTATCAGATTGAAGATGTGGAGTTGTTTGAACATGCTTTCCTTGATTTTCGCCTAGATTTTTACGAAACCGCTCTAGGAGATCTAAAATTTGACGCTTAGGTCGAATTCGGTGAGCATATCATCGTCACATAATTTTTCACTGGACTCTTTACTAGTGTGGCAAATGTGTAGAGCCAACAATAAATAATTTTGAATTCTATTTCTATTCGATTCTCCATGCACTGCTGGTTGCTCATTATTGCATAGCCTGTTGAGAGAGAGGAACCACACACACGCGCGCACACACACGCACACGCACACGTATACACACACACATCAACCACTCACACACACAAACAAACACACACACATACACACACAGGCGCTCATTGTTTTTGTTAAGGACCGGTAATAAGCTACACAAACACACACACAGAAAATGGTTCTGACCGATTCTTAGCAAAAACTCGGTCGACGAGCGAATTACTAGGAACTGCCCACTTGAAAGACGGTGTAAACCGCAACGATTGATATGGTAAACCTTACTGAGCGGTGTAAATCACCTGTATTGTTTCTATATACTGTATTTGGTGTGAGAAAGATCGTGACGCCGTGAACGAACGCTGAGATAATAGCGGGACTCTCTTAATTTTGAATTCACTAGTAAGACCTTGTCGAATGTAAAACTTTCTTGACTTGTAGGTAGCAAGTTGTCGTAACAGTTTCTTACTTCATAGGGCTCTGTATGTTGTTCCAAAACACGGCGCTTGTGAATACATCTTTTGAAAACACAAGTATAGAACTTATAATGCAGAACTTTTTGTAAGACCTTTTATGTTGCTAGTAGACCTCGCCTGTAAATAATTTACTTCTGGTATGCTAACGAATGACTCACATATAAAGCACTCTACACATACAGAGAAGGCAAAAGAGGAAGAGGAAAACCCAGGAAAAGGTGGATAGATAACATCAAATAAGACTTTGAAAGATATCAAATGACAATAATAGATGGAATGAGACTAACAACGAAAACAGAAAAGTGGAAATGTTTTGTGTCTAGATATTGCCGCTAATGAGCTGACAGAAAGCAACTATGATGATGATGACGATGATGATGATGATGATGTTGTTGATGATGATGATGATGATGATGATGATGATGATGATGATGATGATGATGATGATATTAACGAATGAACGATAATGGAGTAAGACACCCTGCAATAATTTCAAACAATTGAGTTCTTTGTTAACATGACAATGACAGTCACAGATACAGTCCACATTAAAATTCATTAAAAGCGAATGTACAGTCAGTTACTTCTGAATCACTAGGTTAAAGCAGTTATCTGAGTGTGCGCGGCTGTTGGCGGGTACTCTTTGACGGGACTCTGTCATTCGATCGACACTTAAATGATGTGACCAGGCGATGTCACTATCTATGGAGAAGAATCCGATCAGTCTGGCGATATCTGCCTGTATCCGGAGTGATACACGTGGTCCAGGCATTGGTGCTAACGAGGATTGACTATTGTAATAGTGTCCTGTGGGGCTTCCCGGTTAGCAAACTGGAGCGCCTTCAGTCTGTTCTTAATCTTTTGACGAGGATTGTGTTCGGATGTCGCTGGCGCGAGCACGTTGCGCCACTTCTCAGGGATCGCCTTCATTGGCTTCGAGTCCCTGAGCGGATTGTGTTTAAGAGATGCTGGTTTACCTACAGAGACCCCTGCTGTCCACGAATATCCGGTATTAAGCAGTTGCATGACCCGTGCTGTCCGGATTCCCTTGCCTCTCTTGTAAAGAGACCGCAATGCAATGACAGGAGATCGTCGCCCGCTCGAGTCGTGGGGTTAAACTTTATGTTCCTCATCTGTCAAAGACTACTAAGTTTGGAGAGAGATCCTTTGCACGTTTCCTGTGGAACTCTCTTCCCGATAACGTCACCATGGCTGACACTGCCGAGCACTTCATCAAGAGCTTAAAGGCGCATCTGCCTAGGTTGGGGTATAGTTACTGAGCTGTCAAAGCGCTTTTGTTGTGGGCCTCAGCCTGGTTACGGCGCTATAGAAATTGTCTATGAATGAGTGAATTTTAAGCGCGCTTATAAAGTTATGAAGCAATTAAGAAGACATTACGAAAGGCAACACATTTTGCTGCCGTAAACGCTTTGAGTTTGGCCCGCATAATATACCCTTTTTATAACATACGATGACAACTAATGCCAAATTGTACATTTGACGCAATATCACAACGTGTTACACTGTACACAACATGATGTCATCAGTTGCAGATTTTTACGATGCAGTAGTCAGTAACTTCCGCATGTTTGGCTATTGTTAAATTGCAATTTATTTTGCACTTTAGAAATGTTTTGGGATATTCATGGAGCTTAGCCTCCTCCCAAGAGCCCGTGATAAACTCCACTTGGGGGTCGTCCATAAATGACGTAACGCGATTTTGGAACTTTTTTGACACCCCTTCGTAACGCGACGCAACAAACCTCTCTTTTCGTCTTCCGAGAAGTTTTGACAAGCAAAAAAGGTCATCCTTATATTTTCCCCTTTCCAAATACCCTTGACAAGCAAAAAGGTCATCCTTATATTTTTCTATCTCAAATACCCTGACAAGTAAAAATAGTAATAGGGTTTATATCTTAAACATTTTGTATTGCGTTACGTCACATTTACGGTACCCCCTCGTCACACTTCGTAACAAATGTCCGGACCCCTAAGCGCGTTACGTCATTTGTGGATGGCCCCTTATGATGGATAGCAAGAAGAACGAACACTAAATACCGCTACGCAGGACGTACAAAAATTTACAAATTTTGTGAGACCAGCTTTAAAAGAAAAGTAAAATCAAATCAAAATCTCTTGCTTTCACTCACTTTTATAGAAGACAACAAAAATCAAAGCGCTCAAACAATTTCCGATCTGTAATCTGTACAAGGCCATTTTTTTATTGCGGCTGACTAGTCCTGTTAGTATTTCATTAAATCTGTGAGCTACTGCACTTAGTAGCATGCTAATACCTTAGTCATGCGTGAATTGACAAATTGAAGTCGCTGGACCTCCACTACGCAACTCACTCCCAGCATTTCTCCGCTCCGCTCAATCTTTATGTTACTTCTATCGAAACTAAAAACGTGCATGTTCTCTATTGCCTATACGCTATAACCGTAACCGAAAACTCTGACTGACTTATAGTGGATTTAACAATGTCGGATAAAGATTCTTCTTCGAAGTCACCATCGACTGATGCTAAGGTTTTTTAGTTACTTATAAACAAACTTGTTAAACCTAAAAGTAAAATTAAAGTATCTTGGTTTCGTGGATGATAACAAAATCATAGAACGCCTTTGCAGTTAGATAATGCTGACGTAGTTTAAACTAAATTAATATAGCGCCTATGTAAGTTAGATAGTAGTAGATACTTTATGTCGGTTTGAATTCATCTCTTTTTGGATTCACTTAATTTTTTCATTAAAACTTCGCTCGCAGTTCATATTTTTAGACCACCATTCATATTTTTTAACCCTTGGATTTTTTAAACCTTAACAGGTTCGGTCTCTGATTACTCTCAATGTTGGTTTTCTAACATTTAACATTGTTGAAGCCTAATCATGAATAGTGTAAAGCGTGACGGCGATTATGCCTTTCAATTGACGACGCTATTATTCAACCTCTTGATGTATCTAATAATAATAATAATAATAATAATAATAATAATAATAATAATAATAATAATAATAATAATAATAATAATAATAATAATAATGTGATTTATAGTGGTTTAGGAGGTTAAGCAAGACTGTTTATTTTGAACGCTTTATGCTGGTTCTATAAAACCTGCTCTTGTCCATCGTCGAATAAAATAATAACAACCACAACTCTTGCGCGGCTGCTAGAGTTTAAATAAGGATCTCGTAGAAAATTCTCAGTTATCAAATTTAGGAAACTGAAATACTTAGGTCACATAGTGCGAGCAGACAATTTATGTACGACGATACTGCATGGCAGAATTAATGGCAAGAGGAAGAGAGGACGGCCTCGTAGACGATGGACGGATGATATTGTGGAATGGACAAAACAACCAATTAATTATCAATTGCATCAGAACTGCAAAAGACAGAGTCACGCGGAGAACCTTGTCGTCAGCTTGCATAGCCTCCGACCCTCAGCAATGAGGATGGACGATACCTACCTACCTACTTAGAAAATTCTAGAAGCAAACTAGAATTTTGTAAGCCAATAAGAATGTCGCATACAGAAAAGTTTGGGAACACCAACGTGGCAATCATGCAGGAATGTGTTTGTCACATCGCAATTGTACGGTAATGGAACAATCACATAGGAGAGTTGTAGGGGCCTGCTTACGGAGCAAGACCAAGAAGTTGACAAAGTAGTCGAGCTGTTAAATGCCGTCACTGAGCCTGCCCTCTATAACCGTCAAAGCAATAAAAAAACGATCCGTCGAACCTATCAGGCAAATATATCTGTGTAGATAATCGCTGATGTACCTACAGGTTTGCATAAGTCAGAGCGATGTGGCCGACCGAGCGTAACGGACAGACAACATACTGTATACGCTGGCACAACATGCACCCGTGTCAGCGCTGCGACCTGGGCTGTCTCTCAGAAATAAATATTTGACACTCGTGCGGATATGCCAGTGAATATTACAAACGGAAGATGGCAGAGTAGGCTACACGCTGGAGCGGTAGGCTGACGAAGCGAGTCCCGTTAGTCCCGGCAAGTCCCGGCAAGTCCCGTTAGCGCCCCCTCCCCCCCAGTGGTTTTCACACAGGCAGTAACGCCTCCTAAGCCACTTTAAATCACGTTATGGTTTTCAAGCGGCGTTTTTCCGCTCTAGCGCCACCTAGTTTAGAATTGTTTGGACCCATATCGTACGGGATTTCTACCAAGGACTGGTAACAAGTATGTGTTTATAAATTATCTCTTGTATTTTCATTTCACTGCATATTGCATAAGGGACGTCGCTACAAAAACAATCAACTAACTACAGTGTATATGTCTTCTGAATAGTTGTTTTAAAATTGAGGAGTTCCTGAAACTGTGGAGACGTCAGCAATTATTTACACAGGATAACACACGAATAAATGATTTTATGAAGACGCCCTTTAGCAATCACTTCAAAGCTGTTCCATTAGTCATTGCATAACGCCTATTTTTCTGTTATAGTTTGCTGACTGCGTGACGCTAGCTGTGTGGAGGATTCTTAGCAACAGAAATTAAATGCTCAATTGATGGGAAATTTTAGAAGTACTTCAGCTTTTGGCCAATCAATATTAAATCACAATTAAAGCACTGTATTAATTAAGAATGCACCAGAGCTCACCGTCTACAGTAAATCCAATGTTGTTTTAAAATTAATCATAAATCGTGAAATATCTTGTCAACAGAATGAATCATCTGCTCTGTCAAGTTTTAACCTAACGAGTACATGGCGTTTGAATTAAAAATTCGTTTAAACACTGTGTCATGTATTTTAGACATTAAACAACTGAGTTGGAATTGTCCACTGGGACAAAAATTGCAAAATTATTGACACTTTGACAACAGAAAGCGTTTTGAAGAACAGTTGACTCTGAAGTGCTACGAGCAATGGCAGGTAAAAATAAATAAATATAGGCGAGATTGAAAGCGTTGGTTAATCAACAATATACTGATATATGACTAAACTCGTTTCGCAGCTTACTTAGTTGAGCTGATTTTGACAATCTTTGATCGAAATTGAAGCGAACAAAGTGACAAACACTGAGAAAAATTTCACAAGACTTTTTTCTAAATGTGACGGACTTTAGACGCAATGCGAGGAGATAATCCGAGGAAAACAAAAAAAACGCTCGCGATTTACTTGGCAGCTACAAACAATATTGGCAATACGCATTTCCTCAATAATCACTTATGGACACAAGCTTAGCTACTTGGCAGTAGTTAATGACGAACTGAAGTCCAACTTGTTATGTTATGCAACTTTGATCAATGCAATATTCAGAATGCAGGATAACCGGTGCCAATCCGTTTCATTGCAAAATGTTTTCGCAACCCGTTCATCAAATCCATAATATTTGGTATACCTCTGCAATATTATATCCTCAAAGCAGCCGTTGACATTTTGCTTTAAATTCCAAAGTGCACCGCGCCACCTAGCGAAATAGGGTGGGATCATCAAAAATATGAGCTAATATGTCTGACTGCTAAAATTAGGAACATAAATTTTTGACAGGCCTACAGTGTCTGAATAACTGTTTTTCATACCGTCTTCAGTATTGATACCTTTGCATATTTTCTTTACTGGTTGTTGTTTGTAAAGTAAATACTATACATTCTGTGATAAAAATGGGCAACATGTCGAGAGAAGATCGTTTCCAAATAAAGAGCCTGTGCCAGGAGATTTTGTTGGGATCACGACAACTTCTGACAGAAATTCCGAACAGGCTGGAGGAATAGAACAAGCCTTGAACTCTTGCTTGAAAAGGTCGGCAGTACGGCATAAAGGAGAGCAGCAAAGCAGTGATTATACACGCTATATCTGGACTCAAACTAATATCACCGCTCCTTAGTAATTAATATGCAGCTTGAAAAAAACACATACACCCAAAAGTCGATGTGAAATTGCATGGCAGACACATTTATCACTTTTGTACCAGACACTAATGTTGGCAATTAAACATAGTAACCCATATTCTTGATGAATGTGTCCTACCTCGAGCCATTTTTTATTAAAGAGACCTGCTGAACTTTGAAACTTAAAAGAAAAACTTAATACTGTAAACTGCATCCCTAATATAATACTGAAGACGTACAGTACATTTAATACATTTTGATCCAGGGTTGTGAAAAAATATGCAATGAAGCATTTTGGTACCGGTTTTGCTTCTCCGACATTTTTTGCGCAAATTCGTTCAAGTTCAAATAGGTTACTGCCGCAATATAATGCGTCTTGTTCTATTATTGCATTATAATAATACTACTAATTTATGTCTGCATGAATGGAAAGCTATTGCATCTAAAGAGAAGCAGAGGAATAATAGAAGAATACGTGAGAGAGTCGTCGACATTTACAAGGAAATCGTGTCGGAGGTCGATCCGAAGAATGTTTTCGATCTTCTAATTCAGAAACGCGTAATCAGCATTCATCGAAAGCAAGAGATCGAGAATAAAGTCACTGTCATAGATCGCTGTCGAGCTCTTCTTGATCATCTGTTCTGTTGTTCAAACGACGAATCGTTCATTGTTCTCAGAGAAGCTCTTGAAGATCATTATCACTGGATTGTGGAACGCATTGACCAATGTGAGACAGACAATGAAACCACACACATCTCGGACCCAAGTGAGTTTCAATTACATTGCGTAGATAAAATCTTTCAAGATTGTAAAGTAAGTAAAGTAAGTAAAGCGAACAATCTAAATTTTCTAATAAGCTAAATACGCCCGATGAATCAGTCATTCTTGAAAATTTGCAACCGTGCCTTCTCATACACTGCACCTGAACTTTGGAACTCTATCCCAGCTTCCCTCCGCAAACTTGGACACTTTCAAACAATAAATTCTGAATACTCATTTCCTATAATTCCTGCAGTATCTCATCAAGTCTTCAGGTCTGAGCTTAAATCTTCCCTTTTTTAAAATCATTTCCTCCATAGCTGTAATAACCTAGAATCACTGCCCTTCGGATATTGACTAATGCCTGGCCGATCTTTCACCTTCCCCATAGCTATTTTAAGAGAGGCTGAGCGCCTAAGAATAAGCAGCTACTGTTGTGCTGCTTTCTAAGGCGCTGTAGAAATCCACGAGACTTTACTTTACTTACTTACTTACCTTGGATGCCGGTAAAAGGGCGAATAAGTTACAAAAATGCCTCTGTTGTGGATACACGTATAAAAGGTGAAGCCCCTGAATACCTTGCTGCAAGCGCCAGATTAGTAGGAGATAAATAAAGACCTAGTGGATTAAGATCGAATGACACACAAGTACTAACAATACCGAGAACACAAAGTAAAATTGGAGACCGGTCGCTCAAAGCACTTGGACCGGTGATTTGGAATGCAATTCCACCAGAAATACGAGACGAGCCGAATTCGCGGACAGTTTTCGTAGCTCGGTTGAAGACGTTTTACTTCGAATCAGCGGCGGCGGCCCACTTGTGGAAAATAGCACCGATGAAATGAACTGAACTAACTAACTATCATCATCATCATCCTCCTCATCATCATCCTCATCATCATCCTCATCATCATCATCATCATCATCATCATCATCATCATCATCATAGTCATCGTCGTCGTCGACGCCGCCACCACCACCTCCACCATCACTACCATCATCATTATCATCATCATCATCATCATCATCACCATCATCATCATTATCATCATCATTATTATCGTAGTTGCTCTGCCGACTCATTAGTGGCAATAGTTAGTCAAAAACCATTTCCCTGCCTTTTTTAAAATGTCAAATTTCTTCCGTCTGCTTTAGTCAGCTGATCCTTTAGATCTTCTTTTATGTTGTGTGCCAATATTTTCTGGGCCTGCCTCTTTCTTGTTTTAGTGTCCTTGTTCGTGTCAAATGCCAATTATTGATTGATTTTCGAATTCTAAACCTCAATTTGATTCTAGAATAAATTTTAAATTTATTAGAAGTTAGATCTTGAATTGTGCCTCATTAGCAACTTTCAATCGCCAGATGGCATTGGCAACTGAGTAGCGGATTATTCCGCGGACTTGACAGGTGAATTGCATGAGAAAACTGATCCCGTATCATTTAATCTGCCTCTGTCCCTGGCTGAGGGCCTTGAAACTAATGCCAGCGCAGCCCAGTGTTTATTCTCTGGAGAGAATCCCCCCTCAAGTTAAAAAATTCCCCGCAAATTGTTTTATATGTTGCATGGGGAAATAGAAATTTCCCCCCAAAAGCGTGACGACGGAAGACTTTATTTTTTTTGAAGAAGGGAAACATGTAAGGATGACAACTTCTCTGCTTGCCAGGGCAATTCAGGAGGGTGGATGACATTTTTTGCTCGTCACCATATAATCTTTTTTGGCTTGTCAAGATTTTTAGAGACTCAGACCTTGTCCACCTTGTCACCCCCAAACATTCCAAAATCACCCCAATATCAAGGTGGCTAGAATAGACACTGATCGCAGCCCCAGGAACTTCAGCGTCAACCCAGGCTTCAAGAAGATCTGGCCATTCACCAATAGTTACATCATTAACCAGTTGTCTCCTTGGCGGAACAATGTTCGCGTAATATATTTATTAAAAAATGTATGCAATAATTTATATAGTGAACACGGGGTAATTCTAAAGGGAACCATTCATTATTTCAGCAAGTATTTAAAAAAATTTGAATTTTTAAATAATTTCAGATAGTTATATGAACAAGATGACACAGACCGAACAACAAGAACATCTGGAAGATCCAGTGCATGTCGATTTGCCACCTGATGCTCGAGAGCGGGTTAAAAAAGAAAGCGACTGCGGAATCGAAAACACAAACTTAGAACAAAAACTTGAAAAAAGTAGAAAAGGAAACAAAGATTTAGAACAAAAACTTAATGAGAGAACACAAGAAAGCAAAAATTTAGAACAAGAACTCCATCAGAGTAAAAAGGAAACTGCTGAAATGAAGGAACATTATGAGGATAGTAGAAGAGAGGCTGCTGAAATGAAGGAGCAATATCGCATTCTAAAGGAAAGCTTTGTTAAAGCACTTGATCGAGAAGAGAATTTAAAAAAAGAATTGGATGCAATTAGAAGCCGAACAAAATCAGGAATCTTTGGAAACATCCGAAAAGCTCTTGATAATACTTCGAAAAGTACCAAACCACAGCGACGTCATGCAACAATTTCATCAGGTAATTACTGAATGATACTTGAGAGTACACGAGTAGATAAAATATATTTAAAATCGGCTTAAATTGTGATACTTCGTCATTTCCTGAACAATAATCTAATAACCTCGCGAATGCATTAACGTTCGAGTATTAACGTTATCTGGTCACAGTTACATCCATGACAGTACTATTTCTATATTGAAGCAGCACATACTTGAATGCAAACCCCAGAAAATTACATCGAATGACTTGATATCACATATAATCATCATCAGTGGCGTAGCCAGGATTTCCGGAAGGGGGGTTTGGTTTCGATCGTGACCCCAAAAAATTTTTGGCAAGCAAATTCTTTCAATTTTCTATAGCATTTGGAACTTTTTCGGTCGGCAGCCAGCCAAGGGGAGTTTTGACCCCCAAAATCGCGCCCGAAAATGAAAAATGTATGGAAAAGCGTGTAAAAATGTTTCGCCGGCATCCAAGGGGGAGGGGGTTTAACTTTAACCCCACTCCTTGGCTACGCCACTGATCATCATCGATTGTCGTAGTTGCCATCCTCCGCCACAGTTCTCCATCTTCTGCAGCTTGAAGTAGGTGTTAGTCTGCAGTCACGAGATATTTGAATCAGCCACGTAGATGATGATCTCGAATGTTAATATTTGTTTTGATGTTGCGTTGTAATTTTCCATTTAGCGTCGTCGACGTGGTGACCGGAAGATTCGGTACCGGAAGATTCGGGACGGAACATTCGGGACGGAACATTCGGTACCGGAAAATTCGGATTTTCCAAAACGTATTGTATACCTGTACATGTACGACATTCTCTGTACATTGCATGTGTAGGTCATACTTTATTTAGAAATTTGGTTTGTCCAGTAATATCGCGAAGACTTTGATATGCTATAGCTTATTAACAATGCTCCGAAAGAATTGATGCAATCGAAAGAACGTGTGAGAGGAAACAGATGTTTGTTCGGAGCTAATAGAGAGGTCACACCTGTAGGACTTTCTGAATGCTGAACGATGGTTAGATGGTTAGATCGACAAAAATCTGCTTCAAATTAATGTTTAACGTGATGCCGTTAATCAAATAGTTTAACAACAAATTTGGTAAAATACCTTTATTTTTTATGAAAATATTGCAGCTCTCTTGAGTAAATATATGTACTGAAAACGGAGAAAATGTTGAATCTCTCGTGAACATCTTGTATGTTTTCATTGCTTCTAATTATACTTTAATTTATATTCCTCATTATTATTATTATTATTATTATTATTATTATTATTATTATTATTATTATTATTATTATTATTATTATTATTATTATTATTATTATTACTATTATCATCAATAGTATTATTATTATTACTATTATTATTATTAATACTATTATAATTAACCTACTACTACTACTACTACTACTACTACTACTACTACTACTACTATTATTATTATTATTATTATTATTATTATTATTATTATTATTATTATTATTACTGCTACTGCTACTACTGTTACTACTGCTACTACTACTACTACTACTACTCCTACTACTACTACTACTACTATTACTACTACTACTACTACAGTGTGTTATTACTACTACTACTACTACTACTACTACTACTACTACAACTATTACTACTCAGGGCCATCTTTAGAATTTTGGACGCCCTAGGCAGATTTGAAATAATTTCGCCCATTCACAAACGGACGTCTAATACGTTATGCCTACCGTAAGACGATATTTCTCATAACAAATAGCAAGTCTGTTAAAATATAAATGTGCCCACTGACTTTTGGCTATGTGTTATGGCTAACAAGATTAGAATTACGACAACAGTGGTCTGGTCATTGACGTCATGCAGCCGGCTATTATTTATGCCAAGAATAGCAAATCAAAGAAAGAATGTTAAATTATGTTCATTCATTCGTTATTCTAAGAAATTAAACGCGCCTCAACAAAATTTTTCGCCCCTAGGCAGTGCCTAAACTGCCTAAGTCTTAAGGTGGCCCTGTTACTACTGCTAGGGGGTGCAGATAAATTAAAAATTTGGGTGTAATATTTTTTTTCATTGCTCCTACATGTATAGAGGAAGAAAACATGGTTGGATCGAACTCGTGATCATTTCTTAGATCGGCCCGGAGGGCATTTTGAAAAGCCCACCCTCTTCTTGCATTACTCAAAACATTTGTCCAACGTTTACTACAGACTAAACACATTTTCTTCATTTAAAGAAGTATATATCAGTTTTATTTGGAGAATATAATTGAAATGTTACAGTGCAATAGTTATTCAGTCAATGGCAGACACAAAAGCAGATATTGATACAGCTCTTCTGGACTCAAAACTCTTCTTAGCAATCAGAAGTTCGCGTTTTTTCCAGATTCTTCTGCTGTCGGTTCCTTGCCTTTCTTATGTCAAATTTGGAACACTGGATTATTACAGGGCACTGACAGGCAGCTATCACGACTGTATTGCACTTCCATCTTCATCCTTGCCTTCTTTACTTGATCAGATAAGGCTTATCGCTACAGGTACTCATTATTTTCATCACACGAGGTAAAGGGTCCACCGTAACTCTTCAACTGCTCGAGTTGTTTAAGAAGTCTTCCATCAAATTTCAAATTTTGAGCTAGCTTCTTCCCAATTTTTCTTCCAGCTACAGTGTCTTGATTTTTGACCACTCAGGTTTGACGTTTTTCACTCTGAACTGATTGCGCATAGTCTCGGAAATTGTTGTAAAATGTATCTCGAAGCTCTGTGGTGCCTTGCATGACAATTGCTCGTCTGGTTGCCTCTAAGTTCCTGTTCTCTGCTGTTCTGTGACCGAGTAAACCACACAAATTTTCCATGCCTAAGTTATGGACAGGAGCATTAGTGATAGCATGGTAAGACAAATTTTCAACTACTATGGCTAAGGCTCAGCACAAATCCTAAGACTTACCCCACCCCGAATTCGTGGCTGACTCACCCCTTGTCTCTCATTACTACTACTACTACTTCTACTACTACTACTTCTACTACTACTACTACTACTACTACTACTACTACTACTTCTAATACTACTACTACTTCTAATAATAATAATAATAATAATATTAATAATAATAATACTTTTACTACTACTACTACTACTACTACTACTACTACTACTACTACTACTACTACTGTGATACTACTACTACTACTAACTACTAACTACTACTACTACTACTACTACTACTACTACTACTACTCAGTGTTGGAGTTGTGAAATTGAGCTGGAGGGTTGAGGACTGAAATTCAATGCATGACAGAAACTGCATGTAGCTACCAGATATGCGATTTTTGGGAGGGTTGCAAAGTTTGCGGAGGGGTTCAACCCCCAACCCCCGGAAACTCCAACCCTGCTACTATTATTACTACTACTATTGCTACTACTACCACTTTTGCTACTACTATTACTACTGAGAATAATAGTAATAATAACAAGTAAAATATACTAATATGAGGTACGACTTGCAGAGAGTAAGGTCGTGGTTCGTACCGTGCAATAAATCACGAAAAAGGTTGACAAGCAAAAGAAGGTCATTAGCAGAATTTTTCCATTTTACCGACTAAATTTTGCTTGAAAAGCCTGTCAAACAAAAAAGTTATTAGCAGGTATTTTCCGTTTTACCTTTTAAATCATGCCCGAAAAAGGCTATTGGGGGTGGGGGTGCATCCCCAGTCATCCCATGGTGAAACTGTCCCTGGTCATCTCTATTATTATTGTTCTTTTTCAAAATTATTTATGACTTTGCATACTGAAACAGAAAATTCCAACAATCGTGTCATTATCAGCAATTAACATATTACTATGAAAGTAAATAAACAGCAAATTCAAAATTTGACATAGGCCGATCTAAAGAACGATTATCTTACAAGTCGAAGGGTTGTTTAAGTGTCTATTGGGATGGGAGCAACCGAAAAAAATCTTACTAATGACATATAATGACTTTTACAAAATATCTGCACCCCCTACTACTGCTACTTCTTCTTCTTCTTCTTTTTCTTCTTCTTCTTCTTCTTCTTCTTCTTCTACTGCTACTACTTCTACTACTATAGCGTCATTGTTAGCGCACATCAAGTCATTCGCAGTGAAGAATCGTAAGTGCGGATGAGTCACGTGGTCCCCTAACCAGTGTAGGCCAAACAGCAGAGTGAGTACTGTTTTGGCGTAGCCTATCTGATCCTCTGCTATGTTAAAGTATTAAGCAGGCCAAAGACCTAACAGGCATACTAAGTGTGTCTTGGTGTCATGCTTCTAGCTACAAAACACGGTTCTCGTTGGAGTAATATACTTTGGAAAAACAACGTGCGCACCTTGACAACATCTTCTATCAAAAGAAACTAACTGTTCGTGGAACAGCTGATATTTTAGAGTTACAAACAATGGCAGGTAAAACATAGATCCATTGATACAATATGAGGTGTTAACGAAATACAAATAGACTAAAAATTCGAGTTGGTTTCTTGATAACTTTCCACATTGCCAACCATATTTTTCTGGTCATCATCACAGCGACAGCAATGAAAAAAATTAATGAAAATTTCACCAGCATTTCGATTCTATTGGCCATTTTGGTCAAATTTTGTTCAAATTATTCGATATTTTATATAAACGAGAGCATTGACTAGACTGTTCTATTGAAACTCTTGTTATATGACTAAAATTATTCGAGCAATTACATGAAAACGCTGTAGATTTTCTGGAGGAGGCTTTTGATAAGCTAGATGATGGCAAGGCAGTAGACATAATATATTTAGATTTTGCCAAAGCCTTCGATAAAATGCCCCCACACAAGACTGTTTGCAACTCTAGGGTCCGATTGAATACGAAGAAATATTCTCAGATAGATTTAAAGCTGGTTGAAGGGATGGAGGCAGAAGGTTGGCATGAGAGGTGACCATTCCTATTGGACAAACGTTATAAGTGGAGTGCATCAGGGCTTAGTGCTTGGACCATTGCTTTTTCTAATATATTTAAATGATATCGATGAAGGATTACTATTCAAAATTTTAAAGTTTGATGATGATACAAAAATGTGCAGAAATATCGACTCTGATGATGGTGCTAAAATTTTGCAGGACGATCTAAGGATATTGTTTCAGTGGTCTGTGGACTGGCAGATGCATTTTAATATCGACAAATATTCACTAATGCATGTTCGGAAATCTAATAATTGAATTGAATATGCTTTAAGGGGAAGGTTCTAACCACAACGCAAGAAAAAGACTTGGAAATAATCGTTCATAGAAAAGTATGAATCCATCTCGACGATGTATGGAGGCAGCAATAAAAGGAAAGCGAATTTTGGGAATTATAAAAAAAACATTAATATGAGTCGAGACAAAGAGGTAATCGTAAAGCCATATAAGTCACTAGCAACGCCTCATCTAGAATAGGCCTACTGTATTCAGACATGGAATGAATTTTTGAAAAAGATATACCTATATATTAGTTGACGACCTTTTTGGCTTGTCAATATTTTTACCGTATCGTTAATCATGGGAACCACGAATGGTAATCTGTTTTTTTGGTTGTCCGAATTCTCCGAAGTTGGTAATCATGGGGACCATACCCCCTTCGGAAAATCCTGACTACGCCACTGTTACGATGGGCATCATACATATAGATTAGCTACGCCCCTCTAGCTGAATTCCGTTTAGAAGCGAGCGTTCCAAAGGCCAGGACACGGGAAATTCCCAATCTCTCGATTAAATAAAGCAAGCTCGAGGCATTTATAAAAATTTGCCTACATATGTACGTACTATTCTGCCTTATTAGCCTCACCCTCATTAAAGATCAAATGTAGTGAACCGTGTGTGACGGCTCACTCCTCGTTCAAAATAAATAAGCATTTTCAAGGCTTCTTGTTAGATATAATGCCCTGTAAAAGCTCACAAATGATATATTGTATCCAGTTGTAGTCTGACAACTAGGCATTTGGTTCGAACTCGCATATGTCCTGTTATAGTTCTTTGCAAGTCTGCAATAATCAGTTGTCAGGCATCTTTATTCATTTTGCTTTAATTATTGTCATTTTATTTTTTTATTGTTGATCGTTCGCGACGATTTATTACCTCAGCAAACGATGACATTACAGTAGGGCCTACATTGTACATCTCTTCCTCCCTCCTTAGTATTGGAGCATGGCAAGTTGGATCGTTTAATTTTAATTACTTTGCTCCCTCAACTCTTAATTATAAAACACTGCATACCAAATACCAGACCTATCACGTGCGTGTCCTTGTCGGTCACCATCTGTCCACAGCGTGTCGTGTCGTTTTGCACATAGTCAATTATTATATTCAGTGACTCGAAATTCGTTCGTCGTAGTTCACGTAGTATTACTCACCATGACCTGAGTCTGAACGATGAGTGATGGGAGATAGGGTTGTATTTTCAATTCAATTGATCGATACGTGCTATTGTACACGTAAACACAACACATTCAGAAGTTTCTACTACTCATTTTATTTAAAGACCTTCAGATCGCTCTATAAAGCTTAATTAAAGGCGCCAGATTTCGATAATTATTATAGATATCTATTGCTTAAGATTATATAAGTAAGTGAAATCTCGTAGATTTATATAGCGCTTTCAAGGCCGTCGCAACGAATTTTGGTCAGGAGTGCAGATTTTTCCGAAGTTATATTTTTCTCTTTGCTCAATTTTACCTCAAAAAAGCTTGACAAGCAAAAAAATTAAAAAGGTCGTAACGCTCGATTTGACCTTTAAAATAGCTTGACAAGCAAAAAGGGTCCTCTGCACACTCTGCACCCCTCTGCACCGCCTGTTTGGGAGCCACAGTTCTAGTGGATTGAATGCCAATTCTGTTTGCGACTTGTCGATACAACCTGTGAAATGGCTACAAAGTCGATCGTGCGATGAACCGGGTCTTAGGATAACTGGTTCCTTGTATCGTAAGTTTTATAGACGACAATATATTACAAACTCGATTGTCTGTATGACTTTAACCAATGGGTGGACTATTGTTACAGTAGCTGCGTAGATATGCAAAACTTTCAGCGGGTTGATGAAGCACTCGAATTAGAATAAGATTTTCTTGATTCTCCGTCATCATTGCGTAAAATATTCAAGGTTTGTCAATACTATAAGTCTCAATTTTATTCTACAGCGCAGCAGCATTTTTCGTGCCCTCATTGTCTCCGCAGTAAGTTTAACATACTGCACGTTAACAAAAACGCTTATCGTAATATGCTACTACTTTTGACGCTACTACTGTTTGCTTATAAATTATAACGTCATGTTTTCCACTATTAAATGGTTATATAACTAGAGTTTAAGTCCACGAACAAAAACTGACATCAACACTCAGCTGAGTGCAGTGGTCCTCCATTGTGCAACCTCCACTTGCCACAAATCAATCACTCCGTTATACGTTTGGAAAGATATTCACTCATTTATACTATTAATCGATTTATCAATGTCGCATATTTCCATTTATAAATTCGAGTGATGAAAAATAACAAGTCATGTGCCCAAGACAGTAGACTTACAAGTTAAAAGGTACACAGAAAAAGAAAGTACAAGGGCGTAACTAGGCACTACTTCGGACAGTTGCTAAGTCAGATGACTGCTCTACTGTCGGGTATTAATTCTACACATACCTACTTAACGAGTGACCTGCTGGGTTACTAAATACTCTACATGCAGAAAAACAAGAACATATGCACACTTTGCACAGCGTCATCAATATTATTGTTATCGACTTGATAATACTTATACTAGTCTTATAATCTACCGTTACCGCGGTATTACCAGTAGTACTGTATATGTCCCCGTCCCCGATGTATTACCGCATGACAAGAACCCGTTACCGCGATATAGCCTAACCAGTGGCGTAGCCAAGGGGGTTGAGGTTATAACCCCCATTGGCTGACAACGAAATAAAATTTGTATGTGTTTCCATGTATTTTTATTTTCGGACACGGTTTTGGAGGCTAACCCCTCCCCCTTGGCGCTGCCGACCCAAAAATCTTAAGCGCCATCGGCAATGGCTCTTATTTGCTTGTAAGTATGTAAACATAACAAGGAACAAGGAAAGATGAGGATGCCCGTATTTTGCTTGTCAAAATTTTGATTTTTTGAAAGCTGGTTACGGTCAAAACCAAACCCCTCTTCCGAAAATCCAGGCTACGCCAATGGGCTTAACACTGCACTTTTGGACCAAATATCCACATTACCGCGATAACTGATGTGGTTACCGCGGGAAATCCGCGGTAAACGTTACCGTGACACTATCTACTTGGCACCACAATTGTTCTAATTGACTTAGTGAATAGTCTCGTTATCACCTCATTAACCTCATTTCTTACTTCGCATTAATATTTTGGGCGCAGACAGTCTATGCCTGGACTTTGGCTTTCAATAGACTTAGGCTTTTTCAAGAATGCATCCCCTTTTGCATATAATATCTGATAACATTTCCTCCAGGAAATAATTTTGTCACTTTTCTTTCCTCTGCCAATACTGATCCAAAGTAGTCGTTCAATATTATTCGATTGCACCGCAACTCTAGTACTTGCACGGAAGCATTAAGGTGCAAGAATTGAGCAGTTGGCCTATTTACATTACGGATTATGTAAATATTGTTTACAGGTCGTGTAGCAGCGATGTTCATAGTGATTATGAGTAAGTTACTATGCACAATATATATTATCTTTAGTTGTAATTGGACTGCACAACCTAAGCTCTTGTGTCTTAAGCACAGCTTGTTCTTTTAAATGAGTGTTAGTAAAATTAATGAGGTATATTTGAATATATTATTAGCGCATATTAATATATTTATGGACTTGCTCTATTGTTTAGTGAGTCAATAATAATCATTTGTCAATAATAATTTGTCAACAGCTCAAATTTTGATGCAACAATAAAGAAATTGCAAAATTGTAGATCAAATTCTTGTTTTTATTCAAATATTTCAGTCCTGGTTTGCTGTCACAATAGCGTTGCCGGCAATGATGTTCGAGGAGGTCCGAGGAAAAATAGCACAGACAATAACGGAGGAAATGGAGGTGCAGGAGGGGCTGGAGGTGCAGGAGGAGCCGGAGGTGCAGGAGGGGCTGGGGGTGCAGGAGGCGCAGGAGGCGCAGGAGGAGCAGGAGGGGCTGGGGGTGCAGGAGGGGCTGGGGGTGCAGGAGGCGCTGGAGGTGCAGGAGGCTCTGGAGGTGCAGGAGGTGCAGGAGGAGCTGGAGGTTCAGGACGTAAATGAGGTTCTGCTGGGCTTTCTTGGATCAGATGCCGCTAATGTAAGTCATTTACCAACTGCGTCTGTCAATTTACTGTCTGACATTGATGAAGCCATTTGAAGCTGCATTAAGCAGGCATTCCAATTACTAAGATAGTCACAGCTCTCAATTCCAACATTTCATGGACAGTTTCCATTTATTAAACGTTTAAGGACACTTCCAATGGCATTCGAATTGTGTCTTGCACGGATAATTTTCTGTCGAGCATCTCATCTCACACTAATATCAGGGTCATTAAGTGCTGCTAAGAGAACGTTTCAGGAAATGCAAAGCAACTGCTTCTCAATAGCATCACGAATTCTGTCATCAGTCAATTTCACGACATATATGAACAAAGAGGCAGAAGTTAACTGTACAATTTAAGGCTTTTGATGATGACAAATACTTCTCAATACTGAGATTTTCAACTCGTTCATTTATATCTTAAATGAGCACTCAACGTTTTTAAAAATTTCAAGATTCCTTGCCCTCTCAGAGAGGATCTTTACCACTTTGTGATAATGACAATAAGTGTTTGTATTTGTCCCTTCTTATGTTAAATATTACGTTAATGAAAATCAGAAGATGAATTTCTAAGGTGTTGCATGCTACCGCTTTTAATTAGGATTAGATGTCACATAAATGTTACATATATTAGACGAGTAATATTTTAGGCTATCAACAATCCTTTATTGTGCTTCGTGTCAACTCTAGATTGACATTACATCGTTGACATTTGGCAATTTATTCTCGTAATTGACTTAGTAATTCCCTTGAACGCCGAGAGGGCAAAAAACCGGAGGGACCCGGAGATCTGCAGGGGGCCCGGCCGGGTCTGCAACGTGCGCGTCCTTTAATATCCAGAAAAGTCTAAAAGACAAAACGGGTCATCATCACTTTTAAACACATGGTTTTAAGATTTTCGGAAAGTTTGAAGAATCGCTCTGAACTTTTAGAAAACGATACAAACGCTTCATAAACTTTCTATAAAAATATTTAGGGGTCGTTACTGCTCTTTCCAGGTACCCAAAATTTCTCTTGACGGGTCTGCTAATTTCTCTATTCGTTCCACCTATCAGCTGCTGCTATAGTGTCCATTTTGCCATTTTTGTTTTAGGGGTGGCAATTTGTTTTTAAAAATAGCATCCGTTATGACGAGTTTTCCGAATTCTGATGAGTCACGATGAAGTCTGTGGAATCAAAGTTCATACCATTGCATTCTTATGACTATGCAATGAATCGTTTAGGTTTAGTCGAACAACCTGCAGATCTTTATAAATATAATGTATATATTGAGTTTTAAAACTCAATTGCAACAGATCGTGTTGCCTGTAATATTTGAAAGTTAAGATTGGTTTGATGCCAGATTTATAGTTTTTTTTACATCTCTTTAATTCCTGTTAACAACAATGTTTCTCTTATCACTGCAGATAACTACTCGAATTGAACGTTGAGTTGATATATGATTTTGAAAGAAAACTTAATACTATATAAATTTGTGACTATTCAAATTTAGAAAGAGGATTTTAGAAAGACGTTTCAGTTGCTTTTGTTATTTTTATGACTGTTTTGTCTAAATAAAAATAGTAATTAGTGGAATATTGAAATTTGTGGTTGCTGTATATGCCTACCATATGCCACATGATGATTTTGGGTAGTGACTACGCATAGGCCTACTAATATTTGACACATGAAACTTGGCTCTAGTAACTCCATTTGCAGAATTGTTAATTCACGAATCTGGAACCCTGGTTTGATGGAATGGACATTTTACTTGTCAAATTGTTGATTAGTGATTTCAAGTAACGCTTCTCGTGTCATGATAAATTATTGATCTGTTGTCCATATTAATGGTGGGTTGGGTCAGAAAATAGGTTATGGCTGAAGATGTTGTAATATATTACGGTTGGTTGGATTGAGTTGGATCAAGTAACCATATTACCGGCATGGGTTGTACCATCGATTGATACCCCTGAGTATTAGAAATGGTGCTATAGAAGTGCATAATTATTATGGGTTGGGTTGGGTTGGAGATTTGATGAGTTGAGTTGGATTAGGTTCTAAAAAATGGACCCACGGACATCTCTGAAGCAGTCCATATAAATCGAAGATTACAGATCGCCTGTGAGTCTATGTATGATCTATGACGAGTTTTTTCATCATCATCATCATCATCCTCTTCTTCTTCTTCACTTTCTGCCTGCCTGTCGGCAATAGTTAGATACGAAACATTTCATCTTCGCTCGATCTTGCGCTAATCTGCATCCTTCAACAATCGACATGTTCTTTGCTTCCAGATCTTCCTTGATGTTATCCATCCATCTTTTTCTCGGTCTTCTTCAGGTTTTTTTAACGGAGACTAAATAACGATCGGCTAACACGCCAAGAGAGCCACCTAGTAGCTAAACATAAGCCGCATAAGGCATAATTAATCATATTTTGTGTTCACTCTGTTGATTAGTGACAGCTCTTCTGTCAGGATTACTTTAGTTGTCATTAATCTTAGAACCCCGTGTTCTTTTTAGGGCGCAAATATGCATGTAATAATTTGTGTACTCAAGCAAAGCTATTAAGTCCATAGCATTTATCATAGATGATGTTTACCGACTTCTGCAAAGTTTAATTGACTGTTAGAAAAGTTACTTGCCCATTGATTTTAGAACAACAGGTGTCATCACAGATGGTGACGCTGTTAATTAATCAAACGTCAATTTTACTATAATTGATGCAGTTGAAATTTATGTATGGGCATTGGTCAAATTGCCAATGGTATTACTGCACATAATTAAGAGCATATTGGATTTTTAGTAGGCTTGGATTGAGGATTCCACAGCCGGACTTCAACTTCGTATCTGGGTAGACGACTTGAAACGATATTCCAATAAGTGAAAACCTTAACCGCTACATATGAGAATGTGTGGGCATACAGTATGAAGTCTTAATTAAACACGATGCATTTGAAAGACAGCGCATTGGAAACTCTTGCCATAAGACACATTCTGAAATTTAAAATCATATTTTGAGATTACGAGATGGCTATCTAACAACTACCACAGGTTCAATTCAGATTTCAATCATAGGTGAATCTGAACATATCTAAAGTCATAATTTTTCACGCATTGCTAACCAGCTGAAACCTAATTGCTGGGCAGACTTAAGCTAGACTTCAACTCTTTCCATAGGCCAGTGTCATTTACAATGCTATTGCCAATAGTCTGGAATCCTTGGCGCATCCGCAGCTCTTACACACCCTAACAATACATCTTAGCTATGGACCTAAGTATTGTACGCTGTAATCATACTTTACTGAATGCCCTAGCAAAGTTTTACCCTCATCTAATTCTGCATAAATCCTTTCTATGAATTCTAGTATGTTCGCTAAGCATGGCATCCCTTTAATTTAATAGATCCATGTTGGACATCTTTAAAGATTTCAACCTCATCAATGGATCTAAAACCCTCATTTTCTAAATATCTTGGGGGGCGCCAAAGAGAATTCTTTCAAAACTGCAACAGTCTGTTCTAAACGCTGCAGAATGACCTCTCCATTCTATTATCATTTCAGATCTTATGCTTAAGACCTTACATTGACCTCCAATTTCTGACGGCATTAAATTTTCAAACAAGTAATTATTGTGTCTGCAGCACTTCGAGAACATGCGCCGTCTTACATGACTCAGTTATTCACACTACCCTCTTCCACTGCACATCACCTGCTCCACTCCACTGATTGCAAGGATATTCATATCCTCGGATCATGCACAGTTTGTACTCGGCGTCGAGCACTCAGAGTGACTCAACACTCTCTTCTGGAATGCGTTGACTCCATTCATTCTAGTCTAACTTCTTACTCCCTCTGTCTGTTCACTGCGCCCAGCTAGTCTCAACATTTTACCGAGCAACTCCAAAACACTGGAAATAGTAGAGAAGAAATACAAGAGGCGCGATACAAATGCTCCATTGGACCCATATTGCATTATATTTTTCAAAAACCTTACACAGTATACAGTGCAAGTCACACACACTGGTCGGGAATTTATAAGTTCACGCAGATTCCCAGTTTTGAACAGGTAATAACTAGCGCGCCCTTTCAATCTCTTTGCACTACACCTGTTCTAACTGACTTAGTAAATAATCTCGGCAGAAATATTTTAGACGCAGACAGTCTATGCCTGGACTTTGGTTTTCAATATAGACTTAGACTTTTTCAAGAATGCATCCCCTTTTGCACATTACAGTATATCTGATAACATTTCCTCCAGGAAATAATTTTGTCACTTTTTTCCTCTGCCAATACCGATCCAAAGTAGTCGTTCAATATTATTCGATTGCACTACATCTCTAGTACTTGCAAGAAAACATTAAGGTGCAAGAGTTGAGCAGTTTACATTACGGATTATGTAAATATTGTTTACAGGTTGTGTAGCAGCGATGTTCATAGTGATTATGATTAAGTTATTATGCACAATATATTAATTAGCTTTTTGTCTTAGGGCTGTCTATTAATTATATCAACAAATTAGGGGGAGGGGTTTGAAAAAGTTTGACAGTTGTTGACAGGGTAGGGGGACGTCAAGAGAAGTTGACGTCAACAATTTCATTTTTTGCAAATGATAAAAAATAGGAACTTTCATGGAATACTATTTATTACAATGGAAAAAGTCTGACAAGCAAAAAACACGGTCGTTATCATCACATTATTATCCAGGACAGGATGTTGTAATATATTACAGTGGGTTGGGTTGGGTCAAGCAACCATTTTATCAGCATTGGTTGGGTTTGGTGGAGATTTGATGAGTTGAGTTGAATTGGGTTCTAAAAAATGGGCCCACGGACATCTCTCAAGCAGAAACTCGAAATCGATGATGACGGATCGGATGTGGATCTATATGTGATCTATGACTTGAGATTTTTAACGGAGACTAAATAACGATCGGTTAACACGCCAAGAGAGCCACCTAGTAGCCAAACATAAACCGCATAAGGTATCATTAATATATAATATTTAAAATTTTATGGTTTAGGGGCGGGAAGTTAGCAGAGTGGCAACAACGTTGCACGATAGAGCGGGTTCAACTCCCGCAGAAGCCCTAAGGTAGACTCAGTCTTATTTCGTCAGAGGGCGATGGCAACTGAGTTGCGGATTAGTACGCGGATTAAACAGGCGCATCGCATGAGAACACTGGTCCCGTATCATGTAATCTGCACCAGTCGCCTGGCTGAGGGCCTTGGTAACGGAGATCAGCGCCGCCATATGAGCCTTGAGAGCTCGGGAAGGACTTTACTTTTTGCCTACTTTAATGTTTATGGACCTATGTCACTTCTAGTCCCGGGAATGCTTTAGTTACCTTTAATTTTAAAACCCTGTGTTCTTTTCTATCTCGCAAATATGCATATAATAATTTATGTACTCGAGCCAAACTATTGACTCCATAGCACTGATCATAGATGATGTTTATCGACTTCTGAAAAGTTTATTTAACTGTCAGAAAATTTACTTACCCATTGATTTTAGAGCAACAGGTGTCATCACAGATGGTGACGCTGTTAATTAATCAAATGTCATTTTATTACTGTAATTGATGTTGAAATTTATGTGTTTAATGGGTTAAACAGTGGAATAACTAACCCACCCTTCCGATCTTTTGGCACTACGCCTGTTCTAATTGACTTAGTTAATAGTATCGTTATACCCCACTTATCTCATTTCTTGCCTCGCATAAATATTTTGGACGCAGACAGTCTATGCCTGGTCTTTGGTTTTCTATAGACAGTCTTTTTCGAAAATGCACCCCTTTTGTATATTATAGCTGATTACATTTCCTGAAGGAAAGAATGTTGTCGTTTTTATTTTCCTATGCCAATACCGATCCAAAGCATGTATACAATATTATTTGATTACACTATACTCTAGTACTTGCAAAACAACATTAAGCTGTAAGAATTACGCAGTTAGCCTATTTGCGTAACAGACAATGTTATCAATGTTTACAGGTCGTGTAACAGCGATGTTCATAGTGATTATGAGTAAGTTACAACGGACAATATATTAGCCTTTCGTCATATTTCAAACATCTAGCTTAAGTTTTTGCGCCTTGAAGGCGCAAGCCTTCAGGCACAGTGCTTGCTCTTTTAATTGGGTTTTAGTAAAATTAACTAGGTATATTTGAGTATATTAATAGCGAATGTTAACATATTTACAGATTTGCTATATGTTTTTGTGTGTCAATAATAAACATCTCTCAGTAATATTTGTCGTCAGCTCAAATTCTGATGCAACAATAAAGAAATTACAAAACTGTTGATAAAATTCTTGTTTTCATTTGATTATTTCAGTCCTGCTTTGCTGTCGAAACAGCGGTGCCGGCGATGATGGCAAAAAGAGCCCCAGAGATGACGATAGACCTAGAGATGGAGGAGGATCCGGAGGTGCAGGAGGCGCTGGAGGAGCTGGAGGTGCAGGAGGTGCAGGAGGAGCTGGAGGTGCAGGAGGAGCTGGAGGTGCAGGAGGAGCTGGAGGTGCAGGAGGAGCTGGAGGTGCAGGAGGTGCAGGAGGAGCTGGAGGTGCAGGAGGAAGTGGAGGTTCAGGACGTAAATGAAGTTCTGCTGGGCTTTCTTGGATCTGACGCCACTAATGTAAGTCATTTACGAACTGCACCTGTCGATCTGAGATTATTGAAACCATTTGAGGAAGCATTACGCAGGAATTCCAATTAATAGTATCAGTGCAGGAAGAAGCACCGTGGAGGCCCATAGACTTTTGTGGCCTCAGGGGCCAGGCCCTGAATGACTACTAGAACGCCATTGAAGTCTAAACATTATTGTATGACGTCAGCGTCGTCACGTGCCTTTCGCATAGCGCTATTCTTAAACATAAGCAAGTAAAAATTTCTTTCGTCACTGTCTTGTGGAGCCCCTAAAAGTCTGGGGGCCCACAGGCAGCTGCCTACTCTGCCTAATGAGTAATCTGGCACTGAATAGGATCGTCGCAGCTCTCATGTGCAACATTTGATCGACAGTTTCAATTATAGACGTTTATGAGCACTGCCAATGGCGTCGGAATTGTGTCTTGTACGGATAATTTTCTGCCGAGCATCTCATCTTCCACTAATATCAAGGTAATTAAGCGCTGCTAAGAGAACATTTCGGGAAATGCAAAGCAACTGCGTCTCAATAGCGTCAAGAATTCTGTTACCAGTCAATTCACGACTTGAATTAACAAAGAGGCAGAAGTTAACTGCAAACTGAAAGGCTTGGATTGAGGACAAATACTTCTCAATTCTGAGATTCTCAATTTGTTTACCTATAACTTAAATGTGCACTCAACTTCTTAAAACTTTTCAAGATTTCTTGATCTCCCAGGGGGAAACTTTTTCACCTAATTAGTCTACTATAGGTGTTTGTATTTGTCCCACCCTATCCTGCATTTTACGTTAACGAAAGCCAGAAGAGCGCTTTCTATGGCGTCTCACGTTACCGCTTATCATTTGGGCGAAGATGTCATATAAAAGTAACGTTTCTAAGATGAGTAATATTTATCTACAAGTCATTATTTCGTTGCGCCTCATGACAACTTTAGATTGAGGTTGTATGATAACACGCGCGTACCTTAATATATTGAAAAGTCCGACAAAAGGGTCTTATCTCTTTTTCACAAATCGTTTTAATATTTTCTGAAAATTTGGACAATGGCTCAGAACTTTTTTGAGGACAATATAAACGATTTATTTTTCTCGAAAAAATTCATGGGCCCGTTACTGCTCTACCCAGGTACCCGGATTTCTCTCGAAGAGTCCGTTAATTCATCCATTCTTTCCAACTTCAGCTTTAACTACGGTGTCTTTTCCTATGTTGTTTTAGAGGTGGCAATCTGTCAAAAAAGATAGCATCTGTTATGACGAATTTTCCGAATTCTGATGATTCACGATCAATTCTTAGGAATCAAAGTTCATACCATTGCATTTTATGACTAAGCGTTTAGATTTAGTTAAATGGACTGTATTTCTTTACAAATATAATGCATAATGTGTTTCAAAGCTCTATTGCAACAGACCAGTTTGCTTGTAATACAGCATTTGAGAGTTATGATTGGGTTGATGCCAGGTTTATACAGTAGTTTATTTCTTATATCTCTAATTTCTGTTAATAACATTTTTCTTTGAACACTGGTGAGCGTGAACGTTGAGTTGATATGTGATTTTAAAAGAAATATTTACCCTACAGAAATTTGTGACAATTCAAATTTAGAAAGATGATTTTAGGAAGACGATTCAGTTGTTATTGTTATTATTTTGATCATTTTGTATAATTAAAGATATTCATGTAAGATCTCAATCATAGGTGAATCTAAAGTCATAATTTTTCACGTATGTATTGCTAACCAGCTGAAACATAAATTGCTGGGTTTGACTTAAACTAGACTTCAACTCTTTCCATAGGTCTGTGCCATTTGCAATGCACTTGCCAATAGTTTGGACCTACTTGGCGCATCCGCTAAGGACCATGAAAACATTTTTCAAGCAGGGGATTGCTAATAGGCTGTCATAAATCTAACATTTATAATTTGCATTTTGGGGTTTTATCATTTTCTTTGCTGCCTTGGTTCACTTATAGCAGTCCATTAAGCGAATTTGTAGTTACTCGTAGTTGCCTACATAGGCATAAGAATAGTAGAATCTCCGTTGTAACTAATGCAACCTCGCGAAAAATGGAGCCGGAATATGGACCAGTTTTAAAAAGTTTGACCACGCCTGCCATAGAGAATAGACAGTCTGCGATGAACGATTAGAAGCAGTCCAGGAATAGCAGGGGTTCCAAATGAAATAAACTGTGGCGGGTCTAGAGTTAAGTCAACGTTCGATACATCGGTCTGCAGTTGCTATGTTTGTGGAACATTGCTTTATAACCAATTATTTAAAAGTCTTGGATAACAAGTCGCGTTCCTTTCACAAAATTGATGAAAATCGCGGCAATTCATGGCATTTTGAAAAATTCATGGAATTCGCGGCAAAAGACAAAAATAGCGGAATTCACGGCCTTATGTAGGCCAATACCAATACCCTAACACTATTATATTGATAATAACAAATTGATATAATATTTGAACATAGGCCTAATATGCGGATAATACGCGTATTTTAAGGGGACGTTACGTACGATCGAATCTTGGTAAATATAAGAGTATTTAAATTGTAGCTTTTCGGACGTTGAGCGAGGTCACGCCTCTAGTAGGCCTGCTTTCTGAAAGTTGAATTCACTAACAAGACCTTGCCGAATGTAAGACTTTCTCGACTTGTAGATAGCCAGTTGCCGTAACAATCGTTTACTTCATAGGGCTCAGTATGTTGTTCGAAAACACGGCGCGTGCAAATACATTTCGTGAAAGCACAAGTATAAATCATATAGCGTAGAACTTTTTGTAGGACCTTACATGTTGCTTGTTAACCTTACCTGTAAATAATTTATTGTATATCAACGAATATCTTGTATATCAACGCAGTGGTGGTGGTGGTGGTGGTGGTAGTAGTAGTAGTAGTAGTAGTAGTAGTAGTAGTAGTAGTAGTAGTAGTAGTAGTAGTAGTAGTGGTAGTAGTAGTAGTAGTTACAGTAGTAGTAGGTGACAGGGAAAGACACCCTGTGATAATTTCAAGCGATTGAGTTCTTTGTTAACAAGATAATGATAGTCACAGGCACAGTCCACATTAAAATTCATTGAAATAAGCGGATGGACAGTCACTTCAGTTTAGACTTGTCCGGTTTGGGCAGTTATTTTAGTCGCACTTATAAAGTTACCCAGCAATTCAGAGGATATTATATTCTATTGAAATATCTAATATTTTCATAGTCGACCTTAAAAACTTTCACAAAATATAGAATACCAAATGGACCTATTCTAAACGTACAGAGGCCTACAAGCATACAAAATAATGAGTGGCAAAGTAGGTGTGCCATACTATCGATTCTTTACATTGGCACAGTACAGCAGCACAAGAGGCCACAATTGCAAATTGCTTAATAAGGAGAGTTTGGGTCTAAGAAAGAAATTGTTAGTGGACAAATGGAACAGTTTGGACGAGGAGGGAGTGACAGTTGAAACAGTAAACGGATCCAAAGGTTATCTCGGATTGATATTAAGGAAAGGACGGTTGAAAAGAATAAATTATCTGACTGGGTACTTATGAATACGCAATGAAGATATACTGAAAGGTGGGAAATATGTGCTGTACACCTATTGCAAATTTAATAGAAATATTTTTACTATTTTTTAGAAACTCATAGTTTTTCTGCTGAAGGTTTTTTCTGGGATACACTGTGCACGTAGGCCTATATCTTGAGATTCGAATCTGTTAAAACTCTCATGTCCATTTGGTATACAGAGTAATTTATCATTGTATGTCCCTCCGCTGTGATATATATTTCAGCGTGTGTCATATGGTGCAGACTATTAAATAGTGAGGACTGTAGGAAGAAATGTCGATCTAAATCATGATTGCCTTCGGATCAGCAATGCGTGACTGTTCGAATTTTCCCACAGATTTTCATAGCATGGGAGCCGTGCCTTATACTGTAGATTCTAGTCATACTTCACAAACAGATATTCACAGCATGCTGCAACTACATAGATCTACAATCTCTAAGAACCGCCATAGGAATCAAACAAGGTTTATTTAAGCCAGATCACTTTCATAGATCGTCAATACAATTAAGAAGCGACAATTGAAATGTGTTTCTTTGTTTTTTAGGATGGGTTCTATAAATTATGGCCAGCGTGCACTTTTAAACTGACGTCTATGGCTCAACCAGTACTTCAGATTAGTGCAGACTAATACTTTAATTGATTAATTATATACTAACTATTTTCCAGAGAACGCTTTAAAATCAACCTGGTCAGCCGTTGGTCAGTTGGTCAACCGATTGTCTCATTGGGCCGATATTAGGAGGTCGACGCTCGAGATTTGGATCAATGTCAGAGCCTAGTCACTGTTTGCGTGAATCAAAGAATCAAACTTTCGCTAAAAACTATAGATTAGCAAATTCCATGAAGATAAAATATATGTCATTTGAAAAATGAAAAGGGAGAGATACACCAATCGGCTGAATTGGCAAAGCAGACACCAGAGTTGTGTTAGCTTACTTTGAGATTTTGTTTGAGCCTTTAGTCATTAGAGAACTAGTTAATGCTATAAAGTGTGCAAAAGGCCTTACTACTATAATTACTACTACTACTACTACTACTACTACTACTACTACTACTACTACTACTACTACTACTATTATTATTATTATTATTATTATTATTATTATTACTACTACTACTACTACTATAACTATTATTATTATTATTATTATTATTATTATTATTATTATTATTATTATTATTAATACTATTACTAATACTACTACTATTACTACTACTACTAATACTACTACTATTACTACTACTACTACTACTACTACTACTACTCAGAGGCGTAGCGTCTCAATGGCTACTATGGCTTTAGCCATGGGCGGCACACATGATAGGGGCGGCAAATTTAGCGGCGACGACCTTTTTTGTTTGTTTGTCAGGTATAATAAGAGCAAATTGGGGCGGCATTGTTGCCAGGAGCCATAGGCGGCACGAGTGTACGCTACGCCACTACTACTACTACTACTACTACTACTACTACTACTACTACTTGTGTAACGTTGCTGCTAACGCACTCTAAGTGAAAAATCTTGAGCGCGGACGAGTCACGTGGTGCCCTAAGCATTGTAGGCCAAACAGCAGAGTACTGTTGTGACTTATCTGATCATCTGCTATGTTAAAGTCTTAAGCAGGCCCAAAGGCATCCTAAGGGTGTATTGATACTAACAGGCACACTAAGGGTGTCTCGGTGTCATGCTTTTAGCTATAAAACACGATTCTCGTTGGAGTAATCTACTTTGGAAAAACAACGTGGGCACCTCGACAACATCTCCTATCAAAAGGAACTTTTCGTAGAACAGCTGATTTTGCAGAGTTACAAACAATGGCAGGTAAGGCATAGATCCATTGATTAAATAGGACGTGTTAACCAAATATAAATAGATAAGAAATTCAACTTGGTTGCTTCCCAAATTGCCAACGATCTTTTTCTGGTCATCAAAACAGAGGCAGCAATGAATCAAATCCATGCAACTTCCAACAGCATGTCAATTCTTTTGGTCACTTTGGTCAACGTTTTGTTCAAAGGATTCGATATTTTGGATAAAAGAAAGGATCGACAGACTATTCTATTTAAACCCTTATCGATGTGTACAATTATTCGACCCAATAACAGTGTACATGAAAAACGCTACCAACCAAACATATAATTCCCAGTGGCGGTCTACCCATGTTGTTGACTGGGGATGCATCCCTCACCGGGGTTCCGGATGACCTTTTCTTGTTAGGTTCACGTAGATTCCCCGTTTTAAACAGTGGAATAACTAACGCACCCCTCAAATCTCTTGGCACTACACCTGTTCTCATTGACTTAGTGAATAATGTCGCTATCGCCGCAATAATCTCATTTCTTACCTCTCAATCCTCGCATAGATATTATGCACGCAGGCAGTCTATGCCTGGACTTTTATTTTAAACAAACTCAGTTAGGCTTTTCAAGAATCCACCTCCTTTGCATATTATATCTGATAGCATTTCCTATAGGAAATAACTTTGTTCGTTTCTGTTTTCCTCTGCCAATACCATTCTAAAGTACAGTGTAGTCATTCAATATTATGCTTTTGCGCTACAACTCTAGTACTTGCACGGAAGCATTATGGTTTCAAAAATTGCGCAGTTACTGTAGTCTATTTATACAGTACATCACGGCTTATGTAATCATTGTTTACAGGTCGTGTAGCAGCGATGATCATAGTGACTATGAGTAAGTTGCAGTCGACAATATATTGGCTTTCAGTCATTTTGGACTTAAGGCACTGTGCCTGCTCCTTTTACTGGGTTTTTGTAACACTAATAAGATATATTTGAATATATTAATAACGCATAATAACATAGTTATAGACTTGCTCAGTTTTTAGTTATCAATTATAAGCATTAGTCAACAATTTGTCACCAGCTCAAATTCCGATGAAACAGTAAAGATATTGCATAATTGTAGATAAAATTCTTGTTCTCACTTCTCATTTCAATATTTTAGTCCTGGTTTGCTGTCACAATAGCAGCGCCGACGATCGAACACCATTTCCTCCAGGACCTCCGGGCCCTCCGGGACCCCCTGGCCCCAATGGTCCAGGAGGTTGTGGAGGTCGAGGAGGCTGTGGAGGTCCTGGAGGACCAGGAGGACTTAACGGGCCAGGACGACCAGGAGGACCTGGAGGTCCAGGAGGACCAGGAGGACCTTGGGGTCCTGGAGGACCTGGAGGTCCAGGAGGCCCTGGAGGTCCAGGAGCTAAATGAGGTTCTGCTGGGCTTTCTAGGATCTGACCAGCGTCTGTGAAACGGAATTCCAACAATCCGAACTACAAATGCACTGTACAGTTCTAATTTGGCAGATAAATTGTAGAGATCTATCATTAATACTGTACATTTTTCAGATTATAGCAAATCATGCTTTGCTTACGCCTACTATTAGAGTGAAGTTGAGGAAATGTTCGAAAATGATTTTTTGTTTTTCGACTTGATTGTTACGAAACCGCTATAGGATATCTAACATTTGACTCTTAGGTTGAAGTCGTTGAGCATAACATCGTCACATCATTTTTCATCGGGCTAGCTACTATTGTGACAGATTTGTAATACCTAGACTATTTAATGTTGAATTCTTTTCATTCGACATTCTAGACATTCTATGGACTGTTGGATGCTCATTATCGCATAGCTGGTTGAGGGAGAGGAGCCGCCTCGCGCGCGCGCGCACACACACACACACACACACACACACACAAGCACACATTTTGAATAGGTTTGACAGATTCTTGGCAAACTCTGGCGAATACCGAATATTAGGCCTGTTAAAGGATGGAATAGACGGTCTAAGCCGGGCACTTGATATGCGATGTAAGCCTCACGCTTGATAGACGGTGTAAACCGCAACGGTGCATATGATAAACCTTAATAAGCAGTGTAAATCGCCTGTATTGTTTCTATATAATATTATATTTGATTTGGGTGAGATCGTGGCGTTTAGCGTTAAATGTTTCGGACATTACTTACAGTACTTTGTAAAGGCTTCGGATTTCTAGACATTGAATCACTCGTTGTGAATCAAAAATATCTGAGTAATCAAATGTTAACTTCTCGATCGTTGAGCTAATAGCGAGATCACACATGTAAAACTTTCTGAATGTTGAATTCACTAGCAAGACCTTCTCATGGCGAATACCTACACACTGAAATGATCCATAGCAGAACCATAATGTCCATTGCCATTGCTACTTTTGCTGGACCTTGAGAGTATGTTGAAATATTCCTTTTGATTTTAATTTAGTGCTTTGAGTAAATATGTGCACTAGAGACAGAGAAGATGCTGAATCTCTCGTGAACATCCTGTTTGTTTTCATTGCTTCTCAATATACTGTAGGCCTACTTTAATTTTCATTCATTAGTTATTCATTGTTATTATTGTTATTATTATTATTATTATTATTATTATTAGTAGTAGTAGTAGTAGTAGTAGTAGTAGTAGTAGTAGTAGTAGTAGTAGTAGTAGTAGTAGTAGTAGTAGTAGTAGTAGTAGCATACTAGTAGTAGCAGTAGTAGTAGTATTACGTAACTTTTAGCGCACGTCAAGTCATTCGCTAAGTGAAGAATCTTAAGCGCGGACGAGTCACGTGGTGCCCTAAACAATGTAGGCCAAACAGCAGAGTGAGTACTGTTCTGACCTATCTGATCATCTGTCATGTTAAAGTCTTAAGTAGGCCTAAAGGCCTAATAGGCATACAAATGGCGTCTTCTCGTCATGCTTCTAGCCTCAAAACACGATTCTCGTTGGAGTAATATACTTTGGAAAAACAACGTTGACACTTTGACAATATCTTCTATCAAAAGAATCTTCTTTTCGTAGAACAGCTGATTTTGTAGAGTTATAAACAATGGCAGGTAAGACATAGATCTAATAATAAAATATGACGTGTTAAGGAAATATAAAATTATAGATAAGAAATTCAACTTGATTTCTTGTTAGCTTTCCAAATTGCAGACTATCCTTTTCTGGTCATCAAAACTGAGACAACAATCAGAGGCGTAGCAGCCATATAGACAACTTGGCCAAATGCCAAGGGCCCCCGACCTGCAAAGGGCCCCCGACCCGAGCCAAGAAAATTGTTCCGCGCAAAGTTGTAAAATTGTCAGGTCGAAAGACCGACAAGCAAACAAAAAAGGTCGTCAACATTTTCGCAAACTTGTCAGATCGTCTCTGGAAAGGGCACCCTGCGCGTTTTTCGCCAGATCCCCGGAGCATATTGCTACGCCACTGACATAAATGAAGCAAATTCATACATCTTTCAGTAGCATTTCAATTCTTTTGGTCATTTGAGTCAAATGTTTGTTCAAAGAATTCAATATTTTGGACAAAAAAGAGAGCGTCAAGCAAGACTTCTATTTAAGCTATTTAAATCCTTATTGATGACTACAATTATTATTCGAGCCAATTACAGTACAGCGTACATGAAAAACGCTATCAACCAAACATATAATTCCATTCTTACCGATGTGAAACACTAACTAGAATACGTACGTTCGATTGTCTGGGTGGATTTGAACATGCTTAACCTTTGTTAAAATACCAATTTTTAACTTTCAAAACCAGGGCGCGATTTGTAGAGAGGGAAGGGGATTTGCCCCCCCCCCCACTACCCAACTGCATCTCCCTTCTGCTACATCCCCCACCACTACATCCCCCATTGCAACACTTCCCCAACAACTACATCCCCCCAAGCTCGACATATTTCCCCCACTGCTCCAGGTCACAAATCGCACCCTGTTCAAAACTAAATGACGTTCATCATTAAACGCCATTGAAAATTGTAAATTTCCTATTCCTGTATAAGGCAAGTAGTATCGTTACATACAAAGAACGATTTGGTAGAAAGTGAATCGAGAGTGGGAACAATTTTCGAGCATGATTTTCTAACATACAGTAGTTTGGCTAGCCAGACAATTCTCATTCAATTAGGATAAATTACAAAAACTTAAATCATGCATAATATCTCATCTGCCAGACTGCCAGTAACACTATACACTTACACTATAACGGATTATGCGTCTAGCTATGTCCGAATTAAACTCATTGTATTAATCAACGAGCGATACATAGTTACGCCATTTGATAGGTTATGCAATTACTATTCTTGCATACTATCGGATAGACTGTTTTCCACATTGTCATTTTAAAATTATGTTTTTCTTTTTGATCGCTCGCAACGATTTATTACCTCAGCAACCGACGATATTATAGTACAGTACATCTCTTCCTCCCCTCTTAATATTGTAGCGTGCCAAATTGGATCGTTTAATTTTAATTACTTTGCTCCCTCGACTCTTAATTATAAAACACTCTAGGTACTTATGAACTGGGACAAATTGAAACGCCGACTAGACCATCATGGCGGACTTTGTTCGTAGTCTAGGAGTTGGAAATTCCTACTTTCACTTTCGGTTCTACTATTGCTGCCACCTCAAACGTTAGAGGGCACCGCACTATAGTTCCTTACATTCCGGGAATCGGAATGACACAGGACGGAAAGGCGATGTACAGGCCCGCCGAGAGAAATTCCGGGCCCCTGTGCAGAATGGCCGGCGGGCCCCGAAAAAATTTAAAAAATTGCTGACGACCCTTTTTTGCTTGTCATTGGTTTAGCCCAAATTAACCGACACGATGCTATGTTGCAGCTCTCGAAAACTAGTGATGACCTTTTTTCTTGTCGCTCTTTTTCACACTCAGTAGCGTCATTTCACACTTTTCTTGGGGGCGAGATACTTTTTTGGCCAAATTTTGGCAAATTATGGGCAAATATTGGGTAATTATAGGCAAATTTTGGGCAGGCAATTTTTGGACCAATTTTGGCAAATTTGAAATTTTTTGACATTTTTGGGCAAATTTTGGACAATTTTGGCGATTTTTTGCACATTTCACATTTATTTATTTACATAATACATTATTTCTTCATTTTCCTTGGGGGGCCCGCCTGCCCGTCTCCAAATGACGCTCCTGTTCACACTGTTCATTTTGATGCTTTTGATGTCCTCAGCTAGGTCAGGGCCCCTTTTACTCACCGGGCCCCCTTTATTTAGTGTTATTATTGGTATTATTGCTAACTATGCATATTCATCATTGGCCCGGGCCCCCTCCAGACCGCCGGGCCCCTGTGCATTTGCCCCCCCTGCCCCCCGCTCTCGGAGGCCCTGGCGATGTAGGCCTAGTGAATAGGAATCAGTGTCATATAATGACTGGAAAACCCTTGTAATCGCCATAATTTGCCTACTTTTCTCAGTGACTAGTTGATTAATTGGCTAAGTTCGCACAGATTTAACTGTTATCGATTCGTGATCCACAGGATTAGAGATAGTGTTGAATACTGATTCGCTATACTTAATGAATGACATAGAGTTACGCCAGTTTATTATTATTATTATTATTATTATTATTATTATTATTATTATTATTATTATTATTATTATTATTAAAGTTAAGATTATTGTGGTAACTAATCTGGAAGGACTCCATGGACACATTGCAGTGTCAAAACAGAATCATAACTAGTTCGAAATAGCCAGGTCTTTAAGCGCTTCTTAAACGTATCTAGTGATGGTGAGAGTTGAATGGCTAGTGGTAGATCATTCCAGACCCGTGCTGCCGCCACGGGGTTCGCGGGACGAGTAGCGCTGCAGTGAAGGCCGATCTCAGACGTTGATTGATTAAGCTTTTACTATTCTTGCATACTTTTGGATGTTGGAACATAATAACAAATGAAATAGCCAGTCAAGAGCTGCGAGGTGAATTGTCTCCGAGCCTGTCGCCCGATATAAGCTTAGAACTCTTAGCGATATACCATCTGGCCGACGAGGAGTTTTTCCCTAGCGCTTAGACTAGCAGAAAAGTCAATTGGTATTTTAGCTAGACTAAGCTAGTTCCCCTCCCAAAGTAAACCCTCGTCTACTACATTATACTACGTCTACATTTTCCAATAACCCAAAACAGTTTGCAAGTCGCACTCACAAAGATGTCCATGGGTCCATTTTTTAGAACCCAATACAACCCAGCCCATCAAATCTCCAACCCACCCAACCAAGTTGAACTAACCCATGCCGATAATAGGTTTACTGGACCCAACCCAACCCACTGTAATGCATTACAGTTTTTTAAACCATGACTTATTTTCTGACCCAACCCAACCCAGCCCACCATTAATATGGAAAATTCTGACCCAACCCAATCCAACCCAACCCATGGGTTAACCCAAGTTTCGCACCCCATGGACATCTCTGAGCATTCATTGGTCTCAGATTTATTGGTTCACGCAGATTTCCCGTTTTAAACATTGGAATAACTAAAATCATCAAATCTCAAAAGTGGGCAGAAGTTGGCACTATACCTGTTCTACTTGATTTAATGAATAGTCTCGTCTCATCACTAATCTCCTTTCATAGTCATCATCAGCATCCAGCTCTACAGGTGTTGTACCCGTAGGTGTCGACAGCCTGATTCGCAATTTGCCTCCTCTTTCTCGATCCTGTGTTGCTCCGGTCAGTGTGTGCAGCTCCGCGTTCCCCCAATCCACGATATCATCCAACGACTCTCTTCTCGGTCTGTCCCTTCGGTTCTCATTTCTTACCTCGCATGAATATTTTAGACGCAGCCAGTCTATGCCTGGACATTAAATTTTGTTTTCAATAGACTTAGGCTTTTTCAAGAATGCATCCCCTTTAGCATATTATATCTGAAAACATTACCTCGAGGAAATAATTGTGTCGCTTTTGTTTTCCTCTGCCAATACCGATCCAACGTAGCCATTCAATATTATGCGATCGATTGCACTATACTCTAGTACATGCAAGGAAGCATTAAGGCGCAAGGATTGCTCAGTTAGCCTATTTACATTACAGCTCATGCTATTACTGTTTACAGGTCGTGTAGCAGCGATGTTCTTAGTAATTATGAGTAAGTTACTATGCAACATATATTATCTTTTAGTCACATTTGGATTACACAGCCTAGGCCTTTGTGCCTTAAGGCACAGTACTTGTTCTTTTAATTGGGTATTAGTAAAATTAATCAGGTACGAGTATAGCGAATATTAACATATTTATGGACTTGCTCTTTTTTTTAGTGTGTCAATAATAAACATTTGTCAATAGTAATTAGTCATCAGCTCAAATTCCAATGCAACAATAATGAAATTGCAAATTTTTTGATGAAATTCTTGTTTTCATTTGAATATTCCAGTCCTGGTTTGCTGCCTCAACAGAGGCGCCGACGCTCGTCATACCACCAAATGTCCAGGAGGAAAAGGAGGAGATGGAGGAAAAGGAGGAGATGGAGGACACGGAGGAGATGGAGGAAAAGGAGGAGATGGAGGAAGAGGAGGAGACGGAGGAGATGGAGGAGATGGAGGAGAAGGATGTCATTGAGTTTGTTCTGCTGGGTTTTCTTGGATCCGACACCGCTAATGTAAGTCATTTGCTAGCTGTGTCTGTCAATTAACTGTCTGACATTGAAGAAGCCATTTGAGAAGCTATTACGCATAATTCAAATTTCTAGGATCGTAGTAGCTCTCGGCTGCAACATTTAATGGACAGTTTCATTTATAAACGTTTAGGGGCACTCAGTGGCGTAGCGAGGCAAAGTGCCGCCCGGGGCGAGACAAAAGTGCCGCCTCCGAAATTTTCCTGACAAGCAAATAAACGTTATCAACTTCCCAAAATTTCCTAACAAGCAAAAAACGTTGTCGATAGCCAAAATAGCCTGATCAAAATTCAAAATTCGAAAATCTCGAAAATGCCGCCTCTAGGGCAATTGATATTTGAAAGGCATTTGATAAAGTATGTCACTTTCATTTTTTTAAAGAAAATTAATGCAGAGAGATCACCCCTAGACTCATTGGACCTAGGGGCATAGATTTGGGAGGGGGAGGTAGCATGTTGGAGAATCGATGATTGGCCCCTGAAAAAAGAAAAATACAAGTCAATAAAGTAAAGTAGCAGACTGCAGAACAACATCAAACAACATCATAGCTGTAACAACATCAAACATAGAATTGCTACGAAAGACCAAACAGAGATGCCGTATAGAATATAGATGTGAATGAAGGACAGTGCACCGCACGGCTACGCTCGTTAATCGAAATTCTAAACTTTCCAAAGATAATCACGACAGTGAAGGGCGAATACCAAAACTACCCCAGTAGGATGACGTCGACCATGGCTACATGAGTCGATCTAAAAATGTATGATCTTTTAGAATGTTAAATGAATATTTTTATCATCCGTGTGTCTTGATGATAGCTAGCACCACCTCTGATAAGGGGTGTAGGGGCAGAGGGGTATCTGTCACAAACCTTGGGGTGTAACCCCCTGCTGGAGTTTTGTAGAAAAATCCATGTTCGTGTCAAATCCAGCTTGAGGTTGTATCGTTTATATTTGGCAACGCTTCAAACTTTATATAAAGAATTTTAGGGTCCCGTTATTGCTCTGCACAGGGGCCCGGAATTTCTCTCGACGGGTCCGATAATACCTCCATATTTTCCAACTGACAGCCGTTACTACGGTGACTATTTTGCTATTTTATTTTAGGGATAGCTAATGATTCAAAAGATAGCATCTGTTATGAAGAATTCTTCCGAATTCTGATGATTTCGAGATCCTTGTTCTTTGGAACCAAAGTTCATACAGTACCATTACAGAGCACGACTATTCAATGAACCGTTTAGATTTAGTCAAATAACCTGCATATCTTTATAAATATAATTTATAATGAGTTTTGCAATCGCTGTTATTTAAAATAATCACACTGAACAGTGTCTTTATTTTACTTGTGTTGTGTTATAAATTTATGCAAACATATAAGCATAGAATAATAATAATCTATCATATTAAAATCCTTCCTCTGTGCCTCTGTTACCTTCAAGCGTTCTCATTGGTTGACGTTGCGGTGAAATCGACGTTGCGCAATCGACGTTGCGACGTTTCGCAATCGAATTGCGTTTTCTCTGTCAAGCGTTCAAGCGTTCTGATTGCTTGGCTGTGTGAGCGTTTTGATTGGATGGCTGTACGATGTTCTCATTGGTTACCTTCAAGCGTTCTGATTGGTTGGCTGGGTGAGCGTTCTGATTGGTCGTTCCGGAATATTCGTTGCCTCGAGTGAAGCGAAGCGAGCATTGCGCGATGTGGATAGATATTAGTATTATCCTGCACTGCGAGCGAAGCGAGCATCTTTTCTCTAGTTATTATTATTATTATTATTATTATTATTATTATTATTATTATTATTATTATTATTATTATTATTATTATTATTATTATTGAGTTTTAAAGCTACATGCAGTATATTGCAATAGATCAATTTGCTTGTAATATTTGAAAGTGAAGATTCGGTTGATGCCAGGTCTATACAGTAGTTTATTTCTTACATCTATCTTATTCCTGTTAACAAAATTGTTCTTTCATCATTGCAGATAATCTATTCAGAGTGAACGTTGAGTTGATTTATGACGTTGAAAGAAAAATTATTCCTGCAGAAATTTTTGACAATTTAAATTTTGAAAGAGGATTTTATGAAGACGTTTTAGTTGTTCTTGTTATTAATAATGATTATTTTATGTTACTGAAACTATTAATTATTCGAATATTGAAATGTGTGGTTGCTGCATATGCTTAGCATATGACGGGTGTACTCAAACTTTTTAAAACCGGTCTACAATCCGTCTTCCATCTTTTGTTACGATAAATCAATTGCAACGAATATAGTCTAAGTGAGCCGAGGCAACATGGAAATGACAAACTCCAGATATGCAAAAACTAAATGCTAGATTTTGACAGCATATTAGCAATTTCCCACTTGAAAAAATGTTTTCAAGGTCATTAGTACTTGTAGAGGGGCTTGGGGCAGAGATCTAGTCGCCGAAATTTTAAGTAATAGTAGCATTAAACGGTGACCTTTGGTTAATATTTTAGAGACTTTAATTATGATTAATTACTGAGTTACAAAAAGCTGTAATGCAATTACGCATATCGATTCTGTTGACAATCACCCTTTCCCGAAAAATTTCTCATCGCCTTTGCGCAAATCTCATTACTGATCTCAGCCCGAATAGGGGTGTGCAGACCGTCTTGTGGCTCCGCCAATGCCGCCAAGAACCCTTGCGCCATCGGCGGATGCCCTGGGCATTATGATATTACTGTGATATGATATTATAGTGGCGCTATAGAAGTTGATTGATTGATATTCTTCACGACGCTTTTATAAAGTTTAATTGTAGCCTACACCAGCGGCTTTTGTGATTATCGAAGAACTGGCCTCCAACGAGAACTTTAAAGGCCGTACGTAGATTTCATCTGAATGGAGAGTTGACTATGGTTTCGCTTGGTATTTTTCATTGTAAGATTGAGAATGTACCGACTCGAAATATCTCTTAATATTGCTATTTTTTAATTACACTCGGTTTCTCGTAGTAGACGGGCTTAATAGACACCAGCTGTGCATTGCATCCGTAAAATAAAATGAAGACATATATAATCATCTGTTCATGACTTACGACTCTTCGCCATACATACGATTTCAACCGATTCAGTAAAATGTTGGCTAACAATTAATAAAGAGCAGCATGAAGACGGAAATAAATTAACTTATGATTGCAATTACAACAGAAAGTAAGTAAGCTGATATCTAGGATACTAACTGGATTTTAGATTATTTTGGTATGTCTTCTCCTGTGTTGAAAGCCACTGAAATTTAAGCTAAAAAGTTTTCATACACATATTCACAGAGGTATGGCGGTCCACAAGAACCGTCCTCGCGGTCCAGACTGTGTACCGCGGGCTGCGGGTCGCGGTTTGAATGCCCCTCACACATGGCGTTTTTTTGTAGTGAATAGTCATAATAATATTTGTCAGTCTTGGATTTGACAAGTGAGTGAGTCTTGGCTCCGGACAATTTCATTTGCATATTGCTAATTCAGATAGCTGGATTCGTTGTTTGATGAATGGACTTTTTTTACTATTCAAACTTAAGACTGTTAATTCGTGATTTCAAGCCACGTTTCTCGTGCCACGATAAATCATTAATCTGTCATCAACTGCATAAAGCACAATTAATTATATTTGATGTTTACGGACCTTTGTCAGCTCTTCTGTCAAGATAACTTTAGATGTCATTAATCTTAGAACCTCGTGTTCCTTTTAGAGCGCAAATATGCACGTAATAATTTATGTATTCAAGACAAACTACTGGGTCCATACACTGTAGCATTAATCATAGGTCATGTTTACCGACTCCTGCACCGTTTAATTAACTGTCAGAAATGTAATTAGTAATTAATTTTAGAACCACAAGTGTTATCACAGATGGTGACACTGTTAATTAATCAAACGTCATTTTACTGGAATTGATGTCGTTGCAATTTTTGTGTGGGCATTCGTCATAACATGCCCTTCGTTCTATGTAGGCCCATGGTACGAATAACAAGTCAATACAAGAAATCGCAAATTGTTAAGTGATAACTACAGTACTGTCGCCCAATGTTCCCGAGGGAACGCGGGATCTAAGATAACTAATGTATGCAGACAAAATGTGATAGATTTTGAGTTACTGTTGCATTATGCTGCAGTTTGAAAACATCTTAATTTTCTGGCCTGTTTGCTACTAGGCTACCCGCTGTACTTGCATAATGTATAGCGCTGTCTACTCCAGAAACTTGTTTTTGTTTTTGGAGATCACTGCCGAAAAATTCTGTGATACTTCGTTTCACTGTAAATTTAATTGTAATGCCCAAAACAGAGGATTTGCGCTTAGCAGAAACCAGAAGGAATACAAAGATCAGTGATAATAGGCCTACTTACTATCTAGCTTTAGTTTTCCAGTTTTGAATGTTACATTATATATGTTTGGATAGGCCTATCAACAATCGATTCATAAATTAACGCAATCAATATACGGTCTTTCAATTATTGTAGATTTATATAATAGGCCTAATGCAAAATTCTTATGAAAACTGTCTACATTTCAGAACAAAGCCAAGACTCGGGAGGGCAATGCATTATAAAACACGTAGAACTTAGATCTAGTCAAGTGTAGTTGTAGGTGTGGTTGTCGTTGTAGTTGTGGCGTGGCGGCCATAGTAGCGAAAATTATACTTTAATGTGGTTAAATACACCGCAATTATAACATCATCGCCACCTAGCGAACATCGTCCAGACGCTTTTGTTTTGAAATAAACTTATCTCGTTCATCTTTGTAATAAATACACTTCTGTTAGATTTAAGATCTTTATATGAGTCTAGTAAACTAACTTAATTATTCGAAGGTAGAAAAGTTTAATGTATTACAGAAATTTACGTCTTTAGTCTTTTCTTCCTAAGATACCAACTTTAGTCACCTAATATAAGCTATAACATAGCAAAATCCGCTTAACCATAGAGTCATGTTTTTGGGCGACGTACTTCAATCGCAAAATAGGCAAAATGCTTCAATTGTTATTGCTATTGTTATTGTTCACGACAATTTATATAGCGCCGTAACAAAGCAAGAGCCAAAGTCAAGGGTGCTCTACCTCAATAGTCACCTTGTCACCTCAATATTCCATTCTAAATTAGATTACTGTAACTCCCTCTACTAACCCCTCAGCCTCCTCGACCCACACGTTCGTCATCTTACCTCACGCTGTCACGATTAGAAGTTGGCACCCCAACGGTCCCCCCACTTGCCAAATCCTAGAGCCGCCACTGCGACGGAGGTGGAACGTACAGTTGGGTTCGTCTACTGGACCGAAGGTGAAGCCGTCGATCGCTCCCCACCGGCCTTCGATTGTTGATTCGATTTGTTGGGACCCTATATTTACTTCTACATTTCTGGGCAGAATGGATCGTGTAGAACCCGGAACGTCAACGAACAGCGCTTGACAACGATACGCTCCGGAACCCTAAGCCAATGAAGTTTGTCCCGAGGTAGAGAGGTCACGTGGTCGCGCCAACGCACCCTAAAGATCAACCGAGCTGCAGTGTTGTTGAGGATTGACTGCAGTCCGGCGAGCTGACGGTCGGGAAGGCCCAGAAGCAGCCCATTGCAGTAGTCGATCCGCGATACCACGAAGGCGCGAACCAGTTGTATGGTCGCTGCAGTCGAAATATACCTGCGGACCTCTCTAATCGTTCGAAGTTGCCGGAAGCACGCACGAGTCAATATTAATTTTGTCACTGAAACAACTCTAGTGACATCTTCTGTCATCAGCATTCCAAATACGGAATAATGGCAGAGAAAACTTTCAATGAAATTATGATTTTAATATACATATCATGTAAGGTCTTTGATATTATGAATACACGATTAAAACGTTAGTTTTTTTATATTGGGGCGCTACAACTTCTGCTACTGCTACAACTTTTCCTCCTATCTTGTTACTATTGCTACTATTCAGTGCTGAAAGTCTGTGAAAAAAGGTGCAGGAGCACTCCTGGCGCTGAGGTGTGTTAAGTATAGCAGTGGTACCTTCAGAGGCGGATTTACCACGGTACCAGGTGGTGCATCGGTACCGGGCCTCCCTTCAAAATACAAATTTAGGGGCCTCCATTTTCTAAAAATAATTTGTTTAAAGACTTTTAATTATTAGTTTCTTTAAGGTAATTTATTTTCGGAGATATACATGAATGTTGTATCGTTAGACGTTAGTAGTGTTTGGACATGGATTAGTAATAATTTAGTATTGAAATGCAATTTAATGCATGCTCCATGAGTCTATGTTAAGAAAGCCTATATCTCATATAGGGCTGCGCCGAGTAACTCGAGTAACGCGAGTACTCGACTCCAAATTGGAGTCGAGTAATTTTTTTGGAGTCGAGTACTCGCATAGAATAACTAAACAAAGAATAGATATAGATAAATAAAGAATAACCAAAGAATTTCATTGAAATTTGACCTACCGTTATTTGTTACAAATAATTATTAATCAGTCTTATTTAGGTTATTCTTAATCGTTATGCCCCAGTTAGTTAAGATGTTGTCCACAGTGGGCCAACTCTAGTGAAGACCTCATATTTTTTGCCAGTACCGGTAAAACAGTTTCTGTTCTGTAACTTCTGTTAGGCCTATACTAAATTTGAAAACGCTTGAATATCCGAAAAATTGATATGTAACTGTATCTAATGTTCTGCTTTGGTTAAATGAGGGCCATGAGGCAAATAATAAGCATTATGTGACGTGTAAAGTTTGCAAATCATGCATTTCCGGTTTTACGCGAGTACTCGAGTACTCGCTAAGCTACTCGACTCCTACTCGACTCCTAAACTACTCGGTTAGCGCAGCCCTAATCTCATATACCCCGGTTTAGCTGACTTCAATTAATGGTATGCAGTGTTGCCAGCGAACATTTTGAAAAAAAACAGATCGTGCCTTTAAAAAAACCAGAAAAACCAGGTTCGCAAAAAGGTCCAAAAAGATGATAAAATTCATAAAAGTTGCGACAAACCTGAAAATGTTTTGAAAAATTTCGTAGTAACAACGTCTCCAGAAAGTCTTGACAAGCAAGCAAACAAAAGGTCGTCTTGTCGTCTTCAAGCAAGGTAAAGAGGTAGAGGTAAACTTTAAACTTGTAAACTTGATTCTACAAGCAAAAAAGAGTTTTCAACATACTGAAAACTCCTAATTTTCTCACTTTCACTGCATAAATCAGGCATTTTTTTATTTTCTCAGATTTAAAAAACAGATTCCGCCAAAAAATACCAAACAATTTTGAAATGTTTGGAGTGACAAGGTTTGATCACATCTCAAAAGTCGTGACGAGCAAAAAAACAAAAAAAACAAAAAAGGTCATCTGCCCGTTTTCCCTTCTTAAACGCTCTCTGACAAGCTTCCTTAATTTTGCCCCTCTCCAAAAAAATAAAAAATCCCCCGTCGCCACACTTTTTTTGGGAGAGGGGGGAATCTCCATCTCCCATGCAAAATATAAAATATTTTTTGGGGGGAGGGGGAATTTTTTCATTTTTGGGGGAATCCCCCAAAAAGGGCCTAGAATAAATACCGTCTTTAAGTGACCACGATGGCGCCGGGGGCCTCCATGGAAATATTTGCACCGGGCCTCCAAAATGTAAATCCGCCTCTGGGTACCTTGTAAGCGCACCCTCGTTAAATCTGAATAGCCCAATATCTAAATTTCTATAGCGCTTTTTAAATCTTAGTTTAATAGTTTTGCAACAAGTACACGGAAATTTCAGAAGGAAAGACATAGGATAGATCCTTTTTTGCTTGTCAAGATTTTTCGAAAGTTGGTTATGGTCAAAAGTCAAACCAAGACCCCTTCCGCAAATCCTGGCTACGCCACTGGTCAATATGCAGACCATCTGATATGCAGCTAGCAAAGTGCATAATTACCAGTGATAGGCAACTAGTCAACTAATTAGTTACTAACTAAAAGTTTAACTATTTTTTTAGTTATCTTCATAGTTTAATTAGATATAAATAGTTCAGTTAAAATGCTAGTTTAACTGAAAATTTTAATTAATAGCTAAATAGTTTAGCTAAAACTTTTTAGTTGGTGTCTCGAATTTTCAATGACAATACCTTTTTAAGTTTTTATCTATTCCTTTCTGGGCCATTTTTCCAAACAAACTTGACAAACTTCTGTTCCGGCGGTCTAGACTAAGACTTAAATATTAAATAGACAATGATTAATGAATTCAATGGTTCATTGACTGATATGTTCATGTTGCAAGTCAAATTCTAGGTTCTCAGGTTTATTTTTTCTAAGTCGAAAATGAACAATTCCATCTCTAAAACTTCAAAAAAATTTGCGTAGGGGCCTATTTGACAACAATAAAGAGAATAGTAGTAGAACAGCAGTAGTAATACGACTGCAACTCTTCCTCCTCTCTTACAACTGCTACTGCTGCTATTACTATTACTGCACAATTAAAATTTCTCTTTTAGTTTAGTGTAAAAATGCATTCTGCTTTGGAATATTTTGTCATCTCTCTACTAATATAAAGTATATGAGAGGCAACGGGGGCATTATAAATATTATGCATGATTTTTCGACCAACAGCTTCTTCAAGTCAATTTCTCGAATAAAACACCTGCTTTAGTAATTTGAAAATCTAAATATAAGAAATAAGAAATATAAGAACACAATTCGCTAACTCGGGTAGCACAAGAGATAATTATAATCAGCGGTTTTCAATTGCTCGACCAGAAATAAGCAAAATGCTTTAGCGTTTGTGACCCGCTGGGAGAAAAGGTACCATAAGTGTGATCACAGATTAACGATAATCAATGGTTTTTAATCGCTCGCTCAGAAATAAGCAGAATTCTTTAGCGTTTGTGACCCGCTGGGAGAAAAGGTACCATAAGTGTGATCACAGATTAGCGATAATTAATCAATGGTTTTCAATCGCTCGCTCAGAAATAAGCAGAACTCTTTAGCGTTTTCAAACGAATTAAAAAGTAAATTAGGAATTGAGGTAAGGTGAATGCCGAGTAGTTGTCATGTTGTCTGGCAAAACAATCTAACGTTAACGATCTGAATCTAGCTTTGCCATAAATTTTCGGCGGCTGGGACTCCACCTCAGACCCGCGAGCGGAGCTAACGGCCATTAGTGAAGCCTCGAGGGAGGGGAGCAGATGCCAGACGAGATTTGGACCTGGATTGGGCGTTGGATTCTTACAAAAGCGATGGAAAAATTTATCAGTTAGGGTAGGGTGAGCACCGACTTTAGGACAGCTTACGACGGTCCTCCAAATCCCAAGTGGGAACTGGAAATGTCGGTCTGAAGAAGCCTCTGTGCCCTCTCCTTCTCCATCGGTAGTAGTAGTTGAAAGAAACCTCTATTTCCGCGTGGGTTTTATTATGAAAAGGAGCACTTCATATAGTTTAGGCTCGATCTTAAACTTTGAATGTCAGGATCATAAATTCCTGACTTACAAAAACAGAAAATATTTAACATTGAACCAAAGCAATGTGTATTTGGTCTGTCCCTGGCACAGCTCATCAGAATGCAGGGCCGCCGGGTTGGAAAATTCACCGAAAACCTTTAAAACCGGATTTTCTACGAAATTGAATGTCGGTCCAGAATGGACGCTTCTAATCTGGCCCCAGTCAGTGCTTTAAAAGCTAAAACTTGAAACTACGTAACCGCCCCAACTGACTTTAGAGGGTACATACTACATAGTACTTTTTTTAAAATTAGCCTTTTTTCGCAATAACTCAAGAAAGCGTATTCCGACCATTTTGCACTGAAACTCCTATAGCGATAGCCCAGTTGCCATGACCTAGCGGATAAGCGATTTTGCCATATTCATAGGCTTTTAGATGCGCGTAACAAAGGTGTGTTCTTGACAAAAATGTAGAAGAAAATTTTCAAGAAATTTCAATATATATTCTCTCCTTTTGTCTTATTTGGCAAAAATATGAATAATTCTACCTAATATATTTGCCACATTTTCATTCAAATTGAACCAGAGGTATTGTTTTGCCATTTATTCAATACTTAGAAGATTCCTTTCAATTAACATTCGCCAGATGGCCTAATGCATTTTAAAAATATTACATGCTATGATTAGAGTCGCTGAAGTGGGCCGCGATTCCAAAATGTTTCAGAAACCCTAATTTATACTGCTTAATAATACACATTTAGGGTTTGGGTTTTCACAAACATATATTATTTATAGGGGAATTAAGCCTGTAGCCAAAATGTTGCCTTGTACTAGTCTGGGAGTGACTTGATTAACTTAGCTTAACTTAGCGTCATTGGGAGGGGCTGGGGAGGGCCGTGCCCCCCAAGGAAATGACACAAATAATTTATAATGTATTAATGTGCAAAATATCGCAAAAATTGCCAAAAGTTTGCCAAAAAATACATAAAAATTGCAAATTTGCCAAAATTGGCCCAAAAATTGCCCAATAACTGCCAAAATTGCAAAAAAAATCGAAAGTTGCCTAAAATTTGCCAATAAATGCCTAAAATTTGCAAAAGTTGCCTAAAATGTTTCAAAATTTGACAAAATTTGCTAAAAAAAATTGGCAAATAATTTTCTCGCCCCCAAGAAAAGTGTGAAATGACGCCACTGATACTCGACAGCCTTTTTTCTCAGCCCCTCGGCCCACTCGGACCTTAATCCGGCCCTGATTCTGGTGCCTCGATGGATGGAGCGTTAGGCCTGCGAACTGTTAGCTTGGGTTCGATACCGGCCGGGGACTCATATGTCAATCGTCACAGCGTGGGCACTAATATGGTCTGCGTATCGCTATGGACTGATAACTAATGCACTAATAGCGCAACGTCATAGAAATGTATCGTTTACATTAAATATTTTGCAGTTTTACCAAAGTTATCGCAGTCGCAGATGTCCACTTTCGATCCAGGTTAACTTCAACGATGAACTTTGATGCCCGTAAGCGTCATTTCTAATATGGCCGTTGTGTATTACACTGTGTAGGGTTTCGAGTATTTATCAAATAATTTTTATTGAGCTGCTTGCAATAGATTTTTCCAGATTATTAAGAAAACATTCAACGGATTTTGGTGTAAGTCTTTATATTTGTAATATTTTGTGATTTGCTTAATGTGAGGTGTTTGCTGGTACTGACTTGCTGTAGACACCGATGCAGCGCTGTACCTGTGATCTTTTGACGATAATCGTACTTAAGTTAATAGAAATAATTCCTAATAGCTGATAGGCGTGCTAAAATATCAATATTTTGACTTCAATGGCTGTCAATAATAAATTACACTATGCTGCAAATTTTTATTTTTTGTCCGATGTTTTGAAATTTTTATGTGATTTTATAGTATTTTAGGTGTTAATTCCAAATGTAGGTATATTTTTTCTGTGTAGTATAAGGATTTTTGGCAAAATCAGTTTGAACATTCAACTTTTATCAGGCCCGTATGAAGTGGAGGTGTAGGGGTGCAGCTGCACCCCTGGAAAAAATCAAGGGGGTTAAGCGCACCCCCTTGAAGATAAGAAGGATGTTTTTTAATTTTTGCTTGTGAGGATTTTTTAATAGAAGAAAGTGCGAGTCAGCTGGATTCTTCATCGATTTGTACTTGCCAGACTGGAGATATCGGTTATCTGATGCCATGGCTGCCGTCACATATCTTTTAAAGAAAGTTGTGGCCCTGAAAAGAACTGTTTAAGGCAGGTTAGGGCTAGGGTTAACCTTAACTCTAGCCATAACCCTAATGGCATCAGATAACCGATAAGTACCGACTGGAGATAGGCCTTCAAGACTGTCCAAGTTTGTCGAGAACCTCATGAAGAACAGGACGAGTTAGGTGTTCGTATGAAGAACTTTGTTGAGTTCAAGTGGCACGATGCATACCAGAAGCGCGCCAGATTTCTTTTGAGTTACCACGACTTGGCTTACCCATGGAGTTGCTTCATCCACTGGAGCAATAACACCCAGAGTCATTAAGTGGACAAGTTTTTTTATAGTTTTGGTCGGATGGCCAGTGGCATGTGTCGGGACTGCAGGGATATTTTTACACCCCAACACCCCCCATTTTGAGGTCGACACCCCCCGAAAATTTGGTAATGTGACACTGGTATGCATACAAAATGCATACTAATTACTAATTAGCTCCAGACACTCCCCAATTTGAGGTCGACACCCCCCAAATTCGCAATCCTAGAAATATCCCTGTGGAACGGCATCACTACCGGGTGTACAGCAGGATCGGTTCTCAGCTGAACTTGTCCCTTGAAAATACCCAATTCATCACGGAAAACGGAAATTCTCTATGCATGTAACAGCATCGACACGATTAAGATTTCTGTGATTAATTGCAATGAGATCAATCTGCTCAGATGCAGAGTCCAAGAAGTGGAGTTAGATCTTCCTGTGCAGCAATAAACTCAACATTATATTTCTTTAGGTTCTTGAGATTTAGCAGAGTTGTGCTGCAAGTGCCAAGAGGTAAGAGTTGGGAACCGTTCCACGTTGTCAGTTTCTTGTTCGTAGCTGTAGTGTGTGTGGAGAATCACTTTGGTAGAATATTCATTGTTGCCCCGTGTCAATTTGGAAAGCAACTGGTGTTTTTTTCTCACCAATTAGCATTTTGCACTTGAGATCATGAGAGACAGAGTATTGGTTTGTTACAGCAAGAACCAGAGCCTCCTCGTCTGAACCAGTAGAGCTGGTATTGTCAACGCTGTAAACATGGTTTGCGTTTCTTTCTTTAATAATAATAATAATAATAATAATAATAATAATAATAATAATAATAATAATAATAATAATAATAATAATAATAATAATAATACACTGATTATGGTGGCATATCGTACAAGTACTGCTAGGACACCTTACAATTAGAAATACAGTATATCGTGCAACAATCAATGTTCTGGATAACTATAAACAAACAGAGCAGTTTTAAGTTCTTGTTTATATGCTTTTAGTGTCTTTGCCATAGTTGTTGATGATGGCCAGATTTTCCAAACTTTGGCAGAATTTACCACAGAATTTACACTGTTTCAATCCATCTGCCTGTCATCTCTGACTAGGTCATGGAGTCACTGTAGATGTCTGTTTACTTCTAGGTCTGTTGTGACTGACAACTCTGTTGACCGTTTCTGATCTGTAGATCTGGCTGTGGTTGCTTGCCTTCTCTGACACTTTACAAATGTTGATGGCTTAGTCGAGTGTAAGCGCACACTCCCTCAATAGCAGAGTCTGCGTCACCGAATATCGAAGGCCTAGAACAATGCGATCGCGCAAAACAGAGCTGATGCACACGTTACAGTAGTTGCAAGTCTTTAAGGGTGTGCGAAGAGCAGCGAGATCGTTTTCAAAAGTCTCGCTTTCTGATTGATCTCGTTTGTTGAACAGAAATCGCTCATAAGTTTCATTGAGCTCGCCTATGGCGACGGTGTCGAACATCTCTATGATCTTTCCTACTGTCCATTCGTCATCCGGGGTGGACAAAACGAATCCGTCTAGATTTTCAGAGCCTCGTCCCTCTATATGTCCAGTGTATACAGAAGCATGGCGACATGAAATTCCCTGCCTTGTCACTGTAGATTGGTCATGATTGAATAATTTTGCCATCTCTGTTTGTAACACTTCCAGTTTTTCATGGGATGTGGCTGTAGGATGAGCCTTGAGGAGGATCGTATTCCAGAGATTTGAGCAAGCGGAGCAGAAACAAGTAGAGATTGGTCCCGTTCGGCCATGTTAAGTAACTTTTGAGCTAGGCACAAGGAATTGCTATTCAACTTGGCCTAAGTTTGCCCAGAAGTGTGTTATAGTCCGGTTTTCTGATATTCGAGTTAGTTCAGAGAGTTGATTCCATCACTGTCGCCATGTTTCTTAGCATTTATTAAAGATCTTAACGTAATTACAACAGTAACAGAATAACGTGTCTAGTTATAAGTCCTAGAAGATAGTGCACAGGATGGCTTGCAAGATGGGGTGACCTGCTAGACTGGTTTCCCAGCTCACAGTCATGATGCACGCCATAGAAATGGCAGTGTGCAAAGCTGCATTTTTCCTTTGCTCCAAAGTCTTAAAGATTCAACACAAGTCCGACAGACTTCATACGGAGCCCATGACTTGTCCTGATATCCAAGTCTAATTACAAAATATGCTTCATACACTTGCTTAAGGAAGCAGGTAATGTTATGTCGCTGCTTTTTAACAGCATAGTTACATTTACCATGAGACCGTCACTGGACAATTGAATGCATATAATCCAAACTGCTGTGTTAAAATTCATCTGATGTAGGCTTGCTTACTTCAGCATTTTACACTATTATACAGTCCTAAAATTCAGCTGATGTAAGCATGCTTTCATCAAACTATTGTCGTTTTCGGAATCAGCATACGTGGAAACATAAAGAACAATTACAGTTCTTCAAACATCAAAAAGTGTGCAGCATTGTGTTATTTGCATTTTAGTTAACTGGCAAATTATTTAGTCTATAGCTTGAATTCAAGTAAAATTGTAATTCTAAACTCATGTGTCTGTAGATTAAGAAATCTGATTTGCCTATTTAATTAAAACAAGTGTTAATGATGGCTGATTTTGGTTCTACTGAACCTTCTAATATTGACATACTGTTTTCTTATCTTTAACATTTTTTGCAGTTTGCTTTTGTTTGAGTAGCAAAATGAATCTCTACTGTCAAATTAATAACATCTAATCTGAAAACATATAAAAGCAATGGCAAACTACAAAATCAGAATTCTTCAACCTTACCTATAAATTTGATTTGCTTGGAATTTCATGAATTTTACTTATTATATTTAGCTTTTTCATACTTATCTCAGATGAATTGACCCTGACATTGGAACTCACATGTGAAATTTTGTAGAGTGTTTGTCAATCAGAATTCTTTCTTCAACCATACGTTTTTGCAATTCCACGGGTGAATGCTGTGAAATTATGCTGAACATTGTTTTATGTTCGAGAGAAGTGCAACACGCTTAGAAAGCTTGAGGGAAAAATAGTTGTTAGCAGTTCGTAAGAAACTTTACTCTGTCAAAGGATGCACCAGTGCAAAACTTGTGGGAAGGTATTGAAGACGGCACATAGCTTGAAAGGTCATGAACAAATTCACACTGGTGAAATGCCACATGTATGCAAGGTATGCTTCAAAGCATTCAATCGGCCATATAATCTCAAACTTCATGAGAGAATTCATACGGGAGAGAAACCATACCTTTGCAAAACATGTAATAAATCATTCAGGCACAAAACCCAGGTTAAAGTTCACGAGAGAATCCATAGCGGAGAGCTGCCTTTCACGTGTGAAGTATGTAGCAAGGCTTTCCGCCAAATAAGTCATCTTAAAATCCATGAAAGAATTCATTCAGGTGAAACACCATTTGTGTGTAAAGTGTGTAATAAAGGTTTCCGTGAAATTACTAATCTTAAGGTTCACGAAAGAATTCATACTGGAGACTTGCCATTCGTATGCAAAGTGTGTCCAAAAGCATTCAAACAACATGGGCATCTTAGGCATCATGAAAAAGTTCATAGTGGAGAAATGCCCTTTGCCTGCGATGTTTGTGACAGAGCATTCAGTCTACTAAATAACCTGAACATCCACAAGAGAAATCATACCGGAGAAAGACCATACATATGCAATATATGTAGCAAATCATTTGCACAAAAAACTACATTGAAGTACCATCAAAACATTCTCCACGGACGGAGGTCATATCATTGGAAAAATATTACAAAAGCATTAGCCCAAGGAGATCCTCCAGAACTTTTTGAAACTGTTCAGATTGAAAATTCTGTCAGACTGATTTCTTGCACAAATTACTTTAACAAGAGGCAGAGGAAAAGTCGTCGACGTATCAAAACATTCGGTTGTGGATTTTGTGATGAAACTTTTTTTATGGAGTCTGATTTTCTGACACATTGTTCAACTCATGAGTCATTCTTGTATTGTTTTGAAAACGATTGTTCGTGTTCATTTTGCTTGTTTCCAGTATAGATGCCATTGTTTTGGAGAGTGCATTTAGAGTGACATTGTGCTTTCAGTATTCTTGATTGCTTTTGTTGATAGACCCTTTAAATTTTGCAAAGTCAAAATTTAATTAATTTCTCAGTGTGTGCTTTAATATTTTGAAAGTTTGAGATATGTTTGATATTTTTTGTCTTATTGCAATTTATTTGGAGTGCAATGCCAACTCAAAAATTTGTTTATATATATATATATATATATATATATTGTTATGATACTTTTGAGAAGGCCAACAAATAATAAGCGACAAAAACATATAATTAATTTATGTTTTCACTCGGAGAGATCATTAGGATTATTGTAATAATAATTTTTAATAGAAGGTGACTTTATAGACTTTATAGTTAAAATCTATTAGGTCTAAACAGTAAATAGCAAACAGTATAACACTATATATTAAGAAGACTGTTAGATTGGTGGATATCTGCGAATCAGGAGAAGCCAGTTGAAAGGCGAAACTTGATTGACAGATAGCCGCTGGATATAAGCTAGGGAAGAGGGCGAGGCAGGACTCTCGCCCGGGAACTGTGAAACGAAGGACTGAAACAAAACCCGGAGAGGCGAGGAGTCGGAAAATATAGTGCGAAAGATCGTAACGGATAGCTAGAGAAATATGTCGGAAAATAAGAACTGGTTTTGATGAAAGATATGTTAATATCGGCTAGGAGAAGAAAGAACTGCGTGTAACGATCTGTTTCGTCGAAATATTAAATCTTGCGAAAATCCAGTTGAACGGTGTTTGTTTCGTGAGGTCGAACGGACTCATCGCGTGCCCCCCGAAGAGCGCGATTTTAAGCCAGGCCACTCGGACAAGCTGACTCAATAGCACCGCTACCACCATAATGTCGAAAAGGAATGTACGACAACAAACTTTTCACATTACATCGTGACCAGCGAAAAAGGAAAACTTCACGAACAACATCCAGACTGGTGAGGAAACTACGAAGCAGACGTTGACGCAGACAACGAAGGAGAAACAACAAGAAGAAGCATCAAGACGGATCGCGCTGAACAGAAGGTAGAGCTCTGAAGAAACTCGTGAGACAAGAGCTGGATGCGAGAACCGAAAGACGGCGACGCACAGCAAAAGAGAAAATTGTCCCGGGTGAGCGGCTTCCAGTTTAATCGATTGTTTGATGATTTCTGTATGCTTGAGACTGTATATTGTTGTTTTATCCTGTTTTCTCTGTGAGAGAGACTTGTTGAAACCTCGTGATTAATTAATTATTTCATTATGGTAATGAGTTGTGAGTCGACTGTTTAGACGAGGGGCAGAATCGGACTACAGGACTGACAGCCGAAAATTATTTGTTGAATTTGTCGGTTGAGTTATCGATTTGAGTGTGTTTACTGTAGAATTTTATGTTTATTTTGTGATCAAATCAATTTTGTTTTAAAATGTTTGACACAATGACGAAGAGGCAGCTAGAAGAAGAATGCCTAGCTCGAGCCATAGACACGGCAGGTCTGACCAAACACGAAATGGTCAAAAGACTGAAAGGTCATGAAAAGAGAGTCCAGACTCAGAGAAAAGACTGCTCGGAGGCTGATGTGGAACAGGCTGGAGAGGAAAGCGAGGATGAGACGATCCCTGACGAACCAAATGAAAGCCAAATGCGGTTAGCTCTAATTCGAGCCGAGGAACGAAGATTTGCGGCGGAAACCGAGGCGATGAAGAGGAAAGAGTCAACAGCGAGGGCGGAAATGGAAATGATAATGGCAAAAGCAACCGCAGCCAGAGAAGAGGCGGCTGCCGAGGAAAGAAAGTCAAGATCAGAGAGGGAGAAATTGGAGGCTGACAAGCAGAGGTTTGAAATGGAATTGACGCTGTTAAGAGAAAAAGCTAAAATGGGTCTAGTTCAGCAAAATTTGACAGCTGGAGACGTCGAGACTGTTGAGACAAATCGTAATTCAATTGTGAAATTGCCTACAATGCATGAAAATGAAGATGTCATCTCATACTTTCATTCATTCGAGAAGATTGCGTGTTTAAATAATGTAGATGAAACACATTGGTCAAAAATGCTACCGGCTTTGTTAAATAGTACAATGAGAGCACATTATAACCGTTTATCTTATGAAATATGTAATGATTATCGAAGGCTTAAATGCGAACTGTTAAAGTCATGTCGAATGAATTCAAAACATTATTGGGATAAGTTTAAACAGATGCATCGTACTGGGAAGGAATCATATTCTCAGTTTTTAACAAGACTGAGAGATATACAGGAATACTATTTCGAATCAAAAGAAATAAACACTTTTGAAGAACTGAAAGATGATATTTTAGTAGAACGATTTAAGGAATCGTTGCCAAGCGATACTCGATATTTTGTAGATGCTAGAAACCCAGTGAATGCGGTGGAAGTAGCAAAATTGGCGGATCTCCATTATGAATGCACGCTGGAAGCTAAGAAAGACAATAGATTTAATAAAGGCAATGGATCATGGCAAAAATTTAATGACCCAGAGCAAAATTTCGACAGAAATCAAACAAAACCGGTCGAAAACTTTGTTAATCGGGGAGAAGGGCAAAAACCAAACAATGGCAATAATTTTTACAGGCAGGGCCACTCCCAAGTCGATGAAAGCGGAGCCAGAACAAAAGGGTGCTTCAATTGCCAAGCAGGTTCACATAAAATAGCCCAGTGTCCTCTGTTGTCAAGGCCACAAGTTAATTACATCTCAAGAAAGTGTCCAAACGACACTTTATTACAAGAATACAGAAAAAAATTTAGTATACCAATGATTGTGAATAATAAAAATGCATATGGCCAGCGAGACACAGCAAGCGATATAACTTTAATAGATTCTGAGTTTGCAAAAGGCCAACCGATTTTGCGAGATAGAAAACTCAATGTCCAGTCGACATTTGGTCAATTAAAATGGTTAGATGCGTGCGAAATTCAAATAGCGTCGCCTCATTTCGGATCAAACAGCCCAGTTAAGGTAATAGCAGCCGTAGTAGAAAATTTGAAAACACAAATCTTAATCGGTAATGATCTTTTCATTCAAAATCCTGAATTAAAAGACACAGTGAGTGCCTGTGATCACAGTTCAAAGGTGAGCCCTGAAGCTAGAAACTCGGAACCAAAGAAACCTACATCTGAAAATGGTGGGGAGGAGAGAAAGGATCGGACACTCGATCATGATCCCGTGAAACCTGATCACACGGCCGAAGTCATGATAGTGACCAGAGGAGGCGTGCATGGGCAGAGTTCAAACACTTCAGAAGTTCCCCGAGTTCCTCGACCAACAGATAAAAGTGATCATACGAAATTAACCACCTGTCCCGAATTGAATTCGCAGAACGGAGAGGGTGAGGGTAAAATTAAAGACAGTTCATCGGTAATGATCGAATTCGACGAAGAGACTCGATCACAAAAGCCAGTGCCGGCCGACGCAGATGCCTGCGGCGTGACTAATGACTTTAAGATGATCTACACTAGAACCGAGGAATCTTTGAACTCTGAAGACTTACCACTAGAAGCAAAGGAATTCCAGACAACTCAAAGGTCAGATGAGAGTCTGACAGATTATCAGAAAAGTAAAGAAGATAATGAATCTGGCTACGAAGAGAATAAAAGATTCTTGTACAAAGATAAGACCGAAGGAAAGGAGCCGACTAATTGCGTATCGGTAATTAAAGAGACGGACTTCGAGAACCCAATGCAAAAGGCAGAACTTCTCGACAAGAACGCCTGTAGCGAGACAAATGAACTCGCTACGATGGACGCTAACGCAGATGGACACAGAACACAGGAGCCTTTGAAATTTAATAGCCTCCTGCAAGAGGCAGAACAACTACAGAAGACACAAAGAGACCTGTTGCAAGGCGAAGCAGGCCTAACTAAAAGAAAGGACGCTCGAAGACAGAAAGAGAATAACGAAAAATGCAGTCGAGAAACTTTGAATGGAGGCAATATAGATGATACAGAGAAGATAAATATAGAAATCTCATCGAATGTAATCAGCAAGGAATGCACTATAAACATGGAAAGTCACTTATCACCCGAATTACAAGAGAATCTCAGAGAACTGTTAGCAGAATTTGAAACTAAAATTATCAATAAAATAGGCGAACCATTCGAAATAAAATTATCAATGCATTCAACTAAAGACGAAAAGACGACACTCAAGTCTAATAAGATATCTGAGAGTTGTAAAAGATGGAATCATTCTCCATTGAAAAATATGATAGAAGATAAACAGACTAATGTATCAAATAGGCCCACACAGTTTAAGAAATCTTCCAGATTATTATCAGCTTCACCAGAATTAAATAAATTATTTAGGTCATGCAGTGAGGCGACTGGAATGGGATAGAAAACCTATAGGGAGACTATCTCAGGCATACTTAGATACATAAACGCCTACATTTGCTATGCTGTAAATATATACACTGCTTAACTACATACGAACATGGATAATACGTATAAAGAAATCTTTATAGATCAAGAGATCATACGAGAAGCTAATTTTGTACTACATGTATGTTTATTATATATGTTTTGTTTTATATTAATGTTTGATTTGAATCATGCATTCTATCGTTAAATGCGACCATCAGCTCACATTGATTTTTTAACATGATTGTCAGACAGCTTATCCCGAGCCTATTCAGAGCTATTGGTGTTTGTATTTGTTGTATAGAAATTAATTATTGCATATATATGAAAGACTGCTGTTAAAATGTACAAAAGCCCTTTTAGTCTAGATAGGCGTATTGATCTAGAAGTCCAGATTTTTTGTTTAATGAAATTAGGCTTGTAAACAAATTCATCAGTGTCCATCAACTTATCATCAACATAGAAAGTTGCATATGAATGTTACATTTCAGCTCACATTAAGAGTTTTTTCTTATATGTTTTTGTTTTAAATGAGTATTTGCATTATAGTGTGCATTTTTCTCTTTTGTTCTTTTGTTTCTTTTAATATGGGTTTACATAGAGGCCTTTATAAGTGCGATACAAGTTGTTCGAATTATATGTTTTAGATGTGCTGTATAACGATGTATGAATTTACTCTTGTACATCTCATCCGAGGAGAACTGAAGTCGCTATAGAACTCTTACTAGACAACGGCCATCTCCATCATGAAGCCCGACCTATCATCCGTCAGCTTCGAGGGCGAATGGTGTTATGATACTTTTGAGAAGGCCAACAAATAATAAGCGACAAAAACATATAATTAATTTATGTTTTCACTCGGAGAGATCATTAGGATTATTGTAATAATAATTTTTAATAGAAGGTGACTTTATAGACTTTATAGTTAAAATCTATTAGGTCTCTAAACAGTAAATAGCAAACAGTATAACACTATATATTAAGAAGACTGTTAGATTGGTGGATATCTGCGAATCAGGAGAAGCCAGTTGAAAGGCGAAACTTGATTGACAGATAGCCGCTGGATATAAGCTAGGGAAGAGGGCGAGGCAGGACTCTCGCCCGGGAACTGTGAAACGAAGGACTGAAACAAAACCCGGAGAGGCGAGGAGTCGGAAAATATAGTGCGAAAGATCGTAACGGATAGCTAGAGAAATATGTCGGAAAATAAGAACTGGTTTTGATGAAAGATATGTTAATATCGGCTAGGAGAAGAAAGAACTGCGTGTAACGATCTGTTTCGTCGAAATATTAAATCTTGCGAAAATCCAGTTGAACGGTGTTTGTTTCGTGAGGTCGAACGGACTCATCGCGTGCCCCCCGAAGAGCGCGATTTTAAGCCAGGCCACTCGGACAAGCTGACTCAATAGCACCGCTACCACCATAATGTCGAAAAGGAATGTACGACAACAAACTTTTCACATTACATATATATATATATATATATATATATATATATGACATTTAAATTGAAAAACTTTCTATTGCATTCAGATGTTTTATGTATTTTTTGAGTTTATTTTCCAAAATGTTCAATGAAACTATCTGAGACTTTATTGAATACAGCACTTATTTCAAATTTTGGACATTTTATTTTTCTGTATAGCCCCAAATGATAGAAGTAATTATTAACTTAATCTAATTAGTACCAATGATGTATATTAACAGTGTAGTTCTACTTCAGTAAGTTAAATGGAAAGCTACAAACTGCAAGACACTGGCTGTTAGACCTTTAATATATTTTGTTATTTCTACAGTGCTGAAATCACTTTTGCTCTTTGCATGTATTATAAAGTGAACATCATTATTGACTTTATATATATTTTGTGGATCATTGCTGAATGTTTTATGAATTTGCAAAATGCCATGTGTATGTTGTTTCAAGCAGTGTTTTATCCAGACTCCAGGCCTTTGCGGGGGGAAATTAAGGCTTTCGGGGGGGATTGACTTGGTTGGAGGGGAAAAGGCATAGTTCAATGCAAAATTTGTGTAAGTGCTGGGATTTTTTTGGGGAGGGATTTTGAGTTGTTTTTTTTGGGGGGGGGGAATCTCCCCTCCTAACAGGCCTGTATAAAACACTTGTTTCAAGATTTTGATTATGTTTTGTTAAAGAGCTGTCAAATGCTGCCATTTTAAAGTAACAGGACATTGATTCTATATTTTACTTTTTGCCAAATTTTCACTGAAATTAACTACTTCAGTCTCATTTTGAATCACTGTTTAGAATTTAGTGCTTTGTGTAAACTCTACAGCCCCTGCAAATTACCCTCAAGAGTACATTTAAAAATGTGTGATACTGTGCCCTGATTTGTGCTGTTTACAGTGTTGGAGTTGTCGGGAGGGGGGTTGAACCCCCCAGCTAACTTTGCAACTCTCCCAAAAATCGCATATCGGGTACATGCAGTTTCTGTCATTCATTGAATTTCAGTCCTCAACCCCCCCCTCCAGCTCAACTTTCACAACTCCAACACTGGCTGTTTATACGTGTCAAACTTAAAAGAGGATGCAGAAGAAATGCAAATGCACTCCATCCAGATGACCAGGGCAGCAGGAGACAGACAGTTCTAAGTGAAAGGAACTTATTCATGTCCATCGTCCAACCCAATAAAAACATGGCATGGTTTAAAATGGCTTTGGAGGCGTTACTGCCTGTGTGAAAGCCACTAGGGGCACTAAAGGGACTTGAACCCTCTATATTATGCCAGCCTGCCACTCCAACGCGTAACCCACTCTGCCATCTTCCGCCCCCTTATAGGAAATGATGGAAGGAAAGAAAGGAAGAAGAAAAGAAATAAAGAAATAAAATGCATATTAAAATTAATAGTGATCCAAGGATTGAGCCATGTGGCACACCACTATTTGCCTCCAACCTATTCAAATATTTCTTCCTTTTTTTCTGGTTCCTGCCTTCTGTACAGCAACCGCATTTAATTCCAAATACTGTAGAATCATAATCTGCCTTAACAGGCCTCACATATTTTACTAGTCTAAAATGAGGTACCTTATACATTTCATTAAATTAAAAGCATATTAAATCATCTACCTTCAGGTAAATTTTCATAAAATTAATCTTAAAAAGTCTATTACCAGGTATGTTTGGAAACAAGATTGGGTGCTATGCTAGGACTATTTAAACAATCATTATCATCAGTGTTTCTGTCTCTCGACAGGTCCAGGTATCCAGTTTCTCCACTCCGATCGATTGCTTGCTTCTTCTTTGAGTTCCTGATATCCTTTATTCATCATCCACTCCAACATCATCTTTCTCGGTCTACCTCTCACTCTCTTTCCCTCCATTTTTCCTTCGATTATTGTTCTTAGTAGAGAGTCATGCCGGAGGACATGTCCCATCCAATTTCTCTGCCTTTTCCGGATTGTATCTATCAGGCTTCTTTCTTCCTCTATCTCCTTCATGACTTCCTCGTTTGTTTTATGCCCTGTGTATTTTACTTTTAGCATTTTCCTCCAAATCCACATTTCAAAAGCCTCTAATCGTTTTATATCTTCCTTTCTCATTGTCCACGTCTCCGCCCCATACAACGCCACACTCCATATCAATGTTTTTACCAATCTCTTTTTTAGGTTTAGTTTTAGTTTACTTTGCATCACCTCCTTTCTCTTGTAAAAAGCTTCCTTTGTTATTGCTATACGTCTTCTTATCTCTTTAATGCATCTGGCATCAGTTGTTATCAGACTTCCTACATAGCTAAATTCCTTCACTTGCTCTATGATCTGTCCGTAAACCTTTATATCTACTCTCATTCTTTCTTTTTTACTTATTACCATAACTTTAGTCTTTTTTGTATTGATTCTCATTCCATACTTTTCTGACACTTGTATCAGTTTATCCATTACTTCCTTTATCCATTACTTCCTGAAGCCCTTTTTGATTGCTTGCTAGCATGGCCTGATCGTCTGCTAAGCGCAGCGCCTTTAGTAGTACTCCGACTTTTACTCCTTTATCTCTATTCTCCATCGCCTCTTGTACTAATTCTTCGATGTATATGTTAAAACAACAGCGGTGACAGTGGACATCCCTGCCTTACTCCTCTCCCAATCATACACGATTCACTCAGTTCTCCCTCTATTCTCACCTTCACTGACTGTCCAAGGTATAGGTTTGCTATCAGTCTTCTGTCTCTCCAATCCACTCCCACCCTTTTCAGTGCTCTCATCAAAATCCTCCAATCTACTCTGTCAAACGCTTTTTCGTAATCCATGAAGCATATATAGATATTTTTTTCCATTTTGAAGTCCTCTCTCACTTAGCATTCTTAAGCATCCGATTGCATCCCGTGTTCCTTTTCCCTTCCGAAACCCAAACTGATCCTCTCCAAGGAATCCTATTGCATCTGTTTTCGCTTGTACTCTTTTTGTAATGACCTTGAGTATTATCTTCGCCGCATGACATAATAGACTGATAGTTCTATGGTCCTCGCATTCCATTGCATTTACTTGAGTATTTTTCAGTGCTTACTATGTGATAAGGAAGCATGAGACAGTTGCTCCGATTTCAAATATGAGCATGGTGAAATAGTAAATAGACCAAAAGTAAATTCAGTTCTAAGGATAAAAAAGTATAACTTTAATAACATTTTGTAAATAGGCAAATGCATGTGGCACTGGTTTGGTCTATCCGATTCAGCACTGCACTGGTTCACTACCTATTTGAGTCCTTGCACTCAGTCTGTCTGCACAAATGGTACTTTTTCATCATCAGCCTATTTGAATTGTAGGGTCCCCAAGGTCTCGGTTCTTGGTCCTCTCTTGTTCACTTTATACAAACTCATCTTATATCATTAGTTCATTACTGTCAGACCATCACCTAGATTACCCCCTATATGCAGATGGCACTCAGATTCTTATTTCATTTGATAAGTCTTCTTCAGATTCTTCATTGGAAACTATTTCTCAAGCATTCTACCATATTCAGCCCTGGATGGATTCAAATAAATTGCTTTTAAACCCAGCTAAAACTGAATTTCTACTTTTAGGCACAAAGCCCCAGCGAAAAAAAATTGACTCTATCAACTCTATTAAACTTGGGGATTCGACTATTCCTGTAAGCACTTCTGCAGGGGATCCAGAAGTATTTTTGATTCCACACTTTCTTTCACAAATCATACAAATAGCACCTGTAAAGTAGCTCACTAGTGTACTACCACCTTCATGATTTGTATCGTATTGGAAAATTTCTAAATAAACCTGCCTTAATGCTCTTGGCCAATGTCTTAGTGTCTAGCGGCCTTGATTACTACAACTCCCTTCTCTTTGGCATCTCTAAATCCAACCTGACTCCAACGAGTTCAAAACTCACTGGCGCGGGTACAGTGGCGTGTATAAGAGAGTGGCCGACGCCCGGGGCCAAGTTGTCCAAAGTACGCCCACGAGCAGGGTGCGATTTGTGACCTTTGTGACCTGGAGCAGTGGGGGGATGTGTCGAGCTTGGGGGGATGTAGTTGTTGGGAAATGTGGCAGTGGGGGATGTAGTGGTGGGGATGTAGCAGTAGGGGGATGAAGTTGGGCAGTGGGAGGAAGATCCCCCCTTTCCTCTACAAATCGCGCCCTGCCCACGAGCAAAAAAAGAAAAATAGGTCATCAGGTCAATTTTGACGCCCCATGGTCTGCGCCCGGGGCCACCGCCCCACCCCCCTCTACACGCTACTGCACGGGTAGTTTTAAAAAACGTGAGCACATAACTCCAGTTATTCAATGTCTTCCAATTAAAGAAAGGATAGACTTTAAAATCTGCCTTCAGGTATAAAAAAACTTTATTACAAGGAACCTAGTTACCTTCTTTCAAAACTTTCTGTACAAGGAAACAAATACTCGAGTAGATCCTCGTCTGCAATAGCTCTCTCCCGTACTCGGACAGCTCTTGGGTCTCGTGCTTTCTCAGTGGCCGCCCCCAAACTCTAGAACTCATTGTCCCAGCATGTGTGCATTTCAAATTCATTACAGATATTTAGAACAAGATCTTTTTGACCTGACTTATTCACCACTGTCACCCGTTTGTCCGGCCGGATACCCTGGATTTTACCTGGATCTTAAGTGATTTGGATTTGGTATGCCATCGGGTGATGCCCCTGTGCATTATGAAGTGACACTAGGCCTATAGAAGTTTAAGATTAGATTAGATTCAGGCCTAATCACTAATATCCGTTCATTATCTAGCATTCTGTTGAAATCTGGATCTCGGATACTGGTAAACATGGGCGTTCGGAGGGGGTTGCAAGGGGATGCAATTACACCCCCTGAAAAAATTGTGGTGTTGTGAAAAAATAAAATTACTTGTTTTTTTCGTCACAAAACCTTGTTTTGCAACCCTTGGAAATTTTTTTCATTTCTTTCATCACAAGACCCTGTTTTGCACCCCATTGGAAAAATTTCTGCGGACGCCCATATGCTGGTAGGCTACCATTCTGATATATTTACAAGTAGGCCTAGAATTACGACGTCAGTACAAAAAGTATATTTGTTTGTATATACATGTATTAATTAACGGATGCTTATGATGCAAATAATTATCAATATAAATGAACGTTACACTGTATATGGTTTCGGAATTTAAAATGTGATTTGGAAATTGGAATTCAGTCGAATGAATAATACAGAGACTACCTAACTGGCTATTACTACAATCAACAGCTATCAAAGACTATAATGTCTAATATAATAACCATACATTGGCAGGGCCGCCGAGAGAAATTCCGGGCGCCTGGGCAGGGTAGTCACGGGCCCCTAAAAAGTTTGGAAACTGGTCGACCTTACATTTTTTGTTTGTCAGCGTCTCAGCAAGCAATGCCTTCGACGGGCCCCCGCCTGCTTTTCGAAGCGTTTAGAATAACCATAACCCAAACCTAACCCACCCAGGCCCCCTACAAAATGACGGGCACCAAGGCATTTCCCCCTGCTCCTCTTTCGGCGGCCCTGTACATTGGTTACAAATATTCTGACGATCTAAAAACAAGTATTGCATACATCGGTATCACTGTCAAACTGACTACAATGTCCTGAAAAATGTCGCAGCAATATTCCTGACCGGTTAATATTTCCCATTAACCAGATAAATGCGATCGTCTTGGATGCAGATAATATAAAATATTAAGTCGATGGTGGCTGAAGAGGTGATATTTTTACGATAGTTGTAACACTGAATGTCTCTGAATTGATTCCAAACAGCCGAGCTGAATATTCGCATTTTCCGACTCAGTCTTGTTGTTCAGCTTGATCTTCCACTTCTTGCATTCGAACATTCTGGACGTTGCCAGTTGGCCAGCATCTCTGCGGTAAACATTTACCACACCCAAGATCTCTCAACTTTCGTAGAACTTCGATTCGAAATTCTTTCAAGATGATGAAGCAGGACAGTGGATGCAGACCGATCGAAATGCACAAAACGATTTGCATCACAATTCCCATTATACTAAGTCCGCGAACACCTCTTAATGTAAGGACTAGACCTATTAGGAAATAGGAGAACAAGTTTGTGGATGACAGAGTGACCGCTGCGACTCGAAACTGCTCCGCTGCAAGAGACCGTTCCTCAATGCCTGAAAAGCCAAACTGATCTCCATCCCGTGACATGCAAAGAGTGAGCAAAAGAGTGACAGGAAGAAAGAGGGCAAATGGGAGAACCCACATCAGTCCCCACTTCACCCAATATATCCAAACATACACGTGCCTAAGGCCGTGGCTGCTACAATAGACTCCGTATTCAGTATGGCGGAGGCTGAATAGACTCATGTCAGATAATCCAAACATGAAAACCAACCCAAAGATGATCCCGACTACGATCTTACTTGCAAATAGTGTACAGTATTTCGCTGCAAAGGTCGGACAACCCCATCGTCGTCTTTGGGTCAGGTGTTCTCGCAGATACACGTTGAACAGAAGTGCTACCGACAACCAAAGAGGGCTAAAATATATCGTCATGAGAAAGTGCCAGAATCTGCACATGAATTCCGACGAGTCTGGTGGGTAATCCCCGAAGTTCCAGTGCGTTATGCAGAACGTTGTGGAATCGAAGAGAAGAATTCCGATGTTGGCTGCGAAGAGCGCCACCAGATAGATGTATCCTTCGTGTTTCAACCACATTCGAAAGTGTACCAGAGACGCCAGTCCAAGAACATTGGTAACGACGCCGACGATTATTAAGATACTGAATATCGAACCCATTGCATAAAATGTTGGGTTTTGTAGACGGCGAATACCGTGAATATCTGCAAAAGGAATATAATAATCGTCGTCGGTTGAATTAGAGACATTCGGTGGCAATTCACTTTCTTGCGCCATTGATCTTTTGATCTTTTTGTGTAGCTCGAGAAAAATAACACTGCGTTGAAATATTCCACGTCGTTCTCTACAGTTAATAACGTTTCGCGTCGCAGCGTACAGGTTTTTCAAAAACACAGACTATTTGCTATCTCGCCCAACAAGACAGATTATGTCCCAGGTCTTTCACACGTCTCCTGCTGTTGTGGCTGCTTGGCTGCTGCTGCTGGTGGAAGAGTCTCTTTTGGCCACTGCGTTATACCCATGTATACCAATGTCTAAGCTGTGAACTTTGAACTGTAACTCCCGTATTTGCGCGTTAATTGCCTATTCTGCTATCTACGGAAGCCAGTTTAGAGCAGATAGATTTGATGTGTTATATATGTTTGCCAATTTTTCGTTTTAACAAACCATTCATTTCATATATAGGATTAATTGCACTCTCTTCTTTCTAATCTAGTCTAATCTTAAACTTCTATAGCGCCACTTCGTAATGCACAGGAGCATCAACCGATGGCACACCAAATCCAAATATTTATAAAGATCCAGGTCAAATCCAGGGTATCCGAACGGATAAACGGACGACAGTCTAATCTTTACGAACTTTTCAGACAGAAATCGTATTTGTAACAAAGCTAGGTTGAAATTGATTTAATTTTTACTGGTATCCCCGGATATATCCGTCCATTTTACATTGAGTTACAGTTAAATACACGGTTAAGGGGTTAAAATTTAATGCACGCTCTCTTATCACGATTTTCGCTTTTCGAAATGAATGGTCCCCATCTGCCCTCCGTACCGAACCGAAACAGCCTGCTTCATCCCAGTCTGCCTGGGGTCATCCCACGTGACTCTGCTGCCTCAAAGTGCTCTGTGAGATGATAGACTCCGTTGGCAACTGTAAATAATGTAATTAGAATAATTGATTCCGATTCTGGCGCCAGGGGACACTTCTCCATGAGCCTTTCAATAATCACAGAGCCTAAACTAATCTGATGTGCAAAACTTTGTTTTTATTATCTGCACTTGGCTGCTAAATATCTCATCAGACACAAATTACAGCAATCAGACCCATATTATTTAGCGCCTTGCAGGGACAGTACTTCGTATTATTTTTTCAAAATTTAATAATAATAATAATAATAATAATAATAATAATAATAATAATAATATTATTATTATTATTATTATTATTATTATTATTATTATTATTATTATTATTATTATTATTATTATTATGACAATGATAACAATGATAATAACGACAGGCTGAGGTTTGCTATGTAAAACTGCTTTGTTGGCAATATTGCTATGAAGAAGCATGACTTCGAATTCAGCTCTACTCTTATGCGGCGCTTCTTGCAACTCTAATGAAGGAAATAGTAATTAATGGTTTCCCCATGCTCGCTTTCGAGCGTTGGGGTCGGCGCTGATCTCCGATTTCGGAGGCAAGCAGCGACGCAGATTGCTTACGCTGTTAATCTAGAGTGGTTTGCAAGTCGTACGTCTAGACCCGCGTTTTATCTTCGTAGCTTCAGCTGTGACTCATTTGTCACCGCGCTCTAGCGCGGCGGTTCTCAACCGATGATACGCGTACCACCAGGGGTACGTGAGCTGTTGCAAAGGAGTACGCGAGAGAAATAAGAATTTTAATAAAATTGTAAAGAAAAATAGATAATGATCTTAAAGATTGGTGGGAATGGTAACAGTCAATATGTATAAAGAAGGAATGTGGCGAACCGGGTGCTCGAGGTCCCTAGGCCTCTAAAACTCAAGATGGCTCTGCCCGGTCTGCTACACGGGGTAGGACTCAACACTAAGGCACGTGTCCGTTCGTCTTAGCTTTTTGGCCAAGAATACTAGGCTCTCACACTACGCGCTCTATCTATCGCTCGTTTCCTTGGTGCACCGCACCCTTCCAATGGCTCAGTATATCTACGCACCGCACCTATATCTCAGCGCACCGCACCGCGCACCGCATCTGGCTCTCAGCGAACCGCACTTAAGGTGCTTCTACTTAGGGTGCTCCGTTCTCAGAGTGCCTAAACCTTCGCGACTCCGATCTCAAGGTGCCTAACTTCAGGGTGCCTCTTTACCTCAGCTTAGGGTGCTCTCCGCTTAAGGTGCCTTCCTTTCTCAGTGTGTTCTCCACTTAAGGTGCTTTAACTATCTCTGGGTGCTTTCCACCTACGGTGCTCTCTCTATCCGGGGCTGATTTCCACTTAAGGTGCTCTCCCTTAAGGTGCTCTCCTTATCTCCGGGTGCTTTCCACCTAAGGTTCTCTTCTTTAAAGTGCTCAAGGTACCCTATCCTTATTAAACACTATATGGACCTTTATTCCAAATACACGCTGCCCTCAGCTATCGGCCCCGATCCATTGCAAGGACATCTATTTGAAGGATTTCAGCTGGTCTAGGAAAGTTGTGCTAAACACACTAGCTTAATTTCGCTTTCTTCCCTTAATGTCTGGCGCCATCTACTGACTACCTATCCCTTGGCATCTCTACACTACACCAGCAATTTTCATTAAAGTATTACTTATATTGTACCTTGGGATCTTCTATTATTGATTAGTAACTATTTCTATCGCTATTTCTTGAATTCGCCACCAGAATATTAGAATTTGAGGGAAAACAGGGTTACAGACAGGACAGACATCGTGTTATGATATCAAAAGAATCTATGGAAGGAGTTCAAAATTATATTACTGAGAAGCAGAAACAAAAACATGCTGTAAAACTAAAACTTCATTTCAAGTGCTGTCTGTTACATTTCTATAGGATGTGATCACGCGAAGTTCACTTGTTTGCTTGGGTGCAAGGGGCTGCAATGGCACCTCCTGGAAAAATTGTGGAGTTATGAAAAAAGGGAATTACTTGTTTCTTTCGTCACAAACCTTGTTTTGCACCCCCCTGGAAAATTGTTTTCACTTCTTTCGTGACAAGACCCTGGTTTGCACCCCCTGGAAAAATTTCTGCGGACGCCCATGCTGGTAAAAGAGAGACGTGAACATGGGTCCTCATGCAGTCCAATAATCCCAATCCCATTCAAATCGTCATTTGAACTTCAAAAATCGGATGGTAAAAATGATGTTAAGAGTGTTTAAGAAACAGTCTTCAGTGTATTGCAAATGTCGCATGGCTTTAGTATCCCTACAGGGCCGCAGAGAGAATTTGCGGGTCCCTGTGCAAATAATAGTCACGGGCCTCTGACCTGACAAGTCTGTGAAAAAGTTGATGACCTTTTTTGGTTGTCGGCCTTTTCGTCTTTTCCAAGCCAGAATTTTCCGGATCCACGCCGTTACCCATAACAAGCAAAAGTCAAAAAGTGTTGATCTTTTTTGCTTCTCGCTCCTTTCAAAAATGATATTTCTTAACATGATCGACTCCAGCCCCCTCCTCCGACATTTCCCGGGCCCTGTCCTCGTGACGAGAATATGACCTGTTTCCTTGTCAGTCGTTTTCAGGGTTCAGGCTATTGTTAATACAGTTAATAACATCATCATCACCGGGCCAGGGCCCCCTGCAGGCCGCCGGGCCCCTTTGCAATTGCAACCCTGCCCCTCTCAGCGGCCCAGCTATAGTAGTTCAAGCTTTTCAACTCTAAAATGCGGGTTTTCATTGAAATCCTTTTATTCGGCATCAGGGTTACGGTATTTCTAGGATTATCAATTTGGGGGGGTGTCGGTCTCAAATTGGGGGTGTTGGAGGGTGTTAGGGGTGCATCTCAGGCTCAGCAGATTGGGAAAATGTGGGGGTGTCGGTCTCAAATTTGGGGTGTTGGGGTGTTAGGGAGTGTAAACATATCCCTGTTCGGCATTTGGTAGCTAAATTCGAAGAGGAAACTGTATGTTATACACACTGTTGAAAGTTCCATTTTAGCGTTGAGAGTTCCTGTGCATAGCGTTAGCAGTTCTCTTCTACGAATACTTTGAACAATGTCTTGGTTTCAGATATAGACTAACATAATACGGAATGCTGCATCATTAATATAAAATCGCGAGTAATTGAACCATTGCAGGTCCAAGTAGAATCGTATAATAAAATTTAATTGTTATATTGATGACTGGAATTAAGGTAGGCTGTGCTTCCCTGAATGCCAACCGCCTCTGTCGGAGAATCAAGTCTGCTTTGTTGACCAAAGAACACTAATTTGTCTTATATGTTACTATTATTTGAAAGGGCGCGGAAACGGAGCGAAGGGACGGAAACGGTTAGGGGCGGTAACGGGACGGGGCGGAAACGGGGCGGTAAGCGTCTCTCAAAGCCTCTGCTGCTCAAATGTCTACCAGGCCGCCTAAGCGTAGTGCAGAGGTGTAGCGAAGGGGCAGGTGGGGGCATATGCCTTGGGTGCCGAGGTGAGGGGGCGCCAAAATCGGGATTTTGGGGTCGGTTGAATACATAATAAATAAGAAACAAGTGCAGCGTCCTTTTCCCTCTTTTTATGCTCGTGAGGAGTATAGGGAGATGGGCGCCGCAAAGAGTTGAGGGGCGCCGAGATAACGATGTGACGACCTTTTTTATTTTTTAAATTTTTTTATTTGCTCGTCAGCAGTTTTGGTGGCGCCAACGGTACACTTTGCTCCCGGACGCCGGATACCCTCGCTACGAATTTGGCGTAGTGCCCATGTGAAGACAAAGTGCCTGGTACACGGCCGAGTGTCCGCTGGCATAAGACTCAAGAGGTGCCCAAGCGGGCAAAGAACCGATCAAGGATGCGAGGTGCATTTGATGATGAGGGCGAGGACTAGTCGACCGCCCTTCACACCACCGACTATGAAATCTCAAATATGGACACATAGCAATACTGCATTACCCAAGCCCTTCACTACCACGTCGACCTATCTATCGGTCGTCCACCTCACCGATCATGGATCCGCTGACTTGGTCGTCCTAGGAAAAGATAGATCGACGACATTAGTGCCTAGACCAGCGAGGTTCAATCAACTCTCTAGAGACGTGTCGTCCGGCGGGGTCATGGTCAGGTGGTGACACAACTAAACCCGCTGGCTAGGCACTTTGATGATGATGATGATGATGATGATGATGATGATGATGATGGTGATGATGATGATGATGATGATGGTGGTGGTGGTGGTGGTGGTGGTGGTGGTCTTAGAGGTTGTGGCGATAACGATGGCGGCATAGTCGGATAGTGCGTGAACTCTGCCTTAGATGACTAAATTTTAAAATGCCAGAGGAAGGTTAATTAATGGCCAGAGAACGTTAACGGATATTGAGGACCGTACTAATAAAAATGATAAAACTTGTACTGAAGAAATTCAGCAGAAGCTTACCTTCAGCTTATTGTAGTACAATTATCGCCTGCCTCTGTTACAAAAATCAGCCACTGCGCAGAATGTTTCAGGCAATAGACTCTCTTGATTATAGCAAGACCTTTGAATCCGGGTCCATGCTTTGCTTCCTTTCTCTGTGTTTCTCTAGTCTAGGCTACCAGTATGTGACTGCGCATCTTTAAATCGTCAGTTTCTTGAATCGGCTTTACTGTACTAGTTCGCTAGAATTTAACGGTAACAATTTGAAGCAATAAATTTTATTGGCGCTGTTGGTCCCTTTAGGACTCATCGGATCGAACGAAATGTGGTTATTCTCTAAATTTTGGCATCGATATGCTTTGCTCTTGTTTCTGTACATGACTGCCTCATCTAATGGCGAATCTTCAAAAGACGTATACACTAAAGGTAGAACCAGTTTAGTCTTAAAAAATCCAATTGCTATTTATTCATGTCATTTGAATTGCTAAAGCAACTATCGAAAAATGAGTTAAGCATGCGGGTTGCAGGGAGTGACTTTAAACAAAGGCGGTACGAGTTCCGATCCCATCTATTTTATTTTACCTTCAGCGAGGAGAGGCAAAGTAGGCTAAAGACCAAATTGTCTACTTCCATTAGAATTGGCCTAGACAAGTGCACGATGCTATTGGTGAATCGCCATTATCCATGTTATTACATAATTTCGGCACAGTAGACTCTTTTCAAAAAGCTGGTCCATTGGCTCGTATCGAGGTCTATGGCTCGTATCAATATTTTGCTCGAAAATTCTTTTAATTAAAAATGTCAACGAAATTTAAAGGCAGTGAAGACAATGCAGTCTTTATATTGGATTCACTATCTACCTCACATGGTTTGCTTTTTGCAGCACATTCGTTTTACCTTTAATAACAGCGCCTTGCTTATCACTTCCAAACAAGATGTCAAAAACGTTGGAAAATATGAAAAACGTTAAAAACGTAAAAACGTTACAAAAATTAAAAAACGCTAAAAACGTTGAATAAAAACGTTACCGACGTTTATCTGAGCGAGATTAGGGAAAGTGCGTTACCCGCCCACAGGGAATAAACAATCAAGTCACACTATGCAAAACGACTGTGAAATGAAATAAAGCAGCAATAATTATTATCCAGGATAATTTATATAGCGCTGTACGCATGGTTTCAAATCCAAAATCAAAAGCGCTTTGACACCGCTGACATGTCAATGAAGGTCAGAAGGTGGCAATGTTAAAATCCACTGAGATGATGGAAAAAACTTTGCTGCCGTGAGGAAGTCCGGTGCAAAGTCCTTTAGAAGCGGTCCTTCAAGGAAAACTGTAGCCCCATTGACATGCCAACGAGGAGAGGAAGATGATGTTGAAAGTCCGCGAGTTGGTAGTAGGCGTTTCTCCGTGCGGATATAACCACCGGAAAAGTTCCTGAAGAAGCAGTTTTCCGCAAGAAGATAGTTCCGTTGTCGAAATCGGCAAATCCGACGAAGGTGGAAAATCCGGCGAAGTCCAGAAACGACAGCCAACCACAAATCCACCAAATGTTCACGCAGCAGCCGATGCGGCTGGCTTTGGCGCACACTCGACGGACGGCGACTGACCGAACTTCCAGGACGACGTGGAAAGGTAGAGGACAGCACGAGAAACGTCGGAACCGAAGAGCGGAACGCCGTCCTCGCGAAGATGAATGATCGAGCGAAGCCCGGAACGACCGTCGATCAGCGCATGGCGCTATAACAATAGCCAACATGGCGACGTCCTGCACAAGCGGTGAGACCGACTCGAGGCTTCCGAAACGACGCGAAACAGTAGAGGACAGACAAAACTCCTCAGAAAACCGACGGACTCGAATACTGGCATGAATTGCTTACTTTTTGTTGTAAGTAAGTAAAGCTGCATGACCTGGTAATAAGCAATCGACTATACTCTCTAGCTAAACAGTAGAAAAGTAATTGATTAGTTCGTTTTAGCTGGTTTCAGAAAATCGGTGTTTTTATTTTGGCAACTTTTATTATATTAAAAAATGTTGTCCAAAAATTTAAAAACACTGTAAAAAACGTGAGAAAAAAATTAAAAAACGTAAAAAAACGTTTATTACATCTATACTTTCAAACTTTTTGGATAGCACAGTGATTTCTGTAATCGATAAACTGGAACGAGCTTGTTATTTCAGAATGTCATGGAACCAGTACTGGTCTCAGTCACAAAGGAACGTCTTATGAACGCTACGAAAGCTACAGAGAAAGATACTCCAACTGTACACTAGTTACGTCGAACCTTGAGATTGTATTTCTTGAACTAACCGATGACGAATACGATCTGTCGTTCTTGGAAGATATTCGCGAGGTTAATGGTTATATGTTAATCTATGGAAATCTCGTGAGCAAGATTCGGTTGAACAAACTGCGCGTTATTCGTGGAATGACGTTGTTCAGTTTTGTCCGAGGGGACACACCGCGCTTCAGTTTATACGTGGGACGGAATTCCCTTAAAACAAATGACACGATTGGGTTGCAGGAGCTGCAGATGCCATCATTAGTAGGTAAGCTGCAATTTGATTGGCCTAATATTTGTTGTCTTCTAGGCCTATGTCTTCATTTAACATTTCTATCCATAGGCGCAGCAAGAAATTTTGACTAATCAAACACTGCAGAAGAGCCAAATAACTTCTAAAAGCATTAAAAGCATTTTGCCAGTGGTTTATATAAGATAGGTTAAAGGATATGCATAGAAAAAGTCCATTGTCTTTTGATGTATGCCTTTCTAAATAAAGCTGCTACAGCTAATACATGTAAAATGTGGGTGTGGAGAAAGTAATGGAAACCTAACCCAGACTATTAATGGCTTATTCCACCTACGTCGCTGATTGCCTAGACCGGAAATAAGCGCCGGAACCCAACGTTCGGACTCGAGTACGGATACTACCATTACTTTTACAGCTACTACTCACTGATACAGCCTTTACATCTATTGCGTTCCGTCGGGTTGTTATGTGGCGACCCCGGCTCGTGGCTTGGCGGGAAGTCGGGAGGCTTCCGTCGCCTAATCAGTCTCCTGTTCGCCTTCCGCCGCCGGTATCGTATAAATAAAGTTCCGGTATAATAAAATAAGTTCCGCAACAAATTATGATTGGTTCATTTGAATTTGTCAATTACTCATAAGCTCCGCCTACCCATAGTAACCATAGCCGTACCGAATGCAGGGCGTAAATTTATGGCCTAGAGGTTATAAATTTATGGTGATAGGGTTAGGATATCCTATATTTTATAAGAGGAACTCAAATTGTACGTTTAAGCATAACTTTATATGGGAACAACATTTATACGACACCGGCTCTACCGGATCGGTGGCGTTTGTTTCGCTTTCGATTTCAGCGACTGTCAAACGAGGTGTCCACGGCTACCGGATAGACTGTTCCAGTGGCGTCTCCATATGGGAGGCTCGGGAGAGCCCGTGCCCCCTTATTGAATGCCTGGTCCCGCAGTGGCCCCCTGTGGAACCTATACTTACTACTACATACCTAGCACCATATAGTTGACCCCCATATTTGGAAGTTTCCACCTAAACGCCTCCCACTTCCCAAATCCTAGAACCTCCACTGGACTGTTCCTCAACACACTTGGAACTCAGGGTCCCAATGTTATTGTCTGATGTCGACTCCATTTCCGTTCTGACTCCGCCCTCTTCCGTGAGACACTTTACTCCGGTTTTCTTATCGCTGGGCGCCTCTTGGTCTAGAACGTATTTCTATTTAGTCGCTAACAGCTAGCTTTCTAGACGGCATGCTACTTAGAACAGCATGCAATCTGGTCAACTAGATTCTAGAAAGCCACTTAGTATGGACGTCTCCTAAGACCAGTGGCGTGCAAAGGCAGGCCGACGCCAGGGGCCAACATGTCCAGAAAAAGGTTGCCGAGTCATATTGGATTCCCTTATCTTGTTTGGATGCCAGGACCAGATTGATAATTTTTACCGGTTTTCATTGGGAAATAAGTCTTGCCGAGTAAAAAGGTCGCCGAGTCAATTTGGATGTCCCATGTGGTGGGTGCCCGGGCCCACCACTCCACCGCCCTCCCCCTCAGCACGCCACTGCCTAAAGCTACAAGGATGTACAACAGATGTCAGCCCTGTCGATTGCACATTTATTAATTATTAGTTAACATTAACCTCTCATAAACACATGAGGTGGTTTAGTAGTCCAGTGGTTTGCGAGTTGGTCTTCCAGTCACAATGTCCAGGGTCCTGACCTTGACTAGGGAGGTACATGTAAGACGGGAAGCCTGCATTTAGTGCAAAATCTGTAACCAGTGGCTTATCCGGTATTTCAGAATAGGGGCACTTCGACATTTTTCGGCATTTTCCGACCCAAAAATCTTGACAAGCAAAAAGGTCGTCGTCTCAAATGTTGTAAAGTCTGTATCTGGTGGTGCATTTTCTTCGATTTAATACTACCCACAATCCCCCTCATCCGGTTTTGAACCAATCGCATGACCAGCCTCGATTCGTATAGGGGCCGGCCGTGTTTAATCTAGACTCTGGACTCAGGGAGGGGTTGGAAGCTGACAGGCCGGGGGATGTCAGCTAGGGGTCTGCTGCTAGTTGATGTAGTATGCCAAAATTTCCGGGGAATTTGAAATTTCCGGGGGAATTTGAAATTTTCGGGGGAATTTGAAATTTCCGGGGAGAAAAGGGCAAGTTTCCCCCCGGAATCGGCCTAGATTAAACCCTGGGGGTCGGGCACCCGTGGCTACGCAAATGCCTGCAACTGGTGCATTATCTTGAGATCTTCATCTCGCTCGGTGTGTTACTATATTCGAGTGAAAACGCGCGACAACAAGTAAAGTTTATCTGGCATCCGCTAGTTGACCTGGCCAATCGGCTTTGAGTTACCTATAGACGAACGATGTAAGATGTAAGATGTAAGCTCTCTGCAATGCAATTTACAATCAACCTTCCTTGAAGTTTACATCGCATACAGTCTAATCGGCCGTTAATGCGTTACATCTGTATTAAGCCAGACTATCGGGTAATTATTCGGTGGAAAGGTCGCAAGGGACACACTGAATACGCCCTCAGCCCCTCATTGAGCTTATACCATGAAAATTGAAGGCTATAGACCTTCAGTTTACCCATGATCGATAGAATGGGAAGGTAACAGAGTGGTTACGACTTTGGACGATAGAACAGGAGGTCGTGGGTTCGTGACCCGCAGTAGTCCTAAGGTCAACTCTTGATACATTCAACATCAGAATTAATGGTTTTATGGTATGCTTATGGGGCTGTCCATTAATTATTTCAACAATTTTGGATAAACTTTTGACCCCGTCCTCTTTGTCAACAACTGTCAAAATTTCAGTGACCTCCTTACAATTATGTCAAAAACCTTTGACCCCTATACACTGTAGAATAGTGGCGGGTCGACATAAGCAGTTTAGGCTATTGCTTTTTGCGGTGATGACCATTTTTTCCATTTTTGTTCACCAAGTCACGATGATGTGGTGTGATGACCCTTTTTGCTTGTCACGCTTTTTTCCGTTGTAATAAGTAGTATTCCATGAAATTTCCTAGTTTTTGATTATTTGTATAAAAATGAAATAGCTGATGTCAACTTATCTTGACCCCCAACCGCTCCTGTCAACAACTGTAAAACTTTATCAGACCCCTCTCCTTATTTTGTTGACATAATTAATGGAGAGCCCCTATAGGCCCTACCAAAGTTTATGCAGTTGCATCACTGTAAGCTTATTGCTCAAATATAAAATAGCAATTTTGTATATTGTGAACCAATTATATTTTCGTAGCAAATGAATTGATGAGTTAACTCACATAATTAAAGAGTGATTTAGCTCATTCAAACCCCAGTGATTTGAGTTTGAGTTTAATCTCATTTCATTGAGCATAAGTTGAGAGTTTGAGTTAAATCATTTATTGCACGAGTTTCCCCAACATTGGACTCCGTGTTACTCGATAAATGGCGGTGGTAAAATGAGATGCAGTGATAAAAAGCTGCGATAAGTCTAACAGGTACGCTACGCGATGTACTAGCCTCGTATCCGTGGTTTTGCATGTCTGGCATAGCAACGGAGATCAGCGCCGCTCCACAAGCCCGTGAGGCTCCGGAATGACTTTGACTTTTGACTTTTTGATTGGCCTGTGGAAAGACCCATAGTGCTTACAGAACATGTGACCTTAACAAATGCAGGAATAGTTCACTTAGTCAGAGCATTAGTAAAGCTGATTAACAAGCGTATTGGAGCCGGATTTCAAACGGTTCAGCTGCTATTATGTAAAGTCTATGGCGTTATTAAATCAGAACACGGATGCACATACGTAATGTACCAGCACACGATATTCACTTAATTGAATAATTAGTTTTTTAATGGGTAAACAGGATTATAGCTAATAGCATATACAAGTCTGCCCAGTGCTTGTTCTACACGGATATAACTTTGTATATAGACCTGCTTATTGAATACCATGCCACACTTGGCAGATTAATGTAGCTCCTAAATACATTAGTAAGTATAAGTCAGAATAAGTAAGATAGTTAAGAATAGTCAGGAATGGAGCTAAAGATGATTTCGAAGCTATAGAGTGAAAAGTAGACATCCAGCCAAGCTCAATCGACATTTAGGCCGCCCCCAAACTCTGGAACTCATTGCCTCAGCATGTGCGCATTGCAAATTCATTACAGATTTTTAGAACAAGATTAAAACCCCCATCTTTTTGACCTGGCTTACCCACCATAGACTGTCACCGGTTTGTCTGGCTGGATACCCTGGATTTGACCTGGCTCTTTAATGATTTGATTTTGGTGTGCCGTCGGTTGATGCACCTGTGCATTATGAAGTGGCGCTATAGAAGTTTAAGATTAGATTAGATTATAATTATGACCTATGGAATGCGTGATTAAGGATACTACTGTGATATCAGAAAATACCTACTAATGTGCAAGCAGCAGGTCGGATTACATTTAAACTAACAGGCAGCGTCCAATTCAATCCAGTAGAGCCATTAACTTCTATATTGCCAGATGTGGATCCAGATATTCAGTTTCAAGGAGAACCTCGCATCCCATTCCCCATTGGGTTTTGCCTCGTCCTTCTCCATGTGGATTGACAGGCTTGTCCATGCGACGTCCCGTCCCATGGGAATCCCATGGGATTCGTCCCATGGGATGGGGCAGCACTGTTCCGTCCCATCCCATGGGACTCATGGGACAGAGCTACTCTTATTTTTTTAGTTTTTTCTACCTTTTTGCAGCCTTTTGTCATTTTTCTTAATCTATTCATAATATTTTTATCTATATTTTTGGTGGGACATTACACTGTAAAGTTAATAGAGCTAATAAATTCTGTCGTTTTACATGTCTCTTTGTACATGTATTAAGTGCGAATTTTTCCGTCCGAGGCGGAGGAGGGAGTCTAGAGGTGTACCGATTGCACATTTTGCCGATTGTACATTTAGTAGACACTAAACCTAGACTTTCATTACTTTCACAATTGATAATTTTTTTGAACTGTATTACACATTATTAATATTTCATATTAATATTATAATGGGAATCCCATGGGATCATGGGATGGGATGGGATGGGACAGGCATAAATTGCCATGAGATGGGATGGGAATGGGACAGAAAAATCTGTCCTATGGACAAGCCTGTGGATTGATACATGTTGTTGCAATTATTGAAAGGTAAGAAGAACTCACGATCGCTCATTTATTCGTGCCTTTTTTCCACACTCGAACGACCTCTCGCCGAATTTTTCCGTCCGAGGCGGAGGAGGGAGTCTAGAGGTGTACCGATTGCACATTTTGCCGATTGTTCCGATTACCGATTGTTAGACAACCGATTGTTTTGCCGATACCGATTGTCTGTCGAATTCTCCAAATCGGGCGTTTTTAATGACCATGCAATCAAATTTGCCATAAAGGTGTAGCGTAAATGTACATGTCTTCCGTATGCAGGTTCAATTCGAGGTTTGCCAAGAGACTCAATGCATAATGTGTGCTTAATCATTACTGAATAATGATTTTGCTATCAATACTTATTATGTCAAATTTTAAATTTCTGTGTTCACATTGTAATTTATAACCGATTGTTCCAATTATCCTAATAATCGGCCAGAATACAAATGTTACCGATTAATCGGTATCGGAACCGGACTGAAGCCCGATTAATTACCGATTGTTCCGATTGTCCTAATAATCGACCCGATTATGATTGTTGTCGATCAATCGGTACAGCTCTAGGAGGGGCAACCAGTTTGATGTATCGACTGGACCTTAGTTGCAGACGCCTGTCAGTAGCCTCAGGACCAAAGCCGCCAGGTAGTCCGGGAAGGCTGGAATCAGTGGATTGTGAAGGGCTTGGAACGTGAGGATACACCTCTTATATAGGCAATACGCTCCAGGATGCAAAGTCAATGTAGCTTCTTCTTCAGAAAAGGGGAGATGTGTTCTTCCCTTCTTACTCCGTGGACCATCCGGGCAGATGCATTAAGAACCGTCTGCAGAGTAGACAAGCTACATCGCCACTAACTGGATCAGCAAGCCTACATAACCTCCCACTCTCCACTTTCTGTTCTGTACTCTGCGTCTCTAAAACTGAAGGATCCATTTTCTGCTTCCTACTATCTGTCCTCTTGTTTCCATCCGGTTCTATTATCCACTTTAAAATTCTTATTCGCTCACATACTTTGTTAGTAATCTGAAACTGTTTTCATTTATTAGCATAGACTTGCAATGGGTCAATAACATAGACGTGGAGTTGTACTTTACAACGTCGATGGATGTCTTACAAATATACATGGAGGCTAAAAACAGCTGTAGAGAGAGGCTACTGGTGGAAGAAATATGCTGTGTTAAAGTTTGTTCTAAATTAGATCTAAATGTATCAATGGAAACGTGTTGAGTTCACAAGCTATTGAAGCTAACCAGACACACCTTGGTTATATTATGAAATTAAGACAGTTTTCAGGACAATTTTTATCCGGCAACAAATCTTTAGTGCAATCAAATCTAGAGTTAAATGCAAACTCATTCTGTTTTGTTTTCATAGTTTGCCTTACTGCTTCCGCACTCCCACTCTGACTGATCTATGGAATTGACCTTGCCCGAATGACCATGCACTAAACTTCGGTTATAGCTATTTTCAGCGGCAGATTAAGCGCCTATAAATAAGCAGCTGCTACGGTACCTGGTTCCCAAAGCGATATAGAAATTCACGAGATTTTACTTACTTACTTGCATGCAATATGTCCCAGAAGATATAGTGCAGAGCAATCGGTCACAGCATTTAAGACTTTGCAGGATATTGATGTGTATAATTGGTTTAGTAGGATCTTTCCAGCAAATGGCTGAAATTATACTTAATGTCACTCATGCTTAATGTCGTGCAATTTGAGGTGTCCCGTGAATGACAAATTGAGCGGGATTGACTTTAGAAAGAAGAACGTTTAGTATTATTAATCAGTCATGCGTATGTAGTCATTAAGCCTATTAACAGATTAGTGTTTCAAATAAACGCATTATCTTTGAAGTAATATTTAGACAGTATGAAGTTTTGTAGATCAAATCGCAATTATCTAGTTTTAATTAAAATTGATCAAACTCTGGTTCTAATTTCAATCTCCTTGCTTCCAATGCGATCGATTTTAGAAATTCTTCGCGGAGACGTTCATTTCAGCGAAAACAGGCGCCTATGTTTTGGAGAGAATACGATCAATTGGGATTACATTATCGGCAGAGAACGAGTTCGTAGCATCAATGAACTGAAAACCGATGGATTCGAAAAGATTAACTGTCAAAGTAGGTATACCTGGCTTGGCATAATGGCCGCGTGTGACTTATTTCTTTCTCTAACTCTCTGTCGCTGTCTTTGTCTCTTCCGATGTCACAATATACCTGTACGATGTCACGATGTGCGATATAAATAGAATATGTAGTCACTTATTCTTTGTTCAGTTTATTTCTTAGGTTTAGGTGTTACACATACAAGTGCGTGCGCAATTTGGCGTTTAAGAGTCAGACGAGAGTTGTCGGAGTAAGACGACTAAATTGCTTCGTTGTGCTAAATAAGCTAAAATTTAAATAAATAAGCTAACGACACTATGAAGCAGTGGCCAGGAATTCTCCACTAAAAATGCCTCGCTGAATACACGCTCACACGTCAGTGATGTGACCAAGGCAGTCTAGTACAAGGCCAAGGCCAAGACCAAGATACTAACCCTCGAGACCAAGACCAAGACCAAGATGCTAACCCTCGAGACCAAGGCCAAGACAAAGACTCTGAGATTCAAGGCCAAGGCCAAGGCAGTGACCTACAAGACCGAGGCCAAGGCCAAGACATATCACTCAAGGCCAAGATTAAGGCCAAGGTTTAGATCCATTTTAACTACCGATAAGGTCACACTCGTGTTATAATATAGGTCTAAATATGAAATATGTACACTACAGTAGCGCTAACAATTGTTATATATTGTACTGTATGAAAGAGCTAACACCACAGCCTAATAATAAACTAGTAAATCTTGTTGTTTGTAAATGCGCAATAATGCATTGAACATGTTAATTATTATGATCTGCATTCTGCAATCAACTTTTGGTTTTTCAGTCACTTACAGCTATAATAATAAACATGTCATTATTTAAACACAAAACTGCTCATTTCACTCATTTGCCATTGCAGCGCAAGTACATCAACATTTCAGTCAGCTCATTCCCAAGCCTGGCTCGATGCGGTCTCATTACAATGCCTCCTTGTGAAAATACTCTTTCAATGGGGCCGAAGTTGCAGGCACACAAAGAAGCCTAGAAAACAGTGGCCTACGATGCATCATCCGGTTTTGTCACTGTACTGACCGCAGCTGTTCATGTCTATGCGACTTGGAGCCTCAGAATCGCAGACTGATTAAAGTGGTTGAACTGCACAATGCACACATGTTGTAATGACAAACTATAGCCTCCGTCAGTGCCTTGTGATGTGGCCAAAGCATTGACTTGCAAAACCAAGGCCAAGTCCAAGGCACTAATCCACTAGGACAAGACCAAGACCAAGATATTAGACCTCAAGACCAAGGTCATGGCTTCGAAAACCGGCCTCGAGGCCAAGACCAAGACCAAGACCAAGGCTTCACATCACTGTCACGCGTACACACACATACTAACGAAAATGCACACACAGTGTATATATACGTGAAAGTTCATTTCTATCGACGATATCTCGTGTATTGCTGATTTCCAGGTTATGGGACCTGTAATGAAAGCTGTGCAGCTGACGATGGAAAACGATATTGCTGGGGATCAGGATCAGACATGTGTCAATCAAGTGAGAGAATTTTGTAGCACTCATTTGAATGGTCTTAGTTTCTAGAAATAAGTCATTTATTCGTATGGTCTTTAGATAAGAACTTCATTTTGACACTTATTCATTATAGTCCGTTAGCCTATCGTTTCCATGAGGATTTTATGACAATTTCCTAAATTGACGACTGTAGGTACTTAATGGAGCGATTTCATTCACATTTTAAAATCAAACTCTTTGGGTACTTGATTAGTATAATATTGCAAACAGCGGCGCAGTAAAACACTGTGATGTTAATGGTTTGATGCAATTTGATGGTCTACAAAATTTTTGATATTATAGCCATTAGATTCAACTAATTTGAGCTGTCAACCAGATGTCCTTTTCATATCGCAAGCGTACACCACGCTTTAATCTACCCTAAGTTTTTAATCTCTTAATTAAGTTATGGATAGTCTATTTTGATCACGTTTGACGATGTTTTTTAAAGTTCAAACTTGCAAAGATTGTGGAGACAAGCGATGTACGCGGCAATTAGCGAACTCCTGCTGTAGCCGGCATTGCATCGTCGGATGCAACGAAGCGAACGATAACTCACAATGTCTGGTAATATATTTCAAAGCAACACTGATTCAAGTTTGAGGACGCTCTCTATATGAGAGCTGCCATCAAATCTTGCACATAATCAGGATCACATTTTCCAGCATTATGATGTCTTTTGACTATGACTCGATTAATTTACCATTATCAATTATTAAAATAATCAGTAACATGAAACGTTTTGTATCACTATGTGCTATAGGCTGCTTATAATATAATCTAATAGCATATTTCATACAGCGTATCTTCCATGCGCATTCACTGCCTAGTAATAATGCCAATTTCAGTGTTGGTTCAAGATACATTTAGCCAGAGCTTCTTTGTAAAAAATATATTTTCCGGAACGCAATAATCGACAGAAAATTGTCAACAAGCCATAGCTCCGTACAATAATATTTTAATTGTTAGGACCATCGATAAATATAAGAGTATGATAAGAAAATTGAAAAAGATGACAATTATATATAATTCAAACGCTCTATTCTTAAACTTAATGTTGCAATAAATAAATTAAATCAGTCTTCAGATTTTCCGGAACGCCGTTCCGCCTCGTCCAGACACAAAAAAGCTTTACATTTAACAATTAATGAGCAATATTGTTAAGTTCAAATGTAATGTTAAAATATTTGTATAGCGTCTCTTCTGAAGAATCACTCAGAAGCGCTCCCGCTGCAATTACTGTATATTAACAGAGATAAATTTTAAGTCGTTTCAAAAAGAGGGCCATAGAATTAGGAGTTGCTAAGCCACGCATACTGGCGTCAAGAGCATTCAAAAGGATAGGGCCAACTGATTCAAAACCTCATTTCAGGAACAAGGAGGTTCGTGCTTGGTGCGCACTGAGAAGACCATTGGTTGTGGATCGAAGACATGGCAGACCTGGGATAGAGCTAAGAGGATGAAGTAGATCTGGAAGGTAAGATGGAGTGGCACCAAAAGGAGAGAGTGCAACCGCTCTCAACACACGAAACTCAACTCGAGCAGGATAAGGCAGCCAGTGTAGAACAGACATAATACAGTATATTCACTGATATGATCACGTCTTGTGGCGCCAGCAATCATCCTGGCTGCCGAACGAAGAACCGTCTGAAGTTTATCAAGTCGCACCGATGGAAGACCAGCAAAAAGTGAACTACAGTAGTCAATCCTTGAGCAAATAGATGCGTGAAACAAAGTAGAAGCCGATGGCATGTCTAGTGTACGTCGAATCACTCTAAGCTGGCGGAGATGATAGAAGCAACTGCAACAAAGTGAGTTAATATGATCCATAAAGGTTAACTCAGAGTCAATAGTTATTCCAAGATCACGGACAGAAGAGAAGAAAGAATGCCTTGGATGATTTAACGTGTATTTAGAATGGTTGAGCTTGGCCAGTCTGCAGTCTTAAACATAATTTAATTCTATGCTTACAGGCAACCAGCATAAATTTATGAATGATTGGGAGTTTGAATAACGAATATAGATTTCATCAAATATACTTTGAACCGTAGAGAAACGAGAGTGGTCATGAATAAATATATTCACTACAATCAATCAATTATTGCTATTAGCAACGCTAGTAATTCAAATTTTGATTAAATACTGTCAGCATTTGCCAGCCGTCATTTCTTAATGGCATTCATTACTGCCATGTGCTCAATGTTGGCCCAGTTTATGATTTTTGAATATGGTACAGCGATCAGATGTTATGTTTTATTATTTTGCGCATATTTTCTCCATGAAGGTCGACAATATATAATTATTGATAGTGCTTACCGAGAATGTAAATATTGCCACGAATATAAATTTTACTAAGAACTTTAAAAAATATTTGGTTTAGAGAATCTACTTCTTTTTAACCCACAAATTATGTTGCAGTCTTGCAGAAAATATGCAAGGAACAGCGGCGAAAGCTGTGTAGAGGAATGCATCACTCCGGTTTTCAATGTCACTAGCAAATCGATCGAAACTCCAGAAGACAAGTTTATAGAAGGGTCAAAATGTGTCAAACGATGCGCCAGTACGTACAGTGTCTTAAATCATCTTAATATCTACACTCTACAGCGTGTCTATGATTGAATTAATAATAATAATAATAATAATAATAATAATAATAATAATAATAATATTATTATTATTATTATTATTATTATTATTATTATTATTATTATTTCGGGCGCAATAGATGTTTGTATTGATTTTATCACTGCACAGTGTTTATTCTAGGCCTTCTCTGCGGTGGGGATTTTCCCCTCAAATTTTAAATTTTCCCCATTTTTTTACATTTTGGCAAGTAGTATGGCCTTCTCAATGTCTGTTCCCCCAAAAATTTAAACTTCCCCAATATCAAGATGTCTAGAATAGCCACTGATCATTATACTATATATTGATATGCATGATTTCTTATACCTGCTATTTTTGGTCTGTTATTATCATGACAATTTCTATATGGCGAGTATTCTTTGAATAAAGTAAGGGTTCACTCGTAGGCTCAGTGCCCGTAGGGTCCGGTGTTGATTCCCGTTTAGTGGCCATCAGCCGATAGGTGGCTAAGCCATCCATCAGCGGACGGTGGTCAGCCTTTTCCACCGAACCTGTGGTTACCTTCGCAGTGTTGCCATTGCTACTAATGTTACCACTGCAATTGAATGAAGGATGAGTCAACCCTAGAGCTCCTGTTAGCCTCGAGCCCGTGTTCTTCTGCTCTATCGTCCAACGTTGTTAGGCCTACCAATCTGATAACTTTTATTTCGGACAGCATACAGTATATTTAACTTCAGCCCATATCCACGCACATGCGTAAACACACACACACACTAGCACGCGCACTAGAACGTACACACATACATATTATATACATACATGTTCATATTATATATACATATTATATATAAGTGTACAATGTTGGGTACGAGTTAACTCGAGTGAGTTTAAACTCACGAATTTACTCATATGTAGTGAATTGTGAGTTTGAGTTAACTCTTTTCAACTATCATTAATTACGAGTTTGAATAAACTCGTTATCTCTGTGAGTTTGAGTAATAAGAGTCCTATTTTAAACTCACAAATTAAACACATTTGCAAAATGATAAGCCATTTCATTGAAACTAGAAAGATGCTCGCTTCGCTCGCAGTGCAGGATAATACTAATCCAATACCTATACCTAATACCCAATCATTGAATTCATGCTGAACAACATTTCAATGATGTACATACACCACCTAGCCAAGCTCTGCGCCACGTAATAATTAGGCCCATATGTACGCTAAAATCACGCAACTGTGACCATTTGTGACGCTGTACACGTATTTTTTGTGTACGTTAAAATTGCGCAACTTCCTCGAGCTACGCCCACCAACGCATCTCGACGTTGTACACATTATGACGTTGCAATGAACAATTGAACGTACACTTCGTCAAACGCTTCTTCGACTAAACCGTTTGGTTACCAATAGCAACGTCGTCTTCGAACATCGCCCACCAACGCATCGCGACGTAAGGACTAAACCGTCTACCAATAGTCAACCAATCGGAACGCTTGAAGGTAACAGACAGAGAGACATACAGCTCGCTTCGCTCGCTTCGCTCGCAGTGCAGGATAATACTAATCCAATACCTATACCTAATACCCAATCATTGAATTCATGCTGAACAACATTTCAATGATCGCCACCTATAGCCAAGCTCTGCGCCACGTAATAATTAGGCCTATGTACGTTAAAATCACGCAACTGTGGCCATTTGTGACGCTGTACACGTATTTTTTGTGTACGCTAAAACTACCTCAGGCTGCGGACAATTGTTACCAATAGCAACGTCGTCGCACGCCCAGCCCTCTGACGCTGCAATGACTCGACTAAACCGGTTCTACGAACAATTGTTACCAATAGCAACGTCGTCTTCGAACATCGTCCACCAACGCATCGCGACGTAAGGACTAAACGGTCTACCAATAGTCAACGCTCGCCCACCAACGCATCGCGACGTAAGGACTAAACGGTCTACCAATAGTCAACGCTCGCCCACCAACGCATCGCGACGTAAGGACTAAACGGTCTACCAATAGTCAACGCTCGCCCACCAACGCATCGCGACGTAAGGACTAAACGGTCTAAACCGTCTACCAATAGTCAACCAATCAGAACGCTTGAAGGTAACAGACAGAGAGACATACAGATAAGGATTTTAATATTATAGATAATAAAGACAGTCAGTTATATCTGTACAGCATCAGGTATGTGGTCAGTGAATAATCAGAGCTATATGGGCATATAGTCGCTAGATCAACAATAATCTTGTGTGACATTCAGTAGCAATGTCAGGCAGACATTTGATAGGTAGCCACACATTTGACAAAATTGCTGAGGCTATGACTACTGCTTATCAGTTGAGTCCAGGCAAATTTTTTGATTGAAGTTTCAAAACGGACACACACCATAACTGATGGCGATAGAAATTTTCGGAAAGAACTAGAGGTTTCCAGGAACATAAAGAAGATGAAGTAGAGTTTATTAGTATTGACTCTTCATCTGGACCCCTCCCCTGTCAACAACAGTCAAACTTTTCAGGCCACTTCTATTTTGTTAATGGACAGCAACTATATCAAACCTAATACAGTTACGTCACTGTAAGTTTATTGCTCAAATATAAAATAGCAATCTTGTATATTGTGAACCACTTATATTTTCGTAAAAAACGAGTTGATGAGTTAACTCACGTAATAAGAGAGTTTGATTTAACTCATTCAAAACCGTGTGATTTGAGTTTGAGTTTAAACTCATTTCATTGAGCATGAATTGAGAGTTTGAGTTAAATCATTTATTGCGTGAGTTTACCCAACACTGTATATATATATATAAATTATATGTATATATCATTATATATATATATATAAAGTATAAAGTAAGGGATGTTAAAGTCCTTTCCCGAACCCGTAAGGTTCGCCACTGATCTCGGTTTTTATAATCTGTAGTCCTCAGACAGTCGTGCAATATCGCAGATACGGTGCTAGTGCATTGCGTGACGTGCCTACTTGACTGTGCGACGTTCAGAATTGCCACTCATTTTTCACTGCGGGCACTGCCTCCTAGCGACTGAGGATTGATTAATCTTTGGGTTCCTGCGAGTATCGAACCCGCAACCTTCGGATCTCCACACTAATGTTACCACCGCTCCTTTATCTTTCCAAATTGAATATATATATATGCATACTTATATTTGTAGTTAATTTGTGTGAAAACTGGTAGATGACTTGGCTTGTCTCATGCATTTGTTGAGAATACTAACAATAGCATAGAAATAAATTTCGGTGTAATTATTTAGATAATTTGGTATTGCAAGACGGGCGATGTTCATTCAATTGCAGACAACATTTTGTGGAAAATCGAAACAGTACCTTCCGAGAATGTATCCCATGTGTGGGGGAAAAGTGCATAGTTAGTAAGTAAACATTATTATTAATATATGGATTGGTACTGATGAATAGTGAAAATATTTATTGTCTTATAACAAAGGTGGCCACCACTAGCAAGCAGTGTTATTACAAATGTTGCTTGCAGTCATTATTCATTATGGAGCAACTTCAGAATGATTTGGCAAACAGCAAATCATGTATCGCATGTATTAACTCGATTTGTTTCGCACACTAAAGCTTGTTACTATTATTCAAATTAGCCATTATAAGCACATTTACATGTAGGCTTAAGTGAAGTGACTTTATTTCTATGTTTTCATTGTGTCTGTTGAGTCCAATAGGAAATAATAGAATATCTGTAAATTGTTTTCAGCTTGTGATGGAACTGGCTTAAATGGCTGGTTACATAAGGAGAATATTCAGCGTTTCTTGAATTGCGTGAAAGTCAAAGGGAATCTTGTTATCATCAGGTTTACGTTCACTGGGTTAGTTACTTATTCACTTGAATTTCCATTCGACAGTTTACAGCGAAAAGCTATTATTTATTCTAGTGGTTGACTATAGTGAGTTTTAGTTTAGAGCACAGCAGACGATCCCCTTCTAAAACCCAGCCTGTTCAGCCTCAAAAGGGCGAAGGAGGTAACAACCCTCAGAAGTAAAGCTTATACGTATTTGCTGAAAGAATTTTCTTAACAATAAATTTCCTATAGTAACACCATGGGCAAACGTCTAAAGGATGGGCGAAGTTCATTAAAGACCTCTATACACTAATACTAATAAAGACACTAATAAGTAAAACTACGGCAGCAACATCTTGGATGACTTAAAGTCAAGATATGGCAGGCCGTCAGGATGCTATATTGAAGATGGAATCCTGTAGGCTGAGGTAGAGAGAACAATCAAAAGGTTAAGAAAAAAGAAAACTTTTGGTATTGATAAAATTCCAGCAGAACTAATAAAAGCAAGACCCTGTGTTAATGAAGAAGTGTGGAAAACTTGCAGAGCAATTTGGGAAACGGGAAATGACTAAAAGAAAGGCCCAAATCCATACTGATGGAACTGCCAAAAGACGAGACATGATGAATCATGAAGTGTGAAAATAACAGAGAAGCAGCACTCGTTCCACACCTGTGCAAAATAATGTTGAATATCTTTCAGGAGAGATTAAGAGGGACAATTGACGAGTACTTGAGCGAAGAACATGGAGTTCTCAGTAAAGTCCGTGATACGGCAACGTTCCCGCAATCTTCTCTCCAAGATCCTGATTATAATACGCGCAATAGGCATATTCCTTCGACGAATTCACTAACTCATTAAATAATTAATTAATAGACGAGTTAATACACGAGCAAGCAACTGCTCTTTGACTGAGTCTTAGCTGTCCACAGAGTGTCACTCTCCGTAACTCTGACTCCAACTCGTGACAGACTAGCTACCGACTACCGATTAACTCAGAGCCTACAATCTCTGACTTATCTACTTTCTGAAACCACTTATAAACATGATAGTTTTAAGTTCCAGTTTTACCAGTGGACAACACTGCCGAAAAGCGTTTCTGTACCAAAATAGTCTTTTTGCCACGCCTGTAAGCAGTTTTTATGTAATTTTGTTTTTGTAGACATTTGACAGGCAAAAAAATAGATATAGAAGATCTGGAACAGTTGTCTACTATAGAGGAGATTACTGGAAGCCTCAGTGTTGGTGCTTCGTATGACGGATTTACATCCCTCAGTTTCTTAAGAAATCTAAGAATAATTGGAGCTGATAGCCCGGGGTTAGATTGTTTTACACTGGTTTCAAATCATGTTGAATTTGATGATGATGATGATGATGACGATGATGATGATGACGATGACGTTGATGACGACGACGATTACGATGATGAGGACAATGATGAAGATGATTATTAGGGCCTATAGTAATTTCTTCTTAAACTGAAATGCATTTGCATTAATTCCAAATTTTTAATAGCCTTGTATAAGTTCTAAATGTATGCTTAACTAATAGTATTTTTCTTTTAGTACTAATTATCACCAAATATAAAGGCAGTTTGCATAATAAAAATGAGCTGCCTTAAATGGATGTCATGAAATTTTGATTTGACAACTACTGTACTTCTTGGTCTTTAAATGCAATCTATAAGCGATAGGAGTAAAGGTCTGTATGTCACCGAGACATCGCTGACGTCTTTGGAGCTAAACTCCTTAGAAACTGTTCTCGACGGAAGGATACTGATCATTGATAATCCTCAGCTCTGTTTCGTCAAAGAAATCAACTGGTCAAAAATCGGAAAACAGACGGCGATTAGAGGAAACAAAAACTCTTCACTCTGTGGTAATTTCTGTAAACTTTGCAATGGACCTAAAAAAATAATAAGTAAGTAAAATCTCGTTAATTTCTAAAGCGCTTCCAAAAGATGCACCGAAGTAGCTCCTTATTCCTATGCGCTCAATCTCAAATGAAGTAGCTATAGCCAAAGGTGGGTCATTCATGCCGGGTCATTTAATCAAAAGGGCGAGTGGGCAGGACGCTATAGCTATGGAGGAAATGATTTTATAAAGAGAAATGATTTTAGTTTGGAAAGAAAAACATGAGGAGATGTTGCAAGAAGGGGAGAAAATTGTGACTCAGAGTTTGTTATTTGGCTTTGATGTAGACAACGAAGGGATATTGGAATTGAGTTCCAAAGCTCAGGTGCCGCATATGAAAAAGCACGATTGCAAATTTTGAGAGATGATTGATTCAGAGGTCGAAGGAGAGTTACATGAGAAGAGGATCTAGTAGATCCAGGTTGTTGTGGAATTATCAGATTTCTTAGGTAGACTGGTTTTGATGTATGGAGTGAGTTATAAGTCATCGATATTATTTTATATTCAATGCGTTCTGTTATCTTGAGCCAGTGGAGAGATTTGAGTAATGGTGTAATGTGGCAAAATTTAGGCGATTTAGTTACTGCACGAGCTAAGGCATTTTGAATCGATTGGAGTTTACATATGGAAGCCTTTGGAAGATTGTGAAACAGTGAGTTGCAGTAGTCTAACTTAGAGTGAACTATTGAAGTGGCAATAGTGGAAGCAGTTTTAATATCAAGGTAGGGGCGAAGGCGACGTAGATCACGAATGTGAGCATAACAGGTTTTGATAGTTGAGATATGTGAGCTTCAAAATTTAGGAGGAGTCAAAAGTAAATCCAAGATTTTTGCAGTTGGAACAGGGGTTATTATTGTATCTGGGGCTAAAATCAGTGTGGGATTTTCAATTTTTTTCAGTTGTTGTGGCAGTCCAAATAAGAGAAATTCTGTTTTGGAGGATTGAGGGCAAGGAGATTAGCTGACATCCACGATGAGATTGACAAAAATGCTGATTCTAGTTCAGAGATTGATGCCTTAAAGGAAGATGGAGTAAACGAAAGAAATAATTGAGTATATATATTGATATATAGGCTACATTAAAAGTTTTGACGCATATAACGGTTTTCCTTGAGCGCATTCTAATTAGATAATTGTATGATATATATATATATATATATATATATATATATATATATATATATTCTGATCTCTCCCTCGGGAACTAAGTCAGACAGACAGAGCCAGAGAGAGAGAGAAAGAAAAGAGAGAGAGAGAGAGAGAGAGAGAGAGAGGCGCGATTGAGTAACGGACTTTTATAACAGATTCTTGCCATACAATTGGAGGATAGCATGGTTTCAAACTGACCTTAGCCAATGCTTAGAGATATTAAACAAGTTGCCTGTGAGGAAGTCGACGGGAAATCACGTTACTTATCTCATCCATGGATGCATGAAGGCCAACTGTAGTGTGCCTGTCTTAATCTTAATTATATATAGTTATATATATATATATATATATATATATATATATATATATATATATATATGTGTGTGTGTGTGTGTGTGTGTGTGTGTGTGTGTGTGTGTGTGTGTGTTAATCATGACGTGTTGTCAAAAGTAGACTTATGATTGTACTGATTTGCATAAAGTCAGCAAAACTTTCTTTTCAGCTGAAGAAGATGTGGTCTGTTCGTCGATATGCTCGAAAGAAGACGGTTGCATGGGTCCAGGCAACGACAGCTGCGTGTCTGTCCTCATTTTCAGTCGATTGACCGCACGTGTGTCACTGACTGCCTGACTGACGGAGGTTTCTACGTAAAAGAAAAAGGAATCAGAGGAAACCGAGAATGTCGTCCATGTCACGAAGAGTGCAACGGAAAGTGCAACGGAGACGTGTGTACCTGTCGTGAAACATTATCGTTCGCTGGTCATCGTAAATACCTTCATCTAAACAGTTCTAATTTGCCCCCTCAACTGTATCTAGCTCAAGCACACGGGTAGAAGCGTTGAGGATAACGATAATTATGGATTCCTAGACTCTTTCTGGAGATTCTTGTAGGGGGCCTATCACCAAAATCTAGTAATGTTTCATAGAGATCAAGTTTTTTACTGCTGAATAAAAGCCCGTCTTCATGTCGTTCAGCCAGTGTAAAATAAAATTGTCATTGAAATTACGGTCTCTGCTAAATTTCTAGCAGCATATTTGACGTTGAACGTCCGGGTCCTATTAGAAAACCAGCGTTAAGCAACGTTGAACGCGGTTCGTACTTGTATCGGTGGCTCTATATTGAAATAGAGTGGCGCAAACAGCCAAATCCAGCCGTTCATAACCAATGCGCAGATGAATCATTAGCATAGTGAAGTTACGATGGTAAAACGGAGGTCCAGATATAGCAATTGCAAACTATTCTAGATTTGTTGCGCAAACTAATGCATCGCCGCTTGCTTATGATAAATTGCCAGCAGCTTTAGAGTTATAAGAATTGCATTGAGTTCGTGTAAATGAAGCATTCATTTTGCGACTGTTCACAGGGCAATACCGACTGCATTGGGTGTAAGAACGTGAAGCATCTCGACGCCTGCATCTCCGCGTGTCCGCCGCAGATGTATCCCGACGCAGACGCAGTGTGTCAGCCGTGCAGCAGCGTGTGCAATCAGTGCACTGGAAACGACACCGTTCTTGGGGAGGGAGGCTGCAGCAACTGCGACAAAAGTATTATTCGCTTCGAAGACGAGAGAATCGGACGCTGCATCATGAGTGAAACGGAATGCGATGAAAACTATTTCATAAAAGATGAAGCGATTAGAGTTCTTAACGACAAAAGCCACCCTATGGTAAGAGCCGTGTAAAAGTTTAGAAAATTTTAGTTAACAAGTAGGCAAGTAAGTGAAATTCGTGAATGAACCACGTTTCTATGGCGATACTCGAAGCTTGTGGAAGTTCTCTAGCTTATCCACCAACTCTGCAAAAAATCAAATTCCAAACAATTTTAAAGACGGGTTTATACCCTAAGGATTTAAGAAATCGGGGAAAGAGATTTTGGAAATATAAAGAGACGGAGGGAGGCATACTTATAGCCTTACAGAGCATGATATTATTATTATTATTATTATAAATGTCAATTTGTATAGCGCTCTGTGCCTGGCTAAGGCCATAGTCAAGAGCGCTTTACAGAAGCCTCTGATATGAAATGCTGAAAAGATGCGTCTTGAGTTTCATTGCAAATTTGTCGGGAGTGGTTTCGCTAGTTATCTCCTCAGGGAGGGAGTTCCAAATTCTGGGGTTCCCCCTCGAGACAGATCTATCCTCGAATTTGGCTGTCTTAGACGGGGAAGGAACAACAAGCTGGACTCGGAGACATGATCGTAGCTGCGAGCGTCTGTCAGCTGGAGAGGGTCGGTGCACAAGTCTCGATAAATACTCCGGACAGCACGGGTCGTGTAAAGCTCTGAACGTCAACCAACATCGATATGCAACTGCGTTTTGAATAAGCAAGACTGAGCCAAGAAGCATTTGAATGGTCTTAAAGACGGAAGTGGTGTATTCGCCAAGGACTGGGATATGGGTAGAGTTCTCCTTCGCCTCGAAACCAACCAAGACCTATAAGGACTTCCTAGGATACCATGCATTAGTTTTGGCTTCTGGAAAAAATGCCGCCACAATTTGCTCTTACTATACCTGATGAGCAACAAAATAAAAAAAGCTCGTCGCTGCTGAATTTTTCGCCTTTTCTAAATGTTACTGCCCCTCGCTAACCTCCTCGACATCACCCGACAAAAAAGGTCGTCGTCACTGAATTTGCCGCCCCTTCCACATGTTGCTGCCCCCTTCGCCTTCGCCAGAAACTCCTCAACAGCCCTACAAACACAAAAAGGTCGCTTCCTAAATTTGCCGCCCCCATCATGTGTGCCGCCCATGGCTAGAGCCATAGTAGCCATTGGGACGCTACGCTCTATATATATATATATATATATATATATATATATATATATATATATATATATATACGGTGATCACGAAAATCGGGACCCCTAGATTAATGAATATAACTCAACGAAAAGTCAACTAATAGTCAACAAAGTTGTAGTACGTGTACTTTAGATAGTTCTAATGATATTCCACTCATAGTTTGTGTTCAAACGGTCCGCCATTTGCTGCAATACACGCACGAAGACGCCTACGCAATTGCTTGAATGACGCATCAATGATGCCTTGATCAATCTCGTCCCACACTTGCATGATGCGTTGTCACAGGTCCTCAATATCACGGACTTTCGTTCGGTAAACACGCTCCTGCATAGCACTCCAAATTTTATAATCCACCGGATTCAAATCCGGGCTGTTGGGTGGCCAGAGAGTAGGCGGAATGAAGTCCGGCGTTTCGTTATTTAACAGTTCAACTGTCTCTCGAGCTCTGTGTGCCGGTGCGCCGTCCTGTTGGAATGTGTAATAATCTGAGAAAGTTCGGGTGTCCGGCAGCAGTCCCTGCATCAGTAGAACGTCCCTGTAATACTGTCCATTAACTTTCACCCTCGGCTCGACGAAGTGAATAGCTGTACGACCGAGTGCTGAAACACCAACTGATACCATTAAGGACTTGGTGAAAGTCGGACGAGTACGCAGAAGACGAGCGCCAGTGATGTCCTTCTTTCTTGTACGAGCTGCAGCGTAGAGGTGAAATATTTTTTGAGGATCGAGACTGCCTCCTAGGCCTAATATAATTAAAATTTCAGCATGATTGGTCGAACGGTTGTTAAGTTATACTCATTAATCTAGGGGGTCCCGATTTTCGTGATCACGGTGTATATATATATATATCCTTCGGTGGCGCCATCTTGTCTGCTTGCATGTGTTTGTATGTGCCTCGGAATATAGCCTTCTTGGTAGATTTTCCGATTTTCCGACGTCTTGCGCTAAACTTTTGCGATAATCGCCGGGTTGTCGCCTACTTGACGTTCTCGAAGAGGTTGGCGACGGTCTCTGCGTTTTCTCTGCGCTGAACGGATTGGTTTCATGTCGCTATGTGGCGGTATGTTGGTACGCCATCTTATCTAAGCCGACATTCAGCCCGTCGACGTAGTTTTTGCAGGCTACATTGGACAACGACTGTTCCGGTTCTCGTGCGGAATTCCATCTCTGGTCGCTTATGTCAAGTTTGGCGATGGATCTACTGTCTTTTCAGAAGATCGCCCTCAAGAATTCGACGTCTGATTTCGTGAAGCGGAGAATTTTTCTCAACATCTATGCAGTCCTTCAACACTCTTTCTTCTGCGTTTCGCTGACTCGTCAACTCGTTTTCTTGTGGAAGACCGTCTTCTTAAGGGTTCACCGCCCGATTTTGCCTTGGAGGCGAACTCTTTCGTACCATTCGAGCGGATTTTGTCTAAAACCGCCATCTTGCGTTTCTCATTGATTTGTCAGCGGTGTAACGCTCTTGGAAACATTATCTCACAAGCGCAATATAATTAGCTGGTCTGATTGATTGATTGATATCTGGTATACAATTATACATGGTGTATTTTATATGGCATATATATATAATATTAAAATCCTTATTCTGTATGTCTGTTACCTTCAAGCGTTCTGATTGGTTGACTATTGGTAGACGGTTTAGTCCTTACGTCGCGATGCGTTGGTGGACGATGTTCGAAGACGACGTTGCTATTGGTAACAATTGTTAGTAGTTTAGCACGGTTTAGTCGAGTCATTGCAGCGTTAGAGGGGTGGGCGTGCGACGACGTTGCTATTGGTAACAATTGTTCGTAGCCTGAGGTAGTTGCGCAATTTTAACGTACATTTTAACGTACACAAAAAATACGTGTACAGCGTCACAAATGGTCACAGTTGCGTGATTTTAACGTACATAGGCCTAATTATTACGTGGCGCAGAGCTTGGCTAGGTGGCGTATGTACGGTACACCATTGAAATGTTGTTCAGCATGAATTCAATGATTGGGTATTAGGTATAGGTATTGGATTAGTATTATCCTGCACTGCGAGCGAAGCGAGCATCTTTCTAGTATATATATATATATATATATATATATATATATATATATGGAGATTGGAGCTGTCTATTAATTATGTCAACAATTTTTGACTCCCTCCCTCCCTTGTCAACAACTGTCAACTTTCAGTTACCCCTATAATTATGACACAAATTTTTTACCCCCACCCAAGATCAATGACAGGTCCCAATAACAAGGTTATTATTTTTTTGCAGTGATGACCATTTTTACCATTATTTCCCTTTTTTGCTCATCTAGTGTCAAAATGTGGTGATGATGACCTTTTTACCATGCTTTTTCAATTGTAATAAGAGTATTCCATGAAATTTTCTATTGCTTGATTATTTGTTAAAAGTGAAATTGTTGACGTCAACCTCTCTTGACCCCCTGTCAACAACTTTCAAACTTTTTCAAACACACCTAAATTGATGACGTAATTAATGGACAACCCTAATGATATATATATACGGAATATATGTATGATAAATATGGCATGTATATATGGCATCAAAAATGGCAAGTATATGGTATATATGATATATACTGTATATAGGCTATATAAAATATATGCGGCATTAATTAATAAATATGTCAGTTATTCAACCATTAGCAACCAGTTACTAACGATATTGAATAGCCAAGTTTACTTTAGAAGTGACTCAAATGCTTTCTGCTGTGAGCATTTGACGTCCAAATTTGACGATGTGTTAGGCAGAAGTGTTACGCTCAAATTCTATTTCCAAAAAGCAAGAAATCGAACATTTTTTTCAGGCAGCATGTCGAAGATGCCATCCACATTGCAATGGATGCACAGAGCGAAAGTCATCCGATTGTCTCGAATGCAAACTCTATCGTCAGAACACTACAAAAGATATTCCTGAATGCGTCGAAAAATGTTCGGAAGGGTTTTACAATGGTGGGACGAATCATTGTCTACCCTGCGATCCCCAATGTTTGAAATGCTTGGGTCCAAATGTCCACGAGTGTCTCTTGTGCAAAAGTGTTCGGGTTTATCGTGCTGGTTTGACAGAGGTAGGTGTCAACAACGTCGCGGATTGCAAGATTGGTGTCATTTCCAATCATTTCGTTGATCAAGAATCCCCAACAATTTGAATTGGACTCATTAACTCGTAGCTTTTGTCATTGTGTGCGTTTTAGTTTTGTCGCCATTTGCTTGTACGAAAAGTCTGTTCTACATCTTTAGTCGTATTGTGATGATGTTTGCCCGGATGGTTTATACGAAAGAAAGAACGAAAAAAATGCCGAAAATGAATGCGTAATACCTGCGGCGTCTACCGAGTTCATGTTAGTAGCAATATCACGGCTCTGCATCTTACTTATTTTCGTAATATAGTTGGGCAAATATTTTAGTTCTGCATCAGTCCTATTGAATTCGACTTTTGTAAGATACCAATCTTTTGATTTTTCGTGTTAATGCCACATAACATCCTCCTTTTAGATTTAAGGTGATACAAATTGCAAAATTCTGCCAAACCGGCTCAGAATGCACTTTTGTGTAATGGTAGAAGCCTTTAATATATATCCTAAATCACTTCGCAGTATTCTATATTATTGAAACAGTTATAGGTAATCAGCATATTGACATCCGTTGATTTGTTCACAAATTCAGGGGACCAAAGACCGCCATTCCAGTTTTCGTTATCATATTTATCGCTATCGTCGGCGTCGTAGCGATTTTTGTTTTACTTTGGAGAAAACAGAAGATGAGACAACGAAGAGTAGATATTCTTGACCTCGAAGAAGTAAATGGTCAAAATAGATAAACATTGAGTAATTGTCGCGTTTGCAGCAAACATTAACTCTTGTCGATGGCTTGATTAGACTTCAATTTTTAAATGTAATTTATCTCTGTATTCAAGCTTGCTGTCTCCCACTCTCACCGGTTTCTGGAAAATTGCCCTAAGCTTACGCCGATCGATATTATAATACAATCATGGGCGTCAATCCATAGGAAACCAGGCGGTCCCTGGGCCTCCCAATAATTCGGGTAGGGCCCAGCGCTTGTTGGGCCCTCAATAGTTCAATATTTTGATATACCAGTCAGCACATTTTCCAATCTTAATACATGTTATTCCTAAAATTTCTATTTTTGAAATTCCATATTTCGGATTTTCGGTACAGAACTGGTGACCCGCAGGGGCCCGATTCCCTCCATTGATTTAGAGTGGATTCAGCATTTGCCCATCATATTATGTTCAACATATTTCGCCCCACTCCAATATCTATAACTGTTTATTCAATAGTTTGACACTTAGTCACTTGAGTATCGTTAGGGTTGGACTGGCCTGGCAAAACGGCCCGGGAAATTTTGTAACCGCGGCCCATTTTTACACGGGCTTTTGCACTTATTAACTGGTTTTTGAAATCTTATATTTAGCTTCATATATATGTCGTAATGATTTGCATATATATATATATATATATATATATATATATATATATATATATACATACATACATACATACATACAGGGTGTAAAAGTAATAACTTGGACGATATTTGACATTTAATATCTCGGCCGTGTGTGTAGTGATTTCAATAAAATTTATTGGCCATATAACTAGGAATGTTTCAGATGTAAATACCAATTTTCATGCTGATCTCTTTAGTGTTTGCTGAAATATGGCCAAAAAACTGAAGAGACACATTTTAAAATTGACAACGGAATATAACATCATAATAAAATGTATCGTTTTTAACTCTAAAAATAGCGTCGTCATCGCGCCAGACAAGGTCAAGGGTTACTTGTGGCCAAAAGATAAACACAGCAGCATTATGATTGGCTGCAGGACTGTCATGATTTGCTAGGAGATGATTTTATATTCCAGTACTGGCAGCAAGACGGTTCTCCTGCCCACTCTTCTCTCAGGACTAAGGATTTTCTGGAGCAAAATTGTCCAGATTTCATCAAGAAAGATGACTGGCCACCCAACTCCCCAGATATCAATTCACTTGACTCCCACGTCTGGGAATCATGCTCGACAGATATCAAAAGTATCAGCCATAGCCACAGAACATCACGGAGTTGAAGACTGTGCTGAAGAATATCTGGGAGAGTTTGCCTGATGACCAGATCAAGAACTCGACACTGTCAGTGAAGAAATGCTTGTCGGCATGTGTGAAGGCTAAGGGTGGGCACTATGAGCACCTGCTCCCGCAACAAATCATCTAAGATCTAAAAACCCCTTTAAAACGGGCCTTTGATGGCCAAAAAAACTAAGAAGAAGAGTACCACTAATTTTTATCACTTTATCGCTTTTGAAGGCAGCTATTATCAGTGCTCTGCAAAAGGAACAAAATGAAAAAGATCTTCACCGCTTAGCTCCAAATCAGATACCAAAGTCCCAAAACCTTTCTATATCGCAGTTCATCAACCTCTTTGAATCACTTCACCTGCCACACGAATTTCTGAATGCTCCAGTACACCCATGGATCGTACGTTCTGTCTACAATGATGCACGTAAGATAGTCCGTGCAATGAAGGTAGTCAATGATTGTGCCGAACGTGCACTCAGATTGGCTACTGACTTCAAAGAAGCCCTAACCAAGAGTGATGAACAGCTCCAGCTTCTTGACCAGGTTATCGAGCACCATCCAGAAACTGTTACTAACATGTGCAACAAAAGATCAACTACTTACAGCCCTCACAAAATGACATAATATCAGCAATATAACTGTGTCTACTGTCCAGTAGACATATTGTTCAGTAGAGTAGACTGCACCTAGTGTTAAAACTGTGTAGTAACTATAGTTTAGCATTGTCTATAGTGTTGACCAAAGTCAGCAAACTTTACAAGTAGACTGTGTCAGACTGTCAGTGTTACACTGTGTCTATTCCATAAACAACAAATTCATCAAATCCCGTCATTTTTTGCAATTTTTAGGTGTTTTTAAAGACCACTTCCTGTTATATTTTACTGCTATTCCTTCATTTTAACTGCAGCATTTTATTTAGTATCAATTGCAAAACGTTCTTTGTAAATGATATTAGTGAACATATTGATTTTATAAAAATTGTCATTAATGAAAATGTAATATAAAATTTACCGAATCTGGTCATTTCTTGTAGCCTAAATTTAAGATCCTGTGGTAGACCACTTCCTGTCGTGTAATTGTTTTGCAACTTTTACTGAGTCATTTGCACCTCAAACCTCACCAAATAAAATGATGTGCAAAATAAAATAATGAAAAAAATTCAGGCCCTAATATATATATATATATATATATATATATATATATATATATATATAATATATATATATATTATATATATATATATATTAGGGGCCTAATATATATATATATATATATATATATATATATATATATATAAATTATATATATATATATATATAGGGTGATTTTACTGCAATGCAAAAAAGTTTCTATGTCTTATTTCTTAGGCCAAGGTTTAGATTTTTTACAGTTGATACAACATTAACAGAAAAGAAGAAAACCCTAAAGTATTTCAATGTTTAGGACTGGCACAAAGCAATCAAAGCCCGTTACATTATAGCATTTTCATGTTATTTCATATTATTGGAATAAAAACATGTAACTTGTAATTAGATTAATGATTGACTTTATGGTTTGCATGTCTGACATGTCAATATTGAAACTGAAAAGCAATCCTTCCGCTTGCACCATCTGGCTTGTTAGAAATACGAGAGAGGACTTAAACGATGCTAAGCTTCCTTCTCGTGGAGAAGTGCTCCATGTCTTGTTTCATTTTCATGATGATAATTAATACAATGTTTCTCAAAGACAGTATTGAAAAAAACAACTGAACTACTACTACCAATTTGGTGAAAGGCTAGAATTACGACAAAAGCACCCAATCATGTAACTGAGCACTTAGAAAGCTACACAGCGAGTGGAATGGCATGAAGAAACTAGTAATTCGTAAATCTCAGAAAAATTTGTCCAATTCGAGTTTGTTTTAAGAAAGCCTGCTCGACCTATTTGGTATAGCACACCAAATGGCCACAGCAATTATCAAAGATTAGGAAGACCTCAAGTTTCTGGCCGCACAAAGGGAAAAGGTCGTCATGGTTCCATGGTGAGGGTTGACTGCAAGCTTGCACACAAATAAGATCGTTTTCTGAAGTGAAAAGTGGTTGAGGTAGCAAGAACAGCTAAAGTAGTCTGCTGTATCACAAGAAAACAGTGGCTGTCGCAAAAGTTCATTTAGAAGCCACAGCAAGGTCAAAGACAGCAAAGATTTGGAGCCAGAGTTGCCTCCAAACAAAACTGCTAGAAAACGAGGCAAAGTTCCGGTAGTAACTGCATAAGTTGAAGCTGCCTTGGATCGTGCCAACACCAGTAATTGAAATGCAGCATTTGTTGCCATGACATCAAAAAGTCGGCTTCAAGAAGTTCTTCACATCTAATAACTAGCTACAGTACTATCCGGCATGCAAGGATGAGATATCGCAAGGAAATAGTGATAGAAATGAAATCTAGTCTCAAGCCAATGGCACCACTAGTCTTGCACTGGGATGTTAAAATTATGGATGATTTCACTGTTCTGGCAACTCCTGGCAAAGAACATGTAGATTGCTTGCCAATTTTTGTAGCTGGTGATGACATCATTAAACTGCTCTCTGTTCCTAAACTACACAGTGGAACGGTTGAGTGCATGACTTATGCAACCATAAATACTGTGAATGAATGGGGATTGCAAGATCACATCAAAGGAATATGTTTTGATACCACTGCTTCAAACACAGGAGTTAAAGTGGAGTTTGTGGTCTCCTTGAATCACATCTACAACACGATGTGCTAAACTTAACTTTTTAAAAAGTCGTAAATTTGAAATTTTATTAAAAATCTTAATGAAAAAGTACCATAACACATTTTTTATATATTGTAGCAATGAATGTGCACTATTAGTGATACCATTCATTTGAAGCCACTACCTGTCCCACGTGGCCATTTTCACACTCTAAGCCAATATTCGTTATAGACCTTTGAACATATTTTTAAGAACCAGTAAAATTCAGGGAGTAACAATATGAAAATTCTGTTTGCACTGGAAGAAAATATAGCGACTGTATAGTTTATGGAATAAAAGTCACAACTCTGAAATAAAGAGAAAGGTTCCCTTTGGAGACCTAAACATTGAATAGCAGGAAAGGTGCAAATGTTTTCTTCTATTTTTGTGACTCTGCACGAGTCTGCAGGGAGTACAGTTTTGTCAACAGTCAAAGTTCTGCTCTTGTTTTGTAAAATAATACTTGTAATGAATAAGTCCAGAAAGATTCAGCATTCTAGCTATGATATTTCTGAAGTTATAGGGGAATTTGTGAGAAATTTAAGCGGCTGCCGCGAAACGCCCAAAAACGGCCTTCTAGGTGCAATAAAAGTTGAATATCTCAAAAACTACTCAAGAAATCAGGCTAAAATTTTGCAAACTTTCACTTGGATGCTTGAGGAACATGTGTGGTGAATTTCATAATTTTTTAGATGGTCGACCTGGAGCCATTTGCTGAATTGACTTGGAATGACTCATACTTAAAACTTCACTGTGATTGTGCTAGTCCTAAATGTTTTTTTAAATCTGAAAAAATTACCACAAGTCATTAATATCAAATGGAAAAATATGGGGGGTTGGCCAATTTAAAATTCAAAATTTTATTTTTTAGAATCACCTTACCTTGCACCACAAACATTTTTCTTTCTTGGACCAACCCTCTGCCTAAACAATTTGCATTTGTGGCCTCTTGTGTTGATATAGTGTGCCAATGTAAAGAATCGATCGCATATGGCACATCTACTTTCCCAGTCATTATTTTGTATGTTTCTATCAAATTGTTCATTATCCATCGTCCAGCGTTGTTGCCACTCCTCTAACTTCCCGCCCCGTTCACCGTTCACCTCTGAGATTTTGTCCTTCATTTTCTAGCCCGGCATTTTCCACCCCGTAGATTTGGTCCGCCAATATCCCGTCCGTCATTTTCCACTCCTGAGATTTCGTGCGTCATTTTCCAGTCCGGCATTTTCCAGTTATTGAAACTTGTTGGTCCGTCACTTTCTTGTCCTGTATTTTCAGCGCACCCATGCAGTTCTGTATTTAAGTATGCCGGGCCCATGCCATGCAGACACCGGAACACCAGCAACGCCAGTTTGTATTTGATACGTTCTGGCACTGAAAGCCAATGTAGATCTACCAGTAGAGGTGTTATGTGATCGCTCCGTCCCGATCGGTGAATCAAACGCGCGGCAACGCTCAGCACTTTCTGAAAACGGTTGATGAGAGAACTAGGAGTCTCAGCGAGTACGGCGTTGCCATAGTCCAGTTTTGTCAGCACTAAAGGTCATAGATCAAAGACGTCAAAGGCGACTGCTGGTCAGTTCGTTGAGTGATGGTAATCCGGTTCTTGAGGACCGGATTACCCAAGTCAAGGCCCGGATTACCCAAGACCTCCACTGCCACGTCGACCTATCCATCGGTCTCCACCTAACCGATCATGGAAGCGCTGGCTTGGTCGTCCTAGGAAAAGATAGATCGACCACATTAGCACCTAGACCAGTGAGATTCATTCAACTCTATAGAGACGTGTCATCCGGCAGGGTAATGGCTAAGGGGTGACGCAACGGCCCCCGCTAGCTACGTGCTTTTGATGAAACTGTAGAATTTTGAAGATAATTTATTTCCAAAATAGATAACTATAAAAGCAATTTCATAGTATGACAAGAAAATATATGATTAGAGAGGTTCTTTTCAGTCAAAGTTTTTACAAATGACGAATCATAACGCAGGTAAGATCTTTTATAACTAAATCCACGAATAGAGGTGGCTTCTAAATTGCGAATTTTAATTTTATAAATGTTAAATATGCCATGTCAAGCCGAGATGTTAGCATCCGGTTTCCGCACCAGTCAGCCGCAGGCATGTATCGCCGCGAGAAGAGCTATTATCTCGACAGCTCAGTCGGGTAGTGCGTGAGCTCTGCCTTAGAGGACTATTTTACAATGTCAGAGAAAGGTTAATTAATGGCCAGAGAACGTTAACGGATATTGAGAACCGTACTGATACAAATGCTAGTGCCTGTACTACAATGCAGCACAAGCCTACCTTCAGCCTATTGTAGTACAATTATCGCCTGCTTCTGTTAGAAAATTCAGCCACTGCGCAGATGTATTTGGCAGCAACACTTTTGATTATAGCAGTAACTTTGAATCCGGGTCCATGCTTTGCTTTACTGTATTTCTCTAGTCTAGGCTACCAGTCTGTGGCTACGCAGGTTTAAATCGTCAGCTTCTTGAATCGGCTTTACAAGTTCGTTAAAATTTAACGGTAGCAATTTGAAGCAATAAATTTTATTGGCGCTGTTGGTCCCTTTAGGACTCATCGGATCGAACGAAATGTGGTTATTCTCTAAATTTTGGCATCGATATGCTTTGCTCTTGTTTCTGTATATGACTGCCTCATCTAATGGCGAATCTTCAAAAGACGTATACACTAAAGGTAGGACAAGTTTAGTTTTTAAAAATTTAGCTGTTATTTATTCATGTCATTTGAATTGCTAAAGCAAGTATCGAAAAATGAATTAAGCATCCGAGTTGCAGGGAGAGATTTAAACAAAGGCGGTACTAGTTCCGACCCCATCTATATTTTGCATTCAGCAGGGAGAGGTGAAGTAGGCTAAGGACAAAATTGTTTACATTCATTAGAATTGGCCTATGCAGGCGGGGTAGTGGCGAATCGGCAATATCCATTTAGTAATATAATTTCGGCATAATAGACTGTTTTCAATAAGTTGGTACATTGGCTTGTAGCAATATTTTGTTCGAAATTCATTTAATTAGAAATGTGAACGAAATTTAAAAGCAATGCAGACTCTATAGTCCTTATATTACATGTAGATTCACTATTAACCTCACACGGTTTGCTTTTTACAGCACATTCGTCTTAGTTTTAATAACAGCGCCTTGCTTATCACTTTCAAGCCTTTTGGATAGCACAGTGATTTATGTAATCGATAAACTGGAATGAGCTTGTTATTTCAGAATGTCAGGGAACCAATGGTGGTCTCCATCACAGAGGAACGTCTTCTGAACGCTATGAAAGCTACAGAGAAAGATACTCCAACTGTACACTAGTTACTTCGAACCTTGAGATTGTATTTGTTGAACTAACCGATGACAAATACGATCTGTCGTTCTTGGAAGATATTCGCGAGGTTAATGGTTATGTCTTAATCTATGGAAATCACGTGAGCAAGATTCGGTTGAACAAACTGCGCGTTATTCGTGGAATGACGTTGCACAAAGTAGCCCTAGGGGACACACCGCGCTTCAGTTTATACGTGGGACGGAATTCCCTTAAAACAAATGACACGATTGGGTTGCGGGAGCTGCAGATGCCATCATTAGTAGGTAAGCTGCAAATTGATAGGCCTAATATTTTTGTCTTGTATGTCTACATTAAACTTTTCTTTCCACAGTCCTAGGCGCAGCAAGACATTTTTAATAATCGAATACTGTACGTGTATAACAGCCAAATTACTTTTTAAAGCATTTTTACCAGTGGTTTGTATAAGAAAATGTAAGTGATGTGTTAGGAAAAAAGTCCATTTTCTTTTGATGTATGCCTTTCCAAATAAAGCTGCTAAGGCCAATAGAGGTAAAACGTAGGTCTTGGAAAGTAATGGCAACCTAACCCAGATTAATGCCCCCTTATTTAATGCTTGGTCCCCAGCGGTCCTCTGTTGGAACCCCATAGTTAATTCTACATACCTGCCAACAAATAGTTGTCCCCCGTGCTTAAAAGTTTCCACCCCAACGCCACCCCATTTACCAAATCATGGAACCTCCACTGGGCTGTTCCTTAACACACTTGAACTCTGGTTCCCAATTTTCTCGTCTGATGCGGTCTCCATTTCGGTTCTGACTCCGCCCTCTTTCGCAAGACACTTAGGCCTACTCCGTTTTTCTTATCGCTGACCGTCGCATGGTCTATAACGCATTTCCATTTAGGTGCTAGCATGAAGCTTTCTAGACGGCAGGCTACTTAGTACAGTATGTAATCAGGTCATTTAGATTATAGAAAACCAGCGAGTATGGAAGTCTCCTAAAACCTACAAAGATGCACAACAGATGTCAGCCATGTCTATTGCATATTTATTAATTAGTTAACATCAACCTCTCATAAACAGATGAGGTGGCGTAGGTGTCCAGTGGTTTGCGAGTTGGTCTTCCAGTCTCGAGGTTCTGGGTTCTGACCTTGGCTAGGGAGGTACATGTAAGACAGGAAGCCTGCACTTAGAGCTAAACCTGTAACCAGTGGCGTAGCTAGGATTGCAGAATGGGAGCACTTCAAGATTTTGCGGCATTTTCCGGCCCAAAATTCAGTGATGTGGCCAAGACAGTAAGTGGCGAGACCAAGACCAAGACACTAACCCTCAAGACCAAGACCAAGACATTAGGTGCCGAGACCAAGACCAAGACCGAGACAGTATTGACGAGACCAATACCAAGACCGAGACAGTAATATTAAACATCAAGAAAACAGACAGAACAGTTTTATGCCCTCATCGCAGTCCAGTCACAAACGATCGTTGCACTTTAAAAACCTGGGTGTTTCCAGCAGTTCGTCTGACATTTTTGCCCTGTGTGTACAGTTAAGGAAAGCTTAAACACTTTGAGAATTGCTATCAAAAGTAAAGGGCAGTGGCTATTTCGCAGACAACCCGCAAAATAGCAGCGTGGCTATTTTGCGGGCTGCCCTGATGCTATTTTGCGGGCAGCCCGCAAAATAGGCCCAGCTGCGGGCATAATAAGTCGGAACATTGTAATCACGTAATATAATAAAGAGAATGAATTTCATTTATATGAAGTACTTTTATAGCCAAGGGTGTGAGAAATACGTTAAATGAATGGTCCGAGAGGCTGCCAGCAGAATAGCCACTGCCAAAGTAAAGCGTGTTTCACATTATCACAATTTTAGGCTTTAGCACAGGTCATGCATGGCGGGACAGATATATTTGCATTTCATGGTTAAAGACGTTGTCCAAAGTGCTTCCGAGCATTCGCAGCAAAACTCTGTAGAGTTACCGACAATCATTATCAATTAGTACTACACAATTAGACGCCAAAGTAAGTGGTTACGCAAAAATTCCTACTGATGGAAAGTTCGTCATGGCTACGTTGTCAACGTTTGTTAAGCGTATGAACGATTTAGCAGGTCGATGTCTCATTACCTGGTGAAAGTGTAAGACGTTGTTCTTTTTCGCAGTCAATATTGCCTTACGAACTCTGCATTTTGCTTTGATTTTATCATCGACAAATACTTGTTCGCAAAATGCAAAATTTAAAACCGAAGAAATCGACGCCATTTTTAATCAAAGAATTATACCATATGGCATAGATATATCTATACAAACATACGGTGAAAATCTGTTATTGCTCCACAATTCGGAAGACATCAACCACAGACAACATTATTACAGACAGTAGAAAAAACCCAATGTCTCTGTCTTGAATCGCAAGACCAAGACAGTAATGACGAGACCAAGACTTATTATTATTATTATTATTATTATTATTATTATTATTATTATTATTATTAATTTAATTTTATCGTCCGTTTCAAACACATAGATGTTCATCGGGGACGCCACTTAGCGGAAGACGAAGATCAAGACCGAGACAGTAATGACGAGACCAAGACCAAGACCGAGACACTGGCCAGCAAGACCAAGACCAAGACCAAGACATTGAAAATACTGTCTCGAGACGTCACATCACTGCCAAAATCTTGACAAGCAAAAAAGGTCGTCGTATCAAATGCTTTAAAGTCTGTATCTAGTGGTGCATTTTCTTCGGTTTACTATTACCCCTCCCTCCCTCCCTCCCTCATCCAACTACTCACCAGTTTTGAACGAATCCATTGACAGGTCTCGATCCGAATAGGGGGTTGGACGCCTTGTGTCCCCAATTCTACGCCAGTGCCTGTAACTGTCGCACTATCTTGAGATATTTTCGTCTCTTGGTGTCTTACTATTTTCAAGTGAACAACGCGCAACAGCAATTACAGGTTATCTGCATCCACTAAGTGGCCTCGTCAATCGGCTTTGGCTTAGACCAAGTTAGTTGAGTTAGATCTCTGCTATGCAATTTACAACCAAAATTATTACTTCGCGTTTTAATCTCATGCTGTCTAATCGGCTGTGAATGTGTCAAATCTGTTTAAAACCAGATCATTGGGCACCTACTCGGTGGAAAGGCCACACAGAACGCACTGAAAACAGCCCCTCTTTAGGCTGATATCATGAAAATTGAAGGCTCTAGACCTTCAGTTTACCCATGACCGGGAAGTTAGCAAAGTGGTTACAACGATGGACGATAGAACAGGAGGTCGTGGGTTCGAGACCCGCAGGAGTCCTACGGTCGACTCAGCCTTACTCGGCGGTTAAATGAGGAGCAGTGGTAAAAATCTGCGATAAGTCACAACAGATGCGCCACTCGATGTACCAGCCTCGTATTCGTGGTATAGCATGCTTGGCTTGAGGAATATAGCAATGGAGATCAGCGGCTCCTCATGAGACCGTGATTCTATGGGAAGACTTTAAAGTTTAGACTTTTTGATGAGTCTATGGAAAGACCTCTAGTGCCTGCATTTGACCTTAACAAATACAGGAATAGTTCATTAATTCAAGACCGAAGCCAAGCTGCTTGTCAAGCGTAGGCTTATTGGAGTGCCCGCTATGGAGCCGGATTTAAAATGCTTCTGCTGCTATCATGTAAAGTCCACTACAAACCAGGCGTTGTTGAATCAGAACACGGATGCGCATACACACAATAACACAATATTCATTTTATTGAATAATTAGTTTGTTTTAATAGTATAGCAGGATTTTAGCTAATAGCATGTAGGCTTATCGGCCTCATCAGGCATTACCAGTGTTTGTTCTACGCGGATATAACATTGTACATGTATATACTGTACTTATTGAATACTTAGTCCACACTTAGCAGATTTCTGTGGCTCCAAAATAAATTAGTATGCATAAGTCAGAATAAATAGGATAGCTAAAAGTAGTCAGGGATGGAGCTAAAGATGATCTCGAAGCTATAGAGTGAAATGTAGACAAACAGTCAATCTTCATTCAACATTGTAATTCGTGGAATGTGTGATTAAGGATCCTACTGAGATATCAGAAAATACCTCGTAACGTGCAAACAGTAGGTCGCATTACATAACTAACATACAGAGCCCAATACAATCCAGTAGAGTCATTAGCTTCTATATACCTGTATGTGGATGTCTTACATGGAGACACGGAGGCTAAAAACTGCTGAGAAAGACTACTGGTGGCAAAAATATGCTGTTTAAGGGAAATACTGAGGGTAAGCCGTTAACAAGCATATTGCAAAATATAAGAAATGAAGATATCAGCCAACGAAACGGGATAATAAAATTGACAGTAGAAATTAACAGAAAAAGATTATCTTGGTTTGGGCGTGAGCAAGTAGAATGGAAGATAATTAGACAATATGGAATTTTCTAGATCAAATCGCAATTGTCTAATTTCCGTCTCCTTAAAATAATTGCTCAAACACTGATTCAAATTTCAATCTCCTTGCTTCCAATGCGATCGATTTTAGAAATTCTTCGCGGAGACGTTCATTTCAGCGAAAACAGGCGCCTATGTTTTGGAGAGAATACGATCAATTGGGATTACATAATTGGCAAAGATCGAGTTCGTAGCATCAATGAACTGATTACCGAGGGATTCGAAAAGATTAACTGTCAAAGTAGGTATAGCCTACCTGCCTTGGCGTAATGGCCGCGTGTGACTTATTTCTTTCTCTCTCTAACTCTATGTCCGTGTCTTTATCTTTGTCTCTTCAGGTGTCACGATATGCCTGTACGATGTCACGACGCGCGATATAAATAGAATATTTGTCACTTATTATTGGATCAGTTCATTGCTTAAGTTTTGATGCTACACACTCACACGTCATACTGTCAGCACTTGCCAGTCATCATCTATTAATGGCATTCATTATTGCCATGTGCTTAATGCAGTCTATGCAAGTTGGTATTTAAAATTCAGAACGGAGTTGTCGGCGAAAGATGACTAAATTGCTTCGTTGTGCTCGATAAGGCAGCTAAATAAGCTAACGACACTCTGAAGCAGTGACCAGGAATTTTCCACTAAAGATGCCACGCTGCATACACGCTCGCATGTACACACACACATACTTACGCAAATGCACATGTATAAACACGACAGTTTATTTGTACCGACGGCGTCTCGTGTACTGCTGATTTCCAGGTTATGGGACCTGTCATGAAAGCTGTGCGGCTGACGATGGAAATCGATATTGCTGGGGATCAGGATCAGACATGTGTCAATCAAGTGAGAGAATTTTGTAACATTCATTTGAATGGTTTTATTAAAAGATGATTCTAAAATCTATAAATGAGTCATTATTCGTATAATCCCTAAGTACTTACGTGTAATTTTCACGCTTGCTAATTATAATCCATTTTTCTAAAGTATACTATAATCCATTATGCGAAAGTTAACCTATCGTTACCATGTGGATTTTATGACAATTTCCTAAATTGACGACTGTAGATCCTTAATGGAGCGATTTCATTCACATTTTAAAATCAAACAATTTGAGTACTTGATTAGTATAATATTGCAAACAGTGAAACAATAAGCGGTAACATTATGGGATGTTAATGGATGGAATTTGAAATCTGGGATGGAATTTGATGGTCTACAAAATTTGTAATATCAAAGCCATTAGACTAGAAAAATCTTTGCTGCCAACCAGATGTCCTTTTCGTATTTCAAGCGTACACCACGGTTGAATCAACTCTCTGTTTTGCATCTCTTAATTAAGCTCTGGATATTCTATTTTGATCACGTTTGACGATGTTTTTTTAAAGTTCAAACTTGCAAAGATTGTGGAGACAAGCGATGTACGCGGCAATCAGTGAACTCCTGCTGTAGTCCGCATTGCATCGTCGGATGCAACGAAGCGAACGATAACTCACAATGTCTGGTAATTTTTATTTAAAATCAACACTGATTCAAGTTTGAGGACGCTCTCTATACGAGAGCTGGCATCAAATCATGCACATAATCAGGATCACATTTTCCAGCATTATGATGTCTTTTGACTATGACTCGATTAATTTACTACTATTATTGAAATAATCAGTAACATGAAACGCTTTGTATCATTAGGTGCTAGGCTGCTTACAACATAATTTAATAGCATATTTCATACAACGTATCTTCCAATGCACCATTTTACTGTTGGTTCAAGATACATTTAACAATTAATCAGCAATTTTGTTAAGCGCAAATGACTTAGGTGATTTAACATGCATTTAAAATGGTTAAGCTTTGCGAGTTTGCAGTCTTAAATATGATTTAATTCTATTTCCACAGGTGACCAGCATAAATGTATAAATGATTGAGAGTTTGAGTAATGAATCTAGCGACAGCTTTCAGAAATACTTTTAGCCGTATAGAAATGAGACTTGTCGTTATTCAATATAGGCCTTTTCGGTCTGTGGCGCTAGCAACTTTTGCTATCAGCAACGCTAGTAATTCAAACGTTGATGAAATTCTGCCAGCATTTCCCAGCCATCATTTCTTAATGACATTCATTACTGTCATGTGCTCAAAGTAGGCCCAGTTTATGATTTTTGAATTGTACAGCGCTCAGATATTGATGTTTTACCATTTTACGCAGTTTTCTCCATTAAGGTCGACAATAATAATAATATTTTATAATGCTTGCCGAGAATGTCAATACAAAGCAAAAGTCTTTGCCACGAATATAAGTTTTAGTACGAAATTTAAAAGTATATTTGTTATAGAATCTACTTCTTTATAACCCACAATTTATGTTGCAGTCTTGCAGAAAATATGCAAGGAACAATGGCGAAAGCTGTGTAGAGGACTGCACCGCTCTGGTTCCCAATGTCACTAGCAAATTGACCGAAACTCCAGAAGACAAGTTTACAGAAGGGACAAAATGTGTTAAACAATGCACCAGTATGTACAGTGTCTTGAATCATAATATCTACAGCTGTATCTATACTTTAATTCAATAATTAAAGCGTAAGGCTTTCCGATTTTGGCTTTCCGGTTTTGAAAGCATGAGCTTCCCGGTTTTGGCACCTACGAGGCTGCCTGCACGTGCTTATACGTGCAACGGTTTCGTCGTCGTTTTCGGCATTTAGGCTACCGACGTTCTGAAGTTGGTTTTTGCGCCAACCGCGAGGACTGCATTCCGCTCGTCGGTTTTCCGAAGAGTTTTTTGCGTCCTGTACTTTTCCTCCTAGTTCTCTTCTTTATCAACATTTTTTCTGTAGCAAACGCCGCCATTCGACTCGGCTGTGAATAGGCGTTAACTTGGTTGAAGAAAATGCGACGAGTTAAGGACAATTCATTGCACAAAATGCTATGACATTTGTAAAAAAATCGGGTAGTAAAACAGCCATTCTCCCCGTTATTTTTGGCGGGCAAACATATATATATATATATATATATATATATATATATATATATATATACTTCCTGACGAAATTATGCTTATATATAAAACTATATTTGTAGTCAATTTTTGTGAGAACTGGCAGATGAATTGGCTTGTCGCATGCATTTGTTGAGAATACTAACATTATCAGGCAAAAAATTAATTTTCGTGTAATTATTTAGATAGTTTGGTATTGCAAGACGGGCGATGTTCATCCAATTGCAGGCAACATTTTGTGGAAAATCGAAACAGTACCCTTCGAGAATGTATCCCATGTGTGGGGGAAAAGTGCATAGTTAGTAAGTAAACATTATGATTAATATATGGATTGGTACTGATGAATAATGAAAATATTAATTGTCTTATAACAGAAATGGCCACCACTATCACGGAGTGTTGTAGCCATTATGGAGCAACTTCAGAATGATTTGGTAAACAGCAAATCCTGTATTGCATTTATTAGCATGATTTGACTCGCAATCACTAAAGCTTGTTACTATTATTCAAAGTAGCCATTATAAGCACATTTAGACTTAAGTGAAGTGACTTTATTTCTATGTTTTCATGGTGTCTGTTGCGTCACATAGGTAATTGTAGAATAGCTGTAAATTGTTTTCAGCTTGTGATGGAACTAACAATGGTTGGTTACATAAGGAGAATATTCAGCGTTTCTTGAATTGTGTGAAAGTCAAAGGGAATCTTGTTATCAGCGGCTTTACGTTCAACGGGTTAGTTACTTATTCACTTGAATTTCAATTCGGCAGTTAACAGCGAAAGAGAAGCGGGGCCACCTTAAAGTTTAGGCAGTTTGGGCACTGCCTACGGGCGAACCATTTTTGGGAGCGAAATAAAATGGGAAGAAAAAATGTTGAGGCGCTTTTTTGTTCGAATAATGAATGAATGAATATAATTTAATATTCATTCCTTTGCCTTGCTATTCTTGGCATGAATAATAATAAATAAACTCAAATCTGCCTAGAGCGTCTAAAAGTCAAAAGATGGCCCTGGCGAGAAGCTATTATAATTATTTATTCAGGTGATTGACTCTGGTTAGTTTTAGTTTAACTTTAGAGCACAACAGACGATCTCCTTCTGAAACCCAGCCTGTTCAGGCTCAAATGGGCAAAGGAGGTGGCAACACTCAGAAGTAAGGAATTGCCTGCGAGAGCTATGCCATCGGTTATGAAAACCTGGGCGCTACGCGTGGGTGGTCAGGTCTGACAAGAACACTGAATATGAGTGGCTAAAAGCAGGCGATGGTTTCTGAGGATGCGATGGGCGGAAATGATCGCAAATTAGAAACTATATCAAAGCATCCAATCAAAATTGACCTTGATGTAAAACGTGATAGGCCATACAGAGAAAACTGCTTCGTTTTGGACTCATCTACCGAATGAAAGATAACAGGAATGATTGATGGTTCTAACAAGAAAAGAAGGCCACACAGAGTATGGCGTGACGACGATATCCTTAGTTGTAAAATAAATATGTTCTTATACAGATGTTATTTCAAATACTATTAGGCCTATATTATAATTATATATAATTGTAACAATAATTATAATTAAGTTCTTCTACAGATGTTATTATTGATCTTTCAATGATTCCTTACTTGGAAATAATAAATGATGATGATGATGATGAAAAGTGATGATGATATGGAATGGTGTGGAAGCAGCTGCAAGAACTCAAGTCACAGAGTTATAAATGGAAGGAGCAGAGAACAGACTGCGAGGATGGCACCAGGTAGCAACGAGCGCTGAGCCCACGGTTATTGATGATGGCATCAGATCAGGCCGAGTCAGGTTTTCGTCCTCCGGCTGTGTCCAGCTATCGGCTTCTTCGTGACATCTTTACAAAGTTCTCTGTCCTTAGATATGTCTTCCAAAGTCATTCGATGTCTTTTTAGAAAAAAGTAGAAAGACGAGCAACAAAGATGGTAAATGGATGCCATAATTTGAGCTACAAAAAGACTTCAATATTGTGGGTCATAGGTGTGAAGTTCGAAGAATTTTTTTAAAGTTCGTAAAAGTTCAATAAAGTTCAAGAAAAAAGTGCGGCAAAGTTCATAAAAGTTCGAATTTCTAATTTAGTCCTCGTCACATGACTCAGTCTCAGAAGACCAGTCGACGTAGACCTATTATTATTATCGGCATAGCAGATGTTTTCGATCTTATTATTATATTATTATTATTATAGAACCACAAGATTAACGTGACATAATGTCTAACTCTAACGACTGCAGGGGCACGTAACAATAACAATATTAAACAGTAATGAATTGAAATGAAATTGCCTATATGAGTACAGAAAGGTGGTCACTCTACATCATAGCATCTAATGAATAGCTCGGTTTTAAGGTGCTTCTTGAATGTCTCCAGCGTCGTTGGTCTTATCCACCAGTCGTAAGTTGCAATGCACTATGACAATCTTCTCAACTGTCTTAAATTAGAGTCTGTTGCGCTTTTTGCGTGCATAAATTCAAATGCTGACCAATTTCCCTCACTCGACCCGGCTAATGTGGCCAGCGATAGCACTTTGACAGTGATAATTCTAATTGAACTTTATGAACTTTAAAGCCTCATCAATAAAGTTCGAAAAGTTCGAACAATAATACAGTTCAAAACGCTCGAACGTCACAACTATGTTGTGGGTTGACAACATTAGAATGGAGAAGACATAAGGAGGGATCGGATTGAAACATACAAATAACTCGGAAAGTAGATGTATAGCATATGGGTTGGAGGAGAAAGATCGCTTGTATGTTTCGCTCCTCGCTCCTCTCTCTCTCTCTCTCTCTCTCTCTCTCTCTCTCTCTCTCTCTCTCTCTCTCTCTCTCTCTCTCTCTCTCTCTCTGCCTCTGCCAGTTTGGGAGAGCCGCGTCGCTATATTCTAGATGTAAACCTTCACAAGATTGTCAGCGAACTCGGAGCGACTATCCCAGAAGCGACGTTGAAGCCTCTCTCTCTCTCTCTCTCTCTCTCTCTCTCTCTCTCTCTCTCTCTGAGATCGTCAAGCCAAGCAAGACGCTTCATTACATACACTAATTGCATTCACGATACAGTGTAGATTGATAGTCTAGAACTTGAGTTCAATTATATCGAATATCACAAGCAAATTTTCAACTTAGTCATGAAATTCGTTAAGACTGTTTAATTAATAAATGGGGTTTGCTGTCAAAGTGATAATTGCGATAACATAGTCTAGAATTTCAGAATTTATGGGTTCAAAGTACAATTTAATAATTGGCTTAATTTAAAACAACTGGTTTCAGAAGAATTTTAATAAAATAGTGAAAGATTAATAAGATTTGATTTGAGAGTTATTTCTCGTATAATTAGTTTGTCCATCGATCATTGTCTGATGGTTATGGTTATGGTTATGGTTCTGGACAACTTCTATAGCGCCGTAGCATGGCGAAGGCCAAAGTCAAAGGCGCTGTCAACAACGCTGTCAAATCGACATGGAACGGAAGATTGTTTGTCTTGAGGGAAAGTCCGCTCAGATGGCACAAAAGAGTTCGCTGCCGTGTTGAAATCGGGCAGTGAACCCTTCAGAAGGCGGTCTTCCGCAAGAAGACGTTCCGTCGAAGAGTCAGCGAAAACGCAGAAGGATGTTGAAGGACCGCATGGATGCTGGGAAAAATTCTCCGCGTGGCGAAAATCAGGCGGCGAATCCTTGAGGGCGGTCATCTGCGAGACAGTAATCCATCGCCGAACGTGACGGGAACCGACTGAAGATGGAATTCCGCGCACGAAACCGGAACAGTCTTTTCCCTTTATGGCCTGTAGGCTCCGTCGAGTGACTGGTGGCTCAAAATGGCGGTCCAACCACGCCGACACGGGCGACGTGAATCCGAGCGTTCGGCGCAGAGAAGACGCAAAGACCATCGCCGACCGCTTCGAAAACGACGGCTAAGCGACGATCCGCGCGATTAGCGCAAAGAAATAAGCGCAAGACGTCGGTAAATCCGCCAAGAACGGCGACATTCCGAAGCACGGACAGACACGTGCAAGCAGCCAAAATGGCGCTACCGGAAGTCTGATGTATCTTTGAAGGTGCTGGAAATGTCGAATCCAGGGATCGCAAATATTATGATGAAAGAAGCCTTTGTTTAAAACCTGTCATTTTGAAATATGTATTTTAAAAAACTTAATTCGTCGACTTCAGTGTTAGCAATTTTCACATTAAATGGAGTGGAACCAAAAATCCATTTGTCTTAGTACGACACCTCCACTTTAATCAACATAGTCAATTCGATAGGTGGCGCTGATTCTAGCTGCCCGCGGGCGTTGTACAGTACCTGCTGATTAAATTCGTTTGCGCTGGAGTACGTGGCCGTTTTTCCGGAGTGATTTCTCGGTAGTCTGCTTTGGACAGGACTCCTGCTGTTACTTTTCGGATCGGTTCGGCTTTGCTTGCGCTTGTTTGCGGTTGACTCAGTGAGAAGCGATCCGACATTACGTACTTGGACGGCGACTTTGGACGCCACATGTTCGCTAGGGGGCTCCACAGTGTATTGTTGTTTATATCGACCGTTGAACCGTGCATTGAGTCGCAGACATGTGCGTAGTCGTAAACACGCGTTCAGAACTTCTCGGCTATCGCGAAGGTGTGGTGCTCGGCAGCCTGTCATCGGTCGTGCGTCGGCGCCTTGGTCGGATGTTCGTCGACGGCCCAAGACGCCGAAGTAACGGACGTCGGTGCAGGGCTGGAGCGCGGAAAATCAGAACGATCTCCTTCTTGGTCGCCCAGCGTCCGTCTCCGAGTCGCGTGGACAAACCTCCTGATCCAGTACCTCTGTGTCGCAGATCGCTCGATCACCTGAAGACGGAGCGCCATCTCGACACGCATGATCGCCGATTTCGAGCCGGAATGCTCAATATTCGCTCGGTGGGCAAGAAAGTCGGTAATGTCGTCGATCTTATCGCAGAGCATCAGTTGTATTTGCTTATTCTTGCCGAGACGTGGCACGAAGACGAGGACAATGCTGCCATCAGGAGGCTTAGAGGCCATGGCCTCAACGTCACCGAGGCTGCCCGGCGAATCCCGAGGGGTGCGAACACTGTCGACATCAACTTCATCAACCATGGAGGGCTGGCGGTGGTGGCCAGACACGGAGTCAACGTAGCCAAGATTGACACCAAGAGGAACTTTGAGGCCTTTGAGCACCTTTGATTTAGCCTTTAGGGTGGTAGGCGGGTGCACGCCTCTCACGATTACTGCCATCTACCGCCCGGGCTCTGAGAATGTGTCGGGCCGCGCTTTTTTCAAGGACTCTAAAGCGTTGCTCGAGTCACTTGCTTCGTACACGGGCAGAATAATTATAGCTGGCGATTTAAACGTGCATCTGAAGAGTCCGGCTGACCCGAGCTGTCGAGCCTTGTGTTCGCTCATCGACTCATTCCACATGGAGCAAGTCGTCATGGACCCCACTCATATACAGGGAGTCCTGCTTGACGCCGTCATCCATCGCCAGCGAAGACTGCGCTATCGAGGACGTCAGAGTCGACGAAGTCGGGCTATCTGACCACCACTTGGTCCAATGGCTAATACCGGCTGTCAGTGTTGGCCTGGAATACATGTCGTTAAGGGGCAGAGACTGGAAAGCGTTCAGGCTGGATCAGTTTCTGCAGCTCATTCAGGAGTCGGAGCTCTGCCGGCAGGTCGAACCCTCTGAGTCAGCATCCTACCTGGCCGTCAGGTTCCAATCGGTGATCGCAGCCACCTTGAAGGACCTGGCACCTATGAAAGTTAAGTCGGTCAGATTGCGGCCCAGCCGCCCCTTCTACGACGCCGACTGCAGGCTTGCCCGTCGCACCGCGCGTCGTCTTGAACGCCGCTATCAAGCGATGAAGAGCAAGGGGCCCAGCCACGAACCTGACGCACTAAGCGCCTGGCGCACGGCTCTAAGAGAGAGTCGTAGAATGGTTAGGCGGAAAGGCGGGCAGTTCTGGAGGAAGGCATTGCGATCGACAGAGCACGACCAAAGGAAGATGCGGAGGAAGCTCGAGGACCTACATGGTGGACATACCCGGGCTCCAAAACCAAAACTCGCTTTCTCGGCTGAAGACTTCACAACTACGTCGACGGCAAGATCAGTACCATACGTGAGAAGACGTATGCTGCAGGACCGGCCACATATGAGTCCTACCAAGCTCCACTGTTCGAGGCGTTCTCCGCCCAGACGTGTGCAGAAGTGGAGGCCTGCGTGCGATCGGCTCCCAACAAGCAGTGTCAATAGGACCCGCTCTCCACCTGGTTGCTGATGGAGTCCATCGGGGCCCTGGCGCCGTATCTGACAAGCCTAATGACGGCCTCGCTAACAAGTGGTGTCTTTCCGTCGTCCTGGAAGTCAGCTATCGTCTCACCTTGACCCGTTTGCAAATATCTTTCACCGAATAAAGGTTTCATCCCTTTTCAATATATTTTGCAAGAATTTTTCGGCATCCAAAGCCAAGCTCCCGCAATGTTTGAATTCGCATCTTATCTTCATTCGATATTTTACCCATTTTGAAAGTTTAAGTCGAACTTTTCTTGTTATGTCGAACTCTGTGAATTTAAAAACTTTCTTACTACTACTACAACTACTACTAATACCAACATTGATATGTAACAATATTTACGTGAAGCTAGATATTTAGGCTTGTCATGCTGCGACTGAGTAGTAAAAATCAAAGTTTGACTTTGATATCTCACGATATGGCCACCTTACATGCAAATGAGATGAAAATAAGCATAAAGGTGGGGAAATATGTGCTGTACACTCTGACCCCAACTTGTAATAGACTGGCTACCGACTACCGACTAACTCAGAGAATACAATCTCTGACATATACTTTATGAACCCCTTTTGTGTTGACATGGTATTTCTTAGTTCCAGTTTTACCACTGTCCACTGCCGAAAAGCGTTTTTGTACCAAAATAGTTCCTGGTCACTCCTGTAAGCTGTCTTCCTGTGCTTTGTTTTGTAGACATCTCATGAGCAAACCAATATCTGTAGAAGATCTGGAGCAGTTGTCTACTATAGAGGAGATTACTGGTAGCCTCTATGTATACGCTTCGTATGACGGATTTACATCCCTCGGTTTCTTAAGAAATCTAAGAAAAATTGGAGCTGATAGTCCGGGGTTCGACTGTTTTACACTGGCTTCAAATCATGTTGATTTTGATAATGATGATGATGATGATGATGATGATGATGGAGGGGTGATGATGATGATGATGATGATGGTGGTGGTGGTGGTGGTGGTGGTGGTGATGGTAATGATGATGACAGTAATTTCCTATTAAACTGAAACGCATTTGTCTTAATGTCAAATTTATAATAGCCTATAAGTTCAAAATGTATGTTTAGGTGATATAATTTTTATTTTAATACTACTGTAATATCATAAAATATAGTGACAATTTACATAATAAAAATGATTAGCCTTATATGAATGTCATGCAATTTTGATTTGACAACTATTTCTTGGTCTTTAAATGCAATCTAAGCAAGAGTACGAAAGGCCTGGAAATCACCGAGACATCGCTGACGTCGTTGGAGCTGAATTCCTTAGAATCTGTTCTCGACGGATGGATACTGATCGCCGATAATCGTCAGCTCTGCTTCTTCGAAAAAGTCAACTGGACAAATATCGGGAAAACATTTGTACACGACAACAACAAAAACTCTTCGCTATGTGGTAATTTTCGAAGACTTTGCAATTGACTGGAACAATATAGGCTACATTCAATAGCGTACCAATAATAACAAAATTAAGTGTATTAAAGTATTCTGTGAAGCTTATTATTGCTAATACCTGTATATTACATAAGTTCGCTGTTATCATCTGCAGTCAAATTGCTTCTTAGTGTCAAACTGTGGCATTCTGCTCCTGGACATCACTCTTGCAACTATAAAACTGTGTCTCGCATCAACTCCGTAAACTTTGCTTAATGCTTGGGTAACTTCTTTGATGTATCGTTCTGCATGTTGAGTGCTACTAGCATAATGCAGAAGATTCATTGGTTTATCTGTGGTCTTCTTAATGTCAGCATTTGTCATATCTGCTGTCAATGGAAGCTCAGTAATAGTTACTTTCTCCCACTTAATCAATTCGTCCCAGTCGGTGGCACAATTACTGTATGAGGGAATGCAGACTACTAAGTGTAGTGTTTATTCTAGCCCCCTTGACATTGGGGAGATTTTGAAATGTTTGGGAGGGACAAGGTTTGAGTTTCCACACGTTGGGGGGAATTTCAATTCCCCAGCCAACATCTAAAAAAATTGGGGGGAATTTTCAAACTTTGGGGGGGAATCCCCCCAGAAGGCCTAGAATAAACACTGTACTAAGTGACATTGGCAGAAACAGATCGATCAGCACGAGGTCTCTATCGACGCGAATACTATCAGTTCCTCGCACAAGAACCAAAATCGGTGATCGTTCCTTTCGAGTAAATGGCTGCAGTACTCTAGAACTCGTTACCGCCATATCTTAGAGATGAAACACTTTCCCGCGAAACGTTCCTCGCATCTCTGAAAACATATTTATTTAGTACACAAGCCAAGGCGCATTAGGTTTAATTATGCGCCTAGAAATGATGATGATGGCGATGATGATGATGATGATGATGATGATGATGATGATGATGATGATACAAGTTATTATCGGGAACTTTGAAATTGTGACGGGTGACTTTGCGTTATCCTCGCGCATTTCTGATATTCAGGATGATCTGCACTGCTTTCTACGTTTGACTTTGGAGTCATCGCATTAGGGATAGCATGATGCTTTCCAGATGTGCGAAATACGCATTTCTAGATACGTACCGTTTGATGATATCTCTAATGGCAGGTTTCTGATTTTTGAATAACTGCTTTGCCAGTAAAAGGTGTTTTGGTCCAGCAATGCAGGATGGTCTAATCCTGATTGAAAACCACATAACATTGTAGTACGTGACGATGAAGTGAGCAAAAAACAGAGGTTTTTATCTGGGGAACATGTAGTCGGCATATTCTATTAGCAAGAGTTAACCATCGACTGTGACAGAGTCTTTCCGGTTTCTGTCGAGGTAATTCTTCCGATATGTGACCTCGTACTGACGTGGTAATTTCATACAAATAATGCTGACCGGTACTGAGGTCATTAAGAACCTCACTTGTAGCAACCCTTCACCATCTGCAATAGCTTCAAACTGAACGACAGACATTTTCTCACATAGTTGAGTAGTCTTTTTTATTCTTCCTGAAAACGTAATGACACCTGTTGTAGTTCGTCCATTGCTATAAATAAATGGCGTAAAGGCATCACTATCTCTTTCTTTGATGTCATCGCTATATTCTTCATCTTCTTCAACTTCTCCTTCATTACAACTTTCTGCAGACATTACTAGTTCTTCATTGATATGGAGAAGACAAATATGTCACTGAAGTGGTCGCCCTAAATCTTTCTCGATGTGCTGCACAACTCCTCCTTTAAATCCGGTATTTGTGTTTGCACTATCACAACCTATATTACTCGTACATGTAGGTCTGTTTCAATTCCTAGATCTTCGATCTTGGTCATAATACTGTTAGCAACGTTTGTGCTCTTGCTGGAATTTGGCGAAACAAGTGCCATGTACTGTGAATCAGGTTCCGACACCAATAAAAAATGCTCCTGCAGCTTTCCTATGCTTGTATACTACTTGCCACCTTCTTTTCTCTTCGTTAAAGTATCGTATTTTCTACCATCGAAATACAATGTCAAAATTTTTTCAGTTGCCAGTCCACGTGAAATCTGCCTTAGGTTTTGCCTTAGCTTATATCTCTCTTAATTTTGCTTTTGTCTTTACTACAAACACTATCAGTCACTAATCCAAAATCCTTCAAGACCGCTCTAACCACGGCCACCTTAGGCTTAGGCAGTTTAGGCATTACCTAAGGTCGAAAATTTTTAGGGCGAAATAAAACGTGGACAAAAATCTTTTCAGGCGCGTTTTTATTAGAACAATGAATGAATGGGTGAATGAATATAATTTAATATTCTTTTCTTTGTTTTGCTATTCTTGGCTTATGGCACTGACCCCAGTGAATGGTATCCATTGGATGATCAGTTGAAAGTACATTTAGCTAAATTAGCGAAACATAAAGGCGAAATTTCCTGAGACAAGACGTCAGTATTCTGATTGTTTGCGAATGCTATATCCTGCAGTGTTTAGCATCACAAACAAAAATGGCAGCAAACTGGAGAGGGAGAGAGAGAGTAAGAGAGAGAGAGAGAGAGAGAGAGAGAGAGAGAGAGAGAGGCTGATATACAGTATTCCGAATCGAAGTCATCAATTCTATATACCTGCTTTGTATGCAGACTGTTTTCCGGTGGTAAAAGTAACGCATTGACTGATGGTTTTAATGACTGGAAAAATGCAGCTAGCGCTTTAGAAAGTCATGAAGGCAGTATTGATCACGGATATTGTATGATTGCGTGAATTAGTAGAAAAAGCACAGCGGATATTTAACAAGCTTTTCAGACTCAGTATGAAAAACCGTGAGTACTGGAGGAATATACTGAGACGAGTAGTTTCTACAGTCAGATTTCTCAGTCAAAGAGGTTTAGCATTTAAAGGCGATGTGCAGAAATTGGGCTGCACGAATAATGGCAATTTTCTCGGATGTTTAGAAAATTTGAGTGAATATGATCAAATTATGTCAAATCATCTTCAGCAGTATGGTAGCAAGGGGTACTGTGATCCTTCTTACCTGTCGTGGGGCATATGCGATTATGTCATCGATTTGATGGCATCAAAAGTTCATTGTTTCTGACATAAAACACACTAAATACTTTGCAATAGGCTCAGCGTAAACTCAACTCCTGATTTATCACACACCAATCAGATGATATTTGTGGGTGGTGAGATATCTTTCAAGATCAGGTGAAGTACAGGACCTTCACCTGATCTTTCAAGATCAGGTGAAGCACAGGAGCGCTTCCTTCAGTTCATAGACATTTACGGACATTCAGCTGGAAATTTTGATGATGTGATTGATGACTTTACAAACGCCAAGGCAAGAAAAGTTCAACTACTCTAGTGAGTCATTGTAAGTCAATCAGAATCAGACTCACTAAATTCCCATAAAAGTTGAAGTGCACCGTGGGCAGTGACTGGCCAACTTAACTTAATGACGTTTAGCTGCTTCACTATATGTCAGACTCAGCTGTGAAAATACAGTGAATGGCAAATTGTCAATGAGATGTAAATGTTATAGGCTACAGGTGAAACGTCCTTTTACTAACTAACTATTATTTATGATTGCACCTTGTAAGTTATATTATAAAATATGAGCATTGAGTATAGATAGAGCCATAAAGCATGTCTACATTTTTCAATTTTCTTTTATCTCTATGGTGTCGTGTGCTATCATAATCGATTTCTGTGAATGGGCGAAAACTCAAATCTGCCTAGGGCGTCCAAAAGTCAAAAGATGGCCCTGGCTCTAACTAGTGCAGCAGTTGCATGGTCCGAAACTCCAAATCTATCAGCCTCTCTCACTAGGTTTGATAGAGCGACTCTCATTTGAGACTTATTTGTACCACTATCACTTTATTCCATGTCATCGACATATTCTTCATTTCCTTCTTCCTCTTCTTCATCTTCTTCATTGCAACTTTCTGCAGACATAAGCCTACTAGTTCTTCCTTCGCGATTTCGTCTGTGTGGTGTTTTGCGGCTGTGTTTCGTACATCTTCGCATTGTTTCCTTAAACCCACTTGTACTTTTCTTGATGTTGAGTCAATTATTTTCTTTGTGGTCAATGTATCTACCCCACCAATGTACATGTACATATTTTTATTTAATCGTTGATCAAGTAAAACTGTGGCTCTCTTTTTCGACACCTTCTCTGCTTTGGGACAAATGCATGTTGCTGTCAATTCTTTCAAGTCTGGATTCATTTGTAATTGACACATGCATGAACAGATGTCAAATAATTGTTGAAACCTGTTCATGAATCTCATACGTTTCAAAGTGCTTGTTTTGGAACGACTAAGATGGAAACCGGTCATTATTATTCTTTGAATACGATTAATCACGTTTCGTCTCTGCACTCTAGGTATGGACGCCATTTGCCATATTTACATAACTTTGCTTGCAATCTGCTGCACAACAATAATTGTTTTAATTCCGGAATTAGGCCTATCCTTTAAATATACATAGAATCCCACCATCTGACCGATAGTAGGAAGAAAGTGTCCTACAGTTTCTCAGGACAGTTTCTCAGGACTTCCAAAAATGTAGGCCTAACGTCTTCTTGCATTACGGGTTGCATTTGCTGAGGTTGTCGGTTATGGGAGGTACGAAGAACTTTATGAATTTGACATTGTGAACATAGCAGCATTCGCATTTGAAAACCATTAAGTAACCTACAAACGCAGAAGATTTCATTATCTTTAATTGTTATCACTACCGGCTTTATACTTAAAGCGTTCACTGCATCAAAAATATATTAAGAACTCTGTGCTAGTACAGTATACAGTACACAAATAACTAAGCACCGAGCAAGAAGACCATAGACTAACATTAACGGAGTACAGAATTAGCAATATACAGCATGATATTTTGATAGCAGAGATGCAGAAGCCGTATGATATGATTGACCATTAGGGAATAAATTCTCTGCACGACCTTAATACTGACACTGCCTGCAAAACGGGTCACTTCCCATTATCATTTTTCTGTACAAACTTTAGGAATTCCTTTACAATATGAAAGTTATAAAAGTGGAACATAACGTTAGGAACTTCCGAATATCTTGCAAATCTCATCTCTATGTAAGCTTCATACACATAGTCTGCAAACGTCGGCAATAGCAGCATTTACCTATGTCGGACCCCATTTTCAAACTGAGAACCTGGGCATTTTCGGTCACCTTTGAAACATGATAATTGCCATATTTATCAAGCTAGGTAGGGTAAGGCATAAAAACATAGCAAACCAGTTCTGAACTCCAAAACAAGTCGTGTTTCACCCCACCCCACTCCACCCCACCCTAATCTGTATATATATATTCTCATCTTTTCCTTGGAAACTATGTCAGACAGACAGACAGACAGACTGACGGACGTACATACAGACAGACAGAGTCAGAGAGAGAGAGAGAGAGAGAAAAGAGAGAGAAAAGATATATATATATATATATATATATATGAAGAGAGGGAGATTGAGTAACAGATTCTTGTCATGCAATCAGAGCGTAGCGTGGTTTGAATCTGACCAAAGCCACTGCTTAGAATTAGAGACCTTGGGCAAGTTGTTCACCTTAATTGCCTGCGAGGAAGGCAACGGAATTTACGTCACTTATCTCATCCCTGGGCGTCGAAAACCAGTCGGACCTCTCTTGGGACAGAGAAATCACGCACACACACACACACACACACACACACATATATATATATACATACATATAATCATATGATGCTAATCATACATTGTATTGCCTACATTAGACTTACTGTATGATTGTGCTGATTTTAATTAAGTCCGCTAAACTTAATTTTCAGAAAAGGAAGGTCTGGTCTGTTCGTCGATATGCTCGAAAGAAGACGGTTGCATGGGTCCAGGCAACGACAGCTGCGTGTACTGTCCTCATTTTCAGTCGATTGACCGCACGTGTGTCACTGACTGCCTGACTGAAGGAGGTTTCTATGTAAAAGAAAAAGGAATCAGAGGAAACCGGGAATGTCGTCCGTGTCACGAAGAGTGCAACGGAAAGTGCAACGGAGACGTGTGTACCTGTCGTGAAACATTATCGTTCGCGGGTCATTGTAAATATCTTCATCTAAACAGCTCTAATTTGCCCCCTCAACTGTATCTAGCTCAAGCACACGGGCAGAAGCTCAGTCTGGAGATTCTTGTATCCCCCAAATCCAATAATGTTTCATAAACTTTATTGCAAACAGCAGATCAAGCTATTGTCAGTCACGATACACGGCAGATGTTGGAGGACGTCGCTGCCATTGACAACCAAACTTTATAATCAACGGAGCGTTTAACGAGGCGTCTTCATTGCAGCTTGACGAATCGTGCTGATTGCCTGCACGTTGTACGGCACCACTGGGGGCGCAGTACCCCGTGTGGCGCCGTAGGCCCTACTGGGGACGCAGAACCCCGTCTAGGGTCGTAGCCTGTAGACCCTACTGGAAGGGTGGCGCAGCCTGCCGTCGCAAACCAAGCCCCAACCGACGTCGGGGCCGTAGGCCCTACTGGGGAGCAGCCCCACGTGTGGGGCCGCAGGTCCTACTAGGGCGCAGCCTATCGTGGCAGACCTAGCCCCAGCCCCCGTGGGGGCTTTATCCTCCACTGGGGGCACAGCTCCTGAGGGAGAAAAAGTCACAGCCTTCCGTGGGAGACAAAGCCCCTTTGAGACCGTAAGCAAAAAAAGAAGCCGTATGTCCCAAAGGAACGTAGGTAACACTGAAGGGCGCATCTCCCGTGGGAGACCAAATCCTAATGGAATCGTAGGCCCAAACGGTAGTCGTAGGTCCCGTTAAGGTGTGCAGCCCCCTATGGTGGGGCAAGACCACCCAGTGAGCACATATGAAAAGTTTTTAATGATCATCTACGCATTTACTTTAAATTTTCAGATTTAAAGCCCGCCTTCATATCTTTCAGCCAATGTAAAATAAAATTGTCATTGACATTTCGGTCTTTGCTAAATTCCTAGCGGTATATTTGACGTTGTACACCCGGTTTCTTTTAGAACACCAACGTTAAGCAACGTTGAGCGCGGTTCGTACTTGTATCGGTGGCTCTATATTGAAATAGAGTGGCGCCGACAGCCAAATCCAGCCGATCATAGCCAATGCGCAGATGAATCAGTAGCAGCGTGAAGCTACGATGGTCAAACATAGGGCCAGAGAAAGCAATTGCAAACTATTCTAGATTTGTTGCGCAATCTAATGCATCGCCGCTTGCTTATGATAAATTGCCAGCAGCTTTAGAGTTATAAGAATTGCATTGAGTTCGTGTAAATGAAGCATTCATTTTGCGACTGTTCACAGGGACCTACCGACTGCATTGGGTGTAAGAACGTGAAGCATCTCGACGTCTGCGTCTCCGCGTGTCCGCCGCAGACGTACCGCGATGAAGACGCAGTGTGTCAGTCGTGCAACAGCGTGTGCGATCAGTGCACTGGAAACGACACCGTTCTTGGGAAGGGAGGCTGCAGCAACTGCTATAAAAACATTATTCGCTTCGAAGACGAGAGAATCGGACGTTGCATCATGAGTGAAACCGAATGCGATGTAAACTATTTCAAGAAAGATGAACCTTTTAGAATTTTTAGCAACGAAAGTCGCTCTATGGTAAGAGTCACATAGGGATTTTGAAAATTATGGTAGACAAGTAGGCAAGTAAGTAAATGAAGCAAGTTTCTATAGCGATACTCGAAGTCTGTGGTCCTCGAGCTCATTCATGAACTCTGCAAACATGCAAATTTAAAACAATTTTAGCGAAGGCCTATGCCACAGGGATTTAAGAAATCGGAGAAAAGAGATTTTGGAAATATAAAGAGACGGACGGAGGCATAATGAATTAGGCCTATACTGATAGCCATGCAGTCTACAGAGCATGACATGCAACCGCGTTTCAATTAAACAAGACTGAACCAAGAAGCATTTGGCTGTTCTTGAAGACAGAAAGGCGTATTCGCCAAGGGCTGGGACATAGGCAGAGTCATTATTATTTTTGGACAATTTATATAGTGCAATAAGCATGGCGAAGGCCAAAGTTAAGAGCACTTTACAGCAGCACTTAAGGGAGATATATAGTAAGTGCGTCTTTAGTTTCTTTTCAAACAGTTCTTTCTTTCTTCTGCGTTTCGCTGACTTGTCAGTGGAACATCTTCTTGCAGAAGACCGTCTTCTCAAGGATTCACAGCCCGATTTCGCCTTGACAGCGAACTCTTTCCTACCATCCGAGCGGATTTTTCTAAGGCCACCACCTTCCGTCGAATCCGTCCCTCATTAATTTGTCAGCGATGCAATGCGCTTGGAAACATAACCACACACGCGCAATATAAATAGCTAGTCTGACTGATTGATTGATTGGTTGGTTGATTGGGTGGTTGGCTGGCTGGCTGACTGACTGACTGACTGATTGATTGATTGTTTGATTGTTTGATCGTTTGATCGATTGATCGATTGATCGATTGATCGATCGATCGATTGATCGATCGATCGATCGATTGATTGATTGATTGATGGCATATATTATTATGTACTTTATATGGCATATATATATGGTGTTATAACTATATTTATATGGAATTATGTATGGTAAATATGGAATATATATGGTGTATATATATAGTATAAATATGGTATATAATTATATATATATATATATATATATATATATATATATATATATGTTGTATTAATATGTCAGTTATTGAACTATTACCAGCCAGTTTCTAACGATATTGAATAGCCATGTTTACTTTAGAAGTCACTCAAATTCTTTCTGCTGTGAGCATACGAAGTCCAAATTTGACGCTTTATTAGGCAGAAGTGTTATGCTGAAATTCTATTTCGTAAAAGCAAGAAATCGAACATTTTTCAGAGAGCTTGTCGAAGATGCCATCCACAATGCAATGGATGCACAGAGCGAAAGTCATCCGATTGTGACGAATGCAAACATTATCGTCAGAACACTACAAAAGATATTCCGGAATGCGTCGAAAAATGTTCGGAAGGGTTTTACAATGATGGGACGAATCTTTGTCTACCCTGTAATCCCCAATGTTTGGGATGCTCGGGTGCAACAGATCACGAGTGTCTCTTGTGCAAAAGTGTTCGGATTTATCGTCCTGGTTTGACAGAGGTAGGTGTTAACAACGACGCGGATTCCAAAATTGGTGTCATTTCCAATCATTTCGTTGATCAAGAATTCCCAACAATTTGAATTAGACTCATTAACTCGTAGCTTTTGTCATTGTGCGCGTTTTAATTTTGTCGCCATTGCATTTTAGTTTTGTCGCCATTTGCCTGTACGAAAAATCTGTTCTACATCTTTAGTCGTATTGTGATGATGTTTGCCCGGATGGTTTATACGAAAGAAAGAACGAAAAAAATGCCGAAAATGAATGCGTAATACCTGCGGCGTCTACCGAGTTCATGTTAGTAGCAATATCACGGCTCTGCATCTTACTTATTTTTGTAATATAGTTGGGCAAATATTTTAATTCTGCATCAGTCCCATTTAGTTCGACTTTTGTAAGATACCAATCTTTTGATTTTTCGTGTTAATGCCATATAACATCCTCCTTTTAGATTTAAGGTGATACAAATTGCAAAATTCTGCCAAACCGGCTCAGAATGCACTTTTGTGTAATTTATTTATTTATTTATTGACAATTTATATAGCGCAGTAGACAAGGCTAAGGCCTACAACAAAAGCGCTTAACACAATTCATATCCAATATTAAATAAATGTGTCTTCAAATTTCTAATGAAAAGTCCAGCTGAGACTGCTCCAGTCACATTGTCTGGAAGAGAGTTCCACAGGGCGGGATTCCCCCGCGCGAATGATCTTTCCCCAAACTTAGGGGTCTTGGACGGGGGAGGGACCAACAACTGCACTCTCCGACTGGACCTAAGAACCGATCTCCTCTCGATCACAGTCGATCTCCGTACAAGTACAGTTAGATAATCAGGACAGAATGGATCGTGTAAAGCCCGAAACGTAAGCCAACAGCGCTTGTAGACAATGCGCTGTGGAACACGGAGCCAGTGGAGTCGATCTCTAAGGAGAGGAGTGACGTGGTCATCCCAGCGACAGCCGAAAATCACTCGTGCAGCCTGGTTCAGCACTGATTGTATGCGGTTCAGTCTAGTATCCGGAAGTCCAAGAAGCACACCGTTACAATAATCAATTCGTGTCAGTACCAGGGCACGCACTAATTTGACAGCCGCGCTCACTGGCAGGTACCGTCGAATTGACCTCACTCTCCGCAGTTGGTAGTGGCAGGAGCGTATCAGATTGTTAACGTGCGCTTCAAAGGATAGAGTCTCATCTAGGAGCACTCCCAGAAGACGTAAGCTCTCGGAGGGAGCAATGGCTGCATCTCCCACCACAAACGGGGCATGACTTAGCAAATGCCTTCTCCTGGGGGTGCTCATCCACAAAAATTCAGTCTTGGCCGGATTCAGTGCGAGCCGATTCTCTTCCGTCCACGTAATAATAGCTGCTATACAGTCAGTGAAACGAATCCGTAGTCGCTCCACTTCCGAGGGTAAGCATGACGAGTAGATCTGTCCATCGTCTGCATAACTATGCGGCGTAAGACCGAAAGCCTTGATGACGCGATGGACGTCTGCTGTATACAGTATGAATAGCAAGGGGCCTAAGACTGATCCTTGCGGCACACCGTGTTGGACTCGACGCTCTGAAGACATTTGATTGATCCACCACACTGCCTGTGTTCTATCGGCTAGATAGCTCTTGACCCAGAGAAGTGGAAGGCCGTCCAGACCGTAAGATATCTCCAGTCGCCGGGTGAGGATCTGGTGATCCACCGTATCAAACGCTGCCGAAAGATCGAGTAGGCAGAGAAGCGCTACCCGTCCGTTCGAAGTCGCATCCACCAGGTCATTAAGGATTTTTAAAATGGCAGTCTCTGTAGAGTGTCCTCGACGATAGGCAGATTGCTCTGTAGGTATTAGCCCATTCTCGCACAGATGTCCCACCAGCCGCTTGTTTACGAGTTTCTCCAGCAGCTTAGAGAGGAAAGGTAAATTGGATACCGGTCTGTAGTTGTTGAGGTCGGACGGATCCAGTCCCGATTTCTTCAGGTGAGGGACTACAATCGCATGCCTCCACGTCGAAGGAAATTCGCCAGTGTCTAATGAAGCCGTCATGAGCGTTGTAAAAAATGGTGCCAGCTCCGCGATAGATTCCTTCAAGAGCCAAGTAGGGAGTGGGTCAGTGGAGCAGTGCTTGTTCGGGGACGATCGCACCACTGCCATCACCTCCTCGAGCGTTGTGGCAGAAAATGCTGTGAGATGTGGGCCGTCGTAAGAAGAGAAAGTCGCCGGGCCCGCCGTGGCCGTCCTTCCTCGAATTCTACTGATCTTTTCCTCGATGTGTCGGTGATAGTCCTCTGCAGTAAAGCCCGGATGAGCAGTCGAGTTGCTATCATCCTCCCCCAGAAGCGAGTTAAGAAGCTTCCAGGTCGCCTTCGTGTCAGACTCGGCCCGGTGCAGAGATTGCTTCCAGTAGTTCCGACCTTTCTCCCTCACTAGACGCCGACTTGATCTAAGAGTATGGCGCCAATGGCTTCTGGCAGTAGCCTCCTTAATCGTCCCTCTGGACTTTTTGAAGACCCGTTCGGCCCGCCGTGTAAGCCGACGCGCCTGCCGACACTCTTCGTCATAGAACGGTCGGTAGGGTCGCACACGGACCGTCAACTCTGTGACCGGCGCTAGATCATCAAGAATGCCAGAGATCACGAAATTATAGCACTCAGCTAGCTCCGATGTCGATTTCTCCTGCACGGTCAGAGAGCAAAGTTCTGAATCTCTGAGACGCTGTATGAATTGGTCTTTGTCGAACTGCTTCCAATTCCTCCGCCTCACCGTCTTATACTCAGGAGGTTGACACTCAACCATGGATTTCCAGCAAACAAGCTTATTGTCTGACAGGCCCGTTTCTATGACCGTGGTTTCTGTTAGAATGGTAGAAGCCTTTAATAATTATCCTAAATCACTTCGCAGTATTCTATATTATTGAAAAGTTATAGGTAATCAGCATATTGACATCCGTTGATTTGTTCACAAATTCAGGAGACCAAAGACCGCCATTCCAGTTTTCGTTTTCATATTTCTCGTTATCGTCGGCGCCGTAGCGATTTTTGTTTTACTTTGGAGAAGACAGAAGATGAGACAACGGAGAGCAAATATACTTGACCTCGAAGAGGTAATTGCCCAAAATATATAAACATTAAGCAATTGTCACGTTTATAGCAAAAATCAACTCCGAGCTGTGCCGGATTTACCATTGTGCTAAGGTGTTATCTACAACAGGGCATCGTAGCCATGTAGCCCCATCTTCTTTACGTTGAATTATTTTTTCATACGATTGCGTCATTTGCGTGCGACCTTGTCGTTATAGGCTATGATTCCCAGCTTCAATAAATTCTGACAAGCAAAAAACTCAAAATCCTGACAAGCAAAAAAGGTCGTCAACTATTATTTCATTTCACTTTTTTAGGAACTTTCAAACGCTTTTTAGAAACTTGGTCTGACAGTCAAGGTTGCGTTTCCAAATGTGGAAACAATTTTGAGATTAAACGGGGCCTCATAAGTTAACTAGCACAGACATTTGTCCTAAATCTGGCCCTGACTCAGAGATGTCCATGGGTTGGGTTAACCAACGAGTTGGGTTGGGTCAGAGTTTTCCATATTAATGGTGGGTTGAGTTGGGTCAGAATATAAGTCATGATTTAAGAAATGGTAATGTATTACGGTGGGTTGGGTTGGGTCAAGTAACCCTATTACCGTCAGGGGTTGAGTAGGGTTGGGTTTGAGAGTTGTTGGGTTGGATTGGGTTCTAAAAATGGATCCATGGAAATTCTCTGAATTAAGTTATGTCGATGACTAAATACCTGTGCTAGATTAACCGTTAACTTTCCAATTTAATTTATCTCTGTATTTACGCTTGCTGTCTCCCACTCTCATTAGTCTTAGAAAATTACCCTAACTTACGCGGATCGCTTTGATGTATACCATCGTTTTATACCCTGTTCTTTCAGAACTGGTGCTATGCAAGTCCATTAAGTATAAAGTTAAATCCCGTGAGTTTATTTAGCGTTTTCGAGTAGGTTCCGTAGTAGATGCTTATTCACAAGCGCTTGAATTGTTATTTTTGTTATTAGCTACACATGTGTACTTCACGCCAAAGTTGAACATGGTTTTCCAGTATCAGAAAAATATGAACAACAATTAGGCCTACCTTAAAATGTATGCTTCAAATAGAAAATGGTTTTTTGTTGATTCATGCGATCTATATTTGCTATTCACTGTTAGGCCCTATATGAATCGCATATCATTAATGTTTGTAATTTAATCTGCAAATGAATTTTTAGATTCCTGCAAATTCGGATAAAGTCAAATATATAAGAGATATAAAGGAAAAGGAACTTCGTCGCGGAAACGTGATTGGATCTGGTGCATTCGGCATTGTCTATAAGGTTAGTGCTATGCAAGGCGCTTCAAAGGCACTTGATGCAACTCAGGCGTTATGCTACTTCTGCTGGAGTAAGCTATAACTAAAAATACCCTAGACAGATAGCAATGAATAGTATGATAACAAGCAGCACAAAATATTCTAGGTTAACTCTATGTCATAGGGAAAGGCGGGGTAAGATAGACTCAAGCGGTACGATGGATCCCTTAAATAACAGCGATCCTAGTGGCGATATCTACCGAATGACGATGAAAGTAGTTGCAGTAGATGGCGATTGGTTTGCATTCCTAATATTTTTGTCGTTGATCGAACTTTTGGAAGTTTTACTGCGTGAAATTGTTTTTACTCCTGTTCAATGTAAATGGAATGCATCTATTGGCCTACTTTGTTTTCTTTTGAATTGTCTGATACTTAATTTTATAAAGAAGTGTAGCAGCAGTAACTTTGCAATATAAAAAACAAATTGGTACCACGCGGGTGAGCGATAATAATGAAGTTTTCTTGGAGTATAGTGAACGAAAGCATCACATATTGGGGTATGATGGACCCCGAATGTTGGGCAAGACGGATCCATGGGTCCATCTTGCTTCAGTATTCAATAGAGTGTAGTCAATTGAAATTATGAGGCCTGAAGTTGCTACTAAAGTTGATACTAGTTTTAGTTTAGTGATGGTTTTGAGTAAATATGGATAAATTCAGACCATCTTACCCCACGTATAGGGCAACATGGACCCCTATGGCTTAAACTTTCAAATTCAACTGAAGTAAACATGCTCAAACTTTTATTTCTTGTGCACGGTCTCGTAACATTATATACTGGTCGTAAGTAGTATTAGTGCTTTATCGGATAAATTTAAAGCAGAAAAATATAGAACTTTAAATGGGCCAGTCCATCTTACCCCACATATGGGGCAACACGGACCCCTATGGCTAAAAATTTCAAATTCAATATGACACTGAAATAAACATGCTTAAGTTTTTATTTCTTGTGCACTGTTTCATAGCATTATATACTGGTCGTAGGTAATATTAGTAATTGATCGGATTAATTTAAAGCAGGAAAATATGGAATTGAAATTAGCTTGTCCATCTTACCCAGCCTTCCCCTACATATATTTTACAGAGGCAACGAATCAGCCATTTTCTATAGCAGGATATCAGAATAGAAAATTAACTACAATAGCTTCAATTCAAATTCTACCAACCGAACGCACGTGGCCGAATCTGTATACAAATTTCCAATGTTTCTTGTATTCATACTAAATTCCTTGGATTAATAATATAAGTGGTCACATGCTAAACTACAAAGGGCATACAGAACTACTAGCGTATAAAGTTTTCAAAACCTTGAACATCATAAGATATATTATGAAATATAGCCTATTAATAAACAGGCCCTTCCAAATCTGTACATTTTTGTATAGGCCTATACTGTGCAGCGTAAGTTTCTAAATGGCTAACAGGCATGCATCAATAGGAGAGGAGAGCAGAGTAGCGCATTTTATCAGAATAAAACACAATATTGTCAAGTATGCATTTCCATGAGTTAGATTTGCAACTTGGCAGGGATGTCATATCGCTCACCACCAAAATACAAAGTATCTATGACTTTTGCTAAATTTTAGGGGATTTGGATTCCGGAAAGGGAGCGCGTTAAAATTCCTGTAGCTATAAAAGTTCTTCAGGACCTATGTGGTACAGATCAGGACGGAAAACTGTTAAAGGAAACAAGTGATATCGGTTCCGTATGTCATCCAAACTGTGTTCGTATTCTGGCCATTTGCTTTACATCCCAGTTGACTCTTGTCACTCAACTGATGCCACTTGGATGTCTTCTCGGTTACGTCCGCAAGGAAAAATCAAACATCGGATCAAGAGCTCTGTTTCTCTGGAGCATACAGATCGCAAAGGTGATTTCAGTTGAGAACATGTAGATATATTGTATATATATTGTAGATCAATATGCCTCTAATTCTTGATGGTCCGTGCGCGCATAAAATTTGTCTTGGGCAACATTATTCTCCACTTGATTAACTTCTGGGCATATTTTCTTTCTAAATGATTGCTATATTTGGATGAGTGTGACAGTGGTTCGCACACAGGGCAGACCCTACTGAACTACTTTAAACTTTGTTATTATTATTATTATTATTATTATTATTATTATTATTATTATTATTATTATTATTATTATTAAAACCTGTGAAGAATCGGTGATGACCTTTTTTGGTTATCAGACGTTACGGACATGCGGACTTGACGTATTAAAATAATATATGTTATACAGGTCAAGTTCTGATGGTGATCACTTTTTTTAATTTTAAAATATATCATTTCATAAAAACCAAATATCTCCGGCAAATTTTCAAATTTTTTTGACCGATACAAATTTTTGTTTGGGCGCATGTCTCCCCGTTTGTGGCAACGCGCCCACCATAAAGGGAACATTGGTTTCGAGATTTGACCTTTTGCCATTGACCTGAGACTCCGATCGAGTTCCTTTTTCAATCGTTTTAATTCTTAGCTTCCTTTGCATAGTGCCATCAGAGCAGACGGGCAACGTATTTTAAGTTTTTAACGTACGCCAAATTTACCGCACGCGTATAGTACGTATTTTTCAATTGGAAATTAAATATGTATGATATGTACGGTCGAATCATGTGCGCAGCTTTAAAAACTGCACGTTTGTGCGATGCATTGACTCGTAACCGTGGTAGGCCTATTGCACGCCAGACTCAAAGACTATAGCAACGGAGATCAGCGTCGTCCTATGAGCCCTGCGGAATCGGAAAGGACTATGACTTTTTTGACTACGTATATGACATGGCTTTAATGAAAAAATTTATGTTTATCCTCGAAATAGGTACACAGTCACTTGTAGTTGTGGTGAACCGTAGTTGGGGATAAGGTGTCGTCAATCGTTATCACTGGCTACGCATTCCGGAGCGGGTAATCTGCAAGAGGTGCTGGTTCACGTTCAGAGCACTCTACGACCCGTTCTGCCCAGACTATATATCGGTGCTTGTTCGAAAGCCTCCATCCACAGAAGGTCGCTTGCGGCTCCGATCCTCCAGTCGGGTCCGACTGACGGTGCCTCCTCCCTCGAAAACAGCCAAACTGGGGAAGCGTTCTGTTACTAGGGGAAAAAACCCGGCTCTCTGGAACGCGTTACCAGACAGTGTCACCAACGCGACCAACTTGGAAACATTCGCTAAGAAACTGAAAACGCACTTGTTCGGACACTCTTTTAATTCAATGTAAAGCACTCTTGACTCTAGCCCGCTAGGACAATAGCGCTATATAAATTAGCCTATAACTAACTAACTAACTATCTATTTAGACGTGATTGGCAAATTAAAATACCAGAGGATAATGTTTGTTTTGCCGGTGATTAATTTACAGGGAATGGGACATCTCGAGGAAATTGGAGTCGTTCACAGGAATCTCGCCGCTCGAAATGTCTTAGGTAATTTTTTTCAAAATATGACCAAACAGTGTTAACATTATTTTTACTGTTCGTCACGGAAACATATGATAGAAATTAAGTTTATTTTAATCTCTAGATACAGAAATTTTTCAAAATATTTTAAGAAGAGCTGCGTTGATTTAATTTCGAAAGAAGCGATAGAGATAATTTAACGCTCTAACGCAAACATCCGCATCATGTCATTTATGCTTAACATCAGTTTTATTATTGTCTCAAAATGGTCTGAAGATTTCCTGAGATGCTTATATATAGCCCTATATACAGTATACTGTATATATAAAAATTTTATTCACCCTTATTATTTTTCTGCGCTGATCACTGTTGAATTAAATTGACCACAGCTAAATTGTGTCTGTATATTTCAGTTCATACTCCAGATCAAGTGAAAGTCACAGACTTTGGTTTAGGAAAGCTTTTCGAAGATGAAGAGGAAGAGATTAATACGGAAAAAGTATTATCAGATCTATCGTATACCGTAGTTAACGATAGCTGGCAGTTGGTTGCTTTAACCTTAGTATATACGGTATATCGTGCAGAAATTCAAGCTCAGATATAGTTTGTCTACAGTAGAATATGAGCTAAAAATCGAAAAGCTAAGTAGCCAATGTCGCTTAAACAGGGTTAATTAAGAGTTAAATATTATACTGTAGTTAACCATATGTTTACTATGGCATTGGTTCTTAACCTGTCATGATTACTTACCTCTGAATCAAATATAAGAGAACGAATCTGAGGACAAAAGTGTGTGCTCCATAATTTATTGAAAAATTCTAAACTGCAACATAAATCTGTTTGTGCACATGCCAGACAGTGGGATTTTCGTTTAGAATTTCTTATTTAGTACAAACACTTATGCCGTAGGCCTATCTGTACAGAGTACAATGCACACAGTAGGCCTAAAGTCTCTAAAACAGACTTTATTTCCGGATCTTTCTGCGTATCCCTTTATCCCTTCAACGTCATTCAAGAGGTGCAAGTACCCAGTTAGGAACCACTGTACTGTGCCAATAATTGTAGAGCACTTAGCTAGGCCTGATTATTTTCATTTTCATAGAAATTAAACCAAAATAGACCTAATCGCTAATTTTCTAGAAAGTTTGAACTTGTATAGCAATTTAGTGATGATGAAAAGAAAGCACGAAGCATCGTATAGGCCTGAGCTTAGTAGCAACATCTAGCTCTATCAGATGAAATGGAAACTTGCATTTAGACCTAAAGGTGGGCAGGATTGAACAGAAATGCTTATGTTTTTATGTTTTACTATTTAGATCCCGATTAAATGGATGGCGTTAGAATCTATTCGGAAACGCGTCTACACTCATAAAAGCGACGTTTGGAGTTTCGGTAAATAATAATAATAATAATAATAATAATAATAATAATAATAATAATAATAATAATAATAATAATAATAATAATAATAATAATAATAATAATAATAATAACAATAATAATAATAATAATTATTATTATTATTATTATTATGTGATTTAAAGTGGTTTAGGAGACTAAGTAAGCCTGTGTGAAAACCTCTGCAGTAACTCTCCACAATCACATAGTGATTCATCAGAAGGTAGAAAAGTTGAATCTTAGGCAGATGAATTGCATTTGACTCAGTGCAGGTCGCAGCCTTTGAATGATGGAAAGCTTTAAAATTATTAATTGGTTTATCTCATATATGAAAGTCAGTCTTTAATGCTGCTCTGCAATACCAAATGACGATTATCGCAATGCATGAGATTTGATATCATATTTGAATTCAACTTCAAGTCAAACTACAGTGTATGTAGTGTTTATGCGTTTTACTTATCTTGTGCGATTTGATTGATTACAACAGCGAACGAAACAAATAAACTTACTTATAGTAATAGCAACAATGTTAAAAGTGGTTTAGGAGGATCTGCTCTGTATGAAAACCACTATGTTTGCCAATCCAATCTAATATCCTATGGCACTTAAGTTAATTTTGAAATCATTCATACTAGTAGCCATTACTATCTTCTTATCCAATTCATTCCATCTATCTACCAATTTCGCTACAAATTTTGTTTGTATCTCCCAACCCATTTCTTAAGCAGTTTCATGTTGTGTTCTCGGATTCCATCATACTTTGTTTTAGAAAACCTTTCTCTTGACACCCACTTTTTTCCTTGGTTATGCAAATTTACATGATATATATATATATATATATATATATATATATAATATATGATGTAATAGTATAATAATCAAATTGCCTTAATCTCATCTACCAGAAATTCAAGCGCATACCGCCGACCGAACGATTTTCTGTGTTGTGAAATCAGCATATGATTTATAGGAGTAACACTGTGGGAAATGTTTTCGTACGGAGAAATCCCGTATGAAAATCTCCAGAACCACCAGATTCCACAAGCTCTTGAAAAGGGCGAGCGGCTACCACAGCCCAGCATCTGCACCATCGACGTCTACACCATCTTGATAAAATGTTAGACCCTACAGTCTGTATTCTATAATTAATTAATAGACTTATTAAAGATGAAGACTATTTTTCTAAAATGACATCGCATTCCATGGGTTTAATACACTTCTAGATAAATTGTATTGAATATGAAATTATTTTATAATTCGATAGTTTGTTCATTAAGCTCATAATTTTGGATCTTAATTATTTGGCCAATCGCTAAGGAATGAAGATTGTACATCTTAGACATTTACAGGTACGTGTCCATAGGGGCAGAGTGAACATTATTACTAATATTTATACTTAATATGTTGCGATTAGAATGATGACTAGTGCATTATATATCAAAGTGCTATATAAATTTAACAGTTTTCAAACTTATGCGAGTTGATGAAGCCATAAACTATCCGTCAATTTTCAGGTTGGATGTTAGACGTTAACAGCAGACCAACGTTTCCGGATTTCGTTAACGAATTCACTCGAATGGCCGTAGACCCTGGACGATATCTCGTCATTCAAGTAGTGTAATCATTTCGATTTTTTAAAAAGATCGCAGTTTAATTTTTTCACCTTGCTCATCCCACTAACTTCGATAGTTCGTTCATGAATTCCGTAATTCTGGGTCTCAATTAGTTGGCCAGTCGCTAAGGTGTGAAGTTTGTGCATGTCAGGTATTTACGTGTCAGCGTAGGCTAATTGTGCATTGAAATCTCGCATGCATACAGTGGCGTATTTAGAATTTTGGTAAGGGGGCCAGTCAGAGACGTCATTTCACTGTTTTCAGGGGGGCAAGACACTTTCGAAGTTTCGACCTGACAAGTTATAACTTTGGAAAAAAGTTGACGACCTTTTTTTGATTGTCAGGGTCTGAGGGCAGACTAGGCCAAGACCAAAGGGGGCCATGGCCCAAATGGCCCAATGGTAAATACGCCACTGCGTGCATACATCGTCATTTTATATGGATCCAGATACATTTAGGCCGATCACCATCTCCACATTCATTTCTTACGCGTGTATTTCTGGCAATACTTTGTTTCCGCATTCTCAGTCGTTTTCAAAAACTGTTCGATTGAAGAGTAGCAATAGCAAAAATTGATGTCTGACGCAAGTATTACAATGGGTTCCATGAAATTAATTTTAACTGTCTAGAGCCTAAACTTTGGGATCTAAATCAATCTCACCTCAAAAAGGTCATTGTATGTGCGCTACCATTAGTTGCTATCTTCTGCATAGTGTAATGACGACGCTGGCAAACAGGGGCGTAGATCTGTGTAAAAAGGTGGGTGGGTGGGTCCAAATGAAAATTTTAAATTGTGCTGTCACAAAACAATGTTTACTGAAACTTACAAATTACAAAGCTTTCAAAAATTGCCTAGCTATTGACTGGATAAAAACTTTTGCCGATTGCTTCGCAATTATTCTAACTTTCCATATCTAGATTAAGATAGCACAAAAATCATGATAAACTTTATTTTACAGTCATTTTGCATAAGCAAATCTCGAATACTAGTTCTTGCAGAAAAGTTTTTAAAAAACCGAAGAAAATTTCGCTCTTACGTTTTAGCGCCCAACAGTAAGTATTTCAAACGTAAGTGTTCATAAAGTGAAAGCAACTAATCAAAATGAACTTAAAGATTAATCGTACTATTGAAAAGTGAAAACAATTCTATTTTTGCATCAAACAAAATAAATTATTATCTAGAAGCACTTACATGATAAATGCAGGATAGACAGTAAATAATAATTAACAATTGCTAGCAGAAACGTTTTCACGTTGACCGAACCAAAGACCTAAAAATGACAAAATGGAGTCGTACGGATGCGAAAATGTGACGTCACGTTTATCCATAGAGCTAAATAATACCTAGATAGCCAGTCAGACGCGAGGATAGGAAACATCGCAGGTCTTTCTGAGTTACATAATTGGGGGCAAAATAAATCTAGCTGTTCTCACTGCTTTACATAATTGTCTCGCGAATAATAATAAAAAAACAATTCATCTCAAAAAGTGGGTGGGTCCATTGCCTGGCCGGACCCAGCTCCTAAAAAAGTGGGTGGGTCCGGACCCAGAAAAACACATAGGATTTACGCCCCTGCTGGCAAAAAGGTTAATATATGTTTTTGCATCAAAATATTATTTTTTAATTCTATGAATCAACCTCACGTTCATAGAAATCACAGATTAATATTTACATCAGCTACTGTCTACAGTAGGCCATATAATTATTTTATTGGCATTGGCACTGACGGTTAGTGAATGTTTAGGTATTTTTGGCTTTGCTTAGGGCGATGCCTTGATGCGTCTTCCGAGTCCAGCTCCAGCAACAAGCGAGCTCTTCCGACTGATGAGCTTACCTGTAGTTGAACCTGACTTGAAGCTCATGAGCGCTGACGAATACCTGGACTTCAGAGACAGCGATGATTTCAATCATTCGAACGCTTTCTTTGCGTCTCAACTTACGAGTGTAAGAATCTCTCGTATACAATTTGCAGTTTTTTTTAACTTTTACGAGTAACGTTCACTTGTGTAGACCTACACTTGAATATAACTTCTGTCAGAAAAGTTAGTTCGAAAATATTCAACGTTGTAGATTCCAGAAGACGTTACGTGTGAGAACTCTGAACCGAAAGAGAAAGGAACTGAGAAAGAATCCGACGCTGACGATAAAACATCACGAAAACTGTCGCATCAGTCTTCGGTTGACCCACACGAGCGCTACATTTCGGACCCTTGTCGAAATGACGCAGGATACGGATGCACGGACGATGACAAACCCAATGGAAACGGTCCAAACTTTCAAACGGACGCGGATGGTTATCTCCCTCCGCAGTCACTCGAACGTCAGTCAAAATATTTGGATTTGGTTTACCACAATACGAACCTTGGTTCACCTCTGCCGGGTGAGAACATAAAATACTTTTTATAACTTCTTTGTTGATATAGAAGTGAAAACACTAGATTGGAAGGCGAAATGTTTAATAAACTCAAATTTTGTCGCCCATACACAATTGAACATGGTTTATCATATAGCGAAGGGGTCTATAATTAGCACAAATATGTCGGAGACCACTGTAATGTTTTGATTAGTTATTAATCATAACGGTATTGTTGAAACACCAAATCAAAACATTCAATTATGTCCGAATAGAGAATTTGAATCTTTAACAAAAATAATATATATCAGAATATGAGAATCTTTTGAATTTTTTTTGTAATTTTATGCTTATGTGAGACACAGAGTTAGTTAATGGTTGGACAACAAATCGTTTTTGTGAATCATTGCTGTTCATGGTTTTATGCCTATGAATTATGTGAGACCAGAGTTGTTCATCTGCGATATAATTAAACGTCTCACTCTCCTTCACCAATAGAAGCTCTTGCTTTTGATAATTATATCATGAACATTCCAACCCCTCTTCAGGGTACAAAGTAGCGAGCCCTTTTGCTAACCGAGCCTGAAGAAGCTATCAGGCCCAAGCCCAAAGCCGAGTTAAATGAAATGGCCACTGTTTTCACAAGTGTCTATTGTTATCGTGTTGGTGTTATTGGAGCTCTGCCTTAGTGCAATTATTACCATCATGGGCGTACCTAGGGTATTTGGCGTCCATGGCAGGGGCCAGAACATTAAATTAGCATGTCAACAAATCTTTCAACTACAAATGCACCTTTCTCGCGTTTACCGATGCTTACTGGTCTATGATGTGCTCAAATTCAGTTATCTCAGTTTCTTCTCTACCTATGCCGAGTAAAGGAAGATTGCTGGGTTTTCTGGCACCTCTTAATGTGGCGCCCAGGGCATCTGTCCTACCAAAGGCACGCCACTGATTGTGATAAACGATAAAGACCATTGCATAGGCTCAACGTCCATAGGAGAACTGAAAGATTCAAGCCTCCAATATTTCACGACATCGGTTGTATAAGGGCGGCTGCCAAACTTACCCTCGCTGTTGTTTCCATTAACTGAGTAAGTATCCGATGAGCTTATTCACAGCTGAGTCGATTGGGTGAGCGATTGGGACTAACAACCAAAACCGCTTTAGCAACCGAAAAGCTGTTGTAGTCGTCGTGACTTGTACCCAGGATTTCATGACTGGTAGATTCGAACATCGTATCACCAGTGGTCAAATTACATTTTCAAAGGTGCCGGATCTCCGTATTTTTCTTCCGGGAACAAAATTTCTTCACAACTTTTTTATTCATTCTAAACGAACATTTGGAGTACAGTTCACGTTTTCTTTCCTTTCGCGTGCATGCAAAGTGCTAAAGTAAGCAATAAAAGATCACAACGAATAAAACGTACGTTCCGGATCTGAGGCCTGAATTTCCAGAGCTTATGCCAGCCGTGCCGGATCTCTTGCCAGACGTCCCGGATCTGAGATCCGGCAAGATGCGGCTTGATTTAACCCCTGCGTATCACCGCACTATCTTGCAATCCAAATTACTTCTTATAATAATTTAGCTTATAAATGTTATTTGTTTTTTAAGAGGGACATGACCAACAGCGGTCGGATATGAACGCCAAGATAGGAATTTCAAGAGATAACCTCGAGTACTTTGAAAATGAATCTGCTCTTCTTACCGATGCTGTTGTGAAGAACAAGGATAAAGCGAATCAGAAGGATTCCGAGTATTGTAACGTAACTCCAAAAGCTGCATCTGGATCGCCATCTTACGAACGCTTTTGATCGCATATGCCCCGGGCAATGGTTCAACTGGATTTGACTGTATTTTATACACAAATATTGTTTTATGAATGGTGGCCGGTCAATTGACGAATAGAATGACAATTTAACTGAGTGAGGCATTTATGACGTTGTTTACTGCAAAACTGTGTACTTGTAGATTTCAGAGACACGAAGACAAGCAAACCTACTATAAGAAAAGAGGACAAATGAATAGATGAGTGAAACATAGTGGTTCTCACACAGAGCAGATACCCTACTGAACCACTTTAAGGCATTTTGGCATCAAAGCGATTCTGCTCGTTCAATAATCCAGTCACTTCAATCCAGATCGTCCCACCGCTTTGCTTACTAAACAAGATATCAGGCTCTTGATTAAGTCTTATGATGCTCTCATTTTCATACATGGTACTCTAGAACAACTCCCACAAAAAAAACATTTTCCATTTTGCTACATCCGGGGTCTAACATCTATTATTTAGCCTGAGAGCAGTTCGATCTTCAGATCTCGTTTTTAAAATGCTCGTCCCTTTTCTCTCTTGCATTATCAGCCTAACAAGCTGCTTTCGTGGTGACTATAAGAATCTGTATCTGGCTGCGATTTCACTTTGAAGCTGCCATTGACTGACGATTTGGTTCATTATTATACTGTAGGTGTCTACAAGTTTTTGAATTTATAATTAACCTCGTCTTGTAGGTAAAGCTTGCGCTCGATGTGAGTTGAAATATAGCGATATGTCAAACATTTTCGTTTGCCAAATGCATTCTTTTATGAAATAGTCGATAGTCATTTCAGGTCTCGCTTAGAAAGTAATTCTTGATCCCAGACTTCACCGTGACGATTAGATGCTCCCCTCGTGTAATGAGTGGCCGTTGGATGCGATTGCAAGTGCTTTGCCAATGCTGCAAGTGGTCTGAGCCTTGCGAAGAGAGCCGATTTAAAATGTAGGCCTACAATCATATGAACACCTATGCATGCTTGTACTTATATGCAGGCTTGCAAATATACAGTACACTTCTTGCTTCTACTTAGTATAGTTGTCAATTTTGTACCCAATATCTCTTCTGTATAGATGTAAAGATGCATGGTATGAGATCTCTGTATTTCCAAAGTACCATCATTTATGCCTAATTAAACAATTGTTCTACGCTGAACTGAGTACTTTTATATAGGAGTAACTGTTGGTAGCCATTCGGGTCCTGAGGTGGCTCATTCGGCGGACATTTGCTCTGCTTCAAATGATTCATAAAACCCTGATTCGGTTCTAGGGAGCGGAGGTTACGTACCCTAGGCATTCACGTGTCCAACGGAGCGAGTCTCGAGTGCTTTAATACTGTTTGACTAGCACATTCAAATCATAGCGCTATATAATTGAAGATGAATTTAGCATTAAATGTTTAAAGCAACACTACACTTCAGCACATTTGTATCTCTAAACTGTATTGAATAATGTTCAAGACGCGTATAAATTAACTAATTCTATTACTCGTACTTTAGAGATTTTTCATTTTCCATTAAATTTTAAGATATCGTTTATTGCTTATAATCCTTATATGTTTCGTCCTTTATGTGAAATGTAATTGCTCTTGGCCAGTGTAGATGCTTGTAAAATGTATGCTGTAATTGTGTTTTAAGCTTAATTAATAAATAATTAAATTTGTCTCATACATTTTGACGTTCTTTTCAAGTGATACATTAGGGGTTCCAATGTGTCGTCAGCTTACGGTCAATTTAAAACTCTATGAGAAATTCATCTGGAGCCATAAATCAATTACGAACAACATGAACATAACCAAAATGAAATACTTTGTTAGTTAAATTACAGCGAACAAGCAACTGAATAAAGCCGACATAAGCTTCTGAATCATGGGCGCCCACACATATAGACGAGGGGCACTCGCCTCCTGTAAGATGCGAGTTTATTTTTGTAACTAACTATATTTTTGCCTTTAACCAATATGTTCACACTAAAACACTGCTAATTTCACTAAGTGAAATTGAGAAACTTAACTTTTACTAATTAATATCTTGAAAACTGAAAAATTTGTGTTGGCGCCCATGTTCTGAATGCATTTCACTTAGATTTATTTGATAAAGCTGTTAAACATTTATATTTTAAACGTATATGTTTAAGAACACTGACCTGTTTTAATTACTTCGAAATACCAAGGCATTTGGTCTATATAATGTTTTTGCGCATACTAACACGTTTGTAGTGCGTTGTTAAAAGTTTAGCCAGGCTACAAGGACCAAACCGGCAAGAAAGCGCTATAAAATTTGTGAAAAGACAATGAATTTGCAGAAAACAAGGTAGAATTAAGAGTAGATGGACAGATGATATCGTGCACTGGAATGGAATGGAGAAGGAAATCCGAATGACAGGCAACAAATAACAGTAGAGAAAACTCATTCATGCTAATGCTACGATCCACCTTCGCAGGGATGGCTAAAGACAAGACACCACTTTAGCTAAGAGTGCTAATCAGTGACTTTACTTTCGTATGTAAATATACTCTCTTCATCTTTGAATCTTTTTCTGAAGAAAGCATTCATGCTAAAGATAGTGCGATACTCAGCGATTGAGGATGTAAAAAGTATAACAAACATTTATCCTGAATTAATACAAATATGTCACGAGTCATTTTAATGTTCTGACTAAAATATATTCATTCATCGCCGTCTTATTTAAAGCGCTAAGTTAAAACAGTCAATTATTTCAGAATATAGAATTGGAATCGTTTGCAAAATGGAGATCCAGTCAGTGGCGTAGCGAGGGGCAGTGGGGGCGAAGCGCCCCAGGCGACACTTGTCCTAAGGACGGCATTTTTGGGTTTTGTATATAGGCGGACATACACGGCGATCTTTTCTTGGTTTGTCAAGATTTTTCTGATGTTGAATGAATGGGCGGCACCAACGTGTCAGGGCGGCATTTTCCGGTTCTAATAAAGATTTAAAATGCTACTACTTTTTGTCGCTTGTGAAGATTTTGGATTTTTCGAAAGTTGTGTGTTGTGTTGTGTTTTTTTCGCCGCGAACGGCGGCACTTTTTATTTTCGTCCCAGGAGGCACTCTGCCTCGCTACGCCACTTATTTAAAGCGCTAATTTAAAACAGTCAATTATTTCAGAAGATAGAATTGGAATCGTTTGCAAAATGGAGATCCAGTGAAAAAGAAAACGAGAATCATTTTGAATTATTTGTATCTACGTGAGACCCTTAATTAATGGCTGACCACCAAATCGTTTTAGCCTATCGTTGCTGTTCATCTGTCATTTCATGTGAGGCCAGAGATACTCGTCTGCGATAAAATTCGAAATCTCGTTCTTCTTCACCAAGAGAAGTTTCTGCTGCTGATCATCGTTCAAGAACATTCCAAGTTCCGAACGTGCGTCTTAAAGCGGACAAAATGCAAAACAAAGAACTACAAACTCCAAGTCTAAAGACATTTAATTTTTATAACTTATAAAAATTTTAAGCGAACTAAAATTATAATCTAGAGCTCAACGGAGGAGATCCTGATAGATTAATCAATAAGAACCGTGTAGATTAGTTACCTCTAATAGCTATATTTTTTAACGCCACAGCAACAATGATATTATCAATGCCGTTCGACTCTATGGCTTGGAACATGATACGCTGTAGCTGGCAATAGATATTCTCAAGAAAGCAGACATTTACATAACTAGTAGATACTTCACCCAGAATATATTATTAACTTAATAACTAGATATGTAGTAAAAATGAAATTATATAATTAGCGTGGATCTTAATTCTTACCATTAAAAAGAGATGGCAGATTATAGCTGATCATGTAGGCTGCAAATCAAAACTTTTGTCATTTAGTAAGAACATATTATAAAAATATAATAAATTTAATAATAATAATAATAATAATATTACTACTACTACTACTATACTGGAGCGGGAAGTTAGCAGAGTGGTAACAACGTTGGACGATGGAGCAGGAGGTCGCGGGTTCGAGTTCCGCAGGAGCCCTAAAGGTCAACTCAGCCTTTTTCGCGGTGGTAAAATGAGGAGCAGTGGTAAAAATCTCTGCGATAAGTCAAACAGGTACGCTATGCGATACACTGGCCCCGTATCCGTGGCATTGCACGCCTGGCTGAGGGCTATAGAAACGGAGATCAGCGCCGCCTTATGAGCCCGTGAGGCTCGGGGAAGGACTTTGACTGACTGACTTGACTACTATACTATAACAACAACAACTATTACTACTATTACTACTACTACTACTACTACTACTACTACTACTACTACTACTACTACTACTACTACTACTACTACTACTACTACTACTAATAATAATAATAATAATAATAATAATAGACAAGACTAAGGTCCAAGACAAAAGCGCATACCAAGTGGAGTCAAACCCTATCTTAAATACAGTAAATATGTTTTTAGGTTTTTGCGGAAAGATTCAGCTGAGGCTACCTCGGTCACGACGTCAGGTAACTCGTTCCATAGGATCGGGTTAGCTTTGGAAAAGGACCATTCACCAAACACGGGGGTCTTCGATGGCGGGGAGGGGACGACCAGTCTCGTTCGTTGGCCCATGTGACGTAAACAAAGAATTGTTACAATAATAGGCCTATAACTTTGCGGTAGCAATTAACGGCTCACGCGATATTATTATTATCCAGACAATCCGAAAATGTAACAGTATGGTTCTATCTACTTTATGTTTCAGCAGCAGTCAGATTCGAAAAACGAAAAACTGTGGCACGTTATATAAACTTGCAGATAATAAAACTAGACACAACTGATCTTTTATTTATTTATTTATTTAATTAATTATTTATTTATAATTGACAACTTATATAGTGCAATAAGCATGACAGAAGGTCAAAGTCAAGAGCACTTTACAACTCTCATATACGAAATATTAAATAAGTGAGTCTTGAGTCTTCTAGCGAACAGTTCAGGAGAAGTCGCTTCAGTCACGTCGTCCGGTAACGCATTTCATAGAGCCGGATTCCCGCGAGACACCGATCTTTCCCCGAATATCACCGTCTTGGCCGGAGGAGGAATGAACAACCGTCGTCCACTCGATAATCATAATTTAATCGTTAACTGACTTTATTCTATTAAAATGATTTTTTATATGCAGTGGCGCAACCACGCCAGGGCAGCCAATTACAGGGAATACCCGGGTTACTTTGCTCTCTCTCTCTCCGAGTTGAGCAAAAAAAAAACGGATTTGCCACATTAAAACATTATAATTTGTGATTTTTCGTGTAGCTTACTTTTGCACTGCTGTGTATATCATTGCGTGCACTACACATAGGATATATGTAGTATTCTACTAGTCGAAACACAGTCTCTTAGAAACGTGTTCCACAGGTAGCTGCTAGGACAACTACTGCTAATCTTTATATTACAACACTAGGTAGGTCCCTACTCTAGTCCGAGCGTTGGATTCCGGCGCTTATCTCCGGTCTAGGCAACCAGCGACGTAGGTGGTATAATCCATTAATCTGGGGTAGGTTGTAATTACTTCCCCAGACCCACGTTTACCTCGCAGCCTAACGCTGCTCCTCAGTTTACCACCGCCCTATGGCGAGTAAGGCTGAGTCGACCTCAGAGCTCTTGCGGGAATCGAACCCGCGACCTTCGGCTCCATAGTCCAGTGCTGTTGCCATTCTACTCACTTTCTGCCCCTTCATATTTCATTGAAATATCATCCGCCATTTTATGTCATTTCATTTCATGTCATCCGCCATTGCATGAATAACTAATTGTGAAACTTAGTTTGCCACGATGGCAGTAAATTCCGTTTGTAAAATGTATGTATGTATGTATTTATAATTTATGTATGTATATGTATGCATGCATGTATGTATGTATGTACTGGACTATTTCTATAGCGCCGTAAGCATAGCGGGGCCAAAGACAATGGCGCTTCACAAAGTGTATGACTCCCGAAATAGATTATTTTTGAGTCTGTTTTAAAAATGGGCAGGTCTTTGATCCTTCTGATTTCCGGCAGAATAGTATTCCATAGAAATCAAGTCAAGTAGAAGTCATCCGTAGAAATCAAAATTTTATTTGATAGACAAGTCAGCTATTAGGAACTAAGTTTTACATTTGTAAAATGTTATTTTCTGCTGCATAAATTTCTCATCTAAAATCTTGAGAATATTAGCACATATTCAGAACGAAAAATAAGTTTAATCGGTTTGGTTAATAAATTGGCTAATTTACAATCAAACTCACCCATGAATACTGGAAAGTAGCTCGTAAAACACGCGACCAAATATTTCATGACATCCGTTCCCTGTAACAAGAATGCGTCAGAAATTAAACTACTGCATGCAGCCACCACTTGGATAGAAACAGTAAGGCTACTGGTTTGAAGATTACAATGATTGCTGTTCACATCAATGGCACATTACATGCAACAATATCATCTCAGTCCTTAACCAATCAAGTTTCCTAGTGGCCCGTATGGTGAGCACATTCCATATGCCAAGAGAAAGTATTTTCTATGTTGGTCTTAATCGTTCGGTAAAGGGGCCATCCATAAATGACGTCACGCACTTAGGGGGGGTCAAACATTTGTGACGATGTGTGACGACGGGGGGGGGGTCCAGAATAGAGATGTCACATAATACTAAATATTTTTATTAATACTGCAATGCTATGTTACCGCAAAATTGAGCGTATTTTACACTTATTGTTATAACTCGTTTAAAAAAAAGAATTTTGAAAAGTTTCTGAATATTGTCTCAACTATAATAAGTATAATGAAAATTTTCAAACGAAACGTTAATTTTGACATTGGAAAGACGACAAGAGGATGGGTTAACGCGTTGTGACGTCATATTTGAGAGGGTCTGACTTTTTGTGACGACGTGTGACGAAGGGGGGTGGTTAAAAACTGTCAAAATCGCGTGACGTCATTTATAGATGGCCCAAAGAAACAGTGTACGTACATTTATATTCGTGTGCAAATACTTGCCATGTTGCTTGCATCAGTCGAGCCCATGTCCATCAGAACGACGCACATTTGCTCAGGATATTTCGCATGATGCTTTTCAACGACGAACGCAATGTATTGCTTCAGAAGAGGCATATGTTCGTCTGTGGCTATATTCTCTTTCACATTCACGTAGACTAAAAATTTGAAAAAAATATTACTTGCAGCAAACGGACGGCACATTGATACATTAACAGTTTGGAAGCTACCGAATAAGTATGTAAATTTGACAACGTCGTTAGAAACTTCACAATTATTTATTCCTACAAATCCGAAAGACTCTTCTGTTTCGAAAGATGCAGTAGGCTACTACTGTACACAAGTTGTACTTTCGAAGATAATTGATTAATAAGCACATTGAGCAAATATTTAAATTGTCAACTTAGATTTTGAATGTAAAATGAATATTTGTACATGACAAACAAGAGCAGAGAGGGTCATATTTTTCAAACTATAGCTCTAGATAGTTACAGAAATACACATACGAATTGGATGTCCTTTCTTATCTTGACCTTTGAAGTAAATCGCGTTTTTATCTTTGATTTCAGAAGGAAAATCATCCATGCTCAAATCTGTTATAAGAGACATACAATGTTCCTTTCGCAACTTTGTCGTTTTTGCATTTAAACGATAAAAACAAGCAGTTCAATGTTACATACTACACTCCAGCTATACCGTTTTTGTTGCAGCGCTATATTATGATAGTCGTAATAATGACGATGATGATAGTGATGATGATGACGACGACGACGGTGGTGGTGATGATGGTGGTGGTGGTGATGATGATGATGATGATGATGATGATGATGAATGCTTAGTCGTGATACGCCCTTAACTAACTCTTCCTATAGTCATTAACAAGAATCACCTGGACCAGAACTATTAATTACGAAAGTAGCGCGTGATTGGTCATGCGCGCCGAAAAATGCGAGCGCAAGTTAACTTTTTCATTGCTTATTTTACTGATTTGCGTGGGCATTTCGTTCATTTCATATTATGGAAATTTCGTCTCGATATCAGTTCTACAAAGACAAAGCCAGCGGTCGCTAGGGGGCGAGGGCGAAATTGCTGCCCCTAATCCAACGGTGGGGCCAGTTGGCCCCGGGGTTTTTCGCCCTCGGGAGGTTGAGCGGAGCTTCCGTTGTTGTTGGGCTGAACGACCGCTTTGTGTTTTGCTCTTGCAGCCGAGGGCCGCCACGATGCTCCCGACACTGGAGTGACTTTCTCTTGAAATTCTTCAATCAGCACACTGTCCAAAATTTTTTCCTCCGGTTCTCCGGTGGGCATTTAGTTATAATATAACAGGGTTTAAAGTGGTTCAGTAGGATCTACCCTGTCTTACGGTCACTACGTTTCACCCATTATGGTCTTTCCGTGTAGTTTCATTATTTGCCCTCTTGTCCTCTCGTAGGTTTGTTCCTGTTATTCTCCGTCTCTGTCTTCTTGTCCTTGAGTCATCAATGACAGCAAAACTTTGCAGTGCAGTAATTATTAATCAACGTTCGAGAAAGATCGGAAATAATGGAATAATAAAAAAAACGCGGATTATGTTCTCTTGAGAAAGAAATACTTGAGAGGAACGATTCCCGATAAGCCTCAACTCGAAGCTTCACTGCTTCGTTGGTTGGGAAATTCGCAGTCCGTCCTAAAAGACCGTAGGTACCCACAGTCCCACATCACTTTCCATCACTGACTAGCGTCAGATTCACGTAGCGTTTCAAATATAAGCAGGGTCGTCACGCCTCTTCTTCTTCTAAAGATTATTAGTGGCGCCTTTGTTTTGAGGATAATTACATAGAGAATCTATTATAATGTAACTATTTAGTCTACCAATATACTCTAAAAATTATATATAATTAGTTATTTCATAAAACATTGATGTAAGCATGCAGTTATAAAGCAACAATTTGCTATTAATAAATGCAAAATATACCCCATATTCCGATGGACTTTCGAAATTTGAAGCAGACATCGATCAGCTCCGCAGCCTTACCAACATCACCGTTGGTCTTGAGGGTGCGTAGAAAGGTCCTTGCGTGCGCATCGTCCTTCTCGAGACGGTCCAGGTCTCTCTGATCATATGCTCCCTTCATTATGTTCTCTAATTTAATAAATTTAATGCAACAACTTCTGGATTTTAAAACATGATTTAGCAAATGATGTGCTCGATTGCAGTATGTTTGGCGTGTTCTTGCTAAGTTAAATCTACTCAAAATTGGCCTAACTTAAAGCGAAAGGGCTGCAAGTTGTTCAAGCAGAAGGTGGGACCAAGGAAGAAAAATCTTTAGAGCAAGAGTTGTGAATAATTGGAACAGCCTGCACGGAGACAGTAAAGACAATAAACGGATCTAAAAGTTATCATGAAAAACTTGGCTATCAAATGTACTGTAGAGTGATTAGATTGGTTTTCACAAAAGCTAACTTAGCCTCCTAAACCACTTGAAACCGCGTTATTATCATTATAAAATGCCTCTTTATCAATATGCAGTAGGATTGTAAAGTAATAGCGTCTGCACGCAACTTGGTCGGGATTCATGAGACCACTAACCAGCTCTCACTCCACTCCAGGGCTAACCAGAGGAGGCCAGCAGGGCCATTTGATCCAGGCCTCCAATCCTTGGGCCTCTTTTTAAAGTTAATGTCTAACTGAGATGTGTTACGTACCCTATTCACGTTACAATATCGAAGTTTCGGGTAATTTTTAAATAGTAATAGTGATTTTTGAATGCATGGTAATGATACTATATTCTATTCGACTGAATTTTAATATAATATACTATTTATGCTTGCAATCAGGCATACTAAATAAACTTATTCTGATTTGGAGTTTGACAAATAGCTTTCGACGTTTCGCACATGCATCTCTAATGGACATAGCCTAATTTCCAGTTAACTTATATAAACTGTAGGCCAGCGTTGTCCAACCTTCATGCTCTTGCGGGCCGCACAAAAATGTTTAGACCCTTGGCGGGCCAAGCAAGTTGTAGCACTTAATATTGCATAATTATGATATATGTATGGCATGCCATATAAAACTGTTATAAAATAAGCAGATGCGTCATTTGGGGTGGGGCAGAGAAGGTGCCATGGCCCCAAGGAAATGAAGAAATAATGTATTAAGTAAATAAATAAATGTGAAATATGCAAAAAAATTTGCCAAAAATTGTTAAAAATTTGCCAAAAAATGTCATGCCCCGCCCCTAAGAAAAGTGTGAAATGACGCCACTGTAAACAAGACTATATACTACTAGTGTAAGACTAGGCCTAAGTGTTAACCAAGAAATAAAAAAACACTTCGGTGGCAACTGCTATAAACAGCTATAATATAGTGCTATAATATTATCATTTTAACATAGTATTCCAGTTAAAATTAAGTAGCAAGTAAGTATTGGTATTCTACCGGCTTAGTGTCTCCAAATTAGATTTAGTAAGACTAGTGACAGTCATTCGATTGATTCTGTTCAATTTCAATCTAATGATCCATTCTATTCTATTGAGTGAAAACTTTCTAATCTAGTGCGAGCACTGCGGATAAGGTTTTTCTCTAACAATTCCAGCGATATCAGTATCAATGCTTGTGGCGTCAAGTCGTATTCAAGAAAAGAGAGTGTTTTTACCATTGACGTCTATTAATAGCCTAGACTGGTCATAGGCTCGTTAATCTGAGGCTACGGTCGGAGAAACGTAAGATGGTTGCCGACCGCGGCAGCCTCACTATTGCCGACTTGATCTTCCCCGTTTTGCTATTTAAATTCCTTTTTGGTGATTTTCACTCGTATATATAGATTCCTGATTATATAAGCTATTTGTTTTGCCATAGGAATTAATTTTAGGTCGATTAGTTTAGGCATTAGAGGCCGTTCTGTTGTACGCGGTGCATGCCGGAATTTTCAACGAATTTACCACAGTAAAGCATTAACGATAAGTTAACACACTCCTGAGCCTAGCAAAATGGTGGAACTTTAGCCTCAGTTGCTGCAATTACAGGCTATAGGCCATGACCAGTCTAGGCTATTAATAGACGTCAATTGATTATTTACATTAGCAAACTGCTGAAAATGACGTCAAATTTTAACTGAGTGAGAACGAGACTTGCAGCGAGATGACAAATGTAAGCAAGTTAGTAATAAGTAGCAAATAAGTAAGTTTAATTACCGCCGTCACCTGTGGTGTGGATAAGTAAGCAATTTGGTAACTTTCTAGTCCAAGTATAGTCCTATAAAGTAACGGTAATAACCGGTCCTATAGCAAAAATTGTTATTTTCCCAAACTCGGTGGCGGGCCGGATGAAACTGGTCCGCGGGCCGGATCCGGCCCGCGGGCCGCCAGTTGGACAACCCTGCTGTAGGATATATATATATATAATCATATATATAATCAAATGAGTCCGGGTTCAAGCATTCAGTAAAATTAAAATTCATACATTTTCGCTTTAGGCCTACCGTTAATGGAGACTAGTTTCACCATTACACTTTGGCGTCAATGTCATATGCTTAATGTTAATGTCTGCAGTTATTATCAACGAAATGGTGCAATAGCGTTGTAAGTTTATTTGCTGCTGTATCATAAAGCCTAAATAATGGCATTGCACTTGCTTGATCATATAGTGAATCAGTTGACTTTGTTTGAATATCTAAAGTCATTTTCTAAATAAATTTTATGGCTCATCTACAAACTGTGCAGTCGAATCTTACAATAAAATTTAGTTTGAATTTTTAAAATTCATGACATTCACTGTTCTTCAAATTTTGCAAAATTCATAGAATTCGAATTCTTGAACACTGACTGCAATACAAAATATATTAGCAATATTGTTTTTTCAGGAGTATCCTTTTCAGAAAAAGATCAGGGTCTCTTACCAGCATAGTTCTCTTTGAAGATCATTCTCAGCGATGGAACCTTTTCCGCTACTTCCTGAAAATTTTAGAAGCTCATTGCTTTCACTTCCTAAAGCCATACTCTTGATTATAAGCTTAATTGACAACAATAGTGAAACAGTAGCCTACTATGAACCAAAGTAAATATTAGATTTTCTAACGATGGTACCCAGTGACAGATTTACCACGGTACACATGGTGCATCGGTACCGGGTCCACCTGAAAAATTAAAATTTAGGGGCCCAACTTTTCTATTAACAATATTTTAGAAATAATTTTTTTTCCATTTATTTATTTATAACTGACAACTTTTATAGCGCAGTACGCATGACAGAAGGTCAAAATCAAGAGCACTTTACAGCAAAATAGAAAAACAAAAACGAAACAAAACAATGTCAAAGAATAAACGATCCATGGCACGCACAAAACGTGCTGGCAGCCATATACAGGCGCCAAAACGGGATCAGAGTTGTAATGTCGGTCTTCGGCGGTTGCCGGTCGGTGTTGGCAAAGGACGACACCGGCTGCGGATAACGAGATGACGAAATTGCTGTGGTTGAGACAGGCGCCCATGTTGATTGTAACACATGCTCTTTTCGTCGCTGTACACACCAAGGCAGATTCGTCCAGCGCAGCGCATGTCCTGACCGAGTGTACGTACTACGTTGACGGCACGATCTCAGATCAAGGGGAGTGTAGCGCTGTAGCGAGCGCACACCGCCGCCCACCACCTCGCCCAGCCCAGAAGAAACCCCGCCAAAAGCGCGAAATCGTTCGAAAAAACGGGCAGAAAGACGACCAGCATCGACCAGGCGGCCACAGTTGTTAAAATTGAAACACCAGCCCGGCGAAAACGCGACGAAACGACCGAAAAACAACCGTTTTGATGACAGGTGCGCAGAATGCAGCCAGTAGTCTCGGCGCATGCGCAGAAGAATTGAGAATTAGAAGAATCATAATTTCTTTCTTTAAGTAACTTTATTTTAAAAATATAAACTTTCGTTTTAAAATTTGAAAAACAGAAATTCTTGTAGCCTACGTGAAACCATATCTGTAACGCAACGTCCTGAAAAGCCTGACAAACAAAAAAGGTTATCGCCACTTTTTTACACTGATCTGTAAATCTGTAACTTTTTCGAAAGTTTTCCAGGATTTTGAAAAAAAAATCTAAAGTTTTATCGACAATAGTTATTGACAGGAGAGGGCCAAGAGACGTTGACGTCAACAATTTCATTTTTACTAATAATCAAAAATAGGAAATTTTATGGAATACTATATATTACAAAGAAAAAAGCCTGACAAACAAAACAGGTCATCACCACACCACATTTTGAACTTGGCGAGCAAAAAAGAAAAAATGATCATCACCGTAAAAATAATAAACTTCTATATTTTATGGGTACCCGTCACTGACCTAAGGAGAGGGGCCACAATTTTTTGACATAATTATAGGGAGTCACTGAAAGTTTGACAGCTGTTGAAAAGGGGCTAGGGGTAAAAAATTGCCCAAAATTGTTGATATAATTAATGGACAGTCTCAAAGAAGATGCATTTAATACAATAAACATCGAAGAAGTTATTTCAATTTCATTACCTCAGGTTTTAGATTCATGTCAGCCATTGTCAGACAGTATTCAAACCAGCCAGCTTAATTCTATCTAGCGCCTCAAATCGAAGCCCCGTCTATCATTGCAAACAATTGCATATATGTACCCACGCATTGAATGAAATGACTAACTGGCCTATCGTCAAGACAGCCTGCCGCACACGCCACGCCAATTATCTATCGCAGTAATACGGGTTTTCCTTTTCTCTCTTTTGATTAAAATTTACCAAATTCAAATATTTGCCGGCTCTGTTTTTTTCATGAAGAAAGAAAAGCAGAATACTTAGGCCTAAAGCGAAAGAAATGTAGGTCCTACAGCCGCTAACTTCCGGGAAGGAATTCACGATAGTGCCTGAATCTGGATAGCTGAACCCAGCAATGTTTACCATTTTTTGACTGACCCCTTTTAGATAAACGATTGCCAAACAAAAAAATGCAACTGAACACGCAATACTTGTCGTTAGTTTGAAATGCAACTGCCAGTTTCGGTTTTGGAAAAACAATATTCTTCTTTTTCTTCTCTTCTTCTTTTCTTCTTCTTTTTCTTCTTCTTCTTTTTCTTCTTCTTCTCCTCCTTCTTCTTCTTTTTTCTTCTTATTCTCCTTCTCCTTCTTTCTTTCTTTTCTTCTTCTTCTTCTTCTTCTTCTTCTTCTTCTTCTTCTTCTTCTTCTTCTTCTTCTTCTTCAGCCATTTGCACTCCCTGTGGGGCATAGGCCATGAACAAGATCCTTCCATTTCACTCGATCAGCTGCCAGGTGTTCTAGTTCACTTCAAATGTATCCATTTTATTTGTGCTCTTTTCTAATGATCTTTTCCATGTGTTTCGTGGTCTTTTTCTTTTTCTTTTCCCTTGGCAGCTGCAAGTTAGCATTTGTCTTGTGTTTTCAGTCGGTATTCTAAGTGTATGTTCTAGCCAACTCCATTTCCTTTTTCTGATTTCTTCAGCTATTGGTTCTTGGGATGTCTTTTCCATAGTTCTTCATTGCTGATTTTGCGTGGCCATCTGATCCCTATGATTTTCCGTAGGCATTTTAACGAAGCTTTGTAAATTTGTTGTAACACTATTAATTGACCTCCAACTTTCTGAGCCATAGAAAAGTACTGACTTTACATTTGAATTGAATATCCGTCTGTATGGTCACTTGCTTTGATTTACATAGGTTTTGCAACATACTGACGGCCGCCTGTGCTTTGCCAATCCTTGCTTATCATCTTCTTCTGTTCCACGTGTGGTTGACATCACACTTCCCAGGTATGTGAACTTGGGAGAATATTTAATTTCCCCTGCGACTAGTTCCAGTTTCTGGTCTTCTTTGCCATTTATCATCATTGCCTTAGTTTCGGCTTGATTAATATTTAATCCTATTGAATGGGCAATTTCCTCAAGATACAGGTTTTTCCTTTTTATTTGCATGTGGTGTAGACTGTGGGACAATAGCAAAATTGCGTAAGAATATTGTCAATCAATCGCTTTAAACATGAGCTATATTTTCACTGGTGAGAGTATTGTTAATGATAAGTAGAATGAAGCTCAATACAATAAAACGTACTGGTGGAAATTATATGTAGTTACGGAGATAGGCCAAGATGGCGATAATTGTGGTAGTAGAGAAGATGAAAGACAAAACACGAGATGGTGAGTGTTAGGCTGTTTGCGTTTATCCTGCGTTTTATCAACAGTAATGACACGACGCACCAGTAGGGCCTGTTGGAGTCATTTGCAATGTGTCCAATACGGCAGAAACGAAAATTTGAATTTATAGCTCGACTCATAAATCAAATATTTTGACTAATTACGACAATTGTGAAAGAAGACCATAGCGGCACTTGTATAATGCAAAGTGTTACTGTTTTCTGTAAACTTAATGACAACTGTCGCAAGAAAATAACAGCACTGTGGAGTATATATCATTCATAAGTCATAAGAGGTAATATTTACTGATATACTGTACCTGTGATATTCGTGTGTCAGAGTGTCCGATAGCCCTATATGTTTGGATGGACCCTTGACTTTGTTTCAGATATTTTTTTAAGTATTACGAATGGAGACCATGTCAAGTAGGCCTAAGCAAAAAGAAAATGTGATTTGATGTCACATTATTTACTTTTTGAACTGTTGTAGAGTGTCGTTAGTAAGACGTAGTTTAGACTGAACAAATTTTGTAATTTCTTAATAGGGCCTTATATCGTTTTGCTTCATTTAATTCAATCTGTACTCGTGACCCGTTTCGGTGTGTTAATTAAAATTAGGCAAACTTATTAAGCATCATAACAATGATACTGCGCCGTGTTGGCCATTTTCGGGCGTTTCTATAGAGCACACCAAATTCCTTCTGGTTGCGCAAGTGTTACCGTACCATCAATGCAAATCCAGTAAGTCCTAATTAAGTCAACATTCGGTAGGCAGCAATTACAGTTGTTGGTCCAAAGAATTTGCAATTCTTTCTGTGCTAATTAAATTAATGGAACATGCATCGTTGATCTTCACGTTCAGATTCCCGCTTTCTGGTTATTCTTTCGAGAATTCCATCAGTTTAGGTCAAATATGACAATTGATTGGCTTAATGCATGTGATATCTTACAGATCAATATTTTCAGATAGAACTCAGATTTTACAATTGGTATATTTATACTTTTCATATGAAGTCCGATCTAAAGACTCTTCTACTTCAGATGACAACGCCATCTGTAGATGAAGAGCAGGTACATGTACGCAATTCTTTATCAGATTAATGTGAACAAATCGAGAATGTTTCGATTAAAATTGTCATACTTTCTATCAAAGTTCTAAGCTTATAATATGGAAACAGTTGTTTGCATACAATTTAAAATACGCTAACAGTTAGAAAGCCAAAATGACCACAGAATAGAACTGATTACATCGGAAACTAAATCATTGAACATGTCCCAGCTTGAGGTTAGCTACATGTGAATATTTCATGCAGAGCATATTTTAAAAAATTAAATTCTGCTTTGTTAAATTTTAATTTATAGATCACTACTAATCTAAGATTGCGCGTGCGATCTTCTTGTATCTTAGCATGATAATGGTAATAAAAGTTTCAGCATGGTCCTTTAACCGAATAGACTCGTGGATCATAGATCTGCTTTGCCCAAATGCCTTTCTAAGATTTTCAACGGTTTTGACATTATTTGAAATCAAACATTGGTTAATATTGAAATTTCCATGTTACAGACTAGGACTGAAGATCTGTTACTCTATCATGCTGCTGAATGAATGAATGTATGAATGTTTCAATCAATCAATCAATTTCTCTGGCGCACCTTTACACAAATGCGCCTCAGTCGACAAATAAGTAAGATTTCAACCGAACAAGAAAAATAAATCGTGTCATGGTTTCGTCTCGAAGTCCTGGCGGGATGTTATTCCAGTTCGACGGGGCTAGTGCTTTGAACGCGCGGTCGCCCATCCTGCTTCGGGTTCGTGTCGTACTTAGGACTCGCATATGGTGTGAGCGCGTCTGAATGGGTCGATGGAGCTCTCGAAGTAGAAGAACGTCCTTTTCCAGGTAACCAGTGGCTTCCCATCTTAGACATTTATATACTATCGATATGATTTTAAATGTTACGCGCTTCTTGGCCGACAATCAGTGGAGTTCTTTGAGAACCGGAGTGATATGCTGTCTCCTGGTCGATCCAGTGATAATGCGCGCAGCAGTGTTCTGAACTGCCTGGAGCCTACTCAGCTGTTTGTCGGTGATGTGAGCAAAAAGGCTATTGCAATAGTCCTGTGGCGTACTGTGCAGAACGACTCGTAAGCTGGCGATTTTGGACTGCGCTGAATACCCTTCTCTTAGGGCCCAGCGTAACCCGGTTTTAATAGTAAAACAACGGCGAAACAATAACAATCACGAACACAAGCTTCTAGCTTAAAATCGGCGGTCTTCTGCAAACATGACGATAGCGACGATAGCGACCGATACTCGAGTTTCGACAACAGTTCTGACGTCAGTTCATCCAATCTAGTTTTAACTATATTATTCATAACTTGCTAGTGACGTCCGTAGGCAGGGTAGATACGCCCACGTTAACTACCTCCCCGTGGCTGCATGACGTCAAAGCCAAAGTTTGACGTCAGAGCCAAAGTTTTCCGTGTAAGCAATTTCGCTTTTCACAACACAGCTCAACCTACGCTGTGGGTGTTTCGATTGACTTCTTCTTTGGCGGGCCCCGCCCACAAAAGCCATCGCAAATTAATCTAGGCCTTTGACCTTATATGCTTCATCTCCCATCGCTTAAAGATTGACGTGGCCCACGGAATAAAATTTGCAAGTAGACACACGAGTAAACAGTCGATCGAAAATCTCAAGCCGAGAACTACCGTACGAGGACATGGATAACAGCGGAACCAACAACGCAAAACAGGTAAGCACTAACATGATACATTGTAACAATATCGTGAGACGGATTTGTTTTTATGAGAAATTGGATGCTAAGTAAATTCGTAAGTTATAGAATATTAGGCCTATGCCTAGGCTTTAAGCTGACAAGATACGCAAAAGCCTAAGAATAAAAGATTTTCCAAAATATTGAAAGCTGATTGAATGTGAAAAGCCAATGTCTAATCGCGGCGTATAAATAATAAATGACGCCACGGACAAACCGATTAAGCGCAACGCTCTGAAGAGAAATCCAATGCATAGCATCAAGACGCAAGACACAGAGGCGAACCTAACTGACAACGTCTGCTGTATCGATAAAACAGTCGGATAACAGAAAACCGGCTACAGCTAAAAACTGAAGCGACAGCGTACAAATAGGCTTACAAGAATAATCGTGCGTAGACATGAGTGCAAGGGTGAAATGGCACAACCAAAATAAATTCCTAGCTACGCCACTGTGCGTAGAAGCGAACTGTTCCATTGAAAATAAAACGATATAAAATACAGTAAGTATAAATGAGAACATGAATTTGTTTTTGCAGGGTGGTGGACAATCAACAGCGGGGCATGGGGCAACGGGACCCCCACCCGCGGCGTCAGCCGGGATCGATACCGGAATCTGGCCGTTTGCCATGTTTTCGGGAACGTGTACGATCATAATGCGCCCCGATTGTTGGGTGATCACGGTCCTGGGGGCAAATGGCGCCACAGCAGGAGCTTTTTGTCTCCCAAGGTAGGTACCGAAAAAAATTCAAGTATATAAATTAAAACTAGGCATAGACTCAAAATTTATCGATAAATACTTTATGGATGCAAAGCAAAATTTAAATATCCTGAAGATAACGAAATATCGATAACATAGAATAGGTGCATCATGCGTGTAAACTCTGTTTATTTTGTCTTGTAGGGTTTCGCCACGATGATCCGACATCAAGAACTGTATAGTAGTATAAAAAATCATCATTGTCGTATTTTTTTTTACAAAAATATCATCGATGTCATCCGTTTTGAAAAAAATATTAACAACCAAGTTGTTAAATTACTTGATCAATTTAAGGTCTATTACACCATAGGACCTATGTAAAACACAAAAGTCTTATCCTAAGGGATACAACAGCGAAAAACACATAAAAATGAATCGACAATGACTTTTTATAAGTCTCAAACTAGCTAAACATCAACGATATCGATAAAATCTTACACCAAGTTGAAAAAAACTATAAGTACCCATTGAGTCGTAAGATTTTAAGCCATTCGAGAAGGCGAAGTGTAAAACAACACGAGACTAGTAAAACATATGCGACTTTCACTCGTCGTATTTAATGCACATTGTCCGTTCGCACACAAAATACTCTATAATAAAAAATATGTGCGAGTAGTTTATAATAATCAATGTATTTGATTGATTTCTACAGAATGACGACATATCCTTGGCTAGGACTGTATGGAATTTCACAAATAACGAATTATTCAATGGTCTCGTGGAAGGATTATCGCACACAATCCTGACTACAGCAACTGCAGGAGATATACGCACAAGGAATCCTAATAAGCACAGATGGTCTCAGACAACCAAGGGTGGTAGTCCAAGGGTTAGTGCCCATTGAAAAAAAAATTTTTTTTTCAAATTAAAAACAATAACATGTGAATCAATGCTTTCTGCAGGGCGTAGCGAGAAAGAGGAAGGGACGCTCACATTTCGTAATTGAGACCCCCCTTAAAACTAACAACAGAGAATATTCCAGATCTACCGCATGAACATAAAAATGGAAGGTTAATCACAATCATAGATCGTAGTCGTTAAAAAAATTGGCGATTGCGCAAAACAAGCCTTAGGCAAGAGGCGTAGACGGACCTCTTTAATAGTCATACCAAAAATCACCTCTAATACAAGAAGTATAAGAGTAAATATAGGCATGCACAATTAACATCAAGTAAACTATGTAAGAAGAAACACATCGACTAATATCATTGTCCATCATTCTACAACAACAGATACTAAATAATTCGAAAGGTGATGATCACCATCAATTTTTAAAGTCTTTCAGGGACTGTCGGGCAGCTGTAATAGAACTTTTACTGGATTCTCGCTCATCATCGTCTGAAGACATGTGTGGTTGAATTTGAAGGAACTGGCTCCTCCCCATTTCATATAACCACATGGTAACTGAAAATGTCTTATTCACTCCCACAATTGCTCGCAATTTAATCACATCAAACCAATCAATGTGGATCTGAGCTGATGGAAGAATATGCAAATTACTCGGAATATGGAAAAGATCAAGGTTCCATTCAAAAGTAAGTAGCATAACGCAATAAGAACGCTGTAATTGGACATTGGTAATGTTAGTTTTGGCGCTTAATTGACATTCGGACAATGGATACGGCAAGTTAAACCAACGGATGTCAACATATTGATCAGAATTAGCAAAACGCAGTACCAGATAATTATTTGAACCACTAATCACTGCTTTCCGTGTGCGAAAACATCGTAGAATTAAATAGCTGATCAAAAATAAAATGATAAGAACCAATATGACAATAAGTAGGTAGAAATGAAGAGTACTCGGATAAGTACAATCGAATGGAGGAAGAGTGGATGTTAGTGGGAATATATACTGTGGATATGATTCAACTGAGTGTGTACGAGCCGATAGTGTCATAATCAAAACGGTTAGTTTATTTATTCTAACACATAAATAGATAATGACGATAACCAAAATCATTAACCCAGAGAATGAAACAGAAAGTCCAAAAATCATCATGTATTTAAAAGAATTATCCACAAAAGGTTGATGAGATTCACTGACTAACGCACTGTAATCATTTTCAAAAAGCACGGCGCCTTGCTGTATCGCCTGCATAGTTGTTTGAAATTCTTCGTCCAGTGCGGCAAAACTTGCGCTATCCGATTTTGAAATTTGAAATGGTGGCAAATGAAGAAAAATTGACTGATTCAGTAACTGATCTGAACCGAAGGCCTTCCATTGATCTGGATGAAACAGATACTGAAGAATGATCTTATTTGCGCCATACGCAAGAGAAACTTGTGACGTTGCGGAAGAAAAATTCTGGTTCTGTGGTGTTTGAGAAGGAATGTATCCATAAGGAGAATTTATAGCACAACCAGATGGAATCTTAGCAACGCAAGAAAGGCAACCTTTAAAAAGTTGTAACTCTGATTCTCGACAAATGAGAGACAAATTGAAAATATTTTCGATAATAACCGAATCAGGAGGAAAAGGAATCAATATACTTGGTCGATCGGACAGCAATTTAAATGAGCATAAGTCTGAGACAGCAATTGCATCGTCCTTAAACAATGCTACAATGCAGGTGTTTAATTCAGAATTCAAGTTGATATTTGAAATGTCCATCAAATAGGAATAATCTCCCAGCTCTAAATTCGGAGCTGTATCCCATATGGCAAATAAGCGATGATCTGTAGAAATCGCAAAAAATTTAGGTACATTCACTAACTGCGTAGAAGATTGATGAGTATCTGCAATACTTTTGGGATATGTGATAACTTCATAAAACTTAAAAGATACTAGCAATGTTGAAATAGGAATAGATATATTAACGTAAAGCAATGTATGTGATTTTGCAGCAACAAAATATGGACGTTTGTAGAAAAAAGATACGTCACGCAGAAGTATGCGAGCGGGTTCATGTCTAGAACGTAGGTCAACAACAATGCGATCTAAAGCATGCTGAATATGAGAACGGTGAAGTAAAGCTGGATGAAGTCTTCCAGCAAGTAGTTCCTCAGCAGCCAATCTAAGATGCGTAATGTGATCAAAAATTCTTGTAAAATTAAGTAGACTTCCGGCTAAAAACGTGGAAAAGTGCAAACTATTAGCCCAAGTGGTCCTCAATTGTTGAGATAAGTCTGCCATCCACTTTTCCTGATGCGAGAGCTGTTCATTAATGAAATCCACGCGCTTATTCAAAATACTTGATGCACTAGCAAGACCTGTGAGTTGTTGTTCAAAATCTTTCAGAATTCGAGCGTCTCTCTGACTAAGAATTTTAATGCGTTCCTCCAAAACTTCTATGTCTGATTTTCGTGCTAACCCAAATAAATGGTATCCGACAGTACCAATTACATCGAACCAACCTCTTTTGAACTTCTGTGACGAAGCATCAGATCGTGGGGTCCGCAAAATAGAGTGGATTTGTCGTATAGACTGCTTAATTTGAGAATGAGCAGCCTTTCGTAATTTACGTAAAGCGTCATAATACGGTGTTGCATTCTGACATGAGTGTGTATTTGATCGGTTTTCATGACTCATGCATGCAAGTGAGGGACTTTCCTCATCTATATCGAATGTTGGCAACTTAAAGTCAAATACATGATAATATGTATCTGTAACAACTTCAAAACGACCTCTAGACTTAAAATAGACGCCATAACCATGTCTAAACACGCTATCTTCATGATGAGTGCTGGCGGTAACCGAGCAACTGAAGCATACTAGCAAAAGTTGAATCCAAAAGCCTACAAAGAACACACAAATTCGATGTGGATTTTTCAGAGCCTCCATATCACTAGCTGGCTGTTTTCTCCTCTAACTTCTACTTAGAGGACAGTCTCAGATAATTATCGATAAAAGAAAATTCTCCCGTCAGACGTCAATACGGATCGTCCTAATGGCCCCTAGGAGATATTTGAGAAAAGCAATGCCTGCAGGCAGAATAACACATTTGTGAACGTGGCTCTATCAGTGTTCGGTCACATTAATGCTTTCTATGCATAATATCTATTTATTTACGTCGTTTTCGCCTGTGACCTGTTTTAGTTCTGGTCACATAAAATGCTCTCTTTAGCGCATCCGTAACATCACGTTCGTTAATCCACTGGGGTTTAAATTTCGGATTTGCCCATTCAACTTTATAAAAAGTTTCTTTTCCGATTTTCTTCTGGGCTAACAGACGATTTACTGAATGCCACTCCTCATTAGGCGTGTCAGGGTTTGGCGGGTCCAAATTTTTCTGCGAATTCGAATCAAGTGGGTCACCTGGACAAACATTAGGCATTTCATCCAGTGAAGTATCCGGTGGATCAGCAGCAGGTGAGTAAGCGTAATCTCGACGGTCAACGAATTTTTTTAATCGTTCAGAGTTAACGGGGTGTGCAAGGACACGGTTGGTTTTATTATGACGCAACATAAAAGTGTGATTACCTACCTTTGCTGTAATGTAATATGGACCTGAATACCTAAGTGACAACTTCTTTGATAGTCCTTTCTTCACTTGAGGAGTCATTAACCAAACAAGGTCACCAGGTTGAAACGTTGGTTCTGACACGTTCTTATCATGCGCTCTTTTATTTGAATCCTGCATGATTTTAGTTCTGTCTGTAGCCTCTTGATGTGCGGCAGCCAAACGCTTTGTTATATTTAAGGCATGCTCTTCGGGAGTAAGTGACTCGTCTTCCATATTTGGCAAAGAAACATCAATGCCGAGTCGCATTTGAGTTCCATGCATTAGATAGAATGGGGAATAATTCAAACGAGCACTTGTAACAGCACGTATGGAAAATAAAATAGTTGGTATATATTGCGGCCAATCATGCTGATCTTTACATAGAATTCTAAGAGATTGCCACAAATGACGATTGACTCTTTCACAAGCCCCATTGGTCTGCGGTCTAAAACCAGAGGTATGCAATCGATGAATGCCATACTTACGAGACAGTTGTGCAACAATACTGCTAAGAAAATTACTTCCACGATCACTAAGAAGTGATTTCGGGGACCCATAGCGAGTGATGATTTGAGAGTAAAGAATGTCCGCAATCGTGCTAGCTCGCTGATCTCTCATGGGGAATGCTTCGGGGAATCGTGTCAAACTTTCAACAAATAGCAGTAAATAACGAAAACCTTCTTGGCTTTGTGGTAACACCAAAATATCCATATGCCAGCGACCAAAAACTTCGCGGATAGGTAATGATTGCAAAAGATTTTTCTTGGCATTAGTGGGATATTTACAGCGCTGACAGCTTTCACATGATGCAATGTGATTTTGAACGTCCACATGCATATGTTTCCAAAAATACTTTTGACGAAGGCTCAGGTAACAACGATGGAATCCCGGGTGAGAAGATTCTTCGTGAAATCCTTGCAATAGCTTTTCTCGAAGGTTTCTAGGAATTACCAGCTGACAAAGAGTAGATCTAGAACAATTGCGCGAACGTGGTTGAAAATAATGATAAAGTATATCATCACGTAAGACGTATTCATTTGCCTCAAATGTTAATTTACGCGCATCAACATCATTCTCGGGTAAAGTTCCATTTTCAAGGTAGTCAATAATTGGTAAGGCATCAGGACAAAGCCTTTGCTGTGATGCAATGTCACAAATAACGTGTGAGTCGGAATCTGGAGATTTAAGTTCATCCTCAAATATGACATTCATACCGGGAATAAGTTCTAAGTCTGAATTCGATGTTGCGACAGTAGCTAATATTGAATCATCAGCCGCCGTGTCAATTGCTGAAGATGAAGAAAACTCAAGACGCGAAAGAGCATCGGCGTTGGTATTCTTACGACCACTTTTGTATTGGATGTCAAAATGATAACCTTGTAATAATAGAGACCAACGCAGTAGTCGTCCTGTAGTTGATGTTTTAAGCGACTGCAAAAATTTCAAACTGATATGATCGGTATAAACGGTAAAATAAGTGTTAGCCAGATAAAACTCTCTAATTGCTTCGACAAGAGAAAGACATTCCAAATGTGTGATTGAATAATTTCGCTCGGCCGGTGACAGTGAACGTCCACCATAACAAATGGGGTGCTCTCTACCAGACGAATCCTGCTGCGCTAAGATGTATCCTATGCCAATGGTAGAAGCATCACAATTAATTATGAACGGCTTCGAAAGGTCTGGATAGACCAAAACCGGAGCATTGCACAAAGCATGCTTCAGTTTGTTAAAAGCTTTTTCGCATTGGTCGTCCCAAAGAAATTCAACGTCCTTCCGCAGCATTTGATGGAGTGGATTTGCAATGCTGCTGAAACCCTGGATAAAACGACGATAATAACCAGCAAGACCCAAGAAAGATCGAACGTCTTTCTGTGTTTTTGGATGAGGGTATTGTTCAACCAGTTTAACCTTAGATTGGTCGACTTCAATTCCTCTAGCCGACATGTAGTGACCTAGGTACAATACCTTTGGTAGTCCAAATGTGCACTTTTTCGGATGTAGCTTCAAGCGTGCAGCTGTAAGGCGATCAAAAACCTCTTGTAAATGCTGTAAATGCATTTCGAAATTCTGACTGAAGACCAAAATATCGTCTAAGTAACATAACACTGATTGAAAGGTCATGCCCTTAAAAATATGAGCCATGAGACTCATGAAGGATGCGGGTGCATTTGATAAGCCAAATGGTAATCGTAAAAATTGATATTGACCCGAGTGTGTTACAAAGGTTGTCTTTTCTTTGGACACTGGGTCCATTAAAATTTGATGGTAGCCAGATTTTAAATCTAAAACACTGAATATGGCTGGATGGTTATCAGCTAAAGCATCGAACACGTCAGTCAAATTTGGCAAAGGAAAATTAATTGGAATCGTCATTTTGTTAAGTTTTCGATAATCAACGCAAAAACGAATCTCGCCGTTTTTCTTTTTAACCAAAACAACTGGTGAACCCCACACAGCTTGTGACGGTTCAATGACCCCAGATTTTAGCATCTGCTCCACTTGAATGTCTATTTCTTTTCTTGCTTCAGCCGAATGTCGATAGCATCTCTGCCTAATTGGTACTTCAGTGGTTGTATGAATCGTATGCTGAAAAAGATTAGTACCTTGCAAATCATCAAGCGATTTTGCAAAAATATCAATATTTCGTCCCAATAAATCTTCTAATTTCTGATTCTCTGAATCTGTCAACAAATCTGAATGATATTTAAGTCCAAGCTTTTGCAATGCAGCAGTGACCGAATTGTTAACTAAATCGTTTGTGGAATTATTCATTTCTGCAGGAAAAGAAGTGGCCAAAGTAGAAGAATGTGGTGTATTTGGATGATTCATGTTTGGAGACATGGGAATATCTGTGGTACCATGAACTGGAAAAGACGATGGTTCATCAAAAATATCACTCTGCGATACAGGCTCAATCGATGCTAATGGTCGCCTTGGAGATAACCAGATCACACGACCCGTTGGATTCAACACGCGGCACATGGTTGCTGAAGGGAATGTATAAACTAAGCTGCGCGCCAATAAAAATTGTTGACGGCTTTGCGATTTCAAAGGTTCAATTAAACATAACTGCGGTGTTATGTGTGCGGTGTTATGTGTCTTGGTACCGACATAGGAACCAAAATTTCAGAATGCGGAGGCAAAACTGTTGGGCGTTTCGGGAATAAAATATTGGGCTCTTTTCTAAACGTGGTAAAGGCTGCAGCGGTCATATTGTCGTACAACGTTAAAATTCGTTCTTTAAAGTCAATTTGTGCTTTAGTTGCCTCCAAAAAATCAAGACCTAGAATTAAATCATAGGCAAGGTTTGGCAAAACACGACATTCAAAAGGAATAGAGAGACCATTAATTTTTATTGTAATTTCTACTTTACCCAAAAGGTCAACGGGTTTCCCATCTGCTAAACATAATTTTTGAAACTCGTTAGTTTCCAAACGACGCAAAGGCAAGGCCAAACGTTTGAAAAACTGTTCAGACACAATTGAATAATAGGCACCCGTGTCGATCAAAGCTAAAATTTTAAATCGTGCAACCTGCACATGTACAGTATTTTTGCTGAAAGATTCTGTGATTAATGCAGCTTGGACCCTGCCCATTCCAGCGAAATGGACGGGTGAAATGTCCTATAGGTTTGGCTGTGACCGAGCAGATCGAGCTGCTCGACATACTGACTGTAGATGGCCTCGGCGATGACAATAGAAGCATGTTTTTTCACGAGCAGGGCATGAATAATTTCTATTATGCTTACCCCCGCAGTTTCCACAACGCGGCGGTGTTCCTTGGTTAGTCCAGTCGGGTTGATTTCCTTGCTTCGGTGTCTGGCGCTGGTTCGTAAAGAAACGGCGCTGATTAAATGTTGTCTGCGGCGGTGTACGACGCGAGTCTTCTTGGAATTGAACTCGACGCTGCGGTGTTGTAGTATCCGCAGACGGTGACGGTGAGCGCGACGAAGGATTGACGACATTGATCCGTAACTTACGGATCTCGGCTTTCATCTCTGCTAGTTCGCGAGCGGTGGCTTCGAAAGGAGAATCGTCGAGAGCGCTGTCTCGAAGCGAGAGTTCTGTAATTCGTCCCCATTGACGAAGGTCTTCTAGCGACGACAGTTCATGCTGGATTACGTGTTGACGAATACTCGGTCGAAGACCGTTTAGGGCGATAAAGTAGAGATTTTCCTCTCCGACACCGATTTTTTGGCCTGCTTTTAAGACGGCGGTGAGGTAATCGTCGATTGATTGTCCTTTCGCTTGTTTTAGGAGCCACAGGTCGGCTGTGGATTTCCAGGCGTGCGCGGCTTGTGGTCCATATCGCTCAATTAATGCCCTTTTTAAGTCATCGATCGATTCTCGAATGCGCGACGACTGGGTATGGTACCAAGCCGCCGCCCCTTCTTTGAGAAGCAAGGGTAGAGCTGCAAGTCTAGAGTCTCGATCCGCACGTCTGAACGTCGCCCACAGTTCAAAGTTTTTTAGAAACTCGTTGATATCTTCCTCGGGCTTCCCGTAGAATGGACTCGGGAGTAGCGCGTTAGAACCCTCGGTCATGTTGTCGTTGTAGAAGAGAAGAGGCGAATCGCGCTGGAGCTCGTCAAACGATGTCTCTGTATCGAAGTGTGGAAGTGTCCTCCGGCGAGTTGGCTCAGGACAACCGCAGGCGTCTAGATCCGGAATCGATGTTCGACTGTCGACTGGTAAACACGGTTCGACTGCCGGATTTGGTTCGACGGATGTTGTTTCAGGCTCGGTCGGTTGTGTATTGCCTGGATTGAGAAGTCGTCCACTGCGTAAGTAGCAATACCCGGTAGTATTGTTTTCGGGAGCACTCATAAGTGTAGAAGGGTCGTTTCGACTTTCGTGCCCCGAAGTTGTAGATGTTTGGTGATCGTTGAAGTTCGTTGGATTATCGACTTCTTCGGCGAAACGGAAGATCCAGTTGATCGTTGGCACCAGATGTTCGTTCTTGTTGATCATTCAGTTGTGGATCTTCATTCAGCGGCGATTGTTGAAAGTTGTTGCTCGTAGAAGAATTCTGCGAGGCCCGGTCGTCTCCACCATCTGTGGCGTACTGTGCAGAACGACTCGTAAGCTGGCGATTTTGGACTGCGCTGAATACCCTTCTCTTAGGGCCCAGCGTAACCCGGTTTTAATAGTAAAACAACGGCGAAACAATAACAATCACGAACACAAGCTTCTAGCTTAAAATCGGCGGTCTTCTGCAAACATGACGATAGCGACGATAGCGACCGATACTCGAGTTTCGACAACAGTTCTGACGTCAGTTCATCCAATCTAGTTTTAACTATATTATTCATAACTTGCTAGTGACGTCCGTAGGCAGGGTAGATACGCCCACGTTAACTACCTCCCCGTGGCTGCATGACGTCAAAGCCAAAGTTTTCCGTGTAAGCAATTTCGCTTTTCACAACACAGCTCAACCTACGCTGTGGGTGTTTCGATTGACTTCTTCTTTGGCGGGCCCCGCCCACAAAAGCCATCGCAAATTAATCTAGGCCTTTGACCTTATATGCTTCAGTCCAGCCTCGTGCTGATGATCGCGTGCACTATTGTCTTGGCTGCTTCCATCGTAAGAGAGTCGATCATCGTGCGTAGCTGTCGGAGTTGATTGAAGCTACTAGAATAACTAGATACAACAACAACATTATATCGTTATGTCGTAACATTATATGTGCTTTTCATAACTCATCATCTGAGGCTATTATAGACTCATTATTTTTTCTTCCTTTTCCTTTTTGTGTTAACTGTTTTTATTATTATTATCGTTTTTGTGCAGATGCAGTACCATTATTGGCTTAATTGTCATGTTTATTATAGATAGCTATGTATTATATTGAGATACTGTATCCATGCTTCATTTTGCAACTGCCCTTAGTGATCGATTAAGGGGAGGGATAAGTTGAGGTCTAAGAAGACGAGTGTTCGACGTTCCGTCGCTGAACTCACCCACCCACTCACCCATCCTCTCACTTACTTACTTGGCTTCACTCTGAATCTTACTGCAGAGGCCGCACACAGGAATTCGGGCTCTGGGCGCTAGACCCAGCCGGGCTGAGATCAAACCGGGAGTATGGGCAGAGAGTGCGGAGAGAGAAAACTATAAATATGGTTGACGAAGAAAAGGAAGCGAGATCGGAAAGAGGAGAGACTTCGGAGCGAGATCGAGGAGAGATCGGAGAGAAACATCGGAAGAATCAACCGGGATAAAAGAACCGAATGGAAGAGTTTATAGTGCTAGGCTATTGTCGTCATACGGTCAAAGTTGACATACAGACTTCATCTCGCCGGAGCTGGTATAGCGCGGGCCAATGGCCAATCTTGGCGTCATTGCCGGAGCGGGCGGGTTCTCGATCACTCGTGTGCCAGGACAACGAATGCTCGTTGCGTCACCCACCACAGTCAGTGGCGGCTCCACCGGGGGGGCCAGGGGGGGCCCGTGCCCCCCCTATTGAGAGCCTGGCCCCCCCAGTGGCCCCCCCAGTTGGGACCCTATACTTAATGCTACATACATTAAACAACAAATGGTTGGCCCCCATGATTAGAAGTTGCCCCCAACGGCCCCCACTTGCCAAATCCTAGAGCCGCCACTGACCACAGTTACATCACCCCTCCCCTCCACTTCAGCGCGCCACCCGACTCGGACGACGTTGAAATAATGGATCTCATTATTGATCTGAAGGACCACTTGCCACTCGTAGGAGCAATCGCCAATCGCCACCCCGCCACTCAGCGCCAGCGACGCAGGAATCCCCGTTAACCCCTTAACTGAGAATCCCGGATATATCTGTCCATTTTACATTGAGTTACAGTTAAATACACGGTTAAGGGGTTAAAGATGAACGCGAAACTGAATCCACCTATCCTAGGCCATAAACTTGCAGAATAAGGTATGGACAAGCAGCGATACAAGCTGTCAGTTTCTGGTGGAAATATTATATACATTCAATTTTGTCTGATAAGTGCTAACAGGCAACTGCAATCGATAAGCCTAGCGATATATCAGATAGGGGTTTGGGGTGGGGGCGTGAGAACAATTTATGAGTGACTATAGGAAGTAGTGGAATATGTAATACTGAAGGAGGGAGAAAGGGGTGAAGATTGAACGTTGGCGGGCGGAAAGGTGTGGGCGAGTGAGAGCATCAACAAACATGCATGCTCTAGATAACAACTGGGAATGAATCTTTAATAAATGCAGGGGTGCCATGGGGTACAGGACATTCTCCCCTGGACATAATCCCCCACGGTCATTATCCTACCGGTACACCCTTTGAAATGACACTGCCGGACATAATCCCCCTCTATGGGCTTTGACGAAAAGCAGTGTATTGCACCCGTACGGGGTCATATAATCATTACCCACACCAAAAACCAGACACGAAACACTAACCCTAAACGATACTAACGGCAGAATTAAGATCTATGATATTGATTTACATTGTTCATTACTTCTTTGCCGGGAGGGGAATATTGTCCGGGGGATAATGTCCGGGAGATAATGTCCGGGGGGATAATGTCTAGGGGGAGAATGTCCGCGCCCCGTGTCAAGGGTATAATTTATGAGGGTGAAATTACATACTCGACGTTGAGTTAGAATTGGATAGATTAAATATATTGATATGCGATTTATACAGCATTTTAAATGAACGATTTCACATTAAGCGTGGGAAGATGGACGATTGAATGAGCATAATAGTGATGTTAAATACTGATGTATGCTGGCTTCCATTATGCTGGCTTCCATTATAAAGAGTTCAGCAGCCTGTACACAATATGCCTGATGAAACAGCATGATAATGTTTGTGCGATAAAGTGGCCATAAGCGGCCACTGATTCCTATATGAGGGCTGATTGATAAAGAAATAATAGCCTAAGGGGTGCGATTGTCGACCGTGGAGTGAAATTCTGAGGTGGATGGGCGCTTCTATGAGGGGTTTCCAATGAATACACCTGTAGTCACGTTTGTGCCTGGTTCAGTCAGATAAGTTCAATATTGCCATTAATACCATATGCCTGTATGCTCGTGCGCGGGGATTTCTACCTGTTAAGATGCCTTTCCACTTGCATTCAACCAACGCGGCAAGTCACCATGTTGCTCCGCCGCGCTGTCACCGCAAGTGACTTGATATTCTAAACGGACTAAAAAAAGGGCCACGCCACGAACATTTGATGTAGCGCAAATTCAAATGGCCGACGAGGAGTTTGTTGCGTTATGTTGCTTGATGATGGTGACCGTAACGGCATCGTTACGTGTTTTATCAAATGAGAAGAAGGAAAAGAAATCTCGGAAGCAAAGGAAGGTTTTGGTGAGTCCTTGGATACGGAGCATATCATAGCCTGTTCAAGGAACTGATGATGGTTGACAAGGAGTCCTTTCGCAATCTGACCGCAGTTTTTCAGCAATCTCAAGCCACACTGCCGCCTGCCGACTCTTCTCGTTCTCTTTATATTCCTCCGTCCTACGGTCCCATAATATTGGACGAGCAGCCACCTCGTACAGAATATTTATTTCAAAATCGCTCTTGTAGTTGGCCATTTTCACACGAACGGCTATCTGTTGTCTGTTGTTATTGTAATTTGGCGGGAGACGTGACCTTTGAACTGACACCTGATTGGTTGAAAAGTAAAAACCATCGCGGCGAGGGCGCGAAAGAATGTGCATCCACATTCTCTCAGGGCTCAACGTGTTGATTTCATCCCCCTCTCCGTTCTTGCCCACGGTCGCTGACCGCTAGTGGAAACGTAGCCACTTGAAACCGGTGGAGCGCGCGCGCCGTCAACATGGTGACGTGCCGCGTTGGCTGAATGCAAGTGGAAAGGCACCATTAGATTCAAAGTTCACGCATTCGCGTTAGTTTCCTATTGTCAACGTTTTGAATCCACGCATGCGTGGTACCTTCTACCTGTTACAATTCGAGCACTACGCATGCGCGAGAGTTTCTTATGCTACACATGCGCAGTAGCTACTACGTGTCCAAATATTCATAATGCGCATGCGCGATCGCTTGGACCTACGGAAACAACAGCCTAGGCAATAACCTGCGCAGCAGCTAATATCGAGTCATGTGTGGAAAAAAAGGACACACGACGAACTACAACGATATACACGAACAAGCTCTTTGAAAGAAGGTAAGCAGCTTTTTGCATATTAATATTTACACAATTTACACAATTTTTAGGGGTTAATAAGCAGGGACGTCATTTGGGGGGGGGCAGGGAGGGCTTGTTGCCTCCCCCTGATTTTTAGGGAAAAATTTTTCGTCAATGTTTGTTTTAATTAGTTTTTAAATGTAAATTTGGCTGGCTAAATAGGTAAAATGTTTACTAAAAAGCAAAAAAGGTCACCAACCCTTAAAGAAGGGCTTGATATCGAGTAATCTGAAATAACAAATCGCACGAAAGTGGATGACAAGCAAAAAAGGGCGTCAACTTTTTCGCAAACTTGTCAGATCGAAAGTGTCCCCCCCCGAAAACCAGTGAATGACGTCTCTGCTAATAAGTGAGAAGGCGACGCTCTTCCTCTGTTAATTCTAGTCACTTATAGCGTCAATGCGACGCTCTTCTAAACCGCCCTTACAGTCCTCAACTTCCCCGTCTCAGAGTAGAGCAGCCAGAGGTAAATCTATCAACAGCAAGGCGGCCCTGAAATATCAAGCGTCTGTTAAACCCATGCTGTCTTCCCAGGATGACCAATTTTCACGTGAGTCTAACTTTCCGAATGCCCTCGGGTACGTTGAGTCTGTGCTAGACTCCGACTGAAAAGATCAGCAAAGACCAGAAATACACGAACAGATTGCATTATATATATATATATATATATTATATATTATATATTATATATTATATATTATATTAAGATCCTTATTCTGTATGTCTGTTATCTTCAAGCGTTCTCATTGGTTGACAAAGAAGCGTTTGACAAAGCGTACGTTTAGCACGGTTTAGTCGAGTCATTGCAGCGTCAGAGAGGTGGGCGTGCGACGACGTTGCCATTGGTAACAATTGTTCGTAGAGGTGGGCTCTAGCATGGCGACGAGAGAATTTTACTATCGGGAACATTACCAGATGGACATACATTTGCAATAAGCACTTTTTAGATCCAACTGGGCCAACTCAGATGAATCCGGATCCTGTACCAGCCAACTCCACACATCATACAATCCTACCGTCAATTTCATTTTTCATGAACGGGGCACAGGGCATACGTTCAGTAACTGTTAAAGTACGATGTCTATTAGGGGCTGCCCATTAATTACGTCAACAATTTAGAGGGAGGGGTTTGAAAAAGTGACAGTTGTTGACAGGGGGAGGGCGTCAAGAGAAGTTGACGTCAACAATTTCACTTTTTACAAATAATCAAAGAATAGGAAATTTCACGAAATACTACATTACAATGGAAAAAAGCATGGCAAAAAAGTTCATCACCACCACATTTTGACACTCGATGATAAAAAAAAGGAAAAAATGATCATCACCACAAAAATAACCTTGTTATTGGGACCTGTCATTGATCTTGGGGAGGGAGTCAAAAGTTTTTCACGTAATTATGAGGGGTTAAGTGAAAGTTGACAGTTGATGACAAGAGGGGGAGGGGGTCAAAAATTGCCCAAAATTGTTGACATAATGACATCATTAATGGACAGCTCCTAGCCAAACGCTTAACCATCCTACATGGTATCACTGCAGTTTCACTCGTACTCGTGGGTCGTCTCCTACTAAAAATCTCTAAAACTAGTTAATTTATTCTGGCTAGGGTGAAGAGCTAACAAGAAATTTTTTCAAAATTATAACAGACACACACACACACACACACACACACACATATATATATATATATATATATATATATATATATATATATATATATATAGAGAGAGAGAGAGAGAGAAATTAAGATGATGAAAAAACCGCATGACCACATTTTACTTAACGCTATATTAGACATCACCTATGCACAAGTTCATCCTTTTTCCGGTCGTTAACAATGCTCTGCACCCAGGGCCATATTAAGGCGGGGGCTGAGGGGGCTGTAGCCCCCTGGCTCATCATGAAAATAGGTCCAACGATTTTCGAGATAACCTTTTTTTGCTTGTCAGAGATTGAGAGTTTCCTGTATAGGCGACGGCCTTTTTTTCTCAGCCTCCCGGCCCACTCGGACCTTAGTCCCTGTCTGCATTCGAGCCAACGCTTTAATTCAACAACTGAATTGTTTGTAACTTCACTACGGCGAAGTTTTGCTCCTGGGACGTCTGAATCTAACAGCTTTATTTCGAAAAACGCTCTGCTTGCAGTGCTTGACGCCATGTTCACTAGCTCTTCGCTGACCACATTTGCATAAACAGCTGAGCGCAGCTTGACCTATTTATTTTAATTAGATGCATGACGTCACGGGATGGCTTACGCGATAAGTCTCATTGTCCATAGCTAATCCTGACAACATTAATTAGCACAGACATAGAATGCAAACGATTTGAGAACTAGAATTTTGAAATATAGGAAGTTAAATTATGCATTAGGAGATGCTGAAATTTTACATGAAAACTTCAGCATCGTCAATATAAGGAAATATTTGAGGTAGGCATATATGCTAGAGATGCAAGTTAGTTTTTATTACGCTGGGTGTCATGGGCGCCCGCGCATAGGGGCAAGAGGGGACACTTGCCCTCCCCTGGAAATTACAAATACCAATATTTCACATTGAAATTATAAAACCTTGCTAAAATAGTAACCGTTAACATTGTATTAAAATGTACTTTGCCCCTCCTGGAAAAATGTGTGTAACCATGACTCCAGTGGCGTTCCTAAAATAACCTTTTTTTGCTTGTCAGCACGTTTCAGAAGGGAGATAAACTTTTTTTGCTAGTCACCACCTCCGGGAAGGAATAACATAACAATGACCTTAGGGAAGGAAACAAATATAAGAACTACGTTTCTATTGCTTGTCAAAGGTTTTTTGGGGAGACAAACTTCTCTCCAAACATTTCAAGTTTTGCCCCTTTTGGGAAAATTTCTGCGGGCGCCCATGCTGGGTGTCAAGGATTGAGGCAGGAGCTACCGATGCAGCAGACATACTAATAATTATTGCAAAACAACTTTTAGATGTTTATCATTTATTGTATTTATGCTCCGTGAGAATGGAAATTTTAAAAAGCAGAAATGAAAATGAAAATATCAACATAATGAAATGATGCAGCAAACGTGACATCAATTGTCATTGATGCTTTTGCTGAATCATACAAGTTCTCAATATTTGCATTATGTTTTAAAATATTCGTTTCACTATGTATACACTGTATGTGTTGCTTTCGGGAGCATCACAATATGTATTGGCTAAGCCAGGGGTGGCCAAACTTTTATTACACGGGGTCCACTATAAATGTTGATCAGCATGCGGATGGCCGCATGTCTTGTTACGGTGCCAGGACAAAATGTCACCGTGCAAAATGTCACCGGACAAAACGTCACGGGGACAAAATGTCACGGACGAAAGTGTGCGCAAAAATGTTACAAATTTCAGCAATTACATTTTCGAATCTCCCAATTTTTGGCTAAAATAAGTAATCAAGAAAAAGAAGCCATTTCATCGAGACTTTGTACGTTATGTTGACCGAATTCAGCAAGTAAGTAAAAGTAAGTAAAATCTCGTTAACTTCTATAGCGCTTTCAAAAGAAGCACCAAAGTAGCTCCTTATTCCTATGCGCTTAATCTCAAAATGAAGTAACTATAGCCAAAGGTGGGGTCATTCATGCCGGGTCATTTAATCAAAAGAGCGAGTGGGTAGGACGTTGCAGCTATGGAGGAAATGATTATTTGTAGAGAAACGATTTTTGTTTAGAAAGAAAAACATGAGCTGTTGAAAAAGGGGGAGAAATTGTGACTCAGAGTTTGTTATTTGGCTTTGATGTAGACAGCGGAGAGATATTGGAATTGAGTTCCAAAGCTCTGGTGCAGCGTATGAAAAGGCACGATTGCAGATTTTGACAGATGATTGATTCAGAGGTTGAAGGAGAGTTACATGAGAAGAAGATCTAGTAGATCGAGGTTGTTGTGGAATTATCAGATTTCTTAGGTAGACTGGTTTTGATGTATGAAGTGAGTTATAAGTCATCGATATTATTTTGCATTCAATGCGTTCTGCTATTTTGAGCCAGTGGAGAGATTTGAGTAACGGCGTAATGTGGCAAAATTTAGGTGATTTAGTTACTGCACGAGCTAAGGCATTTTGACTCGATTGGAGTTTACATATGGAGGCCTTTGGAAGATTGTGAAACAGTGAGTTGCAGTAGTCTAACTTAGAGTAAACTATTGAAGTGGCAATAGTGGAAGCAATTTTAATATCAAGGTAGGAGCGAAGGCGACGTAGATCGCGGATGTGAGCATAACAGGTTTTTGATAGTTGAGATATGTGAGCTTCAAAATTTAGAGAGGAGTCAAAATGAATCCAAAACTTTTTGGAGTTGGAACAGGGATTATTATTGTATCTGGGGCTAAAATCAGTGTTGGATTTTCAAGTTTTTCAGCCGGGATACAATGTACAATGAATTACTTAAGGGACACTGTTGGAGTGTTGGTGTTTGAAACATTAATTAATCAGACATTACTGCTGTTTGCATTATTTGAACAATTAATTAATTAAACATTGATGTTTCTTGCATTTGCTTGAATTATCTTTGAACTTCAACCTCAAAGATCCATCTTTGTGCCTGTACTGTTCAGCCAAGTTTTCATCATACCACATTCATCTGTAATAAATTTCTTAATTTCAATCACGAACTTTTGAACCCGATCCCAGCTTCCTTGCGAAGCCTTAGACTCTGCAAACAATAAAATCCGAATCTTACTTGCCAATATACAATTCCTTCATTTTCTGCTCATGTCTTCAGATCTGAGCTTATATCCAGTATCTTTCATTTGCTTACTTACTTTTCTTTAACCTACTTAACTCACCATCATTTAGATACAAATGAATTCTAATGATTCTGTATCGGGAGTTGCAAATAGCATTATGACTAATCATCCAGTGTTTATTCTAGCCACCTAGACATTGGGGGAGTTTAAATTAGAGGGCAGACATTGGGGAGGTCATACTACTTGTGAAACTGTCAAAAAATGGGTGAAAATAAACACTGCTAACCGTCTAACGGTCGACACAATGCATCAAAGATTGCAAGTTGTGACATTTTGTCCCCGCGACATTTTGTCCGGTGACATGTTGTCTGTGACATGTTGTCCGTGACATTTTGTCAGGCCACGTTTGTTACCATTGTACATTGGCAGTGTTTTCAGCAGTAGTGACAATCACTGCAGTCATGTAAGGGTAGTATCTGGTAACAGTTACAAGTTAACAGCAGTCTAAATTTACTATTTTACTAAATTAAACTCATGAACCAAAAGTTTTACTCAGGATTCAATATTGTATGCATTCGTAGGAACAATATATTATAATTCATTTAGAAAGATGCCCCGCGGGTCGCCAATTAGCAGCCGGTGGGCGGATTGCGAAACGCCGGCGTTTAGAAAAACATTAGCTTCATAGAGAATTAGCTTTCCCTTTCCTCGTTGTTATTCTTTCGAAACAATTTTTTGTTTTACATCTAGGCCTACTTCCTCCAAGGTGTCAGTTTGCATTCGGTATTGCGATTGGTATTCATCCTTCGCACAGTGCAGTTGTACACTAATTTGTTTGAACTTGCTGCGATAACAGAAGGAAGAGAACAATTTCGTGTGCATGGAAAACGACAGAGCGACTATTGCAGCTGGAAGATAGGGATACTATTCAATTGTGAATCATGGATATTTGTGCTTCTCCTTTCCCTTCCCGGATAGGTCTATAGAAGCAAATTTTCCATCTCCCGATTCTTGTCTCTGCATTAAATCTGTCTTGTGAGTTGTGAGTTAAACATCGTGTAAATAATGGTGATAAAAATGATTATCCCCACCAATAAAACGACGACTACAACGATACATTATAATCTCTGATGCATTTTCGAGTTGTATTACATGCACTGTATGAAATACAATGTATAGAGACTTTTCTTTTAGGCTCTTCCTAAACAGTTAGTCCTAGTAAAGAGCACGCACACAGTAACTAGTTTCTTATTTGAGCCCACGGTCATCTGGTTGCACGGCACGAACCTTTGCTACACGTTCATAATTTCGCCGCATATCACAGTCACTGGATGACGTCTATTTTTGTAAAATTAATACGATTCATTTATTCACTGGCTGAACATAATGTCGTTTTAATTCATGAATTCTGACTGGAATTAATATGCTTAGAATGAAAATGAATTCGTTTGGAAGAAACCCTTAAATACAACAGAAGCATGGATCTTGCGAAGTTTCGTCTGCGGAGTTTCACTATACTGCAACCTGAATATTCGATGGAATGTGGAAGTCATTTTGAGCTTCCTTTAGAATATTACCTCAATTGCCCTTCAGACATTGACCACATATATTACATATGCGATATGTGTGCTATTCCTTGGAACAGAAATCCTCCGAAAAACACCAGATGCACAATATTCAGAATTGACAGCACGGAAACGCCACCAGGATATGCTAAACTGATAGTTGACGGAGACAATCCAAGAGATAGACCATCATACTACCGACGACCTCGGTTCTTAGCCGACATAGAAAGTGGTGGCCCGTCAAGAGAATTTGTGCACAACAATGGCAACGCACTTTTCGAACGATATAAATATTTGGATTCAGAAGGCCTTATATCAAAATCTGATAAAGTCTTTTCCATTTATTGTCCTTACTGGCCTCTAGAAGCGGATGAATGGGTAAAGCGCAATAGATTTCATGGATGGCCGAATGAAAAATTGATCGCCAGGGTAGCAAGAGGCGGTTGTCATTTTGTTTCTAAACTTCGTACATGGAGCTCTCGTGACGACACAGAATGGAGATTCTCATTCTCAAAAGCGGAACTTCTATTGATTCACAGTTGGACGAACGTTCAGAAGTTAGTATATTATACAATTCGAGTAATCAAGAAAAATATGTCAGAGTATTTTGGTGGCGATGGAAATAGAGGATTGCAAACCTACTATTTCAAAACGCTCATGTTGTGGGCTTGCGAAGAATTTCCTCAAGAATTTTGGAGTGAACACAACTTGTATAACTGTGTACAAACATTGCTCATGCGGTTTTTCAGATGCTTAGAAAATAAGTATTGTCCAAGTTACTTCATTCCGGAGTGTAATATAATGATGCATCTAAAAGCTGAAGAAAGGTTTGAAAAAGAAATAAACACGCTGCGGAAATACTTAGCAGATGGTATAATTTCAATGTGGGAAAGAGCGGGTGAATTTTTGTTGCCGGTGTCTGTCGAACTTCTATGTCTTCGAAAGGTGTCGCATATACATCCGATCAACGAAAATATAAATGGACGATTTGGCCAATATTTGTCTGAATGCGAATGGTTTTTACCGAGGATGAAAAATCTTCACGCAGCAATTGAAGCAAATCTTCGTTTGATGTCTCTCGACGCTGTTACTTCAAGAAGAGAAAGCGAAGATTATGTTGAGTGTCTTGAAAATTTTGAATGCGCTTTGATCAGAAACGAAGACTTTGAATCGTTCAAATATTCAAATCCAGAGTTGTCTATTTACGAAATCCTGAATGCAATTTTGCTCCGTAGACAAATTAGAAATTCAATTCCAATCTATCGTCGAAATATTAGAAGAAGTTTTGAGTTTGATACCTTTGAGCAGATGTTTAGCGAATCTATTCCGTCAACACTCTTTTGCGCTGCGTCAGCTTACCGGGCAACTTTTTACTTTGTAGCCATGAAGTCTTACAAAGAAACATTGACCGAGTGTCGCAGATGCTGGGATGTCCTTGACAATTCACAGTATAAATTTCTAAATGGCCATCCACAAGAATACGATTCAAAGTTACCTGTTTTGGTTTGTAACAGTTTGTCACAAATATATGATGAACATTTACAAGTGATCATAGGATTTTCTACTTTACACAGGAATATCTCCTACGAATCGCCGAATTATTCAAGTTTTCGCGAAGTATGTATAAAATGTGACGCCAAAGAATTTTTGAAATACCTCCGCATCCAATGTGAACACAGGCTGTCTGCAAAACGTGAGCGAACTGTCGGTTACCTTTGCTCAAATTTAGATCGTCTTCAAACACATATGTCTCAATTGGTGGACCACAGTCTTTATAGCGCAGCTATTCTCTATGCGGCATTACGTCAGAGTAGGGCCTACACAGAGCCCTTAATGGGCCATCTGATTCCCCGTCATTATAGTCACATGTTATAAATTTTTGCGATTTGGACTTGCCATTAAAATAATAGAATGGAAAAGATTCTTGTTCAGAGAAACCAAGACTTCATGCAAATTAAATGTACTGTACGTACGCGAATATTGTCGAATCAACTTAAATGAGAACTGACGTAAGAGGATTCATTCAGATCGACAGTATTTGTTACTTGACGTTTACGAAGAAACATTTAATTATTCCAGGAGTTGTGCGCTCCACAATCGCTTTTCGTACAGATTTGGAAATAATAGAATGGAAAAGATTCTTGTTCAAAGAAACCAAGGCTTGCCGTGCAAGTGAACTGTACGTACGCGGGTATTGTGGAATTAGCTGGAATAGTAGAAGAGTTTCCACTCAAATGAGAACTGAAAAGAGGGATTATTCAGTTCGACAGTATTTGTTGTTTGACATTTCTCTACGAATAGGCATTTAAATTTTCCAGTTGCGCACTCCATGATCTCTTTTCATACAGGTTTGGGGATCAGGTCACGTTACCGATGAATGGCTTAGATTATACTCATTTGAAATATTCTTTTTATGAACAATTCAAAGAACATATTAGATGAAACAAAAATAAGCACGGACTTGTTGAAAACAGCGAAGGCCGTTAGGAAAGTGTCAACAGCGGAAACTGTCTTTCTCTGGACATATAGGCATACATACATACACTGTGTCCGAATAAAAAGTATGCCAACTCTCTTCACTTTAACTTTAAGAAAGCTTTGCCGATTTCCATAAAAATGCAATTTGAAAAAGGAATGAATTAACTTCATATAGTCACTGACACTGTCTGAAAAAGTTTACAATGAATATTGAAAATGTCCACCTCCGGAATTGACACACGATTTCAGACGTCGTCGCCACTGATAAGTTTCTGCTTCAATGTTGTTGAGGTCGAGCTTTGAGGTCGACCTCGACCTCGGTTGTTGAGGTCGAGCATTCACCAATATCTGCTTCAATTCTTTCAGATTGGGAATGCGTGACCGATAGACTCTTTTCTGTAGAATACCCCACACAGAGTAGTCCAGCGCGTCCAAATTACAAGAGACTATTATAGTAATCCAGCCTCGTACTATTCAAGGCATGCACCAATGCTTCAGCGGTATCCATTGACAAGTGAGAGTTTATTTCTCTAATCACAGCGGATGGATTCGCCGATTTCTTCCAGGAAAAAGTCGAACGGATCAGAGGCACGGTGTAGGGCGCTTCTTTCCCGTCCATAGAACGAAGTTTCGTGGGTGATGGTCTGGAGTAATTCTGAAACATCACAGAGAATGAATTGCGCTGCATCAATCTTGCGTCGCCGACAAAATCATCGCCTCTTGATCCAATTCCTGCATTCCTTCTTAAAGAAGTGTTAGACACTCTTCTTGTGTATATCACTGCGATGGTAAATGCATCCTTAGACCAGGCGCAAGTTCCAGCGTCTCAGAAATAGTCGACTAATTCACCAAAGCTAAAGAAACATAATATGGATCCAAACGAAATGGAAAATTACCGCCCAATATCGAATCTCTCGTTCCTTTCAAAGGCAGTTGAGCGAGTATTGGCTAACCAATTAAATCTCATCTGATGACATTCAATTTACTCCCAAAAGCACAATCTGCATATCGCCAGTACCATTCGACCGAGACGGCGCTACCCCGTTTTCTATCTGATGTCTACGACGCCGCGGGTAGCGGGAAGGTGACAATTCTTGTCCTGCTTGATCTATCCGCGGCATTCGACTGTGTAGACCACGAGATTCTCCTACGAAGGCTGGAGCTAAGGATGGGGCTTCGTGATGGAGCGCTGAACTGGATCGCATCCTACCTAACAGATAGATCGCTACGTGTCCTCTATGATGACACGTTCTCAAGCAAGAGAAAGATACGCTTTGGTGTTCCACAAGGCTCCATTTTAGGCCCTCTGCTCTTCGCAATATTCATCAGTGATCTCGAGAAGGTCGTCGCAGAGCACCAACTGAACGCTCATTTCTACGCGGACGACACTCAACTCTACCACAGTCGTGTTCCAGAGGATATACCTGAGGCCACACATATTCTCACCGACTGTGTCGCCAGTGTGGAAAGTTGGCTGCGTCTGAACCGGCTTAAGCAGAATCCCTCAAAGACGGAGATATGTCTTGGGTACAGGAACCAGATTGCCAAGCTATCACTGACAACCATCGACTTAGGCGGAGTGGATATCCGGCGCTCGACCTCTGTCCGCGACCTGGGCGCTATCATCGATGAGAAGCTGTCCCTGGCAGAACACATCAATATGGTGGTACGCAGCAGTTTCTATCAACTACGGCAGCTGAGTACCATGGTCGCCTCCCTGACTCCACAGGCAGCCACGACTCTGGTACATGCTCTGATCAGCAGTAGGCTAGATCAGCGGTTCATACAACTATTGCCCGCGGACCGTAGGGGGTCCGCGGAGGATATGGCGGGGGTCCGTGAGAGCCTACCAAAATATTCAATAGCACTTCATAGTTTTAGCATTAACAATTTGTGTTCTCAAATTATGTGTGCTGGTTGAGCCACCAATAACAATAATAATTAATATAGGCCTAAATCATAAGATAAGCCTATAGACCTAATATACTAAAGCCACGTAATAATATCTAGATATAGGTCTACACCGCCAGACGGAATATAATATTAGCGGTGAACGGGGAAAACCAAGGAGGCCTCGCGAGAGCGTGCAAGAGGGCCCAAGCAGACGCCCTCAGTTCATTTTGTTGAAAGTCCTTATTGAGAACGCTATTATAACAGATTTTATTTTATGAAAGAAATCTTTCGCTCCGTACTGTGCTGGTCAGCTGGTAACTGACTGAACCTGGAGTACTAAAGAAGAAATTAAAGGCGTGTCAGTGCTTTCTTTTCATATAATTAATAATTATGGCAGAATATTGACTCAAATTCCCTTGGCCGCCGCCAGACTATCTATAGAGCTGCATCTATCATAAGCAAAGACCACCAGACCTCAGCAACAATCAGAAATACTGTATCGGGTAATAGTCTACACTGTAGTACACAGCTTCACTCGCTATTCAATTACTGAGTTTAGGCCGTATTGGCTAACAGGAAAATGAGAAAATTTAAAAACAAACAAGAACACGTCAAAAACACAAATGATTTTAGTCTCTTAACCATTAAATATTAGTGAGCAATAGTGAAAACGAAGTAGGACTATAGATTGAGACTTTTCGTTGAAATTGACTTCCGTGTGTGTCAGGATGCAATCAAAAATTGACAGTTTGTGCAAAAAAGCAAGCACATCCAACTCATTAACAGTAATTATATTTGGGGCCATTTGACCGAAGTAGCTGATTCTGGGAAAAGCTTGTTCAAGCTATCTGTAATGTAGCAGCGCGTTTATTCAGTGTTTAATTGTACACTGTATATTATAATTGTCCGCATCGCCCCTAGACAACTGATGCTTTTGGCCATTATTTTAATTGAACTGTAAAATTTAGACCTACTTGCTAAATAATGTGGTCCGCTGGCCAAGCTTAGAAAGAAGTAGGGGTCCGCAATCCAAAAAGTTTGGGAACCTCTGGGCTAGACTATTGCAATAGTCTGCTCTCCCGGGTGACTGACGAGCAACTACGACGCCTTCAGTCAGTCCAAAATGCTGCAGCCCGTCTAATGACTGGTACCGGTAGACTGCAGCACATTTCACCGGTGCTGAGAAATCTTCATTGGCTGCCAATTCGACAACGAATTAATTTCAAGATCGTTCATTCATTCATTCATTCTTGGACAATTTCTATAGCGCTGTAACAAGGCTGAGGCCCACAACAAAAGCGCTTTAACATCTCAACTATACCCCAACCCAAACAAATGCGTTTTTAAGCTCTTGATGAAGTGCTCAGGAGTATTAGCTCAGGCGCACCCCCACTTACTACGGGCCTGGCAAATTTGTATAGAAAACAGTCAAGTTTTCTAAAAGCAATAGTGAAAATAGAGTTGGATTTATCCGGACACACACTATATATATATATATATATATATACATATATATATACAATATATATACAATATATATACAATATATATACAATATATATATATCTATACTGATAGAAATAACGTTGTAATTATGTAGACAAATATGCCTATATCGAAAACGGATGGCCTTCTAAGTATAGCTAAATCATGTGTTTAGTTGTAGCAGCAGCGCAGTTGTAGTAGTAGCAGTACAGTGGCGTAGCTAGGAAATTGTCTTGGGGTGCAATTCTTATATTTAAAATAATGGACATGCATATGCAGTATATCGATAATAGACTCGAGCAAACTTGATTCAATTAGGCTATATAATGACAGTGATGGCACTCGACACCGTCTAATTTCTAATTCTGCAACATTTTCCCTGATCTTCGGTTTATTTATAACACGACCACTTGGTCGTGTTTATAATGCTTACATAACATCACAACTTTGAGATCTGATGTACAATCTGCTGACAAAACTGCTGACAGTTGAAAGCTTTCGTAAGCGCGTGTTCATTTGTAAAAAGCCTATCGTCAACGATGGGCGCCTGCTAGGCCTACCGATGGTCTGCAATTTGACAGTCTAGGTTTGACCAAAAGAAATCTGCAATTTTTCGCTGCTTTTTGTTTGGTTCAGATGGTCTGTCTGATCTGTCATTGCAATGATCTGTATGAAATAATAATAATAATAATAATAATAATAATAATAATAATAAATAAATGCCACGTATGAAAAATGACTTTATGCATAGACGCCTACATACAACAGATTTCTGCTTTTTGAACATGTCCTAACATTAATATTTAAATTTTGTATTCCAATATAGGGGGCCTAGCCTATACTCTCAAAAAATTACATCAAGTGTACTGCAGTCTAGAATTTAACAAGTCGGTAGTAGGCTACGGATCTATTTTCTGGAGTTACAGGATATGCTTACTAACTGGGAACTCAGGCATAAGGGATTATATTTATTAATGGTTATTGGTTAACTTAGTGAGTGTTCTGTAGTAAAACGTGAACTAAAACAGCGTCGGCGTGCTAACGCTAAATCAGTATGACCACTGGCACTGTTACTCTAGCTCATTCTGAGTCTCTTACTGGACAGCATTGCAGCTGCAGCATCACTGGCTGAATGCAAAAGAAATTTGAACAAAGTGATACAGTGTATTTTATTCGTTAATTATTGTATTTACCTCTGAAAAAAGATAACGATACGATGGACGATTATGTTTATGTTAACAAATACCGGAAACAAAATAGTGATAACAAAAAGTAATAAAGAAAGAATTGCATCATACATTGCAATGCTAGTGCTCAAATAATGGCATCAAATTTTTTAAACAATTGACATCTTGGGGGTGCAATTGCACCCCTTGCACCACACTGGCTACGCCCATGTAGCAGCAGCAGTAGTAGTAGTAGTTGTAGTAGTAGTAGAAGTAGTAGTGGTGGTGGTGGTGGTGGTGGTATCATCATCAGCATCAGGGGCTGTTCATATATATCACGTACGCAAAAAGGCACATTTTCATACCTCCTCCGCTGTTGCACTCCGCACATTTTGGACCCCTCCTCTATAAGTTATACGTACAAGTTAGATTCAGGGCCACCGAGAGGGGGCAGGTGAACAAATGCACATTGGCCCGGCGGCCTGGAGGGGGCCCGGGCCTATGATGAATATGTAGTATTAGCAGCAACGATATAAAAAAGGAGGTCGCCATGTGATATGCACAGGGGCCCGACGAGTATAAGGGGGCCTGGGCGCATAAGACATTATAAATACTGTGAAAAACGGCGACAAGTAAAAAAAAATTCGTCACAAGTTTTCGATAGTTGCACTTTAGTGTTTAAGGGTCAGCGCGTTCGTTTCGTACACTGTAAACGAAAAAGGTGGAAATTTCCACCTTTTATGGTGGTCCAATATCTACACCCTCAGGGTGGAAATTGCCACCCTGAAATGAAGGTGGAACATTTCCACCCTTTTTAAAACACCCTGTACGGTGGAAATTTCCACCCTTTTCAAAACACCCTCGACGGTGGAAATTTCCACCTTTTATGGTGGTCCAATATCTACACCCTCAGGGTGGAAATTGCCACCCTGAAATGAAGGTGGAACATTTCCACCCTTTTTAAAACACCCTCGACGGTGGAAACTTCCACCTTTTATGGTGGTCCAATATAAACACCCTCAGGGTGGAAATTGCCACCCCAAATTAAGGTGGGACATTTCCACCCTTTTTAAAACACCCTTGACGGTGGAAATCCCCATTACTATGCAGGATATATATATAATATTTAATACAATATATAATATATATAATAATACATAATAATAAATATATAACATAATATATAATAAATATAATATAACCACCAATAATCAAATTAATACAACATAATCATTAATCCATTTCTCAGTATCACATTTTATTACAATTATCCACAAATCATCAAGCCAGATCCAATTTACCAATTTAATATTTCAGTCCATAGATCAAATTAACATCCACAACATTACAAATTATTTAATCTTTTCTCTATCAAGCACAGTTCTACAAAATCCTCTACTCCATTTAAACATAGCATCCCAACTCACATGTCTGCTATTCAAATGACCCTCAATCCAAAACAAATCACCTTTAACTTCACATATTTCATCAACATGTGACCAACAAACAATTCACCATATCCACAGATTTGTTTCACCTCAACTAAAAGTCTAATACTTTGCTCTCTGACTGACAGCATCATTCATACCAACATCAGCATCATTATCATTTGTTGTATTACTCACCACATCATAAACTTCATTCATCAAACACCAATCTTCACTCACATTTTCACTCACATCAAATTCAATGCTATCAAAACATTTCACTACTTCACCTACAATTTCATCATTTCCATAAAATTGATCCACAAAACACATATCATGTTCAACATCATTCAACATATTAGGTAGACCATCATATTTCACATCATCAACATCAAGTTTCAAAAGTACATCATCATCATTCGTTTGATGTTCCAAAACCTTTATCACAAAATATTCCTCACACATTTCAGATTCAGTGATTACAACTTCATCAAGCAACCTTAATTGAGATTTAACAACAGTAGGTTCAACTGTCACACAATCCGTACCTTTTACATTTTTCAAAATGCCAAACGATACATGACAATCCTTCACATCATCAACAAGTTTTGACACAACATGTTCATTAACAATTCTACTGTCCTTTACACGCTTAATTCCAATATCACGCGATGAACCAACAATAACTTGCCAGTGGCGGCTCCAGGATTTGGCAAGTGGGGGGCCGTTGGGGTGGTAACTTCTAATCATGGGGGCCAACCATTTGTTGTTAGGTATGTAGTATTAAGTATAGGGTCCCAAGAGGGAGGGCCACTGGGGGTCAGGCACTCAATATGGGCACAGGCCCCCCAGACCCTCTGTGGAGCCACCACTGTAACTTGCACTGATACATCAGATTCAGCTTGTATATCACTTGTGCTAAGATCAACATAATTTTTGTTTACATTATGCATACACTGTAACTGCATTCCTTTTTTCTTTAAGTTTGCACCGAAAACTCAAATGATAATTAGAGCCACAAATCCAACATTGCTTTCCTCTGAATTCCTGATCCAAATTTTCATAATAATTTTGACTTTAACAAGTTTAGCATAATGACTGCTGTTCATACAAGCATGTTTATCTTTCTCTGTATGCTTGTTGTTATGCACCTTTTTTCTGTGGCAACAACATGACTATCTAAAAAGATCATAGTATTTTCAAGTGAAGACGGGTACTGAATGTCAAAAAACATAATAACATGCAAACAAAACAACCACAGCTGCAAATGTGTCGGTGCAGTCGGTCAGCACTTGGTTGTCAATCAAAACTGACACCGTGGATGCTGGATCTAACAGACCATCATTCTTTGTGTCCATTGCAATGCATAGGTAGATGCTGTGTTCAGGTACAGATTTCTTCCGACTGCACAAACAAAATTTAAACCACAGATAGCAAAATTAAGCAACATTACATTCACAAAAATGCAGTAAAATTCACTTATGAATGGCTTTCAACAAAGTGATAGTGTTCTTTGAAGACAACATTATACAATTTGATTTGCAGACAATTATCATAGAAATAATTTACAATGGTTCCAAAGTAGTAATTAAATTGAAATAAACAATGCACCAGCTGCAGAACAGACTTTTAGAATTGCAACTAGTAGGCCTACAAACATCACTTTCAAGCTGTTTTTAAAAGTTTCTTTAGAGAAATGTGAAGCGATTAATTCTGATGTGATTAATTTTTTAATTGCGATTAACAGATTAGCGTGTTGATTGCGCATTAATCGTGATTAAAGGACAACACTAAAAATAATATTTCTTGGCTATGAAACCTGTCAAATTATTAAAATCAACATCATCAACTTGCCATTTCAGTATATTTCAATATATGCTTTACTGATAATGGATATCTGGAAATGATAGATTGCAAAAGCACGTACCATTCTCCAATGTGATAGACTCTTGGTGATTTCATGACCATGACCTTCAACTTTGACTCGGTGCACGATCGACCAACGTAATTTATCGACCAATCCCAGTTGTAGTCATCATAACGACAAAAATCCTAAAACAAAAACATTTGCCTTCAATAAGAAATTGCAGCAACCACTTAAATGCACTTCAGTCAGTCAGTCAGTCAGTCAAATAACCAGTTAGCCAGCCAATTGGTCAATAAATTAATTATAAAATGCTTCAAATGCCAGAGTTCTCGCTATAGTTGGTATCATCTGCTGTGGTGTAGAAGTCATAAAAAAATTCAGCAGAAATTTCTATCCAAATATCTTAAAGTTTCTGATTCTAAAGCTTAGTATTTACAAGAAACAAGTCACCATCTGATTTGATGTCCAGCATGCCAGAAGAAGAAGCAAGCAATCGATCGGAGTGGAATAACTGGATACCTGGACCTGTCGAGAGACAGAAACACTGATGATGATGCCAGATACTGAGGAATAAATCAACAAAATTAAAATTGCACATCAAATTCGAGGACAATAAACTGAAAAATCACCATAAAAAGCTAAATCCAGAGCTTTCCATTCTCACCTGACCGCATTTCTTAATCTCATTCCAAACTTTACAAGTCAGCGACATTCCCATTTTGTGCCGAGACAAAACAAACTGCTAGACGTCGACCTGAAGATGAATCCCACTTCATCTTTAACCAAATCTCCACTTTAAAACATATAGGATCAATCGTCATGCTTGAAGTTCACACAATCCAGTTCAATAACTTTCTTGATGGACTGTAACATAGGCTGGAATCCAAATATAAAAATTCTCTATCTTCCCCATTGAGGCTATATTAAAACTCGTACGTCACAACATGGTTAGAACTTATAACACCAAATTGCAGTTAAGTCAATCATCTTCTTCTTCATGAACATTCCAACAAGTCACTACCTTTCACAAGAACACCTTGTCAGATAGCAAAGCACACTTTAAAAAAATGCTTACACAACGATCTCTTTTTATTTGTTAACTGGCTTTTTGCCTTTACCAAAGTACACACATACAGATCACTAAAAGTAAATACCTGAGGTGACAGATCACCATACTTTGGTTTCTTGTCGTAGGTTCCGAGGGTTAGGATGTTACAATTGAGGCAAACCCTATAAAAATCGTAAGTGCGCACAAAATTTGAATCATATTCATTGCACACTATTAGTGAACAGAGCGACATGCAGAAAATCACCTTTCAATCTAAATCAAAAGGGCTTTCGATCGAATATTAAATGTTTCCAAGATTTCAGGATAGCAAAGTTGGATATTGCAGGGGCGCCCATCCCCCCCTGGCTGCTGGAAGCAGGTTCCCCCCTTCCCTGTCCTTTCTTTCCTCTCCTGCCCCTAAACGGGGGTCCGGCAGGGATTTATCTACACCACATTATTATTATTATTATTATTATTATTATTATTATTATTATTATTATTATACAAAAAAGTAGCCGTATAAGACTCGACACTGAACATTGACAATCCCCATCCCCGCAAATTCATGGAAAAAAGTCTGGGGTCCAGGGTATAACCCCGGAAAATTTTTGAAATCAATAGGTGCTTGTAGGTGAGTTTCAGTGCATTTTGGACATTAAATCGCATACTTTGGTGCACCAGGATAGGTCTCATACCAGTAACTTCTAATTCTTAAATTTTGGAAATTCCAACAGCCACAAAGCACTATTAAATATAAGTTGAAACTATGGAGAGATATCGCAGTAATTGTGCTGTCAAACTATTTAAAATTACCTGCAAATTATCTATTGGCAATATGACCACATCCAAATGCAAATAAAATAAATGCTACTTTTAGTATTTATTTTAAAAATTAGATTTCTCCAACAGCCACACCTACATTATTTTACATAGATGATAGAGGCATTAAAGCTGCAACAGCTGCAAATTGGATAACTAGACTTAAGGCAACTGACTGAAACAAGCAAATTATAATTATTATTAACAGTATTTAATTGCACCGTTTCACAGTTTTAAATGGATTGTAATTTGTTGATGGAGGTCTTTAATTTGGAAGGCTGCAGTAGTGGAGGGAGTTGCAGTAGTCTAATTTGGAATGTAAATTTCATGTGAGTCTATTAGTTTGTTATAAACGATTTGTATTTCACAGGAAGTTTGCACTCTTCATCATTAGAATGACTACGTAAAAGTTACAATAATAATAACATTTTATGAATGCCTGATAATAATGAACTTGAGCTTGAATTGAGTACCGGTAATCTTATATGAAGTTACAAAATTGCACTGCAATAAAGCCAGTAATTGCGCAGTCATTGAGGGGCCTATTGAATCAATATACTACTCTAACATGATACCAAAACTCAGGGGGGAATTTCTTCCCCCCCCCTAGGTTTTTCAGGAAGCATTTGCTTCCTTTCCCCCCTTGTGTGGGCGCCCCTGGGATATTGATCAAGAACATCTTGCATTCTCGTACCAGTATAAACAAGAGATCTTCTGGGACCAAACAACTGTTTGTCTTCAAGACATGGATAGGATGTTATAAGAGACAGACGATAGCCTAATCATTGTGATCTGGAAACGTTTCAATGCAAAGCAATATGGTATTATTTTTATACAGCAAATACAGTAATAATCTCTGAAAATGTGAATAATAGTTACACGAAATTAAATCAATCGCCAAATTTTAGAAATTTTCCTCGAGCACAGTAAACTAGCCTCAAATGTCTGGAGCTCTGTACTACACGTGGTGAAAAATCAACATTAATTTTGACTTTTTTCAGACTTGAAGCAAAGCACCAAGTGGATGGGGCGTTGCACTACACATAATAGTAATTATTATTATAATCGTATTTGATGTTTAAATTGCGCATTATAAATTTTTTTGTTAGTTCGCGCGGTCTCCGTGTAGTTATAGTTGACCTTTACGGACTACTAAAAGCGGGGTTCCCGTCAAAACAACTGCCAAATCTTCAATCTATTTCAAGTGAAAGATTAGTTACCATCCAGTTTTCTCCGGAAGATGAACAGATACAAAAATTTTCGCCGACTTACAGTTAATACTTAACAATTCGAAATTCAAATGACTACCGGAAGTACTCAGCGTTACTATGCAGGTAGTTATCTCAAGTAATAATTACTGAAAAACAAGTACAAAAAAAGCCCAACAAAAACACGAAAAACATATATAGTTATCTTATTATTAATAAAATGTACTATTTGTTTATTGTTTGACCTCATAACATATATATACAAATATTTACAAATTTACACATATATATGCATATATACATATATATACATACATGTGCACATATGCATATACATGTATACACATATATATATACATAAATAAATACATGCATTTACATATATAATCCTGCATCTATACAATACATACATACAGATATACACATCTAAATGCATATATACATATATATGCATATATATATATATATGCATATATATATGTATATATATGTGTATACATGTACATATACATATATATTCATATATATATATGTGTGTGTATATGTATTTTATATATATATATATATATATATATATATATATATATATATATATATATATATTATACATCAATATTCATGCATGCGTACATACTGTATATACTGTACATATACATACATAGATAGGTAGATACATGTATAAACATAAATACATATATACATATACATAGATATGTATATATTCATATGCATTTATGCATTTATATATATATGTGTGTGTTTATGTATGCATATGTATTTATATGTACATATACGTATATATATTTATGTGCATGTGCAGTATACATACATATACATATATACACATATATTTGTATATATACAAATATATGTGTATATATGTATGTGTAAATATATGTATAGCTGGGGCGGTCATAGTTGGGGCGGCTACAATGTGATACAATAGTGCGAAGGCTCTGTGAGCATCTACCTTTAGAGTGACGAAAATCCACCCCAGGGTGGTGACATTCCACCATCAAAGACCTCCGTTCCACCTTTCACATAGATAGGGTGTAAATTTTGGGCATTTCCACCCCAGGGTGGAATATTTCCACCCCTAAGTGGAATATTCCACCTTTTTCATTTACAGTGTAAGAAGAAAAATCGACGACAAGAAAATATAAAAGGTCGTCAGGAAATTTTTAGACTTAAGTCGACTTGTCAGTAGGGGCTCTTCGGCCCATCTGCACAGGGGCCCGGAATTTCTCTCGGCGGTCTGGTTCGATCCTGGTTGAAAAGTTAATTTTTAAACATGGCCACGAAGCATTTCTTTTACTGATAAATTAAACTTTTGTAATAGAATCCTGTTATATCGAGCCCGCTTTATATAAAAATTTCGCTTTCATCGATTTTTAAGCGCCGGTCCCTCCCAACACAATGTTAATGGACACAAAAGAGACACTGATACATCGAACTCTATTTCGAAATCTCGCTTGAAGCGAAGCTGTTTTTGTCAATCCCTGTCGATCAGAACCCTATCGGATATACGAAAGTTACAGTAACAGGGTCCCTTGAGCTTCGATTTAACTGGATTCTACTATAAATTTTTGATTTTGGTCGAGGGGCAGTTTGCTTATATGGCAATATGATTAATATCTTCTTGCCCATGTCCATTACTCCCTCGAGCCGGTTAATGACCGCTGGATCTATAGGCCTACCAGTCGTCGAATAATCTGTAGTAGACTACCTCTTCTTTCGTCTGGTAGGCTTACTAACCGCTGAATCGTTAAACAAAGATAGCGGGTGTCGCTCACCCCATCCTTAATTCTAGGCCTCTTTGAAGCAGATACTGTATATGGTAGAAACCTTAATTACCGGGCTTTGTTTACATGATCAATCAGTCAAATTCTCAGCTAGACGAGCACTGATATCTCGATGGCTGGCAGCCTACGTGGTCGGCCAAGATTGGCCGCATTAATAAGCTTATTTGTCAAGTTTCGCTTTGTTGAGTAACACCGCACAATAACCTAATCCTGCAGCGCCGTGGAAGTTTCGTTTTTACTTACTTTCAGCATTGACAAAACCTAATTTTAGCTGTATACAGGCTATATGTGAATTTGTGCATATGTACGCTTTCAATCGAGACCCTCCTCACTACCCGTACGCAAAATCTCCTAAATTCAACTACCTTACCCCTCAGTGCATACGTAATATATGAATGGCCCCTAAGCGGAAGTTATCAAGCTGCCCTTTGAGAAGAAATATAGTTGTTTTTACCTTTCAGTCCATTCAGTATAGTCAGTCCTCAATGACATCTAAAGTGGAGTGGTAATAATTCATATAAAAATTTTGATACGTTCATTCAGCAGGGGTGTCCTGTTATCTGATGCAGTATGAGCAGCTTGCCCAGAGTAGACCTGTGCGCCGCCGACGCCACGCCGCCGCCGCCGACGTTTTCATGACGCCGCCGCCGCCGGTAATATAGGATCGGCGCGCCGCCGCCGCCGCCGCCGAGAGAACATCGGCGTGACGCCGGCGTCCTCTTGGTTAAATTATTTTTTCATGTAACCAGAGTAGGCCAACACTGTTGTAATACGTGGAAAAACTGTCTTCACCATGTATAGTCAATTAGCTAACTAATTCAAAGTACAATTCAAAGCACACGTTACTTATTTACTTCGCTTCATTCGTCTATCGAATGACGTTCTGTATTGTTTACATTCTGCAAAATGGCCACGGCAAAGAAAAGCGTTTTCGATGATAATTACGCGAAGACCTAAAATGATGCTACATGTAAAGTGATGCTAAAATTAACTGTGCACAGTTAACTAAACGAGCAGTGAACGCATCATAACTGTATCATAACTGAGAGCGTTTGTTGCTTAAATCCTCTTAGTTTAGTTTAAAATTAATCTTCTTAGTCTGATGTCGGCAGTGCTTTGTTTTCTTAGTTGGCACATACATTTTTTAAAAGTTTTCATGTATGGTCAATTTCGGATATACATGTATAATGAAGCAATATAATTTGATAAACAGAACCGCAGCTAGGGGCGGGGGCAAGCTGCGCCGGGCGCCGTCTTAGTGGAAGGGGGCACACTAAGTTTTTATACCACCATTATCCACTTTTTACGGCGAAAAATACAGAAAATACAGATAAGTTTAAAAGGTCATCACCGGTTTTGGGGCGGCTAGTCGTGCTAGTTTTGCTATGTCGTGATAGCTCAGATAGGCATAAAAGGTCATCACTGGAATTTATGAGCTCAAAATTTGTACCTTGTCCCGAGCGCCGAATAAACTAGCTCTGTTGATAAAATTATCTTAATCTGTATACTTTTATTTTTACTAGTATTATAAGTTTGTAACATTGTTTTCAAATTAACCGGGTGACAAAAGACCTTGAGGATTGAACAAAAATTGAACAAAGGACACCATGTCATATGGTGTCCTTTGTCACACGTATTATTGTACTGTATTAACCGTTTGTACGTCGCCGACGCCGCCGCCGCCGCCAATAAAGTCCACGCCGCCGCCGCCGATAAAATTGGTTCGGCGCGCCGCCGCCGCCGGTGATAAAGCGGTCACACGCCGCCGCCGACCCTCAGAGCGTCGGCGCACAGGTCTAGCCCAGAGTCCCTAGCATTGGCCTTGTTCAGATTCGATCATGCTACCCTTTGGTTTTTTGACTGGCAAGAATACGTCCGCTAGTCTCCTAGTGTTGCGGTAGAAGAGCGAGAAAGAAGAGTTAGATTAGAAACACAATTATTTGAATGAAACGAAAGGAAAAGAAAAGTGAACGGGGTGAATAATGGCAAACTTAGAATTAAGCCATACAGAAAGTGAAGCGCTCAGATATATATATATATATATATATATATATATATATATATATATATATATATATTCAGTAGTGAATAAAACTAAAACGGAATTTCTCTATCAGATACCTCCTCGAACTCCTTCATACCAAGTGAGGATAACACAGTGGCGTAACGTGGGGGGCACTTTGTTGACAGCCCCCGGGCCCCGGGCGAGGGGGGCCCCCGAAGAGGGGTCTAAGCTAGGGTTAGGTTAGGGTTAACCCTAACTTAACCCTAGAAATGATGTGCTGACAACCTTTTTTTTGCTCGTCAGCTTGAAACTTGGGGCCCCCATGGCAAAGATGCCCCCGGGCCCCCAAAAGTCACGCTACGCCACTGGGATAACAGTAGATGACATGGAAATTAAACAAGCGAAGAAGTTCACGTACTTAGGCTCAATATTGAATGAACAAGCCCTTGTGGATGATGAGATTGAGAGATTGAGGCAAGACTCCGAAAAGCGGCCTCAAGCCTTGGACGACTATGTCAACGACTGTTGAAAGCTTACGGCATTGAGTAACACATGGAGACCAGTGTCTACAAAGCTTCAGTAATGAGCGTTCTGTTGTATGGTAACGCATTGTAACAGAATTCGACATAACAAGAAAAGTTCGATTTAAACTTTCTACAGTGTAAATGGGTAAAATATCAAATAGGCCTAAAGATAAGATGCGAATTCAGACATTGCGGGAGCTTGGCTTTGGATACCAAACAATCGTTGCAAAATATCCTGAAAAGGGATGAAACCTTTATTCGGTGAAAGATTTTTGCGAACGGGTCAATTATCGTGGATCTGCAACAAATCGAAAACTTTTATTGTTAGGCCTATGTCTAATTCTGTGAATTTAAAAACAAGTTTACAAATTTGCGCTCGATTTAAACTTTACTACTACTACTACTACTACTACTACTACTACTACTACTACTACTGCTACTACTACTACTACTACTACTACTACTACTGCTACTACTACTGCTGCTGCTGCTGCTGCTGCCACTACTGCTGCTGCTACTGCTGCTACTGCTGCTACTGGGCCCACTTCTACTACTGGGCCTGCTACTGCTACTACTACTATTACTATTATTATTATTATTATTATTATTATTATTATTATTATTATTATTATTATTACCACCACCACTACCACTACTACTACTACTACCACCACTGCCACTGCTGCTGCTGCTGCTGCTGCTGCTGCTGCTGCTGCTGCTGCTGCTGCTGCTGCCACTGCTGCTGCTGCTGCTGCTGCTGCTGCTGCTGCTGCTGCTGCTGCTGCTGCTGCTGCTGCTACCACTACTACCACCACCACCACTACCACTACTACTACTACTACTACCATTACTACTGTGGCGACCATGCCACATATACCGAGAGTATTGTTATTATTAATTATTTTCGATCATTAATAAATGTTGCTTAACTATATAACTTGTTAGTTAATAATTTAATCTAATTAATTAGCGTTCATTAATAATGTATATGTGTACTAATTTTAATTAACTAAGTTTTAAATTCTGTAAAATGGACGAAGACTGCACACTTGCACAGTGGCTAGGTGGTTATAAACTATGGTTATTAGTAAGGGCTCTCCCCGAGCGCTGAAAATTTAGTTTCCCCGACTAAAAATAACCCTTCTGTAGAGGCGATGTCAAGATGCTAAGACATCGGTAAAAACTATTAGAAATCTCCGTTTCCGCGTAAGAACGGCAGTACGCTTCCATACCAGCAATAGGCAGACTTGTGATCTCGAGACCTGAGGTCTCGAACTCGAGTGCACACGAGTTTGCCCACAGAAGGTCTTGGTCTTGGTCTCGAGACCACAGGGGCAAAGTCTTGGTCTTGGTCTCGAGACCACAGGGGCAAAGTCTTGGTCTTTGTCTCGAGACCACAGGGGCAAAGTCTTGGTCTTGGTCTCGAGACTTTGAGCCAAAAGTCTGGAGATTTGGAAAGTCTCGAGTTCTCACAGAACTCGTGACCTGGTTGAAGTCTCGAGATCTCATTAACTCGAGACCTGGCTCTCCGTAATAAATGGCAACATCATGAAATTATTTATGTCTATGTTCTGACCGGAAGTTATCTGTGTTTCCGTTTTTTCTTTCCGTTTTTATTGTTACTGAAATTAAATTGAAAAAAATGGCGAAAAACTTGCACTGAACTGAATATCACATATGTGGAATATCTTAATGTGATGTCAAATGCAATACACAGATGATGATATATTTGCTAAAAGGCCGCAACAGAGGATAGACAATGCCGTCTGTCTTTAAGAGAGCGGAAGACGGTTGTATTACCGAGAATGAAGAAACGCGTCACCAAGTCGAAGCCAGTGACCAAGAATATGTACCGAAATCGCTTAAGGCGCCGAGACCAAGCGGTGGCCAGCGAAAAGAGGAGCCAAGTTAAAGGCCTCTCAGTCTCAGACGAGGCCGGAGACGGAACAGACACAGACGAGGAAAATCAGAACCCTGTATTGAGGAGCGGCCATCATCAGTACGCGGCCTGCCCGGCAGCCGAGGACACCTCATCTGATGTCGGTGAACCGGAAAATCAAACAGGCGCCGCCGATCAGGAAAAACTGTTCAATTCTCAGAAACAGATAACTGGAAAGAGCGGCAAAATAGTTCTGCCATGTCCGACAACAGGACATGCCTGCCGTACAAGTACCGCCGTTGACTACATGCAGCTGGAAAATTGGTAAACTATATATATATATATATATATATATATATATATATATATATATATATATATATATATATATATATATATAGGCCTATACACTGTATATATGTGTGTGTATGTTTGTGCGTGTGTGTGATGGGAACCAGAACTTCCTCGGAGTTCTTTTCAGTTCGTTCTAGGAAGCCTGAGGATAGTCGTGAGCTTACCAAATCGGGGTCTTGAGCGGAGCCCCAGCCGAAAAAAATTGGAGTTAATTAAACCATAGTTGTGACGTTCAAGCGTTTTGAACTTTATTATTCTTTGGACTTTTTGAACTTTATTGATAAAGCTTTAAAGTTCATAAAGTTCAATTCGAATTATCACTGCAAACGCCGGGTCGTGTAGGAGAAATTGTTCAGCATTTGGATTTATACATACAAAAAACGCAACAGACTCCCATGAAAAACAGTTGAGAAGATTGTCAAAGTACATTGTAACTTACAACTGGTGGATAAGATCGAAAACATCTGCGATGCCGATGAATACATCGATTGGTCTTCTGAGATTGCGTCATCTGATGAGGACTAAATTGGAAATTTGAACTTTTATTAACTTTTTCGAACTTTTTTCTTGAACTTTATTTCATTTTTATGAACTTTAAAAAATTTCTTTGAACTTCACAACTATGAATTAAACTCAAATTTTGAGACTCGGAACCAGTGATATTTCAGTTCTAAAAATAATTGTTAATTTTAATTTTCATTCTTATTTTAGGTCTTAATTTCATTTCTATTTCAGTTATACTTCAGAAAATAATTCCTATTTCAGTTCTAATTTCAGTTCTAAAATAATTTCAGTTCTAGTTTAAATATTTTCAGTTTAATTTCTAATTTTACTTCTAGTAATTGTCATCAGGTTTAGTATTGGATGCCAGTGGCGGCTCCACCGGGGGGCAGGGGGAGGGCCCGTGCCCCCTACTGAGTGCCTGGCCCCAGTGGCCCCCCTGTTGAGACCCTATACTTAATACTACATACCTAACAACAAATGGTTGCCCCCATGATTAGAAGTTGCCACCCCAACGGCCCCCCCCACTTGCCAAATTCTGGAGCCGCCACTGTTGGATGCAAATCATGCAGAGTATAATATAAAGCTGTATTCTATGACGGCAATGTCTGACAGTAACACAGTGATCAAAAATTTATAAACTAAACAATATGCATGTTCATCTTCAACAATACACGGCATGCTGCTTTGATCAACTTGAACGTGACAAAGAGCTTTGTCCGCTTTCTCGTCATATATAAAATAATCCCAAACAGGGCTATCTCGCTTTCTTCCAGCCAACAGTTTAGCTAAACTCATCTTGTAACAATTGTTGCAATTAAGTTAACGCCGACGTTAAATCAACGAAGCAGCACTCGCTTAAGTTTTCTGATACAGACACCGAAATGGTAGTTATCAAGGCAGAGGCCCATGTGCCGTCTCGAGACTAGCATGTGATAGCCTGATAGGTCAGTAGTAACCGAGTCACCCCCTCCCAGACATGACTGTATGTGTGGGGTAGGAATGACTGAGAGCAACGGCTGGTATATCACCCTTGGTCAATTGACGCTGAACTTTGGACACACACACAGACACACACTCACGAACAGCCATATTATATGGCGCGCCAAATATCACACAACCTAAGCAAATTGACGCCATTTTAAATGATGGGTAGTTAAATTCAGTTCATAAAATATTTCTATTTCAGTTCCAATTTCTATTTTTATTGGGTGATTTCATTTCTATTTCAGTTATCGTTCTTTAAAAAATTCCTAATTTTACTTCTCGTTTTCGTTAACGGATTCCTTTAATTTCAGTTCTAATTTCCGTTACCGTTCAGTAAAATATCACTGCTCGGAACCAGGCCCGCCAAGATCAATTCCGGACCCCTTGTGCAGAAAAAAAGTCACGGGCCAGTAACAGGTGTGAAAAACTGCTGATGACCTTTTTTTGTCACGCTAGTCTTTTTCAGGATGTAAACACGTCACCCGACAGAAACTCCTTACAGTTCGCCGGGCACCAGCATCTTTCTAGTATAATATTAAGATCCTTATTATGTATTTCTGTTACCTTCAAGCGTTCTGATTGGTTGACTATTGGTAGACGGTTTAGTCCTTACGTCGCGATGCGTTGGTGAGCGATGTTCGAAGACGACGTTGCTATTGGTAACCAAACGGTTCAGTCGAAGAAGCGTTTGACGAATTGTACGTTCAATTGTTCATTGCAGAGTCATAATGTGTACAACGTCGAGATGCGTTGGTGGGCGTAGCTTGAGGAAGTTGCGCAATTTTAACGTACACAAAAAATACGTGTACAGCGTCACAAATGGTAACAGTTGCGTGATTTTAACGTACATAGGCCTAATTATTACGTGGCGCAGAGCTTGGCTAGGTGGCGTATGTACATCATTGAAACGTTGTTCAACATGAATTCAATGATTGGGTTTTAGTATTATCCTGCATCGCGAGCGAAGTGAGCGCGAGCGAAGCGAGTATCTTTTTAGTATAATATTAAGATCCTCGTTCTGTATGTCTGTTACCTTCAAGCGTTCTCATTGGTTGACCAAAAAGCGTTTGACGAAGCGTACGTTTAGCACGGTTTAGTCGAGTCATTGCAGCGTCAGAGGGGTGGGCGACGCGTGCTATTGGTAACAATTGTTCGTAGCTTGAGGAAGTTGCGCAATTTTAACGTATATTTTAACGTACACAAAAAATACGTGTACAGCGTCACAAATGGTCACAGTTGCATGATTTTAGCGTACATAGGCCTAATTATTACGTGGGGCAGAGCTCGGCTAGGTGGCGTATGTACAGTACATCATTGAAATGTTGTTCAGCATGAATTCAGTGATTGGGTATTAGGTATAGGTATTGGATTAGTATTATCCTGCACTGCGAGCGAAGCGAGCATCTTATATAATATTAAGGTCCTTGTTCTGTATTTATGTTACCTTCAAGCGTTCTCATTGGTTGACGAAGAAGCGTTTGACGAAGCGTAGGTTTAGCACGGTTTAGTCGAGTCATTGCAGCATCAGAGAGGTGGGCGTGCATCTTTCTAGTATATATATATATATATATATATATATATATATATATATATATATATTGCTTAATAGTTAAGTACAAGATCCATGACATCAGGTTCAGGTAAAAATAGAAGTAGGCCTACACAAAATGCGTACTTGAGTTAGATGCGTCACTAGAGTTGGCATCGCCCGGTGCGGTAAAGCCACGGTGTCACCCTCCAACAACATGATATATATATATATATATATATATATATATATATATATATATATATATATTATTAACGCTTCAACGTAGTATCTGGCCGAGGAACGTTTCCCGTTGGAAGCTTTGAAGAACCAGACGAGAGTTGACGCACACATTATTTATTTTTTGTCTCCGGACAATTTATTTTCATAAGACCTTCGGGAATTAAGTACCGAGGGCATAAATAAATAAATAAATAAATAAATAAATAAATAAATAAATAAATATCGTATAATTAGAAGAATTTCAGTAAGGGTTAGGGTTAGGGTTAGCCTTATTGCCATCGGTCAAATGTCTTTCGGTGAACTGTCTCTCGGTCTGTCTTTCGGTCAGATTGTCATTCGGTGAAATGACTTTCGGTCAAATGTCCGTGGACCGCGCTGATATATGTGTCGAATCACTACGTGGAAAATACACGGCAGAAAATTCTGGCTACCTAATCGTCATCATCATCATCATCATCATCAGCAGCAGCAGCAGCAGCAGTTATGGGTAATTGCCCTTTTTTATCTAATTAATTAGAATTAGAATTAGTTGAAATTTTACAATTACAATTAGAATTAGAATTAGCAAAATTTCACAACCAATTAATTAGAATTAGAATTAGATACCTTCTAATTTGATTAGAATTAGCAATTAGAAGTGCAGTGATAAAAATTGCGATGCATTTTAATGTAACGGTGAAAATTAATTTCATCCTCCGTAATCTAGATTATATCAGAATTGCATTTTGCAAGTAAAAGTGACTCAAACAAAGTATCATCTAATCGATTTCATTTTCTCCTATCATTAAGAATAAATCCAGCTGCACTAAATGATCTTTCAATAGCAGCAGATGTGGCCGGTACAATATGATGCTGCAAATGCAGCTGGTATAAACAGGGACAGTTCAATTTATGATCCTCCCAAAAAGAAATACAATTAGTGTTCATATTGGTTGGAGTATATAAATAACTTTGGAGCTCTTCAGTTTCTGTTGACGTCAGCAAATTTTCTTCCATATATCGAAATAGATCATTGTGGGACTTAATTTGAGGTGTGACTGATTTGCCATTGTCCATAGCCGGTGTCAAAGGTGTATTGGTTATCTGCTTTGAGACTGAATTTACTTGACGTTTAATTTGTCCTTGAACAAAATATCCTTCCTCAGCACTCTATCCACTTGAGTTTGAATCGTGGTTCCAAAGCACTTGACACAATCAAGTGTGCTAATTAGGCAACTAATTGTTCTTTTCAACTAAAATTAGCAAGCTATTCATTAGAATTAGAATTAGAATTAGCAATATTTTGGAAGTAATTGATTAGAATTATAATTAGACAGATAGCTAATTCATTAGCTAATTAATTAGAATTAGAAATTGAATTACCCATCACTGATCATCATCATCACATCATCATCATCACATCATCATCATCATCACATTTGCTGGTACTTGTCGGTTAATTCACCGCCAACAATGGGTAAATGTGAGGGTTTTTCGGTAAAATCACAGCCAACTTAACCCAAAACCTAACACTAGCACTAACCCTAAACCTAACCCTAACCCTAACCCAAACCCTAAACCTAACCCTTTTGGCTATTGAATAAACTATTGGCGGAGAATTAACCGACAAGAACCTAGTTGCTTACTGGCAGCTCATTAGCGGCAATAGCAAGACACAAAAACTTGTCAATTTATCTTTTTCCGTTGTTAATCTCATTCCATCTATTATTTTTATCTGATATCTTTCAAAGTCTTATTTGATGTTATCTATCCACTTTTCCTGGGCCTTCCTCTCCCTCTCTTGTCTTCTTTATATGTGTAGAGTGCTTTATTAGGGAGACTGTTTCTTTCCATTCTATTTACATGTCCATACAATCTAAATCTTTTTATTATTGTCTCTTTCATCCGCAATCTTTTCCTGATGACTTAATTTCTTATTCTTTGTAATCTGCTTACTCCCAATATCTTTCTCAAACAACTCATTTCTGCCACCAACAGTCTGTTTTCGTCTGCTCTTTTTAATATCCATGTTTCTTATACATAAAGCATTTGTGGAGCAATGATAGTGTTGATTGTAGGACATTCTTCCCCCCCCCTGGACATAATCCCTCCGGACATTATCCCTCCGGTACACCCATTGAAATGACACTGACGGACATAATCTCCCCTTTGTTTACTTTATGGACTTTGACTATAATCATTACCCACACCATAAACCAGACACGAAACACTAACCCTAACCGATACTGACGGCAACCATGACATCAGATAACCGATAAGTACCTTTTAAAATTAAGATTTATGATATTTATTTACATTGTTCATTACTTCTTTGCCGGGGTATATGTCCGGGGGATAATGTCCGGGGAGGATAATGTCCGGAGGGGGGAAATGTCCAGGGGGAGAATGTCCGTATACCGATAGTGTTGTATATTTGAATTTTTGTGCTGATCCTTATTTCTTTTGCATTCCAAATATGTCTAAATCTTTCCATTGTCTGTAGTCCGTTTGCTGCTCTCTTTTTAATATCTCGTTCGTGTCTTCCATCGCTTGTAATTTCTCCTCCAACGTATGTAAATTCTTTAATTGTTCTATGTTATTTTCCTCTAATGATATGTGCAGTGTTATTTAAGTTATGGTTTTTCAGTTTCAGTTTCAGTTGTGTTTTTCAGTTTCAGTTATAGTTACAGTTTACCTTTTTAAAAGTTACAGCTAATAGTTAATGATTTTTCCGTTATAGTTACAGTAAAAGTTCTCTTAGTATCATATCCCATATCATATTATTTAATAAAAATACAAATTGAGCTCTCTATTATGCATCTCGATTTGTCCGTTGATGCCTCATATGTCAAGAAATTCCAGACGCCGCTTTCACGTCTACGCCCACTATACGGCTTAAACATTTTGCGCATATATTAACTAAAATTTAATCGTAAGAAAAGCAAAATTGATTAAGAATTACTACGTAAACTAGTTGAGTTGAGGCACGTCCACAACCAAAAGATGAATCAGATCAGTGTGAACAATGAAATGTAGACCACTCAGTAAACTTGCCCATTCAGCAGCCTGGCGTAACCTTGTCCAGTTCACCGGGTGTAATTTAACTCAATAACATTATAACAACCCTGTTTATATGAGGTCTGAACTTTAGTCCTGAATCGTGACCCACAAGTACGGCTGACACAGAAGACCGCATTACTGATAATAATCACACCTACTTATAAGGTTACTATTATTTTCCCGTTTCAATAACTTTTCTATTTCTTAACCTCTCAACTTTATTCTATTACAGTTATAACATAAGTTATCAATCACTTTTCAGTTAGAGTTATAGTTACAGTTAACTGTCATTTTCCCCCAGTCATTCTGTGTTTTCAGTCAATGTTATAGCTAACTTGAAGAGCACTGGATATGTGTATAAGTTTATCTCTCTTTTTGTTGACTGCCAAGACTTTAGTTTTTGCTGCATTAATCCTGAGACCACATCTTCTGCTTGTTTGATTTACTTGGTCTGTAAGCCTTTCTAATCCTCTAGAGCTATACGCGAGTAAACTTACATCGTCTGCAAATTTAAGGTTTGATATATTTTCTCCACTACAATTCACTCCAATGTTTAGATTCTCGGTTGCTATTTTAAAGATTACTTCTAGGATTATTATGAAGAGAGGTGGAGATAGCATGCATCCCTGTCTATTCCCGACTTCTGGTAAATCTGGTTTAAACCATTCGAATAGGTCTTTATCAACTTTTACCGCATTTTCCATTTTCTTGTATATTGCTTGTAATAGATTTATTAGTTTTTCATCGATGTCAATATTTCTCATCTGGCTACACATAACCATACAAATAAAATGACTATTTCTATTCTATTTCTAAAGCAAAAACCATTCGTTGTGGTTTATCAATCTGCCCGCTGAGAAGGGTATTAGTGGTTTTATTCCTCTCCCATTCTCAACCAATAGTATGCAATGGCTCCCAGTGGCCTTCTACAGTGGTGAGCAGTAAGTAGGCCTACGGCTTAATGCCTTGCCACGACGCGGCAATTCTATTTTCTGACGGTCATTTAGCTGCATCTCTTGCTTAATCGCTGCAGGTTGCCTGCTAAGGTGTGCTGAAATGGCCTTATAACATTGACGGTGGCAAAAACATCTGCAAACTAAAGAAGACTCTCTATTTGGGTATAGGCCTAACTCAATTATTTCACATATCGCGTCTAGTTTGAATATCACTCATGGAAATTCAAGGAGACAACTTATGCCTAACAATCAACGACTATATTGATTTATCTGACGGATTAAGACTACCGTATAACGCTATTCCACTTACAGAAAATTATGCACAGATAAGGAAAAATCATGCTGAAAACGCAACTGAAATACGACAAGAGAATCCAGATGAAATAGTAGAGGAGAGTTCAAATGAGATTGTACATGTAGAGTCGCAAAACCGCATAATCTATGAAGATGAATTAGTTACTCACTCATCATCAGGTTTCAGAGCTTTACAACCCCTTCCACCTGGAAAGAAGTACCACGTGTTCTTTTCTCACAGCAGCGAAGATCGTGAATGTGTTTTACGGATGGTGACCAAACTGGAGTCTGCGGAATATGGTTTCAAGTGCTGTTTTGCCGACAGAGATTTTGATCTCGGTGCTCCAGTGTTTGAGAACATCGCAAAATGCATCAATCTTAGTAAGAAAACGGTGATAGTTATGTCTCCGGAATTTCTTGAAAGCTCTTGGTGCAGCTATGAAACCCGAATCACGATGGAAATGGATCTGGACACAAGACAACGTCTTTTGGTTCCGGTGATGCTTCGAAACTGCAAGGTTCCAGACATCATTGGCCGTCTAAGTTACATCGAAGTATATAATGAGCATTTTTGGGAACGATTTATACAGGCTCTAAAAGACGGTAAGTGCAAAAAGAATATTGTACATATCACTATTTGGGTAACACTTACCCGTGTGATAAAACCGTGGGACGCCACCTGAACCCCTTCCAGACGGTTTATATTAGAAATACTTATACCGTTGGAAAGGTCTCGACGAGTAGTATCCAACGACATAAAAATATATTTAAAAATTTTTATTTTAATAATTTTATTTAGACTATAAAAATATCGCTGTAACAACGGCCCGCGTGTTTATTTTCCGTAAACCGGCAGAGAGGCTTATGAATATTTATGAATCGCGTGACTGCCCTGTGGTTAATCAGAGCCGATGGGTTAATTTACTCACACGTGACCTGACTACTGTAATGAATATTGCTTCATGTGACTTATGCACGATACTTAGCGCAATAAGACAGGCACAGTCACGCGATTTATAAATATTCATACGCCTTCTGCCGGTTTACGGAAAGTAAACACGCGGGCCGTTGTAACAGCGATAATTTTATAGTCTAAATAAAAAATTTTAAATAAAAATTTTAAAATATATTTTTATGTCGTTGGATACTACTCGTCTAGACCTTTCCAACGGTATAAGTATTTCTAATATAAACCGTCTGGAAGGGGTTCAGGTGGCGTCCCACGGTTTTACCCTATTCTTTACTGAATCATCATATCGATTTTAATTAGAATGCTATTTATCCGCAGCATTTAATAAAGTCAGTTTGAACAAGTCTAGTCCTTTTGAATTTTCAGAATCCAGTGGCTCGATAATCAACGAGGCTGTAGGAAGTGCCGGTATCATGGGTGGCACCCCATTCCAATTCAATCCTAGTACGTACATTGCATTGATCATCAAATTATGATTGGTGAAGCTGAACAACTCAATTTAAAATATATATAGGCTAGTAGCAAGTTTTCACAATTGATGAAATTGCTCTGATCACTAAAATATAATAATTAAGTTATAGCATTGCTCTCTGAGCGTAGCTTGTTTATAGAGTACACATTGGGTATTAGGAAATTTAGACCTAGGGTAGGGTTGCCAGATATCCAAAGTCAAAATACGCGAGATTGTTTCCACGATCAATGCGCTCACGCCACGGTCCAGTTCATTGTGATTTCTTATGGCCAGAGCTATACTACACTACAATGGCATAGAGTATAGACTAGGAAAAAGCAAAAATCAACACTGTTCAATGTACAGCATCATCTGCATGTAGTGAATCAATATTACAAGCAAGTTATAAGGAGGCGGGAGAGTGTGGCTGAAATACTGGAGCTCCCGTAAAATACGGGAGATCTGGCAACCCTAGCCTAGGGGAGGAGTCGAAGAATTTTAATAAAGGTTGGGATTTCGCGGTTATATATTTTGTGGACTATTTATAGTTTTGGAAATTCCATAGTTTTCAGTGGAAATTTTAAAAATATCGAAATAGACGATAACCAAGAGGTGCCAAACAAATTCAATGCTGCCAAAATTAACATCAAGCTCGAGACGCTGTATATCTAGGCTTACAGTGCTTGTTCAATGTACAATGCTGTGTCTTTATGTCTCTTAACAAAGGCGAACATTTCAGTTCTACTGTAGAAGCAGTTAGGCCTACATGCAAAGTCCCATGAGAATAAAAGAGAAGACCTTTGGACTTTAAGCCGCATAAGGTAGCCATTATAGATTTGACAGCTTGTATACAATATCTTGATTAGCGTAGTCAAATACACTGATAAATTCACTTACTCTCTTAGGCGTATTTACACCCCAGAAAGCTGATCTGCCAAATTATTGTCTACACTCTACAGTATATTGTGAACTTAATGTCTATAGGGTGGGCCATTAGAACCGGTACTTCCCTGGGTCAAAATGCATGACATTTGGTGCCTTTAGAACTATCATATAATACGTATTTCTTTCAAATCTCAAAATGCAGCGGCGCCACCTAACGAAAACCAATCTAAGGGCATGATGCGTTCATAAAATAGGATCTACTACATATATTATGGTAAAATTAGTAGCTGAAACAGATCGAGTGAGAAATGCCAATACACTGTATGTCATGCAATTTCACATGGACTTTTGTTTGCCTGTAGCTTGTCTTGAAGGCTACATATTGATTCATGAAGAATTGTGATAGTGGTACCCGTCTGGACAGAGCGGGGACTTTCATTGCCTTGCTGCCTCTCCGTCGTAGGTCTACCAGCACGAAATTCTCCAGCAGGTGTTAAAGACAAGACTTAAAGACTTATTTCACATCTTCATCAAAAACCGTACTCCAGCTCAATTGACCAAATTTGAATCTCTGTAATCTGTGGTACTAGGAGATTCTACTGTTGTTCATAGAAGTACAGTGTACTTCTGTTCGCACCCTTGGTGTGACATTTGATTCTTTCCACTCTTTCACTAGTCACATAAATTCAGTCTACACAATTTCTCATTATCATATTCGTTACAGCTATCGCTAGGGATGTAACTTTTCCGGAAAAGTAGAATGGCCGGAAATATTCCGGAAATTTCCGGAAATTTCCGGAATACTTCCGGAAAAGTTATAAAAGCCTTCAAAACTTCTCTTTTTTTAGAGGTAAACAGACAGCAGTGGACAAAATTAATTACCGCAGGTCCCACAGCTAAGAAAACGAAGTTTAATTATATATTTTTGGCACATAGGGGGCGAAATTGGTTGAAAACGGGTTCTCCGATATTTTAACGAGATCTCGCCAATTTAAGTATTCTACTTGCTGCTCAGGGAACCAGCTTCACCTTATGAATATTCACGAATGTGTCGCATCGAGTGCTGGCGAGAGTGTGAGACTATGGGTAAATACCGTAAAATAAACAAGTGTTTAGTTTTGTTTTGTGACAATTCGTTAATTTTTCGCCGAACATCGAGATTTATTATAGTTTTAACAAATCAGACAGCAAAACGGAGTCGCGTACTCTGGTAACTGGTTCTCTGCGACTTCCGACTCAGACATTATATAGCGCTACCATACTGACAGTTGTTAACTTGTTAACAAATGCCCAACAAATGAATAGTTATAAATAGTAATAATGATAAAAAATAATAATAGATATCAGTAATAGTAATAAATAGTAATAAATACTAATAATAAACAGTAATAATAATTATAATAAATAACAATAATAATCAACTTTTCCTTTCCGGAAAAGTACCTCAGAAATTTCCGGAAATTTCCGGAAATTCCCAGAGGAAATTTCCGGAAATTTCCTAACTCACATCCCTAGCTATCGCATCAGACTACTTCCTAAGCCCATCCTGCTTCAACTAGCCAATGCATTGGTATCTAGTCACCTAGATTACTACAATTCCCTGCTTTTTGGCATCACAAATTCAAATATGCAAAAACTCCAGAGAATACAAATTCTTTAGTTAAAGTCACATCCAAAGCTCACAGTATTGAACATATATCCCAAGCTAGACAATCCCTACATTGTCTTCCTATCAAATACAGAATTAATACTTGTCTTTTAATATTCAAACAATGCTATATAACTAACCCAATTATCTTAAGATTCGACTTATCTTTCGACCTACTAATGACTCCACTAGGTACTCGGCAGGACTTTCATTTGTTGTTTCTCATTCTCGTACAGTCATTGACACTAGTTGTTTTTCATTGGGTGGCCCTCAGGGATAGTGTTACACCTCCCTAACACCCCCAAATCCCCCTTCCAAATTGAGGTCGACACCCCCTAAAATTTGGTTATGTGACAATGGTATGCATACAAATAGCATACTAATTAGCTCCGGACACCCCCCCAATTTGAAGTCGACATCTCTCCCCCAAATTCACAATCCTAGAAATATATATCACTGGTGGCCCTAGGTTCTGGAATTCATTGCCAATATCACTTCGTATAATTAACAATTATCATCTTTCAGATCCGGTCTTAAAACTTACCTTTTTGACTTGGCTTATCCGCCTTAGATTGCTCTCCTGCCGTTTCTGACTGATCTTTTCCGGCTTGACTTGGCTCTAATTCAATTTAGATTTGGTGCGCCATCGGCTGATGCCATGGGTATTATGATAGTGGCACCATAGAATTTGATTGATTGATCGATCGATCGATCGATTGACTGATTGTTTGATTCAAATTCTGTCAGAAGAATTCGCAAACCCAAACATTTTTCTGACGCAAACCCTTTATTAGAAAGCAATCAGGTTTCGATAGTTTGCCAGTCTTCATAACAATTTTTGGAATTTACTTTACAAATAATACGATTGTAATTTGTAAATAGAACAAGAAAATACACCAGTGTGACGCTATCAAAGTATCAAAGCACAGAATAGCAAGGAAGAAAATGTATTTTTCACTGTTTTACAATGTTCAGTTACTAATGCTAGCAATTAAACATAGCAGCTCGTATTTTTTATTAACACTTCATGCCCAAACAAACTCTGGTTTTCTCTAGGTGGTGTCACTGCTCTTAGACTAATCATTTGAACGAAAACCTTAAAAGGCTGCATTTGGGATATATTGCTACATACGCACACCAAATTTCATGCATTGTGACCGGTGGGCCTCCATGGAAATGTATGTGCCGGGCCTTAAAATTGTTAATCCGTCACTGGGCAGGGGCTGTTTGTCACAAACCGCGTGGTGTAGCCCCCTGCTCTGGTGTAGGAAAATCCCTGAATTGTACACATATATACAATGAATCAGGATGGTGCCGATTTTATTGGCTCGCCCTATATGTCAAAGAGCCCAATTTTTAAATCAAGAAGCGCAAAACCCTTCTACAATATTTTGTCGCACACCTTAAAATACCTATAACCTAAGAAAGTCTAAACTTCGCCAAGGTTAGGTAGAACCTTCCATTTCAGCTACCCCATTTGTAATGCTGGAAATTATTGCTTGACATATTTAGAACAAATTTCATTGCATACGACCCTCTTGGTTTAAATGTCAATGCGTATAGCGCACTTTATTGCTGCAGTACGGTAATAATTAATTATTGGTTACTTAATGTTTGTTCGTGGAAATCATTCGTGCTCAGATTTTTTCAACACTGAAGAAATCTGCGAAGTAACTGTGTACGTTGGCTGCGGTTGTTGCAGTGAATCTCCATTGGAATTTATGCCTAACGAACTCCTACGCCACGGTCTACAGGTAGGTAGATCTCCGTGTTTTTGACCTGCAGAGTGTTACACTTTCGCAGCATTTGGAATCACAGATTACCGCTAGCATGGCTCCATTTGCAAAAAAACTGTTCTTGTCGTGGCTTTCACACATACAGTAATGTCTCCTAAGTCACTTTAAACCATGCTAAGTAAGTTTAAATAAGCTAAGTTTAAGGCAAACAGCAGACTAATAATTAAATGATTATTACTGGATTTAAACTGTGAAAACTTATCACATCGACAAATAAAACAATATTAATTATTTTTAATAATTCGTGGCCAAAATCAAGTAAAACTGACCAGAAATGCAGCTTGAAGGCAATAGGTATTGTAAAGTTTATAAGCAATTTTTTGAAAAAGGAAATATAAGCACATTTGTGATCCGTCATTCTTTGAAATAAACAATATGCAATTTCTCGATAACTACAGGTATGTACTGATATTTCCATTTTCATCACTGATTTTTTCGATCTTCCTTATATATGTTACAGGCAAAGTGTGAATTCAGGCAACGTTGACATTGCCTAACATTTTTAGGCAAAGTCAACATTTTCTGATTCACCCAGGCCAGTGGTTCCCAAACTGTGGTCCGCGGACCGAAGGGGGTCCGTGAAGGATATGGCGGAAGTCCGCGAGAACCCCCCGAAAATATTCAGTAGCACTTCATAGTTTTAGCATCAACAGTCTGTGTTCTCAAATTATGCGTGCCTGTCAAGCCACCAATAGCAATAATAATTAATATAAATCATAAGATATAATATACTAGAGCTACGTAATAAGATCTAGATATAGGCATATACTAACACCGCCAGCCGGAGTATAATATTAGCGGGGAAAGAGGGAAACCAAGGAGGTCTCGCGAGAGCGTTTGAGAGGGCCCATCAGACGACAACAGTTCATTTTATTGAAAGTCCTTATTGAGAACGCTATTTATAACAGATTTTGTTTCACTAAAGAGATATTTCGCTCCGTACTGTGCTTAGTCAGTTACCAGCCGCCTGACCCTGGATAAATAAATAAAACATTAAAGGCGTGTTAGTACTTTCGTTTCATATCATTCTGACAACAAATTCCCCTGGCCGCCACCAGACCCCTAGACTCCTAGAGGCTAGAGCTGCATCCATCAAAGACCACCAGACCTCAGCAACAATCAGAAATAATAGTCAAGTACACAGCATCACACAGTATTCATATTTATAGAGTTTAGGCCATAATGGCTAACAGAAGAATTTGGAAAATTTAAAAACAGCAAAGAAGTTGAATGAACGCATCAAAACACACATAAAATCCTCATGTGATTTTAGGCTCTTTGCCATTAAATATAAGTAAACACTGAACAATAATGAAAACAAAGTAGGCCTATAGATCCAACTTTTCGGTGAAAGTGACGCGTCCATCACGAACAAAGATTTCACGCAAAGTGTAGAAAATCTGAGCAAATTCCAGGAATTGCTAAACAATACCTAAAAATTTCGGTCAATGTCGACATTGCCTGAGCGAATCAGGAAATGTTGACATTGCCTAAAAATATCAGGCATTGTCAACATTGCCTGATTTCGCACTTTGCCTGTAACATATACACGAATTTGGCATTTTCCTAGTCTTTGTTTGAGGAAAGATTTTTTCTATAGCATTTTTGATGGTATTATTAGACTGTAACAATAGCATTTGTACAATAGTAATAGCGACAGCAATATTGTTACATGTGTCGCGAAATGTCCTCTTTGATCCCTTAAGTGGCAATGGACAATCCCCGCGTATGTGTTTTAAAGATATTCAGGGAAAACTCGACTGGCGAGAAGAGAAAATTTGGCCTAAAACATCTAGGTCCCACCCTTGTATTTGAGTGGTCTTGCTTGTGAATGACAACACGCGTATATCTTCATTTATAATGCAGTCTTTATTAATAATACAATGGATCAATAATGCAATAATTAGTGGCAGTGCAATCTGCACATTATCATTCGGATTGATAGGCAATGACATTTAGCAATTATTATTATTATTATTTCTAGATGATTTATTAAACGCTATAACATAGCTAGTGCTAAAATCAAGAGCGATTTACAGATGTTCATAAGATGCGCGAAATAAGTGCGTCTTGAGGGCAGTCGCAAACGCCTCGAAGGTTGTGATGGATGTCACTGAGGCGGGAAGAGAGTTCCAGAGAAGGGGGTTGCCGCGTGTCACGGATCTTTCCCCCAGCATCACCGTCCTGGACGGAGGAGGGACATAAAGGCGGATTCGCTTGTTTGATCGCAGCTGCTTACGACAGTCTGTCGGCATCGGCCGCTGTATGAGCGCAGAAATGTACTCCGGGCAGAGAGGGTCGTGCAGTGCTCGGAATGTGATCATACAGCGTTTATAAGCTATACGCTCCGAGATCTTCAACCAGTGTAGCATTTCCTTTAGCAATGGAGTCACATGATCCCTCCATCTCGCGCTAAAGATCAATCGGGCCGCAGCGTTCATGACTGACTGAAGACGGTCAAGCTGATAGTCCGGAAGCCCCAGAAAAATGCTATAGCAATAAGCGGCAATAAACAATCATAGTCAGCAACATGCAAGCGTATCAACAGAAATTCAACAGTCATCAACACGAAATCATATGCATTAATATTCAAACATATATCAGGTTCGATTCACTCTATCTTCTAAGGCAATAAACTCTAATACTAGCTTGCGGAGCAAGGTGAGAGTATAGGTCACAAAGAAAGAGCAGGAAGGCAAGAGAACAAGGCACAAGGCGCGGGACCTTGCAGAGGACTCCGTCACTTGAGGCTTGCGGCCAATAATGTTATGCTGAGTAGGACTACGCGTCCGTTTTTCCGCAGGGCCTGGTAGTCCTGGAACGTGTTGATTGTAGCCGCGCAGGGTTCCAAGAAGGCGTGCGGTCCGTGTAGTAATGTAATGCTAAATAGGACTACGCGTCCGATTGTCCGCAGGACCTGGTAGTCCTGGGAACGTGTTGAGTAGTACCGGCAACCCGGCGCATCCTGACGGCAGGACGGTACTGTCGGGCGTCTTAGCGTTAACGGCATCCGATCCTGAGTCAAAGCTCAGACGGTCTGGTACGAGGTTCCTCCCGTAGCGGTCGTTCAAGAAGCGCAGAGGCGGATTTACCACGGTACCAGGTGGTGCATCTGTACCGGGCCTCCCTTCAAAATACAAATTTAGGGGCCTCCCTTTTTTAATAATGATTTTTTAAGACTTTTAATTATTAGTTTCTTAAAAGCAATTTATTTTCGGAGATATACATGAATGTTGTATTGTTAGACGTTAGTAGTGTTTGGTAAAGGTACCCCTAGAGGTAGGGGTACCCCTAAGGGGTAGGGGTCCCCCTAGAGGTAGGCATACCCCTAGAAGTAAGAGTACCCCTAGGGGTAGGCCGCCAGGCGTACCCCTAGGGGTAGGGGTACCCCTAAGGGGTAGGGGTCCCCCTAGGTGTAGGCATACCCCTAGGGGTAAGGGTACACCTAAGGGTAGGCGTACCCCTAGAGGTAGGGGTACCCCTAGGGCTAGCCATACCTTTAGGGGTACGCCTACCCTCAGGGTAGGCGTACCCTAGGGGTAGGGGTGCCCCTAGGGTACTCCTGGGGGTAGGGGTACCCCTAGAGGTAGGGGTACCACTAGGTGCAGGCGTACCCCTAGAGGTAAGGGTACCCCTAGGGGTAGGCATTCCCCTAGGGGTAAGGTACCCCTAGGGGTACGCGTACCCCTAGGGGTAGGGGTACCCCTAGGGGTAGGCGTACCCCTAGAGATAGGGCCGTAGGGGTACCCCTACGGGTAGCCATACCCCTACTAGGGGTAAGGGTACCCCTAGGCGTCCCCCTAGGCGTAAGGGTACCCCTAGGGGTACTCCTAGGCGTAGGAGTACCCCTAGAGGTAGGCGTACCCCTAGGGGTAGGGGTACCCCTAGTGGTACTCCTAGGGGTAGGCATACCCCTAGCCTAGGAGGAGGGACTAGGTTTGACATCTCAAAAGTCTTGAGGAGCAAAAAAACAAAACAAAAACAAAAAGGTCATCTGCCCGTTTTCCATTCTTAAACGCTCCGTGACAAGCTTCCTTATTTTTCCCCTCTCCAAAAAATAAAAAATTCCCCGTCGCCACACTTTTTTGGGAGGAGGAGAATTTCCATCTCCCCATGCAACATATTTTTTGGGGGGGGGATTTTTTCATTTTGGGGAATCCCCCCAAAAGGCCTAGAATAAACACTATCTTTAAGTGACCACGATGGCGCCGGGGGCCTCCAAAATGTAAATCCGCCTCTGAAGAAGCGGGCAAAAATCGCTTACACAACCGACTGACAAGGCTATCACGGGCCCAGATATAAGACGTTGGGACCGTACGATAAAAAGGTTTGCTATATGTCAGTCAATAAATCATTAATAACTTCTGAAAGAAAAGCGACATCTACTGAAATCTCTTTCAGGTAATTACTCCTGAATATATACTAATTTCTAGCACAATAATAATCGCTAATAGTTCGATAACTAATTAATTAAAAATAATCAACCGTTTAAAGCGATCAATACTGCAATGGCAATGCATTAACGTCGCTTGCATTGACGTCGCCCTAGCGACTAAATTACAATACGTTGCTACTACAAAATCTTCATATGGCAGTGCACATTAATCATAGTCAACACTGAAACGCAGGTAGAATTGTATATATGGCAATTTCGCTACACATACATGCTCTTAAATGTGTTGGTAACTGCGGTAAAAACAAATCAAATCGTATAGAGATAATTTATTTTACTGAGATGAAGATTTTAAAACACTGCAACCATATACTACTACTACTACTACTGCTACTACTACTACTACTACTACTACTACTACTACTACTACTACTACTACTACTACTACTACTACTACTACTACTACTACTACTACTACTACTATTACTACTACTACTACTGCTGCTGCTGCTGCTGCTGGTGGTGCTGCTGCTGCGATTGCTACCGCTACTACTGCAGCTACGAATACTGTGGCGACCATGTGCCACAGATAGCGAGAGCTTTATTATTATTTCCTAATTATTATTAAAGATTGCTTAACTGTATAAACTTTTTAGTTAATAATTTAATCTAATTAATTAGCGCTTATAATAATGTATTTTGTACTAATTTTAATTAATCAATAAAATTGTCATTCATGTAAAACGGACAAAGTACGCGCTAGGCTAGAAGAGTTTAAGAAGCTAAGGCTTCGGTAAAATTATTAGAATCGCCGCCTCCGCTCAAGACCGAGATATGGGTTATAGAAACCAACAACGACTATAGGTCCACGGGAGAGCCTTCGGTCTTCAGCGACTAGAGAGTTTGGCCGCTGAAGACCGTCGCATGTTTGACGGAGGATGCGCGGAGCGAGGCTTCCGCTGGGGACCGTGCGTCTGCCTGAACACTGGCGCCTGGATACCAGGGGCGATTAGCGAAGGGTTGGGCCGTAGACGGGGTCGCTTACCACTGCCGCTAACGGCGACACCGCTCCCCGGGTCCCTAGTTTACACTCCTTTCACGGCACCCAAGCGGAGGTGGCTCAACAGTTTAAAACTTCACCCGAAGACCGGCGCCCGGGAACCAGGGCCTGTCGGCGATGCGCTTCGCCGGCAGCGACGCTTTTTATCGCCGTTGCCGACGACGCTGCGGGGTGGGTCCAAATTTTGTTTTTTTCTGACGACTGATACGGGGAAATAGGGACAGCAGTGGCCGAGCGCCCTCAAGCGCCGGTCATAAAAACTCGAAAATCTCCGGAAATTGGCAATTTTGTATCACGTGTCAAGAGGCGGACGCAGGCAGCTCTTGTAGCTAAGACCGCTTGAACCGCGGCGCCCAGCTGGTAGGAGTGATTGGCGAGTCGCTAAACCGTAGACGAAGCCCCTGACTACCGCTAACGACGGCGCTGTCAGGTGGGTCCCTAGTTTTTCCTATTGACGGCAATTACGCGAAAATACAGACAACTGTTTCCAAGCCCGATTGAGTGCCCGTCAAAAAGTTTCAAATCTCTAAAAATTTGGCAATCATGGATATGAGATGTGCTTTCCGTGGTTCGCTCGCACGCCCACACCCCTCTGACGCTGCAATGACTCGACTAAACCGTATTGCTTTTGCTCTTCCTGGTTTGTCAGCGTCGAGTTGAATGTCTGGATTAGGGCAACACGCGTTCTGCTACATCGTTTAGGACTTTCAGCTCTCTGACACGTGACTGAGCTGCCAAATATGATTCATTACTGTCCCAAATGGATGGATCTAGAGACAGAAAATCTGTAGAAATGTTCATCGAAGCAAAGAAATGTTTGGTGTTTGAAATCAGGTGTCTGTCTTCAGTCACACTTCATACTTAGAACAATCAATGTGATTCCATGCTTTAGAAAATCTTTCAAATAATTTGATATTAGGCCCACTCGAGCAGCCCATCATTGGTGCTGGCAGATACAAAGTGACTCAGCTGCTTATTTCCAATGTGCATGTCTTTCAAAGTAATTCGAGCCAGAGGACTAGAATCTCCAACGTTTGACAGAGCAGAGACCATGTTTGACTTTTCAGGTGCAGACAACTGAGAATCGAAGAAAGCCAAGCCAATAAGTTGTACATTCAGATATCATAAGTGATGCTTGAACGTTTTCATTGCTGCGTCAGCAACTGCATCATTTGTTGAACGATATACTTCAAGATCCTTCAGCAATTGTAGATCATTCCCTGGAGCTGAAGTAGGCAAGGTACAGGTAAACCATGTCTTGAGATAGATTCTCACAACAAACAAATTGAACTGTTGAAGACCTGCCAGTTCTGCTGCTGTAAGTCTGAACTGTGATCGAAACAGGTAGATCTTTAAGCTGTACACGTATAGTATTTTGTCCATCCAGCGTGCCCTGTGGTGTGCGCCAGGTGCATTGATATGGATGTTGTGGTTGTTGCTAGCAGTATCATCACCCAAAAACAGCGAGGCAAGCACCAGAAACTCTTCGCAGTCATCTCTGGGATGAAATAGTTGAAGCTGTTGGCGAACGATTCCAAGCCGGTTGCCTTTTATAATTTCAAAGTGTAAAATCAGGTGTCTGTCTTCAGTCACACTTCATACTTAGAACAATCAATGTGATTCCATGCTTTAGAAAATCTTTCAAATAATTTGATATTAGGCCCACTTGAGCAGCCCATCAACATGTCAAACACTCTGGCAACAATGAGCTCGTGGACATGATGGCGACAGGCTAAAGGGAGGAGATCTCGCTGAAGTTTCTGCTGCAGCAATATACAGACACCAGCCTTCATTCCAGTGCTAGTGGCTGTGGTATCAAAACACATCGAATGAATGCAGTTTGTGAGTTTCCACTCTTCGATCAAATGGAGCACTGCTGATGCCTGCGCTTCTCCAGTGCCGTTTGGAATCTTAGGAAAACCGAGCAGTTTCATAATGCCTTCGCCTGACACAATGACAGCTAGTCGATCTACTGTATCCTTGCCTGTTAGCTCCGGTAACAGTTTACCATGATACCATCCCAGTGAATAGTTAGAGGACCAACCAGGACATCAAATGAAAACGACTCTTTTAATTGTGATGCGACCGATTCTCTGCTTTTTCTGCGTGCTTGGCAAACAGATTCTTTGTTGAGCGTTAATTGTGATGGATCATGCCCAAGAGAATTTGCTACTGATGCGAGAATAAACGTTGCATTTCGGTCAGACACGTTTGTTCGATCTAACGCAGACGCTACATCACGAGACACGTTTCCTATGTTACCTGAGTTTCTTGATACTTTCTGTCTCTTGTAATGTGTAGGGCCTTTATATAATCAAAGATCAGCAATTGATTCAGCATAGATTACGTACAAATGTGAGCTAAAAAACCTAAAATTGTCACACAGTAACCAAACTTGACACATTGTTACTGATTCTAGTTCTAAGCAAGTTTTATGCGAATAAGGCATTGTTTTAACAGCGTTGTGCAACCACTAAATATTGACAGATTTTGTTAAAACTTTGCATTTTGCTTTCTTATATAGAAAGGAACAATTTCATAGGGTGAGATTTTAAAAAATCAACAATTTTTTTCCTCATGGTACTCATTGGCACCCTAGTATATATACATAGTATAGGGTCTCAATAGGGGGCCACTGGGGGGCAGTATCTCAGTAGGGGGGCACGGGCCCCCTTGGCCCCCCGGTGGAGCCGCCACTGCTACTACTACTACCACTGCTACTACTATTACTACTACTACTACTTACTACTACTACTACTACTACTACTACTACTACTACTACTACTACTACTACTACTACTACTACTACTACTACTACTACTACTACTACTACTACTACTACTACTACTACTGCTACTACTACTATTACTACTTCTACTACTATTATTACTTACTTCTACTACTACGACTATTAGTACTACTACTGCTGCTACTACCACTATTAGTATGCTTATTAAGTTATTACTATATTATATTACTATATTATATTATATTTCCTTGCAGCTTACTGCGGAAGATTACAAAGCAATTGTAAACTTAATAAGTACAATTTGCTACGTCCGATGCCACGGATGCTACAACAAAGCTCCTTTCTGGATGCTTTTCCTATCTGTCCAAGGATTCTTTATCTTTATGACAGTTATGTTATTCGTGACTCACACCAATGCGAGCGATGCTTTTCCAGTCATAAGTTTCATGCTAATTATAGATCTGTTGATTGTACTTCCGCGACTTTTAATGATAAAGAAGGTAATAGTAGAACATTTGCTAAAAGGTATATATATATATGTCGTTCAGGAAATGGTCATCATCATCGTCGTCGTCGTCGTCATCGTCACTATCATCAAAGTTTACGCAATTGTTATCACCACCCTCATAATCGTCGTATCGCTGTGACAAGTCACCTAAATTCTCCCATATTTCAGCCATACTAAAATCATTACATTGGTTTAAAATAACTGAACGCATCCAATATAAGATAATAACACATATATCTCACTTCAGTCATCAAAACCCGTCTACCTTAGATCACTATTAACCCCTCAGCCTCCTCGACCTACACGTTCACCACCTCATTTTACTCTGTCACGCCCGCTGAATCAGTCATCCCTGAAAATTTGCAGCCGTGCCCCTCTCATGACGCTGCACCTGAACTTTGGAACTCTATCCCAGCTTCCCTCCGCAGACTTAAACACTTTAAAGCAATAAAATCTGAATCATGATTTCCCACAATCCCTGCATTATCTCCTCAAGTCTCCAGGTCTAAGCTTAAATCCTTCTTTTTTCTAAAATCATTCCCTCCATAGCTGCCTTTTGGATGTTGACTATTTCCTGGCTGATCATATATCTTTCCCATAGCTAATTTAAGAGAGGCTGAGCGCCTAAGAATAAGCAGCTAGTGTTGTACTGCTTTTCGTGGCGCTATAGAAATCCACGAGATTTTACTTACTTATTTACTTACTTCAATTCAATATAATTATTTCGCCTAATGTCGCGTAGACTATCGCATTATTAACATAGCATTTTACTGTATAGGTCTATTACTGATAATAGGCTTAAGTGGTGGCTTCAAATTTGGTTTGGATTTAATTTTGATCTATTCCAACTCTGTCTGAAATATTTTCTTGATTTAGGCTATTACAAGCTTATCTGAAGCACTTTCTGCAGCGAACAAGATCGCCCTCAAAAGCAATATGTTGGTTAGCGTTAAAGAGTACGGATGTCACTACTGCGCGTGCAATCGAATGACGGTATCCTTGCAGAACTTAAAACTTAACTTGATGATGGCAACGGTGGATGATACGGCCCGTCATGGCCTTTAATCCTGCCCGAGGCAGAAAATGCGCAAATCTATTATTGGAATCTGTTTTTCGCACTCTGTGTCATAAAGACATAATTTTAAATTTTAACTTACTTTAACTTTCAACCGTCTGACTCTTCACCATAATTATATGCTATCTCATGGATTCAGTCATCGCCAATTTCGTGATCGAAACTCGAATCTGAGTTTCCAGACCTACCTTGGCATAGTTGAGTGCGATGGCGTAGCTGTTAAAAAGACCTGATTCGATTTTTGGATCTTCTAAATGAGATTGAAATTTCTTAAATGACAGGAACCGTCCACAGTGAATGGCTTTGGAAATTAGCTTTTCCAGCAGATCTACTCATTCATCTTAATAATTGTAACTTTCAAATACAAGGCGAAAAGGCACTCGTCTGCAATTTGCACACCGAGGTAAAAGCGTCCCGTCAGAATTGGCACTTTTTAAGAATCAGTAATAAAGAAGCTGCTGTGGCGACCCCGGCTTGCGGTCTCGTCCGCGGTCGGGCGGCCACCAACGCCCGCTCAGTTTCCCTATCGCCATCTGATGATATAACACTGTGCTAGGAATCAAGAAATATATTGTTAATGAAATTCATATAAACGGCTACGACAGTTCAGACTGTTTTGTCGGATGAATCACCTAAATGCCAGTCATGTGCCTATAAGGTATAACGAGGTATAACTCATAGAGACTTGAGAGAGAGAGAGAAAGAGAGAGGAGAGAGAGGAGACAGACAGAGAGACATACATACATACGTACATTATGGGTACATACATACATACATACCATGAAATTATTGCTTGAAAGGAGAACATATCGCAAAATTATGAAGATGAAGTATAATATACAAACTGTTTTGGAACTGTATAATCATAATGGAGTGTGTCTGTTTTCTGAAAATTAAATTATACCTGTTGTAAGGAAATACCAGCACTGTGGAGAAGGCCAATAAATCATTCATACAGTAAGTCAGCAGAGATAATAGTGCCTAGATACAGGTACTGTTCCTGTGATACATTTATATCAGAGTGTCCGATACAATTTGAGTTAGATGATTAGATCCTTGACTTTGTTTCAGATTATTTTTATGTATTACGAATGGAGACCATGCCAAGTAAGCAAAAAGATTAAAAGAAACTGTGATTCGATGTCGCATTATTTACATTTTTAGCTGTAAAGTTTCGTCAGTAAGATGCAGTTTGTAATTTCTAAATGCATAATTTAATTCAATTCGTAAACATGACCCGTTTCGGTCTGATAATTATAATTAAGTCTAATCATTAAACATTATGATTCTTATTTCGAGAATGCTATCAGTTGAGGGCACATATAGCAATTGATTGGCTTAATGATGCTTTGCCGTGTTTCCCATATGCGGGCGTTTCTATAGAGCACAACAAACTCCTTCTGGTTGCGCAAATGTTATAGTACAATCAATGCAAATCGAGTGAGCATTGGCTAGACAGTATTTACGGTTTGTGGTCAAGAAAGTTTGCAAATTCTTCCTGTACTAATTAAATTAATGGAACATGCATCGTTGAACTTTACCTTCTGATTCTCGCTTTCTGATTATTCTTTCGAGAATTCTATCAGTTGATGGCAAATATGACAATTGATTGGCTTAATGTAAGTGAAATCTTACAAATAACATTTTTAGATAGAACTGAGTGTTTATAATTGGTATATTTATACTTTTTTATATGAAGTCCCATCTAAAGACACTTCTACTTCAGATGACAACGCCATCTGTAGATGAAGAGCAGGTACGCAATTCTTTATCAGATTAATGTGAACAAATCGAGAATGTTTCGATTAAAATTGCCACACATTTTATCAAAGTTCGACTCTTATGATATGGAAACTGTTGTTTGCATACAATTTCAAATACGTAAACAGGTAGAAAGCCAAGATGACGATAGAACAGGACTGACTACATCGGAAACTGAATCACTGAATATGTCCCAGCTTGAGGTTAGCTAAATATTTCATATACATAATTTTTTTAAATTTTAATTTATAGATCACGACTCATCTAAGATTGTAAGTGTGATTTTCTTGTGTCTTAGCATGCTAATGGTAATACACTTTGTTTCAGCGTGGTCATTTAACCGAATAGACTCGCGAATCATTGATCTACTTCGCCCAAATATTTTTTCAAGATTTTCAACGGTTTTGACAATTAAATCAAACATTGGCTAATATTGAAATTTTCATATTATAGACTAGGGCTGAAGATCTATTGCTCTATCATGCTACTGAATATGGTCAACTCGTGATTTCAAGAAGAACAAAGAATCCGGATGGTCAGAGACACACTCGCCAGAAGGAATGCCTTTGTCAATTTGCCGAAAGCATTCTGCTGTCGAAAAAATCCTCTTGTCTTGGTCGTTTCTATGGGGGTCAAATTCGACATCCCTGGCGTCGATTCATAGAATTTTGATATGAAGCAAACAATAAGAAACATGTAAAGCTTTTAAACATTACCTTTTCGACTAATTTTGATCGTTTGCATTAATCGTCAGATTTAAGCTAGATTGTTTGTCGAATGAAGAATTAGTATAAGGAATAGAATCACGCTCTGGGTAAAATGTAGTGAATGCAGTTTGCATTCAAATTAGCATTTAAAGGTATAGGCATTTCAAAAGTGTCTAAGTTAATTTCATTTTATAGACTTTCGATCGAAATATTGATAAATGAAGTTTGACATGTCACAGTAGTATTTCTATAACTTGTGTACTTGATCAGATTTGTCTATTCTAACATGTATTTTTAACTCGTCCGCATACTTGATAAACTTCAGGTCTGTCTCCTTTAGTGTCAGGACAGTGACATAACGTGGTTAGTCGTCGCACGAGTTGGAACATTGTGTTCATCGACTGGAAAAGTCTGACGATCTAAAAAGTTCGTCGGCCCTCTGACGTGTTTCGTTCTATTTCTCTTGCAATTTTCCACCCCTCAAGTTTTTAACTTTCGATATGCCGCCCCTAAGAACATGCCGCTTCTGTGTCAGGGTGATTGCTGATATAACAAGATCGATGATTTGTGAAGATTGCAGAGATTTCCATGGGTTTGGTTAACTCGTGGGTTGTGTTGGCTTCCATAGTAAAAAAAGCGAGGTCTATAGTCAATCGGGCTTATCCTCAGGAATTCTGTTGACCCCAGTAACTGTAATTCAGCCACTGTTGATTCTATGCTCCCCTTTACGAAACCGCTAAAATTAATATCTGCCAATGTCTTTTCCGTTGTGTGTAGGCCTAACTATTTTGCATTCTCCCTCTTTTCTTGGAATTGTTATAATCTATGTTTGATTAGTGTTTATATTTAATCCGACTATTCCATTCTCCGTTTTCAAGGTTCCTGTTAATTCTGTAATCCGTTAAGACATTCTGTTATTAGTCATGTATCAAAAGCATATTGTGCGTCAGATATAGACGTTTTTGGTTTAGAGATGTTCCCAATCCATTCGTGTTTTCAGTTTTCGCTCCATCTCATTTTCGAACTGGACAGGGACACTGCAATTACTGTCATCAGAAATGGGGATTAACTGACTCGAAACTGTGCCCCTGCGGTGTCATTCAAACAATGTCGCACCTAGCTGACTCTTGCCCTATAACAAGGCTAGAGGACGGTGGATTACAAACTTTACACGCAGCTGATATGTCGTAATCAAATGGCTGACATCATTTAGCACATTAAGCATTCGATAATAATACTCCATCTCATGACGCAAACTAATAGCATATTGAAGAGAATCGGCGATAAGATGCATCCTTATGTAAATCCTGTTTTGATTTTGAACCAACTCTGTCAAGGTTGACAGAGTGGTTCTTCATTCAATTGACTCTGTCAATTGACTCCGTCAATTCTGATGCACACTAAAACTGTGCTGTAACAATTTTCAGTTACCGGTAGCCTTACTAATTTGGCATGAATTCCATATTTACTCAGGAGTTTTCATGGCCTTTCCAGATAGAGTCATGAGCTTGGGCAGAATCGGCGAAGCACATGACCAAATCTTCATTAAATTCTAGTATTTTCTTAATGAGTTCTCGAGACTCGAAGAATGAAGATTTTGTCAGAGCATCCTCTTCCCCTTCTGAATCCACAATGGTCGGGTAATTACACCTATTTGCCCATGCAACTTCATAATCAAATGGCGGGCCTTATTTCAATCTGAAAATTACTCCACAGTCGTCTTTGTGGAGAACGTGTTTTGCTTGGCAGCGCCATTCTAAATTTTTAACGACCGAGTATCCCCAAATAAAATAGTCCAGAATAACCATAATCGTCGGGCTTTGCGCATTAAAAAGTTTGATGGCGTATCCGCTGCTTTACAAAGAAATAACGCGCAAATACTTTCAATTTGCCGACAACGCTACAGTAATTGGAATAATTCCAAGGTAATTGAAAATGGCTTGACAAATTTAGAACAATTGATAAATAGTTCCGTTTAGAAATACAAAAGATATAGAGTTACCGGTCGTTGGGCGTCGTGCATTTAAATAATTGTAATTTCCTAAGTAGTGGCTGAACAATCTCTTCAGGGGCTGAGCTGATTGTTTTATTACATTCGTGCCTGAACCGAAAACAGAAAAGCCTGATGAGGAGTGATTTATTGCAGAATGAAACAAATTGACAGTGCGAGGGTTAAGTTAAGCGATTGGGTTGACCAGTGGTGGTTCCACCATGTTGATGACTGGGGATGCATCCCCCACCGGGGTTTCAGATGACCTTTTTTGCTTGTCAACCTATTTTCCGGTTAGTTTTTTAAAACAATTAGTGAAAAATACTGCGAATGACCTTTTTTGGCTTTTAGACCTTTTTTTGCAAGGTTTATTAACATTTAGTGGGCAAACAATGACCTTTTCCTCTCTTTTCTTTTGCTTTGCTTATTCATCTTGCATCCCCAACATCAACTTCCTATAATTTTTTTTCATCCCCTCCACCAAGAATTCCTGGAACCGCCACTGGGGTTGACCAATTAACAACCCGTAGTGGTTGGATTTTGACATCACGTGACATGATTTGCTCTCTCTCTACTTTCAAACTAATTCTAGTAATTATGCATTCGCAATTAAAGTCTTTATTACTGTGTGAACATATATAGGGGTCATATAGGCTAATATAGAATTTTACTTTCTTCTTTCCCATGCTTTCGAAACCACAGCTGCTCCAAATATATATATATATATATATATATATATATATATATATATATATATATATATATATATATATATATTACTTTGAAGGAACCTTCTTTTCCCACAGCTACTTCCTTCAACACCTCGCGTTGCATTGTTTTGTTTTGTGGCTGTTATTCGCCTGCAGTATCGTTCGGTTAGTGCATCTGTAATGAGTTTGAATTTGTGTCGATAATTTAACTTATTTCATTTAAAAATTAAGGTTCTCAAATCGGATTAAAAATTATTCGTTATATTTGACTTATTTGAACGAGGCGATGAAAGTGTTATTTAGAAACAGCAATCTGTAGCATACGTAGTCCTAAGTCTTTTTCGTATGTCTTATAATCTTATTAAAGGAGACGCTGAAATACTATATGCAAACTTCAGCATCGTTGATCAGTGCCGTTTAAGAAGTTTGGGGCTCTAGGCATTTCAAGAAGAAAGTCTCTAGGCATAAAAAAGTAAAAAGACCATCCTTTCTTAAATAGGTTGACAAGCAAAAAAAGAAAAAGGTCATCCTTTCTTAAATGGGTCGACAATAAAGAGCTCATTAGCAGTATTTGAAAAAAAATTAACGGTCCGCCGGGGCCCCTGTCTCGCGGGGGTCCAAGGCGCGTGCCTGACTTGCCTGTGCCTTAAAACGGCCCTGTCGTCTATATAAGAAATTATTTGAGGTAAGCATATGTGCCAGAGATGCAAGCTAGTTTTGATTACGCTGGGTGTCAAGGATTGAGGCAGGAGCTAGTGATACGGTAGACATATTAATAATTATTGCAAAAAGCTTTTAGTTCCTTATCATTCATTGTATTGATGCTCCGTAAGAATGACAAATTTAAAAATCACAGATCAAAATGAAAATATCAACACAATGAAATGATGCAGCAAAGGTAAGATTCATTGTCATTGATACTTTTTGCTGAATCATACAAGTTCTCAATACTTGCATTATGTTGCAAAATATTCGTTTCATTTAGTATACTGTACAGTAGGGTGGAGTGAAAAAAACTTTTTTGGGAATTTTAATTCCAATAGCGATCAAAAGTTGCTTATGATCTCGCACAAGTACTGCAAGAAATTTGGCAATCTCATGTTGACGTCTTCTGCCCTCTACCGGACGATTTAAAGGTGGATGTAGTGAAAGTATTGGAGAAACATAAACATTGTAATTAAGGAATCCAATACCTAATAAAAGTTGCATAACAACATATAGATAAAAAGTGACAAATATGAGCTTGATATGTATACATCTTCTACCCTCTACCGAGTCAGTTACATTATAAATATGCGAAAGTAAGAATTTTTTATATATCTACCAAGAGTGAACGTGAACACTGAACAACATTAATACTTATTGTAATACTTCAGCTTAAACTAGGTGGCTATGTACAGGCGTAGTACTCTGCTAGCTAGAGTCAACCAACGAGACATTACGAGTTTTCCCGGACTTTGATTCAACAGTGCTTCATCGCATGAACCACTATTGAGAGCTTGACACATGTCGTACAAGTATCTCTGATCTGTGCTGAGATCCTGCAAAACAGAGTCAGGTAGCACTTGTAAATCGCATTCAAATTCATTGAACTGAACCATTGGCATATTCTCACATCGTTGAAGTTGTTGTCCAAGTGGGCCTGAAAATCTGCGTGGTCCTGTAGTACTGCCGTCAAGATGCTCGAACAGGTGACGTAGTGGCAGCTCGTTGCCATGCAATAGGCATATGAAGCAGTGTAGTGGACACTTCAGATGTACTTCTAACAATCGGATGATACCACCCTTATGTCCTGTGTTGACTGCCGTTCCATCGCAACCTATGGCTGCCAACGATTGGATGCTGATCTTTCTTTCTTCTAAGAAATCTGATATGCCCTTCTGTATACACGCAGCATTGCCACGCACTGGAGCAATATGTCCCAGATAGTTTGATTTGGGTTCTTCAATCAGCACTATGTGCTCTTCAAAAACAGTCCTGCGATGCAGCTTACCTCCAACCTCTTTCTGCATTAGAGTCTTGTCTTTTCTGCCATCAAAGCACAAACTACGAAGATTCGTGGTTCTGCTTGCAGACTCCGCGATCAGAATGTCAAACAACGTCTTCCTTGCATCTGCTTTGAATTCTGCGACCTTCTGCTCGTAGCTGGCACTTCTCTTACATGCGGGGTATCGGACTAACTTCAGATACTGATCATGATGGGCACGCACAAGTTGAGTGATTCGATCTATCGTAACAGTTGGAATGGAGGCCCGTGTCCAATTTTCTTTAACTTTGTAAACTAGAACACTTGTAATATCGGATGCTGTTGGCTCTTTATGTGGATGTTTCCGTAAATGAAGCCTTACCCATTGGTAGTCCTCAAGAAGATCTTGAACAGTTGGTAAAACATCTAGTTTCATTCGTTTTGAAACTGCAAATATTGGACAGTCCGGTGCTTTTCTCCGACTACTTTCAGCCATAATAATTCCGCATTTACTGATAAAAACAATCATTAGCAGGGCATCGTCTTCAACTGGGCCACTGTAGTCGTGTGCGACGTATATTTGCAAAATCGTGGCTAATGCACAGTAGTAAAAATAGACTTATGTAATATTAATATGAAATGTTGCAACCGAAAATGGCTTCAAATTTCAAAAAATCAATATGGCGTCTTTAAATCGTCCGGTAGAGGGCAGAAGACGTCAACATGTGACTGCCAAATTTCTTGCAGTACTTGTGCGCTATAATAGGCAACTTTTGATCACTATTGGAATTAAAAATTCAAAAAAAAAGTTTTTTTCACTCCACCCTACTGTACACTGTATGCGTTGCTTTCGCGAGCATAACAATATGTATCGGCTAAGCCAATTTCCGGTTTTTACGCCGTCATGGCAGCCAGCACGTATTTGTACGTGCCACGGATTGTCGCCTTTCTCGGCATCTATAGACGTTCGGCGTTCGGATTTTGTACGAAGCGCGAGGACTGCGTCCTACTCATCGGTTCTTCGTAGTGTTTCTTGCCGTCCTCCTCTTTTCTACGCGTTTTGGAGGGTTGGAGTCGGTCGCCGCCGCTGTTGAGTAATTGCGCCAAAGTCCGCCATTAAGATTACGGCTGCGTGGCAACGTGACTGTGATCGACTAGAACTTCTGGGTCGAGTAGAACTTCCACCTTCGTCGGATTTGCCGATTTCGGTGACGAAATCGCTTGCGGAAGACCGATTCTTCGGAATTCGCCACCGATCTTACCGGGCGGAGAACTCCCTTTACCAACTCGCGGACTCTTAACATCATCTTCCGTTCTTCGTTGGCGCGTCCACGTGGCTGCAGTTTTCTCGCGAAGGACCGCTTCTATAGGATTCCGCACCGGATTTCTTCACGGCAGCGCGATCTTTCTATCATCCGAGTGGATTTTTAACATCGCCACCTTCCGACCATCATTAACATGTCAGCGTTGTCAAAGCGCTTTTGATTTAGGTTTTTAACCATGTTACAGCGCTATATAAATCATCGATAATAATAATAATAATAATAATAATAATAATAATAATAATAATAATAATCAGCCAGTGGTGACCAAACTTTTATTACACGGGGACCATTATAAATGTTGATCAGCATGCGGATGACCGCATGTTTTGTCACCCATTGTACATTGTTAGTGTTTTCAGCAGTAGTGACAATCGCTGCAGTCATGTGACGGTAGTATCTGGTAACAGTTACAATTAACAGTTTAAATTTACTATTTTACTATATTAGACAAATGTACCAAAAATCTTACTCAGGACTCAATATTGTATGCATTCGTAGAAACAATATATTTTTTTAGAAAGATGCCCTGCTGGCCGCCAATTATACCAGCCGGCGGGCGGCATGCGGCCCGCTAGATGCTAATTGCATTGACGCTACGCCACTGGGCGTTTGGAAAAACGTCAGTTCAATAATTAGCTTTTCCTTTCCTCTTTTTATTCTTTCGAAACAGTCGCTGTTTCCAATAAATCGTATTTTCAAGCAATTTTGTTTGCCACATTTACTTCCTTCAAAGTGTCGTTTTGCTTTCTGTTTTTGCGATTGGTATTCATTTTTCGCTCGGTGCAGTTGTGCACTAATCTGTTTAAACTTGATGCGATAATAGAATGAAGAGAACGACTTCATATGCCTTGAAAACGACAGAGCGACTGATGCAACTATAAGAGAAAGTCAACTATTTATTGTGAATGTCAGCGTTGTCAAAGCGCTTTTGATTTAGGTTTTTAACCAGGTTACAGCGCTTTATAAATCATCGTGATACTACTACTACTACTACTACTACTACTACTACTACTACTACTACTACTACTAATAATAATAATAATAATAATAATAATAATAATAATAATAAGCCAGTGGTGACAAAACTTTTATTACACGGGGACCATTATAAATGTTGATCAGCATGCGGATGGCCGCATGTTTTGTCACCCATTGTACACTGTTAGTGTTTTCAGCAGTAGTGACAATCGCTGCAGTCATGTAACGGTAGTATCTGATAACAGTTACAATTAACAGTTTTATAAAATAAATCATCGTGATTATGATGATGATGATGATGATGATGATGATGATGATAATAATAATAATAATAATAATAATAATAATAATAATAATAATAAGCCAGTGGTGACTAAAATTTATATATATATATATATATATATATATATATATATATATTTATATATAATAGCTACTCGTGCTTCTCTTTCCCCCAAGAGGTCTATATAAGCAAATTTTCTATCTCCCGATTCTTGTCTCTGCATTAAATCTGCCTACCACAAAAACGACGACTACAGCGATAAATTCAGTGTTGGAGTTGTGAAATTTAAGCTGAAGGGTTGAGGACTGAAATTCAATGAATGACAGAGACTGAATGTACCCGACATGCGATTTTTGTGAGGACTTCAAAGTTAACTGGGGGATTCAACCCATCCCTCCAATCCCTCCTAGGCTCCTCTCCGACAACTCCAACACATGGATAAATTCTATCTCTGCGGCATTCTCAAGTGGTATTAGGCCTGCTTGCACTCCGTGAAATACAATGTATGGAGACTTTTCTTTTAGACTCTTACTAAACAGTTAGGCCTGGTAAAGAGCACACACCTAACGCAGTAACTAGTTTCTTATTTGAGGCCACATTCATTTGGTTGCTCGCAGGGGCTTCTATCCCTATTTAAGGCGGGCGCAGCTGCGCCCGGGGAAAATGGGAGTGGGAGAATATTTTGCTACTAATCTGAACTGAACCGAGACTGATACTGATTCAAAATAACACTGACCGTGACGTAATCAATGATAGCTATGCCCAACACAAAGGATAAAAAGCTGAATACAATACTAAGTCTACAAGGGAGCAAATTAACAAGAGGAATTTGTAATTTGGGGGAGATTTGTAATTTGGGGGGGGGATTGAGCCCGGCTGCAAAAGGGGGATAGAAGCCGCTGGTTGCACGGTACGAACTTTTGCTACACGTTCATAATTTCTCCGCTTATCACCGGAAGACCTCTTTTTTGTACAATTAATACGATTCATTTATTCACTGGCTGAGCATAATGGCGTTTTAATTCAAGAGTTCTGACTGGAATTAATATGCTTAGAATCAAAATGAATTCGTTTGGAAGAAACCCTTAAATACAGCAGAAGCATGGATCTTGCGAAGTTTCGTCTGTGGAGTTTCACTATACTGCAACTTGAATATTCGATGCATTGTGGAAGTCATTTTGAGCTTCCTTTAGAATATTACCTCAATTGCCCTTCAGACATTGACCACATATATTACATATGCGATATGTGTGCTATTCCTTGGAACAGAAATCCTCCGAAAAACACCAGATGCACAATATTCAGAATAGACAGCACGGAAACGCCACCAGGATATGCCAAACTGAAGGTTGACGGAGACAATCCAAGAGATAGACCATCATACTACCGACGACCTCGGTTCTTAGCCGACATAGAAAGTGGTGGCCCGTCGAGAGAATTTGTGCACATCAATGGCAACCCATTTTTCGACCGATATTTGGATTCAATAGACTGTAGACGCTTTATGCCAAAATCTGATCAAGTCTTTTCCCTTTATTGTCCTTACTGGCCTCTAGAAGCCGAAGAATGGGTAAAGCGCAATAGATTTTATGGATGGCCGAATGAAAAATTGATCGCCAGGGTAGCAAGAGGCGGTTGTCATTTTGTTTCTAAACTTCGTACATGGAGCTCTTGTGACGACACAGAATGGAGATTCTCATTCTCAAAAGCGGAACTTCTATTGATTCACAGTTGGACGAACGTTCAGAAGTTAGTGTATCATACAATTCGAGTAGTCAAGAAAAATATATCAGAGTATCTTGGTGGCGATGGAAATAGAGGATTGCAAACCTACTATTTCAAAACGCTCATGTTGTGGGCTTGCGAAGAATTGCCTCCTGAATTTTGGAGTGAACACAACTTGAATAAATGTGCAGAAACATTGTTTCTTCGGTTTATCAGATGCTTAGAAAATAAGTATTGTCCAAGTTATTTCATTCCAGATTGTAATATAATGATGCATCTAAAAGCTGAAGAAAGGTTTGAAAAAGAATTAAACACGCTGCGGAAATACTTAGCATATGGTAAAATTTCAATGTGGGAAAGAGCGGGTGAATTTTTGTTGTCGATGTCTGTCGAACTTCAATGTCTTCGAAAGGTGTCGCATATACATCCGATCAACGAAAATATAAATGGACGATTTGGCCAATATTTGTCTGAATGCGAATGGTTTTTACCGAGGATGAAAAATCTTCACGCAGCAATTCAAGCAAATCTTCGTTTGATGTCTCTCGACACTGTTACTTCAAGAAGAGAAAGCAAAGATTATGTTGAGTGTCTTGAAAATTTTGAATGCGCTTTGATCAGAAACGAAGACTTTGAATCGTACAAATATTCTAATCTAGAGTTGTCTATTTACGAAACCCTGAATGCAATTTTGCTCCGTAGACAAATTAGAAATTCAATTCCAATCTATCGTCGAAATATTAGAAGAAGTTTTGAGTTTGATACCTTTGAGCAGATGTTTCGCGAATCTATTCCGTCAACACTCTTTTGCGCTGCGTCAGTTTACCGGGCAACGTTTTACTTTGTAGCCATGAAGTCTTTCAAAGAAACATTGACCGAGTGTCACAGATGCTGGGATGTCCTTGACAATTCGAAGCATGAATTTGTAAATGGCAAACTATATGAATACGATTCAAAGTTACCTGTTTTGCTTTGTAACAGTTTGTCGCAAATATATGATGAATATTTACAAGTGATCATAGGATTTTCTACTTTACACAGGAATATCTCCTACGAATCGCCGAATTATTCAAGTTTTCGCGAAGTATGTATAAAATGTGACGCCAAAGAATATCTGAAATACCTGGGCATCCAAAGTGAACACAGGCTGTCTGCAAAACGTGAGCGAACTGTCGTTTACCTTTGCTCAAATTTAGATCGTTTTCAACCACATATGTCTCAATTGGTGGACCACAGTGTTTATAGCGCAGCTATTCTCTATGCGGCATTACGTCAGAGTAGGGCCTACACAAAGCCCTTAAGGGGCCATCTGATTCCCCGTCATTATAGTCATATGTTATAAATTTTTGCGATTTGGACTTGCCATTAAAATAATAGAATGGAAAAGATTCTTGTTCAGAGAAACCAAGACTTCATGCAAATTAAATGTACTGTACGTACGTGAGTATTGTCGAATTAATTCAAATGAGAACTGACGTAAGAGGATTTATTCGGATCGACAGTATTTGTTACTTGATGTTTACGAAGAAACATTTAGGCCTAATTATTCCAGGAGTTGTGCACTCCACAATCGCTTTTCGTACAGATTTGGAAATAATAGAATGGAAAAGATTCTTGTACAAAAAAACCAAGGCTTGCCGTGCAAGTGAACTGTACGTACGCGGGTATTGTGGAATTAGCTGGAACAGTAGAAGAGTTTCCACTCAAATGAGAACTGAAAAGAGGGATTATTCAGTTCGACAGTATTTGTTGTTTGACATTTCTATACGAATAGGCATTTAATTATTCCAGTTGCGCACTCCATGATCTCTTTTCATACAGGTTTGGGGATCAGGTCACGTTACCGATGAATGGCTTAGATTATACTCATTTGAAATATTCTGTTTATGAACAATTCAAAGAACATATTAGATGAAACAAAGATAAGCAAGGACTTGTTGAAGACAGCGAAGGCCGTTAGGAAAGTGTCAACAGCGGAAACTGTCTTTCTCTGGACATATAGGTATACATACATACACTGTGTCCGAATAAAATGTATGCCAACTCTCTTCACTTTAACTTTAAGAAAGCTTGGCCGATTTCCATGAAAAATGCAATTTGAAACAGGAATGAATTAACTTCATATAGTCACTGACACTGTCTGAAAAAGTTTACAATGAATATTGAAAATGTCCACCTTCGGAATTGACACACGATTTCAGACGTCGTCGCCACTGATGAGTTTCTGCTGCAATGTTGTTGAGGTCGAGCTTTGAGGTCGACCTCGACCTCGGTTGTTGAGGTCGAGCATTCACCAATATCTGCTTCAATTATTTCAGATTGGGAATGCGTGACCGATAGACTCTTTTCTGTAGAATACCCCACACTGAGTAGTCCAGCGCGTCCAAATTACAAGAGACTATTATAGTAATCCAGACTCGTACTAATCAAGGCATGCACCAATGCTTCAGCGGTATCCTTTGACAAGTGAGAGTTTATTTATCTAATCACAGCGCATGGATTCGCCGATTTCTTCCAGGAAAAAGTCGAACGGATCAGAGGCACGGTGGAGGGCGCTTCTTTCCCGTCCATAGAACGAAGTTTCGTGGGTGATGGTCTGGAGTAATTCTGAAACATCACAGAGAATGAATTGCGCTGCATCATTCTTGCGTCGCCGACAAAATCATCGTCTCTTGATCCAATTCCTGCATTCCTTCTTAAAGAAGTGTTAGACACTCTTCTTGTGTATATCACTGCGATGGTAAATGAATCCTTGGACCAGGCGCAAGTTCCAGCGTCTCAGAAATAGTCGACTAATTCACCAAAGCTAAAGAAACATAATATGGATCCAAACGAAATGGCAAATTACCGCCCAATATCGAATCTCTCGTTCCTTTCAAAGGCAGTTGAGCGAGTAGTTGCTAACCAATTAAATCTCATCTGATGACATTCAATTTACTCCCAAAAGCACAATCTGCATATCGCCAGTACCATTCGACCGAGACGGCGCTACCCCGCTTTCTCTCTGATGTCTACGACGCCGCGGATAGCGGGAAGGTGACAATTCTTGTCCTGCTTGATCTATCCGCGGCATTCGACTGTGTAGACCACGAGATTCTCCTACGAAGGCTGGAGCTAAGGATGGGGCTTCGTGATGGAGCGCTGAACTGGATCGCATCCTACCTAACAGATAGATCGCTACGTGTCCTCTATGATGACACGTTCTCAAGCAAGAGGAAGATGCGCTTTGGTGTTCCACAAGGCTCCATTTTGGGCCCTCTGCTCTTCGCAATATTCATCAGTGATCTCGAGAAGGTCGTCGCAGAGCACCAACTGGACGCTCATTTCTACGCGGATGACACTCAACTCTACCCCAGTCGTGTTCCAGAGGATATACCTGAGGCCACACATATTCTCACCGACTGTGTCGCCAGTGTGGAAAGTTGGCTGCGTCTGAACCGGCTTAAGCAGAATCCCTCAAAGACGGAAATATGTCTTGGGTACAGGAACCAGATTGCCAAGCTATCACTGACAACCATCGACTTAGGCGGAGTGGATATCCGGCGCTCGACCTCTGTCCGCGACCTGGGCGCTATCATCGATGAGAAGCTGTCCATGGCAGAACACATCAATATGGTGGTACGCAGCAGTTTCTATCAACTACGGCAGCTGAGTACCATGGTCGCCTCCCTGACTCCACAGGCAGCCACGACTCTGGTACATGCTCTGATCAGCAGTAGGCTAGATCAGCGGTTCCCAAACTATTGTCCGCGGACCGTAGGGGGTCCGCGGAGGATATGGCGGGGGTCCGCGAGAGCCTACCAAAATATTCAATAGCACTTCATAGTTTTAGCATTAACAATTTGTGTTCTCAAATTATGTGTGCTGGTTGAGCCACCAATAACAATAATAATTAATATAGGCTTAAATCATAGGATAAGCCTATAGGCCTAATATACTAAAGCCACGTAATAATATCTATATATAGGTCTACACCGGTAGCCGGAATATAATATTAACGGTGAAAGGGGAAAACCAAGGAGGCCTCGCGAGAGCGTGCAAGAGGGCCCAAGCAGACGACATCAGTTCATTTTGTTGAAAGTCCTTATTGAGAACGCTATTATAACAGATTTTATTTCATTAAAGAAATCTTTCGCTCCGTACTGTGCTGGTCAGCTGGTAACTGACTGAACCTGGAGTACTAAAGAAGAAATTAAAGACGTGTCAGTGCTTTCTTTTCATATAATTAAGTATGGCAGCAAATTGAGTCAAATTCCCTTGGCCGCCGCCAGACCATCTATAGAGCTGCATCTATCATAAGCAAAGACCACCAGACCTCAGCAACAATCAGAAATACTGTATCGGGTAATAGTCTGCACTGTAGTACACAGCTTCACTCGCTATTCAATTATTGAGTTTAGGCCGTATTGGCTAACAGGAAAATGAGAAAATTTAAAAAAACACGTCAAAAACACAAATGATTTTAGTCTCTTAGCCATTAAATATTTGTGAGCAATAGTGAAAACGAAGTAGGACTATAGATTAAGACTATTCGTTGAAATTGACTTGCGTGTGTGACAGGATGCAATCAAAAATTGACAGTTTGTGCAAAAAAGCAAGCACGTCCAACTCATTAACAGTAATTATATTTGGGGTTATTTGACCGAAATAGCTGATTCTGGAAAAAGTTGTTCAAGCTATCTGTAATGTAGCAGCGCGTTTATTCAGTGTTTAATTGTATATTATAATTGTCCGCATCGCCCCTAGACAACTGATGCTTTTGGCCATTATTTTAATTGAGCTGTAAAATTTAGGCGTACTTGCTAAATAATGTGGTCCGCCGGCCAAGCTTAGAACGAAGTAGGGGTCCGCAATCCAAAAAGTTTGGGAACCTCTGGGCTAGACTATTGCAATAGTCTGCTCTCCCGGGTGACTGACGAGCAACTACGACGCCTTCAGTCAGTCCAAAATGCTGCAGCCCGTCTAATGACTGGTACCGGTGTAGGAGGCAGGACGGACTCTAGGCACTTTTGGACTCTAGAGTCCATAATGCCTGTAGGCACGATGGACTCTAGAGTACATAATACCTAGGTATGATGTACTCTAGAGTACAGCATCCCCAAACACGATAGTAGGAGGCAGCATGGACTCTAGAAGAATTATGTACTCTAGAGTCTGAGATACCTGTAGAGAGGGTAGGCACGGTGGACTCTAGATACAACGTACACTAGAGTCCACTGTACCTATGTACAACGTACTCTAGAGTACATCATACCTAGGTAGAGTACATCATACCTAGGTAGAGTACATCATACCTAGGTACAACGTACTCTATGTACATCATATCTAGGTACAACGTACATTAGAGTCCATTGTACCTAGGTACGACGTACTCTAGAGTACGTCGTACCTAGATATGATGTACTCTAGAGTACGTCATACGTAGGTACAACGTACTCTAGAGTACGTCATACCTAGGTACAACGTACTCTATGTACATCATATCTAGGTACAACGTACATTAGAGTCCATTGTACCTAGGTACGACGTACTCTAGAGTACGTCGTACTTAGGTATTACGTACTCTAGAGTACGTCATACCTAGGTACAACGTACTCTAGAGTACATCATACCTAGGTACAACGTACTCTAGAGTACGTCATACCTAGGTACAATGGACTCTAATATACGTTGTACCTAGATATGATGTACATAGAGTACGTTGTGCCTAGGTATGATGTACTCTACCTAGGTATGATGTACTCTACCTAGGTATGATGAACTCTAGAGTACGTTGTACCTAGGTACAGTGGACTCTAGAGTACGTTGTACCTAGATACGATGCACCTAGAGTACGTTGTACCTATGTATGATGTACTCTAGAGTACGTTACACCTAGATATGACGTACTCTAGAGTACTTTGTACCTAGGTATGATGCACTCTGCAGTGCGTTGTGCCTGGAGTCCACCATGCCTAGGTATTTCGTACTCTAGAGTAGATGCTACCGCCAGTTATCGGGTACTCTAGAGTGCCTTGTACCTAGGTACGGTGTACTCTAGAGTACATTGTACCTATGTATGATGGACTCTAGAGTAAATTGTACCTAGAGTCCGCCATGCCTGCCACACCGGTAGACTGCAGCACATTTCACCGGTGCTGAGAAATCTTCATCGGCTGCCATTTCGACAACGAATTAATTTCAAGATCGTTGCTCTTGTGGACAAGTGTCTACGAGGAGAAGCTCCGGTCTATCTTACCAACGAGTGCAGACCAATTCGATCACTGTGCAGACCCTTTGATCTGCGGTCTGATAAGACCCGCATACTGTGGGCACCGCGAACCAAAATAAAATGGGTGATCGTTCTTTCAGGGCAACAGGTCCGACCGGTTGGAATGACCTTCCACCATGGCACGCCGATTGAATCCATGTGAGAATATTTCCTCGTATTCCACAGGACTTTAGTTTAGCGTCTTGTGTGTGTCGCTTTATCAAAAACTTTGGCCAAATATAAATATGTTATGTCAACTGCCTTGCCCGCGTTCAGCTAATAAAAAACCGGCTCTCTTTCAGGATGTTTTCCATAGCTTTGTACATGAACTTGCGCGACGCGTCGCCGAGTTGACCGGCGCCGATTTGGCCGGCGCCGAGTTTTCCGTTCGCCGAGTTGTCCTGTCGCCGATTTGACCGTCGCCGAGTTGGCCGGTGCCGAGTTGGTCGGTGCCGAGTCGGCGTCGCCGAGTTGACCTGTTCCGTCTCTACGAGACCACACCACCTCGCGAACCACTTTCATCGCACGTTTGAAGATGTACTTTTTTGAACGATCGGCTTCGGCGCATTTGTGAATGTTAACTATATATATACTGATAGAAATAACGTTGTAATTATGTAGACAAATATGCATATATCGAAAATGGATGTCCTTCTAAGTATAGCTAAATCATGTGTTTAGTTGTAGCAGCAGCGCAGTTGTAGTAGTAGCAGTACAGTGGCGTAGCTAGGAAATTGTCTTGGGGTGCAATTCTTATATTTAAAATAATGGACATGCATATGCAGTATATCGATAATCGACTCGAGCAAACTTGATTCAATTAGGCTATATAATGACAGTGGTGGCACTCGACACCGTCTAATTCCTAATTCTGCAACATTTTCCCTGATCTTCGGTTTATTTATAACACGACCACCTGGTCGTGTTTATAATGTTTACATAACATCACAACTTGGCAGTAACACAATGACTTTGAGATCTGATGTACAATCTGCTGACAAAACTGCGGACAGTGGAAAGCTTTCATAAGCACGTGTTCATTTGTAAAAAGCCTATCGTCAACGATGGGCGCCTGTTACTGATGATGGTCTGCAATTTGAGAGTCTAGGTTTGACCGAAAGAAATCTGCAATTTTTCGCTGCTTTTTCTTTGGTTCAGATGGTCTGTCTGATCTGCCATTGCAATGATCTGTATGAAATAATAATAAAAATAATAAATAAATGCCACGTATGAAAATTGACTTCATGCATACACGCCTACATACAACAGATTTCTGCTTTTTGAACATGTCCTAACATTAATATTTAATTTTTTTTATTCCAATATAGGGGGCCTAGCCTATACTCTCAAAAAATTACATCAAGTGTACTGCAGTCTAGAATTTAACAAGTCGGTAGTAGGCTACGGATCTATTTTCTGGAGTTACAGGATATGCTTACTAACTGGGAACTCAGGCATAAGGGATTATAATTATTAATGGTTATTGGTTAACTTAGTGAGTGTTCTGTAGTAAAACGTGAACTAAAACAGCGTCGGCGTGCTAACGCTAAATCAGTATGACCACTGGCACTGTTACTCTAGCTCATTCTGAGTCTCTTACTGGACAGCATTGCATCTGCAGCATCACTGGCTGAATGCAAAAGAAATTTGAACAAAGTGATACAGTGTATTTTATTCGTTAATTATTGTATTTACCTCTGAAAAAAGATAACGATACGATGGACGATTATGTTTATGTTAACAAATACCGGAAACAAAATAATGATAACAAAAAGTAATAAAGAAAGAATTGCATCGTACATTGCAATGCTGGTGCTCAAATAATGGCATCAAATTTTTTAAACAATTGACATCTTGGGGGTGCAATTGCGCCCCTTGCACCACACTGGCTACGCCCATGTAGCAGCAGCAGCAGCAGCAGTAGTAGTAGTAATAGTAGTAGTAGTAGTAGTGGTGGTGGTGGTGGTGGTGGTGGTGGTGGTGGTGGTGGTGGTGGTGGTGGTGGTGGTGGTGGTGGTGGTATCATCATCAGCATCAGGGGCTGTTCATATATATCACGTACGTAAAAAGGCACATTTTCATACCTCCTCCGCTGTTGCACTCCGCACATTTTGGACCCCTCCTCTATAAGTTATACGTACAAGTTAGATTCAGGGCCGCCGAGAGGGGGCAGGAGGACAAATGCACATTGGCCCGGCGGCCTGGAGGGGGCCCGGGCCAATGATGAATATGTAATATTAGCAGCAACGATACAAAAAAGGAGGTCGCCATGTGATATGCACAGGGGCCCGACGAGTATAAGGGGGCCCGGGCGCATAAGACATTGTAAATACCGTGAAAAACGGCGACAAGTAAAAAAAAGTCGTCACAAGTTTTCGATAGTTGCACTACTAGTGTTTAAGGGTCAGCGCGTTCGTTTCGCAAAGAGAAAAAAATCGACGACAAGCAATTATAAAAGGTCGTCAGAAAATTTTTAGACTTAAATCGACTTGTCAGGAGGGGTCCGTCGGCCCTTCTGCACAAAGGCCCGGAATTTCTCTCGGCGGCCTGGTTAGATGCCCCCATTCTGATTTAAAAGTTAATTTTTGACCATGGTCACAAAGCATTTGTTTTACTAATAAATTATAGTTTTGTAATAGAATCCAATCCTGTTATATCGAGCCCGCTTTATATAGCAATTTCGCTTTCATCGATTTTTAAGCGCCCGTCCCGCCCAACACAATGTTAATGTATACAAAAGAGACACTGATACATTGAACTCTCATATTTCGAAATCTCGCTTGTAACGAAGCTGTTTTTGTCAGTCCCAGTCGATCAGAAGCCTATCGGATATACCAAAGTTACAGTAACACGGTCCCTTGAGCTTCGATTTAACTGGATTCTACTATAATTTTTTTATTTTGGTCGAGGGGCAGTTTGTTTATACGGCAATACGCTATTAATATCTTCCCGCCCATACCCATTAAGTTTGCAACGCCCGCCATTCTTACTCCCTCGAGCCTGCTAATGACCGCTGGATCTTCAAGTCCCATATATAATCTGTAGTACCTCTCCTTTGGTCTGGTAGGCCTACTGATCGCTGAATCGTTAAACAATGATGGCGGGTGTCGCTCATTCCATTCTTAATTCTAGACCTTTTTGAAGCAGACACTGTATATGTGAGACACTTTAATTACTGGGCTTTGTTTACTTGATCAATCAGTCAAATTCGCAGCTAGCCGAGCACTGATATCTCGATGGCCGGCAGCCTACGTGGTCGGCCAGGATTGGCCTCATTAATGAGCTTAGTTGTCAAGTTTCGCTTTGTTAAGTAACACCGCACAATAACCTAATACTGCAGGGCCATAGCAGTTTCGTTTTTACTTACTTTCAGCATTGGTAAAACCTAATTTTAGCTGTATACAGGCTATATATGAATTTGTGCATATGTACGCTTTCAATCGAGACCCTCCCCACTACCCGTTCGCAAAATCTCCTAAATTCAACTACCCTTGCCCTCTTTGCGTAGCCTACGTAATAGATCAGGGGTGCACAACCTTTTTAGGCCGAGGGCCAAATTTAACATTCCCAGAGTACTCGCGGGCCGGAATCTCGAAAATGCATGTTTTATATAAAATATACTGAATGTAACCATAAAATTTATATAAATCAGCAAATCAAGCAAGATTAACTTTAATAAATGCTATAGTGAACTAATGCTTCATAAAACACCAGTTTGTTTACTTACTACTTTCTATAACACAAACAGTAATTCCTTAGTCTGCACAATCTAATTCTAGTGAGATTGCTGTCACTGAATGCTTTTAACCACTTTATCAATGTCTGGTTCCAATTCAGTTGTAGTAATCTTTAAAATGTTTGTGAGGTTGCTATCAGTCAAGTTTGACCTCAACTTATTTTTATTGAGGTTCATAATTGAGAATGTCTGCTCACATAAATATGTACAGTACTTCCAAACATTGAAAACAACTGTAATGCCAAGTCCTTAATTTGTCCAAACTTGTTAGGACAAAGACTTTTGAAAATGTTAAAATGTTTTCTTCCTTGAAAGCCAATTTCAATTCAGATGAACACTGAAGGTCAATGACCTCTAACTGATACTCAGCAGGAATATCTTGCACTGTACGGCTGAAAGGGTTAGACATGAAATTAAACAAATATTTCTTCTCTCTGAAGTCTTGAAACCGAATTTTAAATTCTGCCTTAACGTTTGGCAATATTCAGCTAATCTGCTAATCAACTGCTCAGTAACGTCTGTTGCAAGGTCCTCAACTCGGCGTTGAATTGTCATTCTTGACAATGGAACTTTACTGGAAAGGCTGGCGACTTGCGACTTCCTTGTGAAAAACTCTGTTCGGTTGACAGTCTTCTTTGACAGTTCAATTTTCTGTTCCCGCCAACTCACCCTGCAGTTCATCATAAGCGGCGGCATGTTTCGTTTCGTAGTGTCGTCGGCAGTTATACTCATTCATAACGCTAAGTGCTTCACGGCAAATTAAACACACCGATTTGCCATTAAACGTGTCCATAAAATACAGACGTGTCCATTCCTCACTGAAATGTCGTTGTTCTGCCTCAGCCTTACGTTTTTTAAAGTTTCGAATCTAGATATTCTAGACTTACTGCAGAGACAATTTAAATGTATAAAGCACGTTATCGAAGTAGTTTATTATCGCCCGTCTCTGTGTCACGTTGTTATAGGTCGCACATTTGTAAGTAGTCCAACATATATGAATAGGTCAGTCAGCAGATACCTAATTTCTATACCAAAATTACTGTTCTGGGGCCAGTTTTCTGTTATTCGAAATTGTACCGCGGGCCGGACAGAACCATTTGGCGGGCCAGTTTTCTGTGTTGTTCGAAATTGTCCCGCGGGCCAGAAAAAACCCTTCGGCGGGCCAGATTTGGCCCGCGGGCCAGGGGTTGTGCACCCCTGTAATAGATGAATGGACCCTAAGCGGAAGTTATCAAGCTGCCTTTTGAGAAGAAATAAAGTTGTTTTTTACCTCTCAGTCCATCCAGTATAGTCAGTCCTCAATGACGCGCAAGTTTTTCACACCCTTAAGCCATATTAGCAAGATAACTCACAGTAGGGCCTATATTGTCCAAGATCGATAAATGACACTATTTAGAAATTTTTAAAGCTCAAATACATCTAACACAATAAATACCAATTTACAGTACATTCACAACTTAACTGAAGCTCGTAAAGTGCACAATAATATAACTTACGAAATACATTTGGCGACATTACAACTGTCAACATAGGCAAAGACATCATATGAGATTCGATAGAGGGCGCTGAACCAGCAGCCCGTGTGTGATTTTCCACCTGCAAACTATCGCGTCGTTTTCGAGTCTTCTCGGTCTTTCGTTCCGGTTTTTGGAAGAATTTCTCTTTCAAACTGGCTCGCCGTCCGAGTGAACGTGCTAGACCGCTGCACAAACGTCGAGATGCGTCGTTTATAGACTCAAAAAACAGTCGTGGTGGGCGTTTCCAGCCATCATTCGAGACAGCGTCAGTCGCCAGAGGGACATCGAACAACAACGTCGAACAACGTCGAACAGCAACAACAACGTTGGTTTCGTGTCCTCTCGGATTGTCTTCCTTCCAACCGTCTCGTTCGTCCGTGGGAACGACCCAGGTCATTGCGCCGACGAGTCGCCGTTCCCGACTCCAAAAAGTCGGTCTATATATTGACTCCATCGTTCATCCGCAGAGGGAAACATGGTTGGACCTGGAGTATCCGCATCGCAACGACATCCTGGACATGACAGAACAGAGCCGCGACAGGTACCACGGCAAGATCTGGCTCAGTCCACCGCCGCAATCGGCAAAGAGAAGCGGGAGCAGTGGCGGCGGCGGTAGCGGCCTGTTGACGATGGACACTGTCGGCGGGAATCTCTGTGGATCTACGCTCGTGAAAGAATCGGACGAGAAACTAGATGACGAGGATGAAGACGACGATAAGTAACTTTCTAAAGCGCTTTTACCATCCAGCTTAATTAAATTTGTGTAAAGCGCCCTTGACTTTGATCTACGTCATGCATACGGCGCTGAATAAATTGTCTAGTATAATAATAATAATACCACTGACGTCACAAAAGCTCTGGTAAGTGGCAGAAGATACTAAGTGTCAAAGGTCGTATTTTGTATATAATATCTGCCAATGTCTTTTCCATTGTGTGTAGGCCTAACTATTTTGCATTCTCCCTCTTTTCTTGTAATTGTTATAATCTTTGTTTTATTAGTGTTTATATTTAATCCGACTATTCCATTCTCCGTTCTCATGGTCCCTGTTAATTCTGTAATTCTTTAAGACATTCTGTTGTTAGTCATGTATCATAAGCATATTGTGTGTCATCTATAGACCTTATTGGTTTAGAGATGTTCCCAATCCATTCGTGTTTTCAGTTTTCACTCCATCTCATGACGCAATCTAATAGCCTATTGAAGAGATCGGCGATAAGATGCATCCTAAAACTGTGCTGTAACAATTTTCAGTTACCGGCAGCCTTACTAATTAGGCATGAATTCCATATTTACTCAGGAGTTTTCATGTCCTTTCCAGATAGAGTCATGAGCTTGGGCAAATTCGGCGAAGCACATGACCAAATCTTCATTAAATTCTAGTATTCTTTTAATGAGTTCTCGAAGAATTAAGATTTTGTCAGAGCATCCTCTTCCCCTTCTGAATCCACAATGGTCGGGTAATTACACCTATTTGCCCATGCAACTTCATTATCAAATGGCGGGCCTTATTTCAATCTGAAAATTACTCCACAGTCGTCTTTGTAGAGAACGTGTTTTGCTTGACAGCGCCATTCTAAATGTTTAACGAACGGGTACTCTCAAATAAAATAGTCCAGAATAACCACAATCGTCGGGCTTTGCAAATTTAAAATGTTGATGGCGTCTCCTCTGCTTTACAAAGAAATAACGCGCAAATACTTTCAATTTGCCGACAACGCTACAGTAATTGGAATAGGGCAATTGAAAATGGCTTGACAAATTTAGAACAATTGATAAATAGTTCCGTTTAGAAATACAAAAGATATAGAGTTACCGGTCGTTGGGCATCGTGCATTTAAATAATTGTAATTTCCTAAGTAGTGGCTGAACAATCTCTCCAGGGAGAGAGCTGCTTGTTTTATTACATTCGTGCCTGAACGGAAAACAGAAAAGCTTGATGAGGAGTGATTTATTGCAGAATGAAACAAATTGACAGTGCGAGGGTTAAGTTAAGCGATTGGGTTGACCAGTGGTGGTTCCACCATGTTGATGACTGGAGATGCATCCCCCACCGGGGTTTCAGATGACCTTCTTTGCTTGTCAACCTATTTTCCTGTTAGTTTTTAAAAACATTTAGTGAAAAATACTGCAAAATACTTTTTTTGGCTTTTCGACCTTTTTTGCAAGGTTTATTAACATTTAGTGGGCAAACAATGACCTTTTCCTCTCTTTTCTTTTGTTTTGCTTCTTCATCTTGCATCCACAACATCAATTTCCTATAAATTTTTTTTCATCTTCTCCACAAAGAATTCCTGGAACCGCCACTGGGGTTGACCAATTAACAACCCGTAGTGGTTGGATTTTGACATCACGTGACATGATTTGCTCTCTCTCTACTTTCAAACTAATTCTCGTAATTATGCATTCGCAATTAAAGTCTTTATTACTGTGTGAACATAGGGGTCATATAATATAGAATTTTACTTCCTTATTTCCCATGCTTTCGAAACCACAGCTGCTCCATATATATATATATATATATATATATATATATATATATATATATATATATATATATATATATATATATATATATTACTTTGAAGGAACCTTCACTTCCCACAGCTACTTCCTTCAACACCTCGCGTTGCATTGTTTTGTGGCTGATATTCGCCTGCAGTATCGTTCGGTCAGTGCAGCTGCAATGAGTTTGATTTTGTGTCGATAATTTAACTTATTTCATTTACAAATTAAGGTTCTCAAATCGGATTAAAAATTATTCGTTATATTTGACTTATTTGAACGAGGCGATGAAAGTGTTAGTTAGAAACAGCAATCTGTAGCATACGTAGGCCTAAGTCTTTTTCGTATGTCTTATAATCTTATTAAAGGAGACGCTGAAATACTATATGCAAACTTCAGCATCGTTGATCAGTGCCGTTTTAAGAAGTTTGGGGCTCTAGGCATTTCAAGAAGAAGGTCTCTACGCATAAAAAGGAAGTAAAAAGGCCATCCTTTCTTAAATAGGTTGACAAGCAAAAAAAAGAAAAAGGTCATCCTTTCTTAAATGGGTCGACAATAAAGAGCTCATTAGCAGTATTTGAAAAAAAATTAACGGTCCGCCGGGGCCCCTGTCTCGCGGGGGTCCTAGGCGCGTGCCTGACTTGCCTGTGCCTTAAAACGGCCCTGTCGTCTATATAAGAAATTATTTGAGGTAAGCATATTCGCCAGAGATGCAAGCTTGTTTTGATTACGCTGGGTGTCAAGGATTGAGGCAGGAGCTAGTGATGCGGTAGACATATTAATAATTATTGCAAAAAGCTTTTAGTTCCTTATCATTCATTGTATTGATGCTCCGTAAGAATGACAAATTTAAAAATCACAGATCAAAATGAAAATATCAACACAATGAAATGATGCAGCAAAGGTAAGATTCATTGTCATTGATACTTTTTGCTGAATCATACAAGTTCTCAATACTTGCATTATGTTGCAAAATATTCGTTTCATTTAGTATACTGTACAGTAGGGTGGAGTGAAAAAAACTTTTTTGGGAATTTTAATTCCAATAGCGATCAAAAGTTGCCTATGATCTCGCACAAGTACTGCAAGAAATTTGGCAATCTCATGTTGACGTCTTCTGCCCTCTACCGGACGATTTAAAGGTGGATGTAGTGAAAGTATTGGAAAAAACATAAACATTGTAATTAAGGAATCCAATACCTAATAAAAGTTGCATAACAACATATAGATAAAAAGTGACAAATATGAGCTTGATATGTATACATCTTCTACCCTCTACCGAGTCAGTTACATTATAAATATGCGAAAGTAAGAATTTTTTATATATCTACCAAGAGTGAACGTGAACACTGAACAACATTAATACTTATTGTAATACTTCAGCTTAAACTAGGTGGCTATGTACAGGCGTAGTACTCTGCTAGCTAGAGTCAACCAACGAGACATTACGAGTTTTCCCGGACTTTGATTCAACAGTGCTTCATCGCATGAACCACTATTGAGAGCTTGACACATGTCGTACAAGTATCTCTGATCTGTGCTGAGATCCTGCAAAACAGAGTCAGGTAGCACTTGTAAATCGCATTCAAATTCATTGAACTGAACCATTGGCATATTCTCACATCGTTGAAGTTGTTGTCCAAGTGGGCCTGAAAATCTGCGTGGTCCTGTAGTACTGCCGTCAAGATGCTCGAACAGGTGACGTAGTGGCAGCTCGTTGCCATGCAATAGGCATATGAAGCAGTGTAGTGGACGCTTCAGATGTACTTCTAACAATCGGATGATACCACCCTTATGTCCCGTGTTGACTGCCGTTCCATCGCAACCTATGGTTGCCAACGATTGGATGCTGATCTTTCTTTCTTCTAAGAAATCTGATATGCCCTTCTGTATACATGCAGCATTGCCACGCACTGGAGCAATATGTCCCAGATAGTTTGAGTTGGGTTCTTCAATCAGCACTATGTGCTCTTCAAAAACAGTCCTGCGATGCAGCTTACCTCCAACCTCTTTCTGCATTAGAGTCTTGTCTTTTCTGCCATCAAAGCACAAACTACGAAGATTCGTGGTTCTGCTTGCAGACTCCGCGATCAGAATGTCAAACAACGTCTTCCTTGCATCTGCTTTGAATTCTGCGACCTTCTGCTCGTAGCTGGCACTTCTCTTACATGCGGGGTATCGGACTAACTTCAGATACTGATCATGATGGGCACGCACAAGTTGAGTGATTCGATCTATCGTAACAGTTGGAATGGAGGCCCGTGTCCAATTTTCTTTAACTTTGTGAACTAGAACACTTGTAATATCGGATGCTGTTGGCTCTTTATGTGGATGTTTCCGCAAATGAAGCCTTACCCATTGGTAGTCCTCAAGAAGATCTTGAACAGTTGGTAAAACATCTAGTTTCATTCGTTTTGAAACTGCAAATATTGGACAGTCCGGTGCTTTTCTCCGACTACTTTCAGCCATAATAATTCCGCATTTACTGATAAAAACAATCATTAGCAGGGCATCGTCTTCAACTAGGCCACTGTAGTCGTGTGCGACGTATATTTGCAAAATCGTGGCTAATGCACAGTAGTAAAAATAGACTTATGTAATATTAATATGAAATGTTGCAACCGAAAATGGCTTCAAATTTCAAAAAATCAATATGGCGTCTTTAAATCGTCCGGTAGAGGGCAGAAGACGTCAACATGTGACTGCCAAATTTCTTGCAGTACTTGTGCGCTATAATAGGCAACTTTTGATCACTATTGGAATTAAAAATTCAAAAAAAAAGTTTTTTTCACTCCACCCTACTGTACAGTGTATGCGTTGCTTTCGCGAGCATAACAATATGTATCGGCTAAGCCAATTTCCGGTTTTTACGCCTTCATGGCAGCCAGCACGTATTTGTACGTGCCACGGATTGTCGCCTTTCTCGGCATCTATAGACGTTCGGCGTTCGGATTTTGTACGAAGCGCGAGGACTGCGTCCTACTCATCGGTTCTTCGTATAGAGTTTCTTGCCGTCCTCTTCTTTTCTACGTCGTTTTGTAGGGTTGGAGTCGGTCGCCGCCGCTGTTGAGTAATTGCGCCAAAGTCCGCCATTAAGATTACGGCTGCGTGGCAACGTGACTGTGATCGACTAGAACTTCTGGGTCGAGTAGAACTTCCACCTTCGTCGGATTTGCCGATTTCGGTGACGAAATCGCTTGCGGAAGACCGATTCTTCGGAATTCGCCACCGATCTTACCGGGCGGAGAACTCCCTTTACCAACTCGCGGACTCTTAACATCATCTTCCGTTCTTCGTTGGCGCGTCCATGTGGCTGCAGTTTTCTCGCGAAGGACCGCTTCTATAGGATTCCGCACCGGATTTCTTCACGGCAGCGCGATCCTTCTATCTTCAGAGTGGATTTTTAACATCGCCACCTTCCGACCATCATTGACATGTCAGCGTTGTCAAAGCGCTTTTGATTTAGGGTTTTAACCATGCTACAGCGCTATATAAATCATCGTGATAATAAAAATAATAATAATAATAATAATAATAATAATAATAATAATAATAATAATAATAATAATAATAATAATAATAATAATAATAATAAGCCAGTGGTGACCAATCTTTTATTACACGGAGACCACTATAATTGTTGATCAGCATGCGGATGGCCGCATGTTTTGTCACCCATTAGTGTTTTCAGCAGTCAGGGCCTCCGAGAGCGGGAGGCAGGGGGGCAAAGGGGGCAGAGGGGGCAAATGCACAGGGGTCCGGCGGTCTGGAGGGGGCCCGGGCCGTTGGTGAATATGCATAATTAACAATAATAACAATAAAGATAGGGGGCCCGGCGAGTAAAAGGGGGGCCCGAACCTGAGGACATCAAAAGCATCAAAATGAACAGTGTGAACAGGGGCGTCATTTGGGGAGGGGCAGGCGGAGCCCCAAGGAAAATGAAGAAATAATGTATTAAGTAAATAAATACTGTAAATGTGAAATGTGAAAAAAATCGCCAAAATTGCCCAAAACTTGCCAAACATGTCAAAAATTTTAAAATTTACCAATATTGGTCCAAAAATTGCCCAAAATTTACCTATAATTGCTCAAAGTTTGCCCATAATGCCAAAATTTGGCCAAATTTGACCAAACAATTATCTCGCCCCGAAGAAAAGTGTGATATGACGCTACTGAGTGTGAAAAAGAGCGACAAGAAAAAAGGTCATCATTAGTTTTTGAGAGTTGCAACATGACATCGTGTCGGTTAATTTGGGTTAAACCAATGACAAGCAAAAAAGGGTCGTCAGCTATTTTTTTATTTTTTTCGGGGCCCGCCGGCCATTCTGCACAGGGGCCCGGAATTTCTCTCGGCGGGCCTGTCAGCAGTAGTGACAATCGCTGCAGTCATTTAACGGTAGTATCTGGTAACAGTTGCAATTAACAGTTTAAATTTACTATTTTACTATATTAGACAAATGAACCAAAAATCTTACTCAGGACTCAATATTGTATGCATTCGTAGGAACAATATAATTTTTTAGAAAGATGCCCTGCTGACCGCCAATTACCAGCCAGCGGGCGGCATGCGGCCCGCTAGATGCTAATTGCACTCACGCTACGCCACTGGACGTTTGGATGAACGTCAGTTTAACAATTAGCTTTCCCTTTCCTCTTTTTTTCTTTCAACCTTTTTTCAATCTTCGCTATGCAGATGATATTGTCCTAGTAGCAACATCAGTTAAAGACCTTCAAGAGCTAGTGAAAAGAATAGAACATACCGGAACCGAATACAATATGACAATAAACGCAAGCAAAACAAAAGTAATGTCAAATATGGAGCATCAAATAACAATCTTAGCAAATGGACAGGTGCTTGAGCAAGTTTCTAACTTCACATACCTTGGAAGCCTGATCCAAGATGATGCAAGATGCAAAAATGACATCAAAGCAAGATTGGCCATGGGAATGAATATAATGATCAAATTACTAAAAGTGTGGAAGAACAAATCGGTCAGTAAACTTACAAAGCTAAGATTGATCAGGGCACTGGTTTGGCCTGTCGCCTCGTACGGCTGTGAATCATGGACACTAAATAAAGAATATGAAAATCGAATTCGAGCATTTGAAAACAAATGCATGAGAAAAATGTTGAGAATCCGTTATACGGATTTCATATCCAATGAGATACTATACAAAATGGCTGGAGTAGATCAGGAATTCCTGAAACATATCAAATCAAGAAAAATGAGATATTTTGGACATGTTACCAGAAAAACAGAAGACTCAATTGAAAACTCAATGATAACAGGTTTAACGGAAGGAACCAGGAGACAAGGCAGACCCAGAACCAGCTGGATAGATAACATTACGACTTGGACTAATATGAAAGGAGCTCCACTAATGGAAGCAGCTAAAAAAAGGGACCAGTGGAAAATTATTGTTCAGCGTTGCAGCCAACCTTCGCATAGCGAAGACGGCTTCATGACATGACATGACATTTCCTCTTTTTATTCTTTCGAAACAGTCGCTGTTCCCAATAAATCGTATTTTCAAGCAATTTTGTTTGCCACATTTACTTCCTTCAAAGCAGCGGTTCTCAACCTGTGGGTCGCGACCCCCACGGGGGTCGAATGACGATTTGACAGGGGTCGCCCGAGACCATCAGAAATATGATGTTGTCTGTTTTATTGTTATTGTACAAAATTTCCTCAGTGGTAGTTACGACGTACTAGTTGTTTTACTATAATTATCATTCGAGGATAGACATGGAGACAATTAAATAACAATTTCGAACATTTTTATTGTCGTAGCATTATTACTTTGAGCAGTTTACAATGTGAACGAAAATAATTTTACCGTTGGGGGTCGCCACATCATGGGGAATTTAATTAAAAGGGTCGCGGCATTATAAAGGTTGAGAACCGCTGCTTCAAAGTGTCGTTTTGATTTCTGTTTTTGCGATTGGTATTCATTTTTCGCTCGGCGTAGTTGTGCACTAATCTGTTTAAACTTGATGCGATAATAGAAGGAAGAGAACGACTTCATATGCCTTGAAAACGACAGAGCGACTGATGCAACTATAAGATAGAGTCAACTGTTTATTGTGAATGTCAGCGTTGTCAAAGCGCTTTTGATTTAGATTTTTAACCAGGTTACAGCGCTATATAAATCATCGTGATAATAATAATAATAATAATAATAATAATAATAATAATAATAATAATAATACTAATACTAATAATAATAATAATAATAATAATAATAATAATAATAATAATAATAATAATAATAATAATAAGCCAGTGGTGACCAAACTTTTATTACACGGGGACCATTATAAATGTTGATCAGCATGCGGATGACCGCATGTTTTGTCACCCATTGTACACTGTTTGTGTTTTCAGCAGTAGTGACAATCGCTGCCGTCATGTAACGGTAGTATCTGGTAACAGTTACAATTAACAGTTTTATAAAATAAATCATCGTGATGATGATGATAATAATAATAATAATAATAATAATAATAATAATAATAATAATAATAAGCCAGTGGTGACCAAAATTTAACGCAGTAACTAGTTTCTTATTTGAGGCCACGTTCATGTGGTTGCACGGTACGAACTTTTGCTACACGTTCATAATTTCTCCGCTTATCCCTGGAAGACGTCTATTTTTGTAAAATTAATACGATTCATTTATTCACTGGCTGAGCATATTGTCGTTTTAATTCAAGAATTCTGACTGGAATTAATATGCTTAGAATGAAAATGAATTCGTTTGGAAGAAACCCTTAAATACAGCAAAAGCATGGATCTTGCGAAGTTTCGTCTGCGGAGTTTCACTATACTGCTACCTGAATACTCGATGCATTGTGGAAGTTCTTTTGAGCTTCCCTTAAAGTATTGCCGCTATTGTGTCTCAGACGAAGACCACATATATTACTTCTGCGATATTTGCGCTATTCCCTGGAACAGAAATCCTCCGAAAAACACCAGATGCACGATACTCAGAATAGACAGCACGGAAACGCCACCAGGATATGCCAAACTGATAGTTGACGGAGACAATCCAAGAGATAGACCATCATACTACCGACGACCTCGGTTGTTAGCCGATATAGAAGGTGGTGGCCCGTCAAGAGAAATTGTGTTCCACTATGAAAACGCACTTTTCGAACGCTATAAATATGTGGCTGAAGATCGTTCTAAATCAAAATCAGATCAGGTCTTTTCAATTTATTGTCCGTACTGGCCTCTAGAAGCCGAAGAATGGGTAAAGCGAAATAGATTTCATGGATGGCCGAATGAAAAATTGATCGCCAGGGTAGCAAGAGGCGGTTGTCATTTTGTTTCTAAACTTCGTACTTGGAGCTCTTGTGACGACACAGAATGGAGATTCTCATTCTCAAAAGCGGAACTTCTATTGATTCACAGTTGGACGAACGTTCAGAAGTTAGTATATCATGCAATTCGAGTAATCAAGAAAAATATGTCAGAGTATTTTGGTGGCGATGGAAATAGAGGATTGCAAACCTACTATTTCAAAACGCTCATGTTGTGGGCTTGTGAAGAATTGCCTCCAGAATTTTGGAGTAAACACAACTTGAAGAACTGTGTAAAAACATTGCTTCTTCGGTTTATCAGATGTTTAGAAAATAAGTATTGTCCAAGTTATTTCATTCCAGAGTGTAATATAATGATGCATCTGCAAGCTGAAGAAAGGTTTGAAAAAGAATTAAACACGCTGCGGAAATTCTTGGCAGATGGTGGGATTTTAATGCGGGATAGAAAGGATGAAGGTTGGGCGTTGATATCTGTCGAACAGCAATGTCTTCAACTGGTGTCGCACATACATCCGATCAATGAAAATATAAATGGACGATTTGGCCAATATTTGTCTGAATGCGAATGGTTTTTACCGGGAATGAAAAATCTTCACGCAGCAATTGAAGCAAATCTTCGTTTGATGTCTCTCGACACTGTTACTTCAAGAAGAGAAAGCAAAGATTACGTTGCGTGTCTTGAAAATTTTGAATGCGCTTTGATCAGAAACGAAGACTTTGAATCGTACAAATATTTAAATCCAGAGTTGTCGATTTACGAAACGCTGAATGCAATTTTGCTCCGTAGACAAATTAGAAATTCAATTCCAGTCTATCGTCGAAACATAAGAAGAAGTTTTGAGCTTGAAAACTTTGAGCATATGCTTAGAGAATCTAATCCGTCAACACTCTTTTGCGCTGCGTCAGCTTACCGGGCAACTTTTTACTTTGTAGCCATGAAGTCTTACAAAGAATCATTGACCGAGTGTCACAGATGCTGGGATGTCATTGACAATTCACAGTATAAATTTGTAAATGGTCATCCAAAAGAACAGGTTTCAAATTTACCTGTTTTGGTTTGCAACAGTTTGTCGCAAATATATGACGAACATTTACAAGTGATCATAGGATTTTCTACTTTACACAGGAATATCTCCTACGAATCGCCGAATTATTCAAGTTTTCGCGAAGTATGTATAAAATGTGACGCCAAAGAATTTTTGAAATACCTCCGCATCCAATGTGAACACAGGCTATCTGCAAAACGTGAGCGAACTGTCGGTTACAATTGCTTAAATTTAGATCGCGTTCAACCAGATATGTCTCAATTGGTGGACAACAGTGTTTATAGCGCAGCTATTCTCTATGCGGCATTGCGTCAGAGCAGGGCCTATACAGAGCCCTTAAGGGGCCATCTGATTCCCCGTCATTATAGTCACATGTTATAAAGTTTTGCGATTTGGACTTGCCATTAAAATAATAGAATGGAAAAGATTCTTGTTCAGAGAAACCAAGACTTTATGCAAATTAAATATACGTACGCGAATATTGTCGAATCAACTCAAATGAGAACTGACGTAAGAGGATTTATTCGGATCGACAGTATTTGTTGCTTGACGTTTTTATACGAAGAAACATTTAATTAATTATTCCAGTTGTGCACTCCATAATCGCTTTTCGTTCAGATTTGGAAATCAGGCCATTTTCCTGATGAATGGCTTAGATAAGACTCATTTGAAATATTCTGCCTAAGAAGAATTCAAAGAACATATTAGAAGAAAAAAATTAACAAAGACTTGTTGAAAACAGCGAAAGTCGTTAGGAAAGTGCCAACAACGGAAACGGTGTTTTTTCGACATGTACATGCACTGTAGGCCTATCCGAATAAAAAGTATGCCAACTCTACTACTACTACTACTACTACTGCTACTACTACTACTGCTACTACTACTACTGCTACTAGTAGTAGTAGTAGTAGTAGTAGTAGCAGTAGTAGTAGTAGTAGTAGTAGTAGCCGTAGCAGTAGTAGTAGTAGTAGAGGCTTCAGATAGTCGCAAACATTGTCTGAAAAAGTTTACAACGAACATTCAAAATGTCCACCGCCAGAATTGACACATGATTTCAGCTGTCGTCGCCACTGATGAATTTCTGCTGCAGTGACGTTGTGGTAGATCTTTTCTCACTCATTCACCAATCTCTGCTTCAATTCTTTCAGGTTGGAAATGCGTGACCGGTAGACCCTTTTCTGTATAATGCCTCACATACAGTAGAGTATAGCCAGCGGGTTAAAATCTGATGAGTCTGGTGGCGACTTGGGTGGTATGAAGACATGAGTCACCCTGTGCAGGAATTCAACGATGGCACTAACACGGCGTCTCCCTTAACATCAGGATCCAAAAAGTGCAAATCATCAGTGGCGAAGACAACTGAAATCAATTGTCAATTTCTTCGGTGGACATTTTCAATATTCATTATAATCTTTTCAGATATTGTTTGTGTCTAACTGAAACCAATTTATTCCTCTTTCAAACTGCAAATTTGTATAGAAATATATCGGCGAAAATGAACATGCTGATCGTTCACCAAAATATGCGTATAAATTCTCCCTCCTGAGTCAGTGGAGTTAAAAACGAGTACCGATTCGAAGTCGTCTGTTAGCTGTCTCACTCTAGCAGTGGGGCGCTGCTTTGACAGACAGCAGCATAATGACCCTTTTCCCACACGTTCGACAGGTGGCGCTAGACGCAGGGCAGTTAAAGCGTCCGCGGTCATGAGATCGACCACAGCGTTTACATGAGTTGCTCGATAGAGACGTACCTCGTTCAGGTCGATGATGACGTTGGCTTCGTCGCTGACTCTGATCTCGAGTGTCGCCTCGCCGGAAATCAGCTTTTCCTCCGTTCTCGCGCTGCTGACGTCTGCCGTTTCCAGGTCCGCGAGGCATAGAATCGCGAGATGGAGGACATTCACTTCTTCAGGCGACGTCATCGCTTTGACGTGACGTGATGTTGTCTTCGGAGCAAGAAGGGGAGAACACATCTCCCTTTAGCTGGAAGATAAGCTACATTGGCTATCCTAACGTTCCGAGCCTTGCATGATCCAGCTTTTTCGGACTACTTGGCTGCTTTGGTCCAGAGGCTCCCGTCTACGGACAGGCGTCTGCAATTACGTGTAAGATCCAGTTAAAACATCAAACTGGTCGTTCCTCCTCCGCCTCGGACGGCGAAATTTGGCGAGAGATCGGTCACGTATGGAAATCCTATTCTCTCAAATGCACTTCCTGGTCACGTGACATGAGAATCAAATCTCGATCTGTTCGCAAGAAAACTTAAAAGTACTTTTATGAGATCTCGTATAAAGTGTAAAGCGCTCTTGACTTGGGCCCTTCTTCCATGACTGTGCGCTATATAAATCGACTAACTAATTAACTAAAGGCAATTGAGACATCAAAGCAGGTGAGCATGGAAAGCTCGGACAGGTCATTGGAAGAGTAGACATAAAACAGAATTCTAAGCAGGGCTGCTTCAGTTAAGTGAAACTGTCTGAATCCTGATGGAGAAAGCGGAAGGTTTTCAGTGTTTAGATAATGTAGTATTTGTGATTTTATGTTCGTAATACGCAGCTTTGCCTATACTGTCCAGATTTATGATTTAGTTTTAAAGCGTCCTAAATGCAAGTCTTTGCTTATAATTATGAATAAAATACAGAACTCTCTAAATAAGCCATTTATTTTATGTACAAAATGGAGCAGTTAATATTATTGCAATGAGAAGAGCTCAAATTAGTTCACCAAAAGGCCGCAGGTAAACCATTACAACAATGTTTCTCCACGCCTCGTCACTGCAGTAGGACGGATAATCACTATAGGGTTGAGCTGACTGAAAGAGTGACCCGTTTCTGTGAGAAATATTTAGCACTGTGTCTGCCAATTCAAGGAGCAGAAAACGCAGTCAATACATTGTGGTATGAATCTTTGATAGTTAAAAGTATTTTATGTATAGGCCTACTTTTGCACATGCACTACTATCAGAAACAAGGAACTGAAAAATGAGCACCAAGCCGTGAAGCTGACTAGAGCATTTTCCCGGGGATTTTTGGCTTTGGTAATTAGTAATGTGTTGGGTGCTGGGTAATTTGAGAGATTCAAAACAACGACACGCCCCTATATTGGATTATAGCAAGCATCTGGGTAATTTCGAAGAAGCTGAATAATCACATATTGTCCACTACTTCCTTGTGGATTGCAAATTGACAACATAACTTTATTATTTTTTATTCTATATATACAGCTGCAAAACACTACCAAATAATATTCCGTTAATTAAGATAAATAATATTCAAATACTTCAATAAACATCTGCTAAATGCATTGGAATAATAATTAATCAAAACTTAATATGAAAAGAACATACGGAATTATTAGCAAATACACTGGCCAAAATCTAAATATTATTAGACATATTTATAAGGTTATAAACAAAAAGAACCATTAAATTTACACTACACTCTGATACACACCTATTTAACATATTATAATAGTATATGGAATAATAACTATAAGTGTACTAGTACAAAATTCAAAAAATCCAAAATAAAGTTATTAGGCTAACCAAAAATTTACACCAACACTGCAATATATCTAATGTATAGCCTACTAAAATCTAAATTTACTGTACTCAACATTGTTATTATACATAAACAACAAGCATCTATTTCCATGTATGAGTACTCTAGTAATCTATTGTCTTTAACTTTCTATAAGGATTAATTCTTTACATCGACTAATAAATTACACTCACACAATATACAGTAAGAAACTAAATAAATTTTCTATTCCTTATGCCAGTGGTTCTCAGACCCATTTGCCTCGCGTACCATTTTTGAACATCAAAAATTTCTTGCGGACCACCTGAAAATTTAGAAAAATCATGACAAGCAAAAAAGCCTTATCGCAACTTACTAAAATTCTTGACAGGCAAAAAAAACTTATCGCAACTTACAGGTCCGCCAAGAGGGGGCAGGGGCAAATGCACAGGGACCCGGCGGTCTGGAGGGGGCCCCGGGCCGGTGATGAATATGTATAATTAACAATAATAACAATAATAATACTAAAGAAAGGTAACTATGTTACTTTCAGTAGAGGGGCTCGTCGAGCAAAAGGAGGGCCAGGGATCTGAGGACTCATGTAAAAGATAGAGCGTGAAAAGGGTGACAAGCCAAAAAAGGTCATCACTAATTTTTGATTGAGAGTTGCGAATTCCGTCAAACAATTGACGAGCGATAAAAGGTCATCTTTACTTTTTGAGAAACAACTTCCGTAACATTGACGAGACGAGCAAAAAAAATCGTCACTCGTCACCAAATTTGAACACTTGTCGCGGGGCCCGCCAGCCATTCTGCTCAAGAGCCTGGAATGTCGGGCCTGGCAACTTAATAAAATTCTTGACAACTAAAAACATGCAATATGTCTAATTTTTATTAACGTTTTTTTATAATTTTCCGCGGACCACTAGACCCCCTCTCGCTGACCACTTTTGGTCCGCGGACCACGGGTTGAGAATAGCTGCCTTATGCACATTCAAATACTAAAATCTTCACTATTAAATGTTCTAAACCCCGGATTTACTACTTCACTAAAGGTAATATCTAACTTAAGTGAATTTAAAAATAAGATTAATAAATTTATTATGACAGGTGAATGCTAAATCTAAGTTAGTAAGTAAGTAAGTAAAATCTCGTGGATTTCTATAGAGCCTTGGAAAGCAGCACAAAAGTAGCTGCTTATTCTTAGGCGCTCAGCCTTTCTTAAAATAGCTATGGGGAAGGTATATGATCAGCCAGCCAATAGTCAACATCCAAAGGCCAGTGAGGCTAGGTTGTTACAGCTATGGAGGAAATGATTTTAGAAAAAGGAAGGATTTAAGTTTAGACCTGAAGACTTGAGACAATGCAGAAATTGTAGGAAATGAGGATTCAGATTTTATTGTTTGAAAGTGTCCAAGTCTGCGGAAGGAAGCTGGAATCAAGTTCCAAAGTTCAGGTGAAGCGTATGAGAAGGCACGGTTGCAAATTTTCAGGGATGACTGATTCAGTGGGCGTGACAGAGTGAGGTAAGATGCGTCACGTGTGGGTCGAGGAGGCTGAGGGGTTAATAGTGATCTAAGGTAGACGGGTTTTGATGACTGAAATGAGCTATATGTAAGTGTTTGTATCTTATATTGGATACGTTCAGTTATTTTAAGACATTGTAATGATTTTAGTATGGAAGAAATATGGGAGAATTTAGGTGCCTTTGTAACAGCGCGAGCTAGTGCATTTTGTATTGATTGCAATTTGTTGATGGAGGCTTTGGGAAGGTTATAGTAGAGGGAGTTACAGTAATCTAACTTGGTGTAGACTATTGAGGTGGCAAATGTGGAGGCAATTTTAGTAACGAGGCAAGGACGTAGGCGACGAACGTCACGAATATGAACATAACAGGCTTTTGAAAGTTGTGAGATTTGTGATTCAAAGTTTTGAAAATAGTCAAATTTGAATCCGAGATTTTTTGCAATTGGAACAGGGATTATTGTGGTGTCAGGAGCCAAAACTAGTTTAGGATTGTCAATTTGTTTGAGTTGTTGAGGTAGTCCAATTAAAAGAAACTCTGTATAAGCTGGGTTGAGAGCGAGGAGATTAGATGATATCCATGCAGAGATTGATGAGAATGCAGATTCAAGCTCAATAATAGAAGCATTGAATGAAAGAGGTGAGAAGGACAGGAATAGCTGAGTGTCATCAGCATAGAGTCGGTGATTTATATTGAGAGGATTAATTAAAGATGAGAGCGGTGTGGTGTAAAGGCTGAACAGTACAGGCCCAAGAACAGATCCTTGAGGCACTCCAAAATCTACACTGAGAGATAGAGAAATTTGGCCGAAAGAGGACACTGTCTTTGATAACTCTGCACTCTAAAATCATTTCCTCCATAGCTGTAACAACCTAGCCTCACTGCCGTTTGGATGTTGACTATTGCCTGGCTGATCATTTACCTTCCCCATAGCTATTTTAAGAAAGGCTGAGCGCCTAAGAGTAAGCAGCTACTTTTGTGCTGCTTTACAAACTACTACAGTAACAAATCTGTATAGCAACTAGAAAGAGGCTCGCTTCGCTCGCGCTCGCTTCGCTCGCAGTGCAGGATAATACTAATCCAATACCTATACCTAATACCCAATCATTGAATTAATGCTGAACAACATTTCAATGATCGCCACCTAGCCAAGCTCTGCGCCACGTAATAATTAGGCCTATGTACGTTAAAATCACGCAACTGTGGCCATGTGTGACGCTGTACACGTATTTTTTTGTGTACGTTAAAATGTACGTTAAAATTGCACAACTACCTGAGGCTGCGAACAATTGTTACCAATAGCAACGTCGTCGCACGCCCAGCCGACTGTGTTAAACTACGATTCTACGAACAATTGTTACCAATAGCAACGTCGTCTTCGAACATCGTCCACCAACGCATCGCGACGTAAGGACTAAACGGTCTAAACCGTCTACCAATAGTCAACGCTCGCCCACGAACGCATCGCGACGTAAGGACTAAACGGTCTAAACCGTCTACCAATAGTCAACCAATCAGAACGCTTGAAGGTAACAGACATACAGATAACGATCTTAATATTATAGATAGTGTCTGTTATGCTGTCATCTTTTTTGTTATACATTTTTTACAACTATCTAGGATGCGTACAGTGATACGCGTAAGATTGACCACAGGGCGATTGACCATAGAACGATTGACCATAGGACGTGTTACCACTGGACGATTGACCACAGCTTCCACAGTGATCAGAAAACACCATCATCGAAAATATACAGCTTCAGCAGGTGGAAGGTTATAAGTACCTTGGGAGTTATATCGGTCACAGAAGACGGTCGAAATGAGGAGATCAGAATAAGAATAGTTATGGCCAAGGAAGCCTTTTGGAGGATAAAAGAGCTCATGAGAAGAGATCTTAACATCGAATGCAAGAAAAGGCTCATCCAATGCTACATCTTCCCAGTGTTGATTTATGGATGCGAAACCTGGACACTGAACAGGAAAATTATGAAAAAGTTACACATATTTTGATAGTTTTTTGATCATTTTACTGCAGACGTTAATCTTCTTTATCTTCCATCATCTTTGATGACGATGAGTTTGAAACGAAATGACTCCAGGTCTTCATGTCTCTTGTCATGTGTCTTGCTTCTTCTAAGTTCAGATTTTGTTTTCGACATCTTTTATACTGCAGTATCTATCCATCTTATTGCTTGTTTTCCTCTACTTATATTTTCTATTATATGTCAGTGCAGAGTTATCAAAGACAGTCTTTCTCCCCCCCAAACCCCCATTCTTGTCACGCGTCCAAACCACTGTAATCTTCTCCTTCAGATTTTGTCTGTTGCTTTGCCCGTCACAATTGTTCTTTCTCTGGATACTTTGTGCCCGATCTGATCTCTTCGTGTAATTCCTAACATTCTCCTTAGGCATGCCATTTTAAAGGTAATTTGATTGTGACTGTCTTCCTTTCATCTTCTTTCTTCATCTTCCAGCATTCGGATTCGTAAATCAAGATTGGTAATATCATTGTCTTGGCAACCATCACTTTAGTGTCTACAGCTACTGTAATACTGCTGACGTCCAATGTTTTAGTTTTCCCAATTCTGCTGGAGATAGCCCAATTCTCTACTTTATGTCTTTCTCGCATTCTCCATCTTCTGTCGACAACAGTCACAGGCGTTAATACGCTAAGCCAAATTTACTAAATAATCTAGGATATTGGAAGATCGCAAAAGCCTAAAATCTAAATCTTATCAATTGGTTAATTTCGGAGAAACTGAATAAACACATATCGTCCACTACCTCCTTGTGGATTGCAAATTGAGAAAATAATGAACCTTAATTACCACTGTCTCAAAATTAGACCAAGTCTACACTGTAGATATTAACACAGTGAAACGTTTCAGCAAATGATCATGCCTTTTGTCATGTTCATTCGTTCTGGGATATACAATATCTACTGAACTTCACAGTTAACATCGGCGATACACATTCTCTTCAGTCACGCTCTTCAGCTGTGGCGATCCATCTGCTTCTGTGTCATCGCCTACTTCTTCTATGTTGTCATAGACTTCTATATCCACCGGTTCCAGATAAAGAGCATCCACTATCGATTCGTAATTGCCATCGCTGGCAAAATTAGCGATGTCTTCGTAACATCCATTGTCGGTGTCTATATGGTCGTAATGATTGTAGATTCCACGAGCTGAGTAAGTCGGTGCATTTTTAAGACCTTGGTACCGTGTATCGTCTTCTGTGTTTTCTCCAGCGACAGATGATTTTCTACTCAAAATAATATCATTTCAATTGAATGGCTACCAGAAAGTTTTTGCCAGCTTAGAAATAAGGTTGAGGTAACAAATACATCTAAGTAGTTCAAATCACACTAAAATTGCAAATGCGCCCTATATTATAAAGTACATATTTGCAGCCAACTAAAATATTCAAATTATAAAGGCATAGGAATGTGAAACTGAAATTAATGAAGCCAATAAAAATATACCGCTCGTGCAAATATTTAGGCCATTTAATATTTTAAATTGTTATTAATATCCTTTCATTTCATTTTTTTCCATAGCTGTAACAACCTAGCCTCACTGCTCTTCGGATATTGACCATTGCCTGGCTGATCAATGATCATTTACCTTCCCCATAGCGATTTTAAGAAAGGCTGAGCGCATAAGAATAAGCAGCTACTGCTGTGCTGCTTTCCAAAGCACTATATAAACAGGCCTGTGAATGCCGACATTAATCAACATATCTGTACATTTATAAAACTTTAATATAACTTCAAACTAAATCAATTCACAGTCTCCATTACTGCCAATGTCACTCTCTCTCAACATAAGATGACGCGTCCCCCCTGTATATGATCTCTATGATTCTTTAATCTTATAGCTCATCGTATAAATTCTATGCTAATCTATTTAATTTGATTTATTATTCCAAAAAGCACCCTTATAAGGCCCGTACGAAGTGGGGGTGCAGGGGTGGCAGCTGCACCCCCTGAAAAAATTTAGGGGGTGCAGAGCACACCCTGGAAAGAAGATGGCTGCTCCTTGTCTGCACCCCTGGAACTGAAAAAGGTCTGTCGACGACTTTTTTTCTTGTAAAGGTATTTTTAGGATAACATTGGATGTCGACGATCATTTTTTGCTTGTCAAGGTATTTTTAGATTTTAAAAATGCGTTTCGACGACCTTTTTTGCGTATCAAGGGTTTTCCTGAGACAACTTTTACCTGGAGAAAATCTGCACCCCCTGCTTAAAATTCGTTATCATGTCAACACTTTCATTTCTTCTGAGTCGCAAATTCACTCATCTGCAATTGTTTAGTCTTCTTACCTCCTGACGATCAAAACAGCGATCGTAATCGAAGCGACGCAAAGGACCAAAGCAACGCCAATAACTGACCCGACTGGAAAGAAACAGCACTAAAATTAACATGATCTTACCTTCATAATACAATTATACTGCATAAATAACCAAGTCTTCAGCCTAGTTAGAAACACCGTTCTAGAAATGGCAACGTCACGGAGTTCTGACGGGAGAGAGTTCCAGAGAATCGGTCCGATTGCCCTGAATGGCCTATCACCAATTTTGCTCCGCGTGCGGTGGGTATCTAGTAGTTTCGTGTCATTCGAGCGTAGTCCCACCGACCGACGAACATTGCGCAAGAGCTGACAGTCTTCGACCAAGTATCCGGGTGCCTCGCCCCGAAGAGATTTGTCGACAATCGAGATGATCTTGAAATTTATCCTCTGCCTGACTGGAAACCAGTGTAGTTGATTTAGTGCCGGAGTGATGTGATCCCTTCGTCCAGTGCCGGTTATGAGGCGGGCCGCTGAGTTCTGTACGGCCTGAAGTCTGCGAATCAGGGTGTCCGGTGCCAAGGCCAGTAGGCTGTTACAATAGTCCATACTGGAAGTAATCATAGCGTGTACCAGTGTCTTTCCCGCCTCAGAGGTAAGAGAGCCTGTTACCAAGCGAAGTTGCCTCAGCTCGTATAGGCAACTGGCAGCTGTTTTCGCCACATGGTGAGCGAATGTTAGGCTCTCATCGAGCAAGACCCCAAGGTTTCGTACGACACTGGTCCGACTATCTCCACAGGACCAATAATTATCCTGTTTAGCGTCGTCTTGGCTATTTGTGCCATGCTTCCCAGACATATCAGCTCTGACTTATTTAGGTTTAGTTTTAGCCGATTTCACGTGTAGCCATTTCTCTATGACTGTTATGCACTCAATTAGTGCTTGGGTTGCTCCCACGGTTTCAGCTAGGTCGTGACTGCAGTAAAGCTGTATGTTATCTGCGTGTCATCTCCGTTTTATTGCCTATATTGGTAGTGCGCCCTTCTCCGGTGTTAATGTTTATACATTTGTTCATGGTAATGCTGCTTCTTACCTTTCTGCGTACCAGCCCTTAACATTATTCACTGTACTAGTAATATGGCCTATAAATCTTAGTATTACATTAAATAATTAAACTAGTATAGTCAAGTCCTTAGTCCTGGTTCTGCCTTGGGTCGGTCGGCTTTTGGTGGTCCTTGTCCTTGCATTGATGGTTGAGTCCTTGTTAACATTCCTGTTCATATTTTCCAAAATGGTTTGAAAACAACGAATTCATTTTTTCATTGTTGCTATTACCTGAACATGTAAAAGTAAAAGTGTTGTATTATTCCTAAAACCAAAATTGTCAAACTGACCTGTTACGTAATTGGTCCAATCTGATTGAATCTGCTTCGTTGTCTCAGTAGAAGATGCATCCTCAATCGGCTCGATGGCTTCTAAAATGAATGTAGCATAATATCCCTTTTGTTTCATGCTGCGGTGTTTTCACAAGGAAATATTATTTCTAATTTCGACGATGGACGACAAAACAGATGATCTAAAACAAGTTTTGGGGCGCCTGAATAATGTAATTAAAACGTTGATTGAAGACCACGCTATTGTAATTCTATGTACCTCTTCTTTGACAGATAACAGTATTGGTTTCATTGCAATCTGATGTTTTCCATTTGAGGGTAGACTTATCAACGTAGATGCACAAATCTCTGGACGAAATTCGTTCGTAATCAGAGGAATCGTTCCAATGTGTAAACGTCACTTCTTTTGGTTGTTCTATTGATCAGAAAAATTGGTGTTTAATGTCACAGTTATGCCTGTAAATCACTACAATACATAATTTACTAATGTGCTGCTTGTGAAATATCACACAACAGAGAAAAGACTAGATACAGTTGCTATTTGTGTGTGGATATAAAACGAGTGACTTTAAAAAAGAAACCATTTTTAAAGTTATAATTGCAAGCTGTCTATATAATAATATAAACGCACATCCAAGATTCGATCGTGGTTTATGTCCGCCTAATAAAAATATGCGTGTAATACGTATTTTATGTCCAAAATAAAATACGCGTATGGAACGTAAAAATACGTTGGCGGTGACGTCATAATGGGACCTACTTCATTGGTTCTCTATTACACTGTATCTGTAACGTAAATGGTTAAGTCATGTTACCTTTGAAGCTTAACTTCCAAAGCCAAGTTATTTTCCTTATTCCAATCCAGAACTTATAAGTATTCCACTTTCCATCTGCTGCTACGCTTCTGAGTCTGTCTATAACACGCTGATTGCTTACATAAAAGAGGTCACCACCTTTAAGTAAGCATTGATTTCTTGCCTCATACCATGGATCATGAGAAAAGGCGATTTTCATGCAAGTGTCGTCCACAATATATGGTTCCTCAACATTTTTGCATTCAGCACCTGAAATTGAAAAATAGCTTTAACTTCCAAATGCCGGTATAGTGAATGAAAATGAATCCCCTTAAAGATGAATCCCCAAGTCATTTTATACGTGGAATAAAGACTCCAAACCTCTTTATTCTATGTAGAATATTAACTCCCTCTGACTTATTATAACTCCCCTATAATGATAGGGAGTATAATTTATCAAATGATTCCCTGAGATACTAAATTGTGCAAAAGTACAAAAGATGAAGTTTCGCAAGTGAAATACAGTAATTAAACAAACAGCGAGAGTAATGTTTATGTAAGTGCAGAAAAGTATTTACCCCTTAACTGGGGATCCCGGATATATCCGTCCATTTTACATTGAGTTACAGTTAAATACACGGTTAAGGGGTTAATCAAAAGCATATAATGTAACTATCTGTTGACTAGGGTGCTCCAAAAAAATAAAAGTCAAAAAAGTTTCGCTCCCCGGCGTTTTTCCCATTATTTTGAAGACTATCAAACAGAATAACAAAATATTTTGTGTTTATAATGTGGTTAAGCCTTGCCACCAGGCAAATTAAAAGTTGGAAAATGTAAAAATTTTGCCATTATCCGAATCATAATTGTAACCAATTGTGAATATTATATAACAGGTCTAAAATAGATAATGAGTGTCTACAGTTTTTGGAATAAAATTGCTTACACCCACTATGAACAACAGACAGCACCATAGTAAGCTAACATCAGTTCAGAGCATCACGCAAAGTGCTCTTCTTCAAATTTGATGTTTCACGTCTGTGATTTTCTACAGTCTGCAACAAGTATTGTTTTGTTTGCCCTTTGCAATTATTGTACCAGCAAAGTTTGTGATCAGCTTGACTGCCCTCTCAGCCATATCATTAAGGACCTTGCAATTTGTGAACAAACATGGCAGCTTCATTATGCGCTGCATCAGTCACCCATTGGTTTGGCGGCAAGTGTATCCAACTGCTGTCTAAATGCAAAGCCTGAAAAGCAGCCAAGATTTAGTGACAATCAAAGTTAGTGAAGAGGTTGACAATTGTGAAAAAATTGGGATGATCTTTCGAAGACATTGAGAATTATCGTCTTCTTCATGACTCAGGAATTGACGAATACGCTTCTTGTTGGAATCTGAAAAAAGCGTTGAGAAAAGCACAAACAGTGCGATCTCTTCAGTGAGGTACCACAAATGCCTGTTAAGCGCTGTCATAGCAGCCTGTGCCACTCCTGGATCATATATTTTATGCCACATAAGATCATTCAATAACTGAAAATCATTTACTGATGCATCTGCAGCTGAACGTGCTGACAACCAAGCTATCACACAGAAAAGTGCATCAAACAAGCAAACGCGACGCAACTTGTCCATTTTATCTTGGCTGTAATTCAGCTGTTCACCGAATGCATGCATCTTAACACTGTATAGGATGGTTGCCATCCACCGGGTATGATGAAATGCTCCAGACTTTAGCCAGTGCACACCACGAGGTGGTTCTTTTCCCAGAAATATCAGCATCAGCTCGGCACTTTCCCGATAGTCATCACGAGGTATAGCATCTTCCGAGGCATCGCCAGAATCCTCCGGCAAAGACAGCTCCTCACGAAAAAAGGCAATAACTACCGGTACTTCTTGCTGACGTTTCTGTCTACGATAGCGAATGTCAAGCGTTTTGAATGCAAATCGTTGAGCAAGTACGCCCCAAGATTGTTGAAAATCCTTATATTCAAGTGTATATGGGTTGGATGTTTCATCTAATAATTCCTGCCAAACTTCTCACAACATTCTTTCCATTACATTGTGTCGACAAGCAAAGTAGAATAATTTTCTACCTAGTAATGTCTCCAGCTTTACACAGGCTCCACAATAATTATTGTGCTTTCACCCTTCCAGCCGTGTATCACATCCTGGGCAACAGTTGCCTGGGTTGCTCCAGTACCATCAGATATGGCCAGAACATCAAACAGTTTTCCTTCCCTTCTCTGGGAGCTGGCAGTCCTGCTATGAGACGGCTAGTCTCTCACTGTCTCCTGGCACAACTTTCCATCCCATTGTTCACTTCGGTGAACAAGAAGAAGAGCCGCTTCTGTTCGAATTGCCTTACCTGCTCTTCTGGTACTTGACTTTGATAGTGTTTCTCTTCTTTCCTTTCTTGACGTGCCATGTATTGCTACGTTGGCGACCATGGATTTCCAGTTTTCCACTCTTCTCTGTTTCTGGTTTTCCTTATCAGTTCGAAGTTGTCTTTAGCTCTTGTTGCTTCTCTTATAGGCTGTCTGTATACTTTATTCTTTATCTCCCTCTTGCTATTTCCCCTCTACTTTTCCTGGTATGACTAGATTTTGACAGTGTCACAGTTTTAACATCAGCTTCATCCTCGGAGATAAATGCAGCCATCAATGTTGTTCTCTGACCAACTGACAAATTTTAACTTATTGGCCATCATCGATATTTCTGCACTCCTGAATAGTTTTTTTAAAGCCCCAAGTGTTAATAATTCACGCTTGTCACATTCTTCTCTTTACTTGACATGCAAACTCGTGTTCTTGTGAAAAATTAAGGTAGGACATTAAATTTTCTAATATTGAAGTTTTTGCGTTTGTTTACATACATTGTCACATCTTTGGCATGCTGGTGGCAAGGCTTACACAATTTAAATTCACCCAAAAACTTACATACTTTATTTACATGCATCAATGAATGGGAAAAAGGGCAGGGAGCTGATTTTTGAGAGAAAAAATTTTTGACCATTGACCTATGGAGCACCCTACTGTTGACGTATAAATTTCGTATACAAATATGCTTATACAAATTATTATTGGCATACCTATGTCTACTAATGTTCACATAGGCAGTTCTATTTTCGTGACTTTGCTTTATCTCCATCGTTTCTTATTTGAAGATTTCGGAAACGGGTGTAAGCTTCCTGTTAGTGGATCGCTCAGAGCGGGACTTTTGAACGTCAGATCGTTAAACGGTAAGATCGAAAACGTCCAGGAGATACTCGAGGATCTGGACCTGAATCTGCTGCTGATGTGGAGACGTGGCACGAAGACGCCAACAGTGTGCTCATTAAAAGGCTCAGAAATATGGGCCTAAACGTGATCGAGGCCGCTCGTGAGACTCTACCCAGCACCAGAACTGACAATCTACACTTCTTGAACCTTGCGACCATGTTTGAATGGATACGTGAGTACATGTGTTTTTGGATTGCGATAATAATGCTGATTTATTATTATTTATTCATTTAAGGCTTCTTTTTCTGTCTTCTTTTTGTCTTACCTATTCTAACCTCTGTTTGAGTGATTGAAGGCCGGACTCTGTATTTGTCTACTGAACTGGCTCTTGGTTGAAAAAGTCGGAGTCAAATTGGTATTGTTGTACTATCGCCGATTAGTTGTATCTGTTGCTGTTGCATGCTTCGATATGTATGACTGACAGTTGGTAGAAGATGTCGCTGTCAGTCATGCATATATGTAATATATTGTATGTTCTATGGCTGGTAGAAAATATCGCCATGGAGTGTATACGTCTGCCTGACTGTTGGTAGAAACCACTGTCAGTTGCCTTTTCTATACCTAACAAGGTCTGGTTTGCATGCTGAAACCACCGTTCAGGTTGTATAATTATTTGTACGATGGCTGTAGGTAGGAGTAGCCATTGTCTGTCTGTCTCTCTGTCTATATATGTGTGAGTCCGGGCAGCAATTGCTAAAACAGTGGTTCTATCTAAACTTCCTTTCTCCTTACACTTTCTTAAGTTGAAACGTATGACTGACTGTGTGAATGAATACTTGTATTGTCTATATTCATTGGTTGGTAGAAAATGTCGCCAATGGCTGTATGATTCTATGTTCGACAGTTGGTAGAATATGTCGCTGTCGACTGTATGACTCTATATATATCTACGGTTGGTAGAAGATGTCGCCGTGGATTGTATTAACTATAACTAATAGTTGGTAGAAGATGTCGCTATTAGATATAGTTGCCTACCTCCGACTTCTGGTAGGAAATATCGCTGTCGTTTGTAGAAGTATATAATTTAATGTGTGAATGGGAGAATGAACGTTTGACCCTTCTCTCGTATTCTTGCCATATTAAGAGAAGATTGTTCATAATAATGAAAGTGAATGTATGTCGGATTGCTTGGATTGAGACGATGTGATTATATGAAGTGGTAGCATTTTCTTAAAATAGTTCATTTTCTTTAAAAAAGAATTGATTTTTATATGAAAGAAGATTGCTATTAATATTGAAGAATTGAGTGATCATAAATTGATTTACCATGATATCAGTTTGATTTGATGCTCATTTAATGCTACTGAAAGACATTAAGGTTGAGTGCAATTTTTGAAGTATTGAGAGATTATAAATCTATAAATCTTGTGTGCAGCTTTGATTAGCCTCAGATTGGTTTATTATTTGCTTTGATTGTTCTTAACTCGTTTATGAACTGGTACCAGATCCTGGAAATATTACTTATTATTATTATTATTATTATTATTATTATTATTATTATTATTATTATTATTATTATTATTATTATTATTATTATTATTATTATTATTATTATTATTATTATTATTTGCATTACTATTATTATTATTATTATTATTATTATTATTATTATTATTATTATTATTATTATTATTATTATTATTATTATGTGCTTTATTGAATAAACGATTAAACTTGAATGATAACTGGATTTAATCAACGACGGAATATACACATACAGACCACCGAGCCGAACTGGTCGGCGAATTCACGAGCCTTATCACTGAACCTCTCATTCTATTGGACTATTTATCACAATCCTCTCCCTGTAGCGTTATTCCAAGGGGATTTACCATCTCCACTTCGGCATCATTCATCCTGCCCCCTGGAGTATCGCCACAATAGCAAAGGTAGCTACAAAGACGAACCAGAAGACTTCGAGCACTTGTGCTGCCGGGTGAGTGGGATCGAGCGACGCTCATATTATAGTCGTTATCTACCGTCCTTGATAGCAGCCAGTCACGGAGCAGTTCTTTAATGAGTTTACTACATTAATCGACTCTTTGACGATCTACAATTGCGAACCACTAGTGGCTGGAGAATGGAGATTTCAACATACATATAGAACGCGAGGATGATACAGCGAGTTTAAAGTTCGCTCGAATCCTCGAGGATTATGACTTCCACCAGATGGTTCGTGATTCGACTCATAACCGCAGTGGCTTACTCGACCTGGTACTCTCGTCCTCGCCTGATCTGGTCGAGGAGGTGTCGGTGCTAGAGACTGGTATGTCTGACCATAAAGTTATTTCCTGGTCGATTCCTTCTGCTGCACATAATCCAGTCTACAAGAAAATCATTGCCAGGAGATGGAAACGACTTAGTGTCGACGAATTTGTGAAGAAGATTGAGGAGTCCCCCTCACCCAGCCACTGGATCCGACCCTCACGCCGACGGAGGTCGTGGACATTTACCACACAGAGATCACTAGCATTCTATGCGAGCTAATTCCGTTGACCGAGATGTCTATCAGGCCACGTGAGCAAAGACCGTTTTTGATGAAGAATGCAGGAAGGCGCGGCGGAAAACTAGAAAAAAAGAACGGTTATTTCGTCGGTTGCGAGGCTCGGACCGAGAGCTGACCGCGAGGGATGACTGGATGACGTCATTAAAGGCTAGCAGGCGCATTGTCAGGATTAAGGGCTTGCGTATTTACAATGATATCGTTGATGCGATCGCTAATGGTCAGCTAGCCCTTCTTTGCCTCCTGGACCTCTCCGCGGCTTTTGATACAGTAGACCATGACATTCCCGTTCGTCGCCTTGAACTTACCTTCGGCTTAAATGGAGTTGCGCTATCCTGGATTCGAGACTACCTGGAAGCTAGATCGCAATCGGTCTGCTGGAATGGTCGCACGTCCGACTCGCGCCGTGTTCTCAGTGGGGTGCCGCAAGGATCGGTACTAGGCCCACTACTGTTCGTCCTATATGTGGCATATATAGGGCGAATCATCAAATTGTGTGGGCTTACTTCACACGCCTATGCCGATGACGTTGAGGCCTACTCCTCGTGCAATCCAACTGACGTCAAAAGACTACGGTCCTCTATCACGGACTGTTTTTCCTCGATCGAACAGTGGACGGATGAAAATCGGTTATCCCTCAATCCAGCAAAGACTGAGTTCCTTTGGTTACGTACACCTAGAAGGAAACATTTCATACCACGAAATCCGTTTTCAATTGAAGATACAGAGATTGTACTTCTTGTACCGAACTACGTCTTCTAGGTGTTCTTTTGGATGAGTCACTTTCGTATGTCAGTCACTTAAACAATGTGACTCGCACCTGTTACTATCAGTTACGCAGGATCCGAGAGATTCGCCGCTACCTGCCATTACCGGACGTGATTAAACTGGTTCGATCCCTCATTCTATCACTAGTGGATTATTGTAACAGTATCTTACTCGGACTTCCTGTCAGCCAGCTAAACCGTCCTCAGGTGGTGCTAAATGTTTCAGCACGTCTGATCTTCGGCGCTAGGTGGTATGAGCATGTGACACCGCTATTACGAGACAATCTTCACTGGCTCAGGATTTTGGAGCGTATAGCCCTTAAACGTTGCTGGTTTACATTTAGGACGTTAAATGACCCTTTCTGCACTGAGTACTTAGCGGCCCTTGTCTGTAAGCCCAAGTCGTCTGATCGGCGCTCGCAGCTTCGATCAAGAAGCCGTTCTCAATTGGTGGTTCCACCCCGTCTACGACAGTAAAATTTGGGGATCGGTCTGTTTCGAGGGGCAACCCTTTGCTTTGGAACTTGCTGCCGGCGGACGTGACTAGAGCGACATCTCCTGAACTGTTCACTAGGAACCTTAAAACATATTTATTTAACATCTCCTATTATGGACACATGTAAAGCGCTCTTGACTTTAGCCTTCGCTATGCGTATTTCGCTATATGAAATTGTCAGAATTAATAATAATAACAATAATACTAATACTAATAATACTAATACTAATAATACTAATAATAATAATAATAATAATAATAATAATAATAATAATAATAAGGGCAGGCAATATTGGCGGACCGACTTGTCATCAGCTGGAAACGACTCGAAGCACATCTGGAGACACCTGGAATCGTTACTCGGTAATAAAGATACGACTCCATTTCACTGCTGAGGAATTCCATCAACATCTTGACAATAAAATCGCGACTATCAGAGATAAGACTAAAAGGTCTGCACAACCAGGATACGAGGCTTACTCACAGTCTGCTCTAGAATCTCTCTCGATGCCTAATACTGCCGAGGTAATTGCGATGCTGAAAGCCATGCCTACCAAACATTGCCTTTCAGACCCACTACCTACCTGGCTCCTGAAAGACGCGATTGCGACGCTGGCACCGTTCATCACCGAGATGCTTGCTCGGTCTCTCAGTAGTGCCGGATTTCCGGCTTCATGGAAGAAGGCATTAGTCTACCCACGTCTGAAGCGATCCGGCCTTGACGGCTCAGACGTCAACAACTATCGACCGGTGACGAACTTGACTTTCCTATATAAGCTACTGGAGAGGGTAGTGAACGGGCAGTTGGTAGCATACCTGAAGAACAACAATCCGCTGCCTAGTGAACAATCCGACTACAGAAGATGATATTCAACTGAGACGGCTGTTCTTCGTATTGTTAATGATATCATAGATTCGACAGCGGAGGGAAGAATGTCGTTACTATGTCTTCTAGATCTCTCGGCGGAATTCGATACCGTGGATCACGTTATTCAACTCCGCCGTCTGGATTCCTCTTATGGTCTGAAAGGAACAGTCCTCGAGTGGCTACGCAGCTATCTGGTAGAGAGGTACCAGACCGTCCAATGGGGAGGCTAGGAGTCAAATCCACGCCCAGTAACCTGCGGGATACCTCAAGGGTCAGTACTCTGTCCGTTGTTATTTATTCTAAATTTTGGAGATCTCGGTCGCATCATCGGCTGATACGGACTAAATGCACACATGTATGCGGATGATGTTCAAGTTTTGAGCTCGAGAGAACTGCACAATGTGCAACGCCTACGCGCAGACCTGGTTGAATGTTCCGAGGCGATTCAGCGATGGGCAGAATCGAATCGGCTGTCTCTCAACATGAACAAGACAGAAATCATCACGCTCACTACCCAGAGACGCCACCACTTTATCAGTCACGAGCCACTCCGGATCGGGGCTGTCGATGTCGTTCCGAAACCTGAAGTTCGCCTCCTGGGTGTGCTTCTGGATGAGCATCTATTCTTCAGCGGCCACCTAGATCTAGTGGTCAGGAATTGCTTCTCCAACTAAGAAGGATCAAACTAATTCGTAGAGATCTGCCGACTTCTGATGTTATCAAGCGAGTCCGAGCACTGGTTCTTACTCGGGCTGACTATTGTAACAGAATACTGTACGGCCTTCCAGCAAATCAGCTGCACAGGCTGCAATCGGTTCTTAACGTGACAGCCAGGCTCATTTACGGATTAATGTGGAGAGAACCTGTCACGCCACTGCTTCGTGACCGTCTACACTGGCTGAAAGTTCTGGAACGGATAGGATACAAACGCTGTTGGCTGAAGTTTAGGGCCTTGCATGACTTGACCTGCCCTGTTAAAGTCGATATTTATTTTGGTACTTGTTAGTTATCTGCTACCATTTGCCATTTGCCAACCGGGGCGTCGCGTCGCGTCGGCCCGGCCTGGACCAAGAAGCGGCCTGGGCACCCTGCCTAGCCCACGACCAAGGTTTGAACCGGTCAACGGACAAATCGCCCTGCCTAGCCCACGACCAAGGTTTGAACCGGTCAACCATTGTTGAGGTGCCCTGCCTAGCCGGTCAACCGTCAAACGGCTACCGGTATACCCAAGGGGATTCCTGTCGCCCGAGGTGTCTCTATTTGAATATCTATATAAGCGAGAGGAAATCTAAATTCACGTCGCATTATTGCAAACAATGCTGAAGATTTGGGAGCTGCCGCACGAAGAGGAGCAGGCGATTGCTCTTTTGCAGGAAAAAGGAGTCCTTCATGAAGTTCGTGTATGCCCTAACGGGCATAACATGAAATTGTACGTGGGTAAGAGGGCGCAATGGGCGTGCAAGAAGAAGGAATGTCGAAGAAGCGTGGGACTGCGGGTCGGCACCTGGATGGAAAATGCCAAACTGCCTGGTCAGGGCGGAGCGCAGATGCGACCGACCAGGCAGCTTAGCCGTCGAGCAGAACATATCAGTTAGATATGGCGGTGCAGAACTGTGTTGGGCCTTGAACCAGATGGTCCCGAGTTTAAAAGTCACGCGTTGACTGACTGGGAGCTAGTGAAGCTCCCGCAGGACTGGCGTGATATGATCAAACTTCCCTCTCTGGAACACCAAGCGTGCAGCTGCATTCTGAACGAGTTGAAGTCTCTGTATCAGATGGTCGCTGATGCCATAAAGGATGCTGTTGCAGTAGTCGAGTCTGCTGCTGATGAATGCTTGAGCCAGCATCCTAGTTTCATCAGGGGTCAGCGAGTTTCTCACTGCCCGCAGCTGGCGAAGCTGGAAGAACGACTTCCTGCAGACTGATGCAACGTGGTCGGCCATTGTCAGTTGGCTATCAATTAACACTCCGAGGTTATTGACCACTGTAGCACATTCAATGGTGGCGTCAGGACGGCGTAAGGCATTTATTGTAATCTTTTGAATCTGTTGTCTTGTGCCCAGTAGAGATGTGCGGGTACAGCAAAATGCATACCCTACCCGTACCCGTGGAAAAACTTTTTTACCCTACCCTACCCGTACCCGCTAGCGCTGTACCCTACCCGACCCGTACCCGTAAGCTGTGTACCCGTACCCGTACCCGTACCCGTAACCGACTTTGGTTGGAATTTGGAGTTTTTGGATTTGGAATTTTGGACCCGTACCCGCGGGTGTGTTTACGGGTACAAGTACTACAAGGACCTGTACATGGACCCGTGAACCCGTAGCCGTTCCTAGAGACTACAGAGAGGCAACAGTGAAATAGGGGCTACGAAATTGGGATAACTATTCATTGTAAATAGCACGCATGTTTAGATTAGGACAGATCTAGTACTTAGGAATCAGGATAATCAGTCAGCTAGCCTAAGCCGACATGAATGGGCTTGTTTAAAATATTTAGTAGATATCATTTATCTATGAGCAGGCATTAGAGCTCAAGTTAAGCAACAAAACTTTACCAGAAGAACTTTCTCGGTCAAAGAGTCCTTGGAGGAGTCAGAGGACGCCATTATAGATTTATTACTGATGATGTCAGATTACGTCATCTGTATTTCCTTTATGTTTTCAGTAAGTAAAATGCATGCTGTCTGACAAACTGAACGCGATGTACAAGTTATATTAATACACTTTACTCAATATTATTTTTCTATTACTGCATTGCTAATTTGCTATAGTAGTGAGAAATGAAAATATAACTTTACGGGTAAAACGGGTATACCCGTACCCGTAGCCGCTATACCCGTACCCGTAGCGCTGTACCCGTACCCGACCCGTACCCGTAAAATGTGTACCCTACCCTACCCGTACCCGCGGGTAAGGGTACGGGTAGGGTATACCCGCGGGTACGGGTATACCCGCACATCCCTAGTACTTAGGAATCAGGATAATCAGTCAGCTAGCCTAAGCCGACATGAATGGGCTTGTTTAAAATATTTAGTAGATATCATTTATCTATGAGCAGGCATTAGAGCTCAAGTTAAACCACAAAACTTTACCAGAAGAACTTTCTCGGTCAAAGAGTCCTTGGAGGAGTCAGAGGACGCCATTATAGATTTATCACTGAAGATGTCAGATTACGTCATCTGTATTTCCTTTATGTTTTCAGTAAGTAAAATGCATGCTGTCTGACAAACTGAACGCGATGTACAAGTTATACTAATACACTTTACTCAATATTATTTTTCTATTATTGCATTGCTAATTTGCTATAGTAGTGAGAAATGAAAATATAACTTTACGGGTAAAACGGGTATACCCGTACCCGTAGCCGCTATACCCGTACCCGTAGCGCTGTACCCGTACCCGACCCGTATCCGTAAAATGTGTACCCTACCCTACCCGTACCCGCGGGTACGGGTACGGGTAGGGTATACCCGCGGGTACGGGTATACCCGCACATCCCTAGTGCCCAGCCAGATAATTTGTGTCTTATCTTCATTCAGCTTTAGGCAATTCTCCGCCATCCAGTCCCGGATTCTAGTGATGCAGTCACTTAACTGGTCCATTAATGCTTGCTCTCCGCTTGCATTCCCGCTGCTGTGGATTTGGATGTCATCAGCATATCCGTGCCCAGACATTCCACAGGCAGCAATGATGCTGAACACATCTGACACATACAGAAGAAACAGGACAGGTTCGCATACTGAGCCCTGTGGTACTCCGTAGGGGAGGTGCAAGGTTTCCGATAGAAGACCGCGGTAAGCCACCTGTTGTGAGCGGTCAGTAAGGAATGACGATAGCCAGCCGAGCGCCGACCCCGTGATACCGAATTTGTACTGTAGGCGCCGTAGAAGGATCTCGTGATCTACCCATTCGAAGGCTGCGCTGAGGTCGAGGAGGCCAAGCAATGTGACCTGTTTCCGGTCCATAGCACCAAGGATGTGAGATAGCACTTTTAGCAGCGCCGATTCGGTGATGTGGTGGCGTCTATAGGCGGACTGGAGTCTTAGCATCAGTCCCTTCCCCTCGATGAATTCTATGACGCACTCGATGACGACCCTCTCGACGACCTTCGAAATGAAGGTCAGGTTGCTAACCGGCCTGTAATAATAATAATAATAATAATAATAATAATAATAATAATAATAATAATAATAATAATAATAATAATAATAATAATAATAATAATAATAATAATAATAATGTAGGAATGTCTGAAACCCTGACGGTTGAGGTGAAAAGGTTGAGGCTAAGAACAACGGTTCTTAGCCATTTATAGGCGTCGAAATGCTATTAAAGGTAATGAGGGTATGCAGTGTGTTTTGAGCATAAGAAACAGACATGACTCTGGTGGGACTGGAATCAGACGGAGTCGAATCGAGGAGGGCGTCAGATGAAATCAGACTGCAATTAACAGCGTCGTTGACATTCAAACAATCTAATATAGTGAACCAGTTCGTCAATCTACTAGTTACGCATTAGTATACTAACTTCAATACAGTGACGTAGCAAGGCAAAGTGACGCCTGGGGCGAGAAAAAAGTGCCGCTCCCCAATTCTCTGAAAAAAGTCTGACAAGCAAAAAAAACGTTATCTCGTCACAACAAATGCCGTCCTTAGTGTAAGTGCCGACCGCAATTTAATTTTCCATGATAAAAGTCTGACAAGCAAAAAACCTTATTTCGTCAAAAATACCGCCCTTAGTGCAAGTGCCGCCCTCAATTTTCCCTGAAAAAGTCTGACAAGCAAAAAAACAAAAACAAAACCTTATCTCGTCAAAAATGCCGCACCTGAAGCAAGTACCGCCTGGGGCGCTTCGCCCCCTGCCCCCTCGCTACGCCACTGCTTCAATATCTGTAGATATGTCAAAGAAACGACAGTATGACGAATCGTACGTTTCATTTGGATTTACTTTTGTTAAAGAACGGGATGGTGCACAGAAGTTTCAGTGTTTTTTGTGTGGAAAGATTTGTTGTAACGATTATCTGAAACCTTCAAGACCGAATGAGCATCTCTCCTCATTCCATCCTCAAAACTCTTCAGACACTGTAGAATCTTTCCAACAAAAGAAAGCTCGCTTTGAAGGAACAGGCACGCTACCAAAGCTTGGATTTATGCCAACACGGAAACCTTGTCTAGAAGCGTCTTTTAAGGTATAGCCTATATGATCGCAAAAAAACAAGAAACTGCCAAACGAAACAGACTTAATGGCAGTGACGATATGCACGTGGCACTATCCAAAACACAACCACAGTTTTCAGTACTTGTAGACAGCAAACAACGATAGGACTCTCATTAAGATGGACATAACAATTTGTATAGAAGTGCGTATTAAGCTGCGACTTGCTATGTAAGCTGTGCAGATAATGTAGCAACTTTTGTACTAAATAAGAAATTTTAAAATATAAATTTTGCTTTCTGGCATGTGCATAAGCATGTGCATAAACATGTCATAGATGTATGTTGCAGCTTATTATTTTTTCAGTATATTTTTGAGCATAAACTTTTTGTCACTATATATATATATATATATATATATATATATATATATATATAGCATATACGGTACTTCGGCACGGGTACTTCGCTCTCTTACACTTGTTTTAGAGATACTTACTCATAAAATAGTTAAGAACCACTGTCCTACCAGGCGTATTTAAGGTTTTATTAATTTATTTATACTGAAAGTGTGACGTCACGGCGGCCCCTACCCTTCCCTGTCACAAACTGCAACACCTTCTTAGACCTCCCCCTCGAGTGTGACGTACTTTACGGACGGCTTATAAGAACAAATTATATTAAAGGTATATGCAATAGTGCTATAGCAATGAAAGTTTAAGATATTTGGGACATGACTGAGGTAACTAAGTTAATATGACGACTTTTGAACGTGATATCTCATTTTAATTTGGTCAATTTGGGATATTTGCCCAGTTTCGCTTCAAGCTGACGTCTCTAGCAGAATAAATGCAATAGACATCAAAGCAAACCTGAGAATCGACACATTTGCAGATAGACTTCTGAAGGCTTTTGCGCTATTAAGTCCGCTTTGCCAGTCATCATGACATGCGATTGATATTGCCATCCATCCGATGATTCCTGAATGGGAACTACAAAACACCAGCAAATACCAGAAATTACATTCGGAACCAAGACGAATATTTATTGAGCAATGCTTTAAAAGAGGCGGGAAGTTGGTAGAAGTGGATGTAGACTACGCTGAAGAGGCACGCTGAAGGAACGAGGTCCGAGCCTTGTTGGAGCCCCTAATGTCAACTCAACCTTCATTCGTCAGATGGTGGTAGCAACTGAATAGCGGATTAATGAGCGGAGAAAACAGACACACTACAGGAGGACGCTGGCCTGCATCATGTAATCTGCATAATTCGTCTGTCTGATAGCCTTCAAACGGAGACCAGGGCCGCACTAGAAGCCTTGAGGTTAGCCTCGAGAGCTCGGGAGACCTCGAAAGCTTTTTAGGCTTCGTTTTAATCAGTGCGAAAGATTTGTTACCATCATTTTGCTTTAACGGCAATAGCTAGACACAAAATGTTTCCAAGACATTCTATCTTCTGTTAATCGTCTTCCTTCTACGATTGAAATTCCTTTCATGTTCACATCTTCTCTGATGTGGCCCATCCACTTTTCTTGGATCTTCCTCTTCTTTTATTTCCCTCTATTTGAGCGTAGAGTGCGCGGAATCTCCTTTCATCCATTCTGTTGACATGTCCATTCCAGCTGAACCTTTATCTTCTAATGTTGTCGATAATAGCATCATTTAGGTTAAGACGCTGTCTGATGGCTCGTTTCTTATCTTTTATAACCGGGTTATTATTATTATTATTATTATTATTATTATAACTACTACTACTAAACTGATAATTTTCGTGCGCAATATTAAAAAATGTCAGGAGCCAGTTCACATTGCAGAGTCCAATAAAAATAACAGTCATCAAAAACAAACAAAAACTGAATGGAAAACAATCCAAGGGAAAAGAGAATAAGATTTTTTAAACAAATAATTCTTTAGTTTTTTCTTATAGGATGTCAGAGAACAGGATGATTTCGTAATTATCGGTACGATCGTTCCATGTCTTTAGCACTGACACTACAAATGACTTGGAATCGAGTTGTGTTTTACAGTGAGGTATCTTTATACGGTAAGACTTTGAGCATCGGACAACAGGGACAGTTGCAACTTTCGTGATGTTGCCGATACGAAATACTCCTGAAGGTACCCTGGAGCAATCTGGCCTATGGACTTGAATGCAAGAAGAAAGTGGTTGTATTCAATTCTCTCTCGAATTTTGAGCCAGTGAAGCCGCTGAATTAGTGGTGTGATGTGGTCACTACGTCCAGCACCAAAGACAAGCCTTGCAACTGCATTCTGCACCGATTGCAGGCGATTAAATTCGTAGTCAGGTAGGCCATAGAAGAGGCTATTACAGTAATCCACTGTGAGCATGACAAAACATGTCACCAGCCTAGCAAATTCAGTTGTGGGAAGAAAACTCCTATTTCTTCTAGGCTTCGCAGTCAGGCCCGCCGAGAGAAATTCCGGGCCCGTGTGCAGAATGGCCGGCGGGCCCTCGACAAGTGTTCAAATTTGGTGAGTAGTCTGACGACTGTTTTTGCTCGTCTCGTCACTGTTATGGAAGTTGCGACCAATGAATTATTACTTACTTGGCGAGAATGGCAGTAAGCTGTAAATCGTGGGATTATCGCTCATTTATGTAAAGTCACGTGACTGCTGTATGTTTGCTTATACAGCATTGCAGTATCGTGATTGAATAGTTTCAAAATACCATTTTATTGCTCAGCTTTCGGGTGTAAAAACAAGGACGGAAGGGTATTTCCATCCACGAGTTAGTAGCAGTGTTGTGCTATTTATTCTTGTTTTTCGTTGATTGAAGCGATGTTTTCTCGATATTCTGAGAAGTTGAGAACCTGCCGGTCAAACGCCGGTGTGTGAGAGAAATGCACTCCCATAAAGCTAGCAGCGACGTTTCATTTTGGCGAAACATTTTCTAGCGCGATACTTTAGGCCGACGGCCTAAAAGTCATCCCGAGTTAGGATTGCCAGACGTCCGGCAAAAGCAGGACATGTCCTCCTTTTGGACATCTTGTTCTCGTCCGGCAGGCATTGGTCTGAAATGGGAAATTTTAGCTGGGGGGAGGGGGTTGAGGACTGAAATGAAATTCAATGCATGACAGAAACTGCATGTACCAGATATGCGATTTTTGGGAGGGTTCAGTGGCGTCGCCAGGAATTTTTGGTTGTGGGCAAAAGTGGACTGGCGTGTCAGATTCCTTATCCACCCCTACCCCTCCACAAAAAAACTTTCTCACCGGGTTTGCGCGAATCTGGTAGGTGGTCTGGGGCAGGTTGGGAGGCAGTTGCCCCCATTTGCACCCCCCCGTGGCGACGCTAATGGGAGGGTTGCAAAGTTAGCTGGGTTCAACCCCCCGGTAACTCCAACCCTGTATAGACCGACTACGCCCTCTTACCAAGTTGCGTTTTTTAACAATGGTCAATCTTATTAACAAAATGAGTACAAACGAACGAAAACAATTAATTATTGATTTATTTAGGTGTAATTAGAAAGGTTGTCAGTTGCGGAACATTTCACTATAGGTTAATTTAATAGTGTAAATAATGACTGGCTTGCACTGGCATGGCTAAAGTCATACAGGCGTCACGTGACATCCGCCTGGACAGCAAGCGTGCCATTTGCAGATTCGGACTATGCGCGACGCTGCCACTCTAGTCTATTATTATAATTCAATGGTTGCGACCATGCGTCCAGCATAAGCCTGTATGTTGAAGCCAGCTGTGGACGCCATATTTGTCAACGCGCACCTCAAGACAGAGCAGCAGAAAATGGCGCCCACCAATCAAAAATCTGTATACTAAACATGAATATTCACGAGACTTTTTTCGTTGGTCGGCGCCATTTTCTGCTGCTCTGTCTTGAGGTGCTTGTGCAACATTGCGTTTGCGATAGGCGACTTCCAAGGGTGATAGCCTTCGAATCCATTACTGTTTCATTTAATTTATAATGAAATAATTAATTGATTAAAATAATCGTCGAACGTTTGCTGAATCATCCCAGCGAGATTGAAAATTTTCGCAACTTTTGAATTTTTGATCCCGTTTTCAAATCCGGGCTTTTCTGGGCTTTTTTAAAAACGCAATCTGGGCTTTTTCCTATGTTTTGCGTAAAAACATATGGCGGATAGGCTCCGCCCACACGCCCATAGCTGGATTCAGCCGTTTAAGCAGGCCTGTTAGGCTCATGTTCTCTCCTGTGTATTATTGCTCCAAGGTTGCGACTCTCATAAAGTAGTGATGACCTTTTATCGCTCGTCAATTGTTTGACGAAAGTCGCAACTCTCAATCAAAAATTAGTGATGATATTTTTTTGGCTTGTGATCCTTTTCACGCTCTATCTTTTACATGAGTCCTCAGATCCTTGGCCCTCCTTTTGATCGCCGGACCCCTTTACTTACAGTGGCGGCTCCACCGGGGGGGCCAGGGGGGCCCGTGCCCCCCTATTGACTGCCTGGTCCCCCAGTGGCCCCCCAGTTGGGACCCTATACTTAATGCTACATACGTTAAACAACAAGTGGTTGGCCCCCCATGATTAGAAGTTGCCCCCCCAACGGCCCCCCACTTGCCAAATCCTAGAGCCGCCACTGTTTACTTAACGTAGCATCGTTACTTTTCTCTAGCATTATTATTGCTATTATTGTTAATTATACATATTCATTACCGGCCCGGGCCCCCCTCGAGACCGCCGAGCCCCTGTGCATTTGCCCCCTGCCCCCTCTCGGCGGCCCTGTTCGCAGTATTAAAAAGCAAGATCTGACAGTTGAGGAGACGTGTGCAGTAAACGACAGTTTAGAGTCAAATATTACTCCTAAGGTACTCCAAGAATTCTCCGTAAATATGGTCATTTTGGCAACTAGCAGTCTATGTTCATCTGTTATATCATGTTCCATGTTTCTGCACCGTATATAGTTAGCGGGACTACTGTAATGAAATCAGTCTAACAAGCGAAAAATCGGACTTGCAGTAAGCCCCAAGAAAGCAAAAACCATGGCAGTCAGCAGAAAGGGGAAAAGCTCAAATCATAAAATCATTATATTATACAGCAATTGAACAAGTCGATGGTTTCATCTATGTCGGAAGTGAAATTGTCAGTAATGGGAGTAATCAAGAGTTTATTAAACAAAAAATCCTCAAAGAATTGCAAACGATGAGAAGATTACGAAAAATCTGGAGCAGCAAGGATATAAACATAAACAAAAAAGAATTGTTATACTATCGGTGATTATAAAACTCACTGTAATTGTTCCAAATATCACCATACACTGATGTCCAATTGTCGAAGACGTGTCTCTGTCCGCACGTCCAAATATCGGAAATTGTCAAATTCGTTGCCAAATATGTCGAATAGTTGTTGAACGTCATCTGCTCGTCCCAGGTTTGGAAAAATGGTAGCGATGAGTTCAGAGAATCGCATATTTGCACCGACTCATTCCAGCTGCGTAGTTCTCTCGTTTCTGTGTGGTAACAGATTCTATTTCGGCCGATATCGTAGCATTTCTCGTAATTGGAATCATCGTCCCCAGAAATTAAGGTAAAACAGAGTATGCCTGTATTCAAATCCAACCAAATAAAATTTGTTTATAAAATTCAATTTTTAATTTATTGAAATTGTATCTGGCATTGTTTGTCGTCAGCATCATTTCTGGGTCCGGAGAGCAGAGTGGAGAGCAGAGTGGGCAGGTGATCCGTCAAAGTCTCGAGTTTACATTAACTCGAGACCTAGTTACAAAGTCTAAATTTCTCATTAACTCGAGACCTGGTTGCAAAGTTTCGAGTTCTCATTAACTTTAGTCATAGCAAATCAGTATGACATCATTTGTGCGACATCATTTGTTTTGTTAATAAATATGAAGGAATGCCTACAGAGCGATTAGTTGGTACTCTATGTAGGTGTTCTCCGTAATAAATGGCAACTCCATCAAATCCTAAACTTTTGGCTTCTGACACTACAATAATCGCTGCTCCAACTGCAAGAAATCTCGGATTCAAATTGATTCTTTTCTAAACTTTTAATCATAAATCTCCCAACTTTCAAAAGCCTGCTATATTAATATTCGTGACCTTCGCCGCCTAATCCCTTGCCTAGATACCAAAACCGCCTCCACAATTGCCAAATCAATAGTCCACTTCAAATTAGATTATTGTAATTCCCTGTACTATCTATAATATTAAGATCCTTATCTGTATGTCTCTCTGTCTGTTACCTTCAAGCGTTCTGATTGGTTGACTATTGGTAGACGGTTTAGTCCTTACGTCGCGCGATGCGTTGGTGGACGATGTTCGAAGACGACGTTGCTATTGGTAACAATTGTTCGTAGAACCGGTTTAGTCGAGTCATTGCAGCGTCAGAGGGCTGGGCGTGCGACGATATTGGTAACAATTGTTCGTAGCTTGAGGATCTTAACGTACATTTTAACGTACACAAAAAATACGTGTACAGCGTCACAAATGGCCACAGTTGCGTGATTTTAACGTACATAGGCCTAATTATTACGTGGCGCAGAGCTTGGCTAGGTGGCGATCATTGAAATGTTGTTCAGCATGAATTCAATGATTGGCTGTTAGGTATAGGTATTGGATTAGTATTATCCTGCACTGCGAGCGAAGCGAGCGAAGCGAGCGAAGCGAGCATCTTTCTAGTAACCTACCAAAAGCCTCCATCAACAAATTGCAATCAATACAAAATGCACTAGCTCGTGCTGTTACTAAGTCACCTAAATTCTCCCATATTTCACCCATACTAAAATCATTACATTGGCTTAAAATAACTGAACGTATCCAATATAAGATAATAACACTTACATATAGCTCACTTCAGTCATCAAAACCTGTCTACCTTAGATCACTATTAACCCCTCAGCCTCCTCGACCCACACGTGCCTCATCTTACCTCACTCTGTCACGCCCACTCAATCAGTCATCCCTGAAAATTTGCAACCGTGCCTTCTCATACGCTTCACCTGAACTTTTGAACTCGATCCCAGCTTCCCTCCGTAGACTTGGACACTTTCAAACAATAAAATCTGAATCATCATTTCCTATAAGTCCTGCATTATCTCCTCAAGTCTTCAGGTCTAAGCTTAAGTCCTTCCTTTTTCTAAAATCATTTCCTCCATAGCTGTAACAACCTAGCATCACTGCCCTTTGGATATTGACTATTGCCTGGCTGATCAGATGCCTTCCCCATAGCTACTTTAAGAAAGGCTGAGCGCTTAAGAATAAGCAGCTACTGTTGTGCTGCTTTTCAAGGCGCTATAGAAACCCACGAGATTTTACTTACTTAGTTTACTTACTGTACATGAGAAGCGACGGGAAGACCTGGAGTCACCTCGTATTAAACTCTTTGTCATCATAGATGGTGGAAGATGGAGAAGAATGTTTGGCATGTCAACTCCCATAGACCCTACCGTCTACTGTCTGCAGAGAGTAACAAGCTTTTAAAGCATTAAAGGTGGAATTTTTCATTTTTCATTTTTAGACTTAAGAACAAAACAAAATCCTAAAAACTACTATTTGACATTAAAACACCTAGATTTTTAAAAATCATATATTCCAGTCCAGTCCATTCCCGCATTTTTGACCCTAAAACTAAGATTTCAACTTCCAACTATCGAGTGATGCCTCGAACTTTATCAAAATGACGCTAAATGGGTTTCAGTGATTGCGTGATTTATGTTGTCCCAGTTGGTATTTAGAAATACCATTAGGCCTACCAGGAAGTTGCAAATGAAAACCAAATAGGAAAAGTTACGCTAAATAGGTTTCAGTGATTGCGTGATTTATTTTGTCTCTGTTGGTATTTAGAAATGCCATGACCAGGAAGTCGCAAATGAAAACCAAATATGAAAAAACCCAGATATCATATTTAGGCAGTGTTGGAGCTGTGAAATTTGAGCTGGTAGGGTTGAGGATTGAAATTCAATGCATGACAAAAACTGCATGTACCAGATATGCGATTTTTGAGAGGGTTGCAAAGTTAGCTGGGGGTTCAATCCCCCTCCGGCAACTCCAATCCTGTGTTTAGGGTAATTTATTTTGTTGCAGTTGGGATTTAGAAATATCGGATTTAATTTTGTCTTGCTGCGACAGTCGCCAGCAGTCTCTGTTGCCTGACACAGGGCAGCTATCAGATATTTTTCAGAGGAACTGGTGTAGACGTGGTAACACCTAACTTGCGTTATTAGTTCCGCCAATACTCTAAACCACTCTCATCCTTACATATCACCCTCGCTTCTCCCTATCTCACAATTTCTCGCCCTTTTCATTTTGTAAGTACAACTAATTCCCAGTGCTCTCTTTATTTGTCCAGAAGTTGAATCAGCATTCACTCAATTGAAGTGGTAAATGAGTAGCAATGGCAACACTAATAGCAGTGATGGGCAACTAACTAAAAATATTAGTTAAACTATAACTAAATTTCAACTAAAAATAAGTAGTTAAACTTTTAGTTGCTAACTAACTTTCTAAAATAGTTAACTAAACTAAAAATATAGGTAAACTTTTTGCAACTATTTTTCAGGTATCAAGTATGTGCTCATGAAAGCAATTCAAAACATAGACGATGCTGGCAGCATCAAAACGTCAGTTAATGAACCATTTATTTAATTAATTAAGTAAGTAAGTAAGTAAAATCTCGTTAATTTCTAAAGCGCTTTCAAAAGATGCACCGAAGTAGCTCCTTATTCCTACGCGCTCAATCTCAAATGAAATAGCTATAGCCAAAGGTGGGTCATTCGTGCCGGGTCATTTAATCAAAAGGGCAAGTGGGCAGGATGCTATAGCTATGGAGGAAATGATTTTATAAAGAGAAATGATTTTAGTTTAGAAAGAAAAACATGAGGAGATGTTGCAAGAAGGGGAGAAAATTGTGACTCAGAGTTTGTTATTTGGCTTTGATGTAGGCAGCGAAGGGATATTGGAATTGAGTTCCAAAGCTCAGGTGCCGCATATGAAAAAGCACGATTGCAAATTTTGAGAGATGATTGATTCAGAGGTCGAAGGAGAGTTACATGTGAAGAGGATCTAGTAGATCCAGGTTGTTGTGGAATTATCAGATTTCTTAGGTAGACTGGTTTTGATGTATGAAGTGAGTTATAAGTCATCGATATTATTTTATATTCAATGCATTCTGTTATTTTGAGCCAGTGGAGAGATTTGAGTAATGGTGTAATGTGGCAAAACTTAGGCGATTTAGTTACTGCACGAGCTAAGGCATTTTGAATCGATTGGAGTTTACATATGGAAGCCTTTGGAAGATTGTGAAACAGTGAGTTGCAGTAGTCTAACTTAGAGTGAACTATTGAAGTGGCAATAGTGGAAGCAGTTTTAATATCAAGGTAGGGACGAAGGCGACGTAGATCACGAATGTGAGATTAACAGGTTTTTGATAGTTGAGATATGTGAGCTTCAAAATTTAGGGAGGAGTCAAAAGTAAATCCAAGATTTTTTGCAGTTGGAACAGGGGTTATTATTGTATCTGGGGCTAAAATCAGTGTGGGATTTTCAATTTTTTTCAGTTGTTGTGGCAGTCCAAATAAGAGAAATTCTGTTTTGGAGGGATTGAGGGCAAGGAGATTAGCTGACATCCACGATGAGATTGACAAAAATGCTGATTCTAGTTCAGAGATTGATGCCTTAAAGGAAGATGGAGTAAACGAAAGAAATAATTGAGTGTCATCTGCATAAAGTTGATGATTCAATTTGAGAGAGTTGATTAAGGATGACAGTGGGGTAGTGTAGAGACTGAACAAAACCGGTCCAAGGACAGATCCTTGTGGTACTCCATAGTATAGATCGGAAGGTGATGAAGTTTGATTCTGGCATGAAACTTGAAAAGATCTAGATTGGAGATAGGATTGGAACCAGCGGTGAGCTACAGAAGATATTCCAAACCAGAGGGAAAGGCGTTTCAGTAGGATTTTGTGATCTATAGTATCAAAGGCAGCAGAAAGATCAAGGAGACAGAGACCAGTAACTCGTTGAGAGCCAATGGCAGTGAGGAGTTTGTCATAAATGTATGTGAGGACGGTTTCTGTTGAATGATGTTTTGTATAAGCGGATTGGTGAGTGTTGTATAAGGAGTTTTTTGACAAATGCTCAGTTAGTCTGGAAAGAACGATTTTCTCTGTGAGTTTGGAGAGGACAGACAGGTTTGAAATGGGGCGATAATTGTTGAGATCCTCTCTGTCAAGGTTTGGTTTTTTAAGAAGTGGAGTTACGAGGGAATTTTTAAATGAGGATGGGAATGTGCCTGTGGAAAGAGATAAATTGATAATTTTTTTAATAGTTGGTACTAGGGCAGAGGCACACTGTTTGAGAAGAGAGGTTGGTATTGGATCAAGACTGCATTGCTTGTTTGGAAAGGACTGCAGGAGTTTAGATACTTCTTCCTCAGTCACAGGAGTGAAGCAGGAAAAATTGGAAGGAGCTTCTGATGGTGATGGGTGATGTGGAGATGTATTTTGATTGGTCATGGTAGATTTTAGATTGGTGCGGATCTTAGAGATTTTTCCGGAAAAAAAATTAGCAAATGATTCAGCAAGTTGCGAAATGGATTGAGGAAGAGGCTTTGCTTTATTGCGGTGGAATAGACAATTCACAGTGTTCCAGAGTTTACGAGGATTTGAGCTGTTGGATGCAATTAAGTTAGAATAATACTTTTTTTGGCAGATATGAGGAGGTTGTGGTAGTGATTTGTTGCAGAACGGAGATTTTTAAGGTCAATAGCAGAATGTGTTCGGTTGTAAATTCTTTCTAGGCGTCTTCGAAATGACATAAGAATGGATGAAGGAATTGTACCAAGGGTTGTTACCGTGAGATGATAGTGGCCGTGTGATTATGGGAGCATGTTTGTCGAGTAGGGGCAGATAGGACAGAATTATATTTGTCAATTAGTGATTGTAGGGTGTTTGGGGTTCAATGGTGAGGTCAGATGAATCAATGTCTTCACAAAAGGTGGATATGTCAATTTTATTGAGACGGCGGAATGAGTAGGTACCACGAGGTGGAGGGGGTGGTGGGCAGACGTTTAGGACAGTGAAAATGGGGAAATGATCCGATGGTGAGCACGGGCTGACTGATGAACAAGGGGATAGTGATGAAGAAGATAGGGTGATTAATAGGTCTAAGGTGTGGCCAAAAGTGTGAGTTGGAAAGGAAATGTGCTGTGTGAGGTTTGCTTGTGTTAGGAGTTGTTTGAATTGAGTAGAATTTGGGTCATTGTTCTTGTCAACATGTATGTTGAAATCTCCGGTTATTACAAATTCATGTGGGGTTGTTGCTGCTGAGCCTAGAAAGATAGTGAATTCATCGAGGAATTTTCCAAAAGCAGTTGAATATTTTGACGATAATGGAGGACGGTAAACATTGAAAATGGTTAATTTTGTGTGTGGGAGTTTTAGAGTAACTGATGAGCATTCAAATGATGAAAATTGTGTTGATGATGAACTAGTTATTTGAATGTGATCACGGATGAGGAAGGCTGTGCCTCCTCCGAGGTTGGAAGAAGAGTTGGTGGATTTGGCTATTCTAGGAAAGCTTATTAGGGTGAAGCCAGGTGGGGTGGCTTCTATCAATTGAGATGCAGTGGTTGATGGTGAAACCCAGGTTTCGGTCAATGCAATTACATCAGTTGTTGAGGGTTGTGTGTGTTTTGAGAGTAATGTGTGTTTTGAGAACAGGAGTCCAATTGTGAGTTAGCAAGTTCATGTAGTGAATGTGTGTGTTGAGGATTAGTGAGGGATCTGATGTTGAGAGTGCAGAGTGTTGTGTGTGATGGGGATGGTCCAGGATTTGGGTGGATATCGCCTGATAGAGCAAGAAGAATGATGATGATATTTGTGCGTCGGGTGAGACGGAAATGTGAATGGCGAATACGAAGATGTGAGCGACGGAGGGTCAAGGAAAAGGAGATAGGAATTTCGTTTAAATGTTTGTATTGTTCAACGGCAGTGCGGTAGGTCCAGTGATCAATCGGTTTGCGTACATCAAGTTTCGAGGAAAAGAAATGAACAGTTAGAATAAACAAATAGAGAGGAAATAATGTCATGATGTCAGGCTGAAATTAACAAGGAAAGTCAAATTGTGCAGAAAAGTCAAATTGTGTTTCAGCTCATGCAGCGGACCACAAGCTCAGCACAAGGTCAATAGTGCAGCCGATGTTAGTGTGGAGTGATTTAATAGAAAAACTAATAGAATGTCTGGAATTAAATTACAAATAGTAACGGTAATGAAATGAGCGATGATAGGTCATGTTGATTCTAAGTCTATGGATTCTGGCGGAATTACATAAAAATAGTAAAAGAAAAATATACCGACATAAACGGCTGAAAACGAATTAAAAATTAAGAGTTAAATTTTAGCAATTCGCAAGAACAATATTGAAATTTATCGAATTAATTAACAAACTGATCGGAACAAAATCTCGAGCGTCTAGTCTGCATCACTGCCTCACTTAACTTAACTAATCATTGATTGTCTATTAACTAGTTACTTTAAAGCAGTGATGTTAATCCTTGTCCTGGTCCTTGTCCTTAAGGACTCCCTAAGGACCAATTTGAAGTCCTTGTTCTTGTCCTCGTCCTTGGGGAGTCAGTCCTCGTCCTTATCCTCGTCCTTGGAGGTTCGGTCCTCCTCGTCCTTATCCTCGTCCTTGCAGATGGCTCCTTGTCCTGGTCCTTGTAACTTAGTCATTGAAAAGTCCTTATAAGGACCAAATTACTTGTATACCATTTTCAATTGTAATGATAATTATGTTCCAAGGTAAGAGTAGTATGTGGCTTTATATTTAGGCTACATACTTGCTTTGAGTTACTCTAACTAAAATGTTTAGTCATTGTTTCCTTTATAACACCAGTTGAAGAGTTGATTCTTTAGCAGAATTCTTTGTTGCCCAGCGACGTCGGCTCCAGTTGAACGAGTGTTTTCGCAAAGTGGTCTCATAATTAGACCTCACCGTGTGTGCATGACTGATCAGCTGCTGGAAACACTTGTTCATTTATTATTATTATTATTATTATTATTATTATTATTATTATTATTATTATTATTATTATTTAAACTTGACAATTTCTTAAGCGCAGTAACATAGCTAGGTGGCTAAAGTCAAAGGCGCATTTGAAACGCAGCATTGCTGTTGACTAGACTATGCTGTTGACTAGACTATGTTTTACAACATTCTTTTTTTCCTTTTCTAATTTTGTGATTCGAATTGAAATTGTGTTTGTTTTTTTCCTTTCTGGCTTTTTTGTCTGACAGAAGTTGGTCCTTGTCCTTGTCCTTGATCCTTGTCCTTGGGGGTCAGTCCTTGTGGTCCTTGTGCTTGAGGGGTAAGTCCTCGTCCTTGTCCTCGTCCTTGGAGGGTCGGTCCTTGTCCTTATCCTCGTCATTGGGGGTCAGTCCTTGTCCTTTTATCCTCGTCCTTGGGGGGTCAGTCCTTGTCCTTATCCTCGGCCATGGGGGGTTGGTCCTTGTTAACATCACTGCTTTAAAGGTTATAGACTTATAGGGTAGGTTAAGATTTAAGGTCAGGATGACTGGTGGTGTGCTGGCAGCTGGGCCACGGTTAGCAGCACAATCAATGATTTTACAACTCAAGTTGCCAATGCATACACAGTAACACACTCAGCGCAAATTAACTTTTAATACTTTTAATAGTTTTAATTTATAAAACCAGTGTTGGAGTTGCCGGTAGGGTTGGGGACGGGGCTGAACCCCCCAGCTAACTTTTCAACCCTCACAAAAATCGCATATTGGGTACACGCAGTATCTGTCATTCATTGAATTTCAGCTCTCAACCCCCAGCTCTAATTTTACAATTCCAACGGATCAAAAACTATGTTTAAAATGAAAATATTACACGTAGCTTTACCTTCATGTGGTTTAGAAAGTTGGTTGTTGAATTCACATTGTCTGAAACTCGCTTGACTTTTGGTCGGCAAAAGCGGCACGTGGCACTGAAATTCTTGCAGTCATTATGAGTTTGGTTTGGGTCCTTTAACTTCAATTTGACTTCTTCGTAACACATGTTTACTAATAAGCTATTCATTTTCACTTTTACGTTGCTAGAAAACGCTACTTATGATGTAATTTAATATTATACTAGAACTCGAAGGCTCGCTTCGCTCGCGCGAGCTTCGCTCGCATGAGGCGAGCTTCGCTCGCTGCGAGCTTCGCTTCGCGTCGCTTCGCGTCGCTTCGCTTCGCTCGAGGCAACGACCAATCCAATTCCAATTCCAGAACGACCAATGAGAACGCTCACTCAGCCAACCAATCAGAACGCTTGAAGGTAACCAATCAGAACGCTCACACAGCCAACCAATCAGAACGCTCACACAGCCAAACAATCAGAACGCTCGAACGCAACCAATCAGAACGCTCACACAGCCAACCAATCAGAACGCTCGAAGGCAACAGACATACAGATAACGATTTTAATGTTATAGATATAATATATAATTCCAACTAAAGATAAACGACTTCCTATAAAAACATTTCCCGCTCACCAACAAGATCAATGATCGTAAGTAAGTAAAACACACTGGTCTCAGTGATATATGGTGTTTTCGTTGACATGAAAACAATTACCCAGAAAGGAATAGATAAAAAAGGTTCTGTAATTTCGGATCACCAACTAAATATTTTAGTTAAACTATTTAGTTATTAACTAAAAATTGTTAGTTAAACTATCATTTTAACTATAAACTATTTATATTTAATTAAACTATGAAACTAACTAAAAAAGTAGTTAAAATTTTAGTTAGCAACTAATTAGTTAACTACTGTAGTTGCCCATCACTGACTAATAGGGAATGACTGGCCACCGTCCACCGATAAATGGCTTAGCCACATATGAGCTGATGGTCGTAAAACCGAAGATCAGATCGGACCCTGCGGGCAAAGAGCCTACGGGTGAACCGTTACCTTACCCTGTTTGAAGAGCGTTTTAAAGGAAAAATCCATCACTGCACTAAACTCATAAAAATTAATTTCTAGACATCTGCGTAAAAAAACAAGCAAAAAGGAAATCCGGAAAATTTATCACCGCACAAGCTCAGAAAACTGTCATTTAAACATTGCACATTTCAAACAATCAATGCACATTTTGTGAATCACGGCATTTTTAAAAAGGCCCGGCCAGACTGTATACGCAGTGACCTTCAACAAGTCGCAAATGATAGCATTTGAGCATGTAGGACTACAGTGCACATGATGACAATGAGGAGGAGGATGAATATATTTAAGCGAGTCAGTCCTTTCCCTTGGCCAACTATAATGCGGCGTCATCGCGAGCTAAAAACCCCGCAAACGTCAGATTGCTCATCAAGCCATATTCGCGGCTAAAGACAAATCATTGAGCAAAATGTTGGGACGTATACAAAATCATGGTAGTAAATAGCCAATTTTCCACGTCATTTTTGGCGGACAAACAGCTAGTTATTATATAGTATTGTGACAGAATTATAAAATAGCGCACAGTATATTTATTCTGTTTCTTTCTGATCGCACAAATTCCAAACTAAGATTGGATGCACGTATGTATTTATATTATAGGCATCACTGCCAGGGGCGTAGCGTGCCAATGGTTGGTATGCTTTTAACCATGGGCGGCACACAACTGGGGGCGGCAATTCTGAGAAATACACGAAATTAAAGTAAAACGTTAACCAAATAAAAAACGAAATAAATGACGACCTTTTTGCTTGTCAGCAGATTTCGGGAGTTAGTTTTAACGGCGCCATCATTATCTTTTGTCTCAGGGCGCCAAAAACCCTATGTCCGCTTCTGCTATGAATGAATTTGAGGGCGACGGACTAGCCATGAGCCAGAGGAGGCAAAAGTGCACGCTACGCCACTGATCAATGCACTCGAGATCCACCAAAGCAAGATCGCAATTGACTTATATGAATCATCATATATTAATATTCCAAGTTTGCTGCATGCATTCTGCCACTCTGTATGATCTGATGCTCATATGCGCATGTAATAAACCTCAAACAACTTAATATTTCCATAAATTTTCAATAAGAAGCTACTGCGTTATTCCAAAGAGATTTTACTTACCACACATTATGGCAACTATCTTGGTGCTGCTTTCATTCATGTCAGACATAAGGCAATATTTCTACATCAACTGCGCTTTGAGGTCGTTGAAAACATGCTTCGGATACTGAAAATCGAGGCAGAATAATTATCTGATAGGCCTATCTCTATTATAAATCCTTCTCAGTAGGCCTATCTCGTATAACTACTAGCAGTGGTGCCATACAGCTTATCATATTACCGGGAATATTTGTCAGTTGATCTTATGTAATTGACACTTGTTTCATATCATACGACACTAAACCAGGGCCGTTTACCCAATAAGCGAACTAGAGAACATCCATTCATAATATAAACAGTGACTTTTGTTGAACTCCAAAAGAATTGTTCTGTCAGATGATTATTCAGCCAGTTCTTCCTCTTCCCGTCCAATTAAATCGGTCAAGTGACAAGTCTGACATTCAAACACAATAAAACATGCCTATGTCATGATCTCCGAAGCACTTATGGAAATGATCTGATAACCACTGCTTATTCTTAGACACTTAGCCTCTCTTAAAATAGATATGGGAAAAGTGAATGATCTAAAGAATTAACCCTGTCAGCCCTGTCTTTATTGGGCGTATTTTCATAGCCTCCTCTACCCCAGGCCACCGCGCTCGCCCACTAGGCGGGGGGATCCCGTCTATTCAATTCAATGTAAATAGCAGTGATTTGAAGGTTATTTTAGCAAAAATAATGATAAAACACATATATACAGGAACTGACATGCAAGCAAACTCAAGGACAGTGGAGACAGACATGTAGACAGAATGAGAGACACGCAGATTGAGAGGAAAGCAATTGAATGAGAGTACAAATAGAAAGACAGACCGATAGACAGAGAGACAGGAGACAGAGAGACAGAAGACAGAGAGAGAGAGAGAGAGAGAGAGAGAGACCTCGCTAAAGTCAGTGTTTATTCTACGCCTTCTCTAGGGGAACCCCCCCAAAAAAATTTCTTTTGGCTTGGGGTGAAATTTTCCCAAAAAATTTGACGACGGGGTTTTTTGTATCCGGAGCGGAAAAATACAAGGATTACCTTTATTTTGTTTGTGAGACATTTGAAAAGGGAAAAAACACAACGATAACCCACTGCCGACAGGGACGTAGCTAGGGTAGGGGACATATGCCTCCGGGCGCCGAGGTGGGGGGCAAATTGGGTATTTGGGTAAATGAAATGCATACTAAATAAGAAGAAACACGTGCGACGACCTTTTTGCTCGTCAGCACTATTTGAAGAGGGGCGTAAGTTCTGAGGAACGCCGGGAACGATGTGACGAACTTTTTTTGCTTGTCAGCAGTGTTGAGGGGGGCGCCTACGGTACACTTTGCCCCCGGGCGCCGGATATCCTAGCTACGTCTCTGGCCTCCAAGCATTTTGCTACGCCACTGAGGATAGACAGACAGATATACAGTCAGACATAAAAAAGATAACTTGTGCAAATGAGCAAATTTTGAAAACTAGTTTTAAGTTGCATCGCTAATGGCTTTCCTCTCAATCTATTTCCTCTCAATCTCAATCAATTCCTCTCAATCTTTCCTCTCAATTGTCTCTCATTCTGTCTACATGACTGTCTCCACTGTCCTTGAGTTTCCTTGCATGTCAGTTCCTGTATATATGTGTTTATCATCATTTTTGCTAAAATAACCTTCAAATCACTGCTATTTACATTGAATTGAATAGACGGGATCCCTCCGCCTAGTGGGCGGAGCATATCGATCGCGGTGGCCTGGGGATATAGTTCGGCTCTGGTATTTTCCCTATACCGAGTTCCTGGGGTAAATTATGTGCATTCCTTTCAATCTTTCTGAAGGACCCACCCACATGTCAGACCAGACAATGGTTCGCGGTTCTAGCTGAATGCCATTTGAAATCCCTCGACACTGGAATGTCAATAATTGGCTCAGTGTTTACTGGGCGTGTCACCAAAGCAATTAAATGAGCGGTCATCTGCTTCGAATGCCTACGTAGGGGCGGCGAAAGATCGTCCATTGTCTACAGAGACAATGGACAACCATTCGCCGTCGGCTACACAGAAACCCCGAACGAGGACTTACGGGGACTGGTATCGCTAGCTGAAGCCCATTTTGCGGCTTTACGGTCTGAGAGAGTTAAAAGTTTTCCTAGGCATAATCGCGGACCCCTTGGCACCTTGGCGCAGACCCCCAGGGGTCCGCGGACCACAGATTGAAAACAGCTGCCCTAAACAACAGCTTTAATCAGCTGTCCTGTTCTACAGTATAACAGTAATAGTTTGACGAAACCAGGCTCTTACTAACTCTCACCAGATGACCCGCCTGGCTGACGCGCAGTGTATTATCAACTATCCACTAACTTAGGCCCGTGGCGGTCCGACCTAGGCTTTTTGACTCTGAAGTTTCGTCAGTTCTTCAGGCCCTCTAACCTTGCTCTAAACCCTCCGGTACCTCGCCTCTCGCAGTTCTCCTTGATACCGTCCAAACACTGGTACCTTTCACTCTTCGTCTCTCTGTACTGGCTTTATTAGTGCCCGGTACCGTTGTACTGCTCTCCCTCTGATATCTTAGCTCTTGGTACCGTCTTTACAACGTCTGTTACAACTCACGGCTCTCTTTTCTGGTACCTCGTCTTGGCTCTATATACTCAGCCTCCATTCTTCCTCCGCCCTTGGTACCAATCTTCTTCCACTGTAGAACCACCGGTACCACCTCGTTGACACGGCTGGTTCCTCTGGTACCGCCTCTTCCTTTACTGCTATCGTCGGTACCACCTTCTTGCATACCACCTCCTTGCTCTTCCTAGTCAGGCGGTACCGCCTCCTTGCCAGCCGGTACCGCTGGTATCCCTACCTTCTCTCAGCCGGTACCGCTGCTCCAACGACCTACTCTCAAACTGCCTTGGTACCGCTCTCCCAGCTGGTACCTCTCTCCTTCCTACGCGGCTACCACTGTCGGTACAGCCTCTCCTTATCTCCTCACTTGGTACCTCTTGGTACCTCTACTTGTTCTCAGGGCTGGCACCTCTTGGTACCTTTCCCTAAACTCAGGGGCTGGTACCGCTAGGTGTCGCCTGTAATTCTCATTATCCTCGGCAAGTACCACCTTGGCACCGCTCCTGCCTTCCGCCGTCGTTGGTACCGCTTGGTACCGGAATCCTTCCTTCCGTCGTCGTCGGTACCGCTTGGTACATGAATCCTTTCCTCGGCCTTCGGTACCGCTTGGTACCGGGATCTCAAGGAGAACTAACCGTCTCCCTCTTCCCAGACACACGCTGCCCTCAGCTATCGACCATGATCTGTGGATGGAATCACTATTTATACGGTTTTGGAACGTCCTGAGGAAGGTGTGCTGAGCTCACTAGCCAATCACTACCACCCTTCTTTTATCGTTGGGCTCAATCCATCGAGCGCTGTCTCCCAGCCTCTCTTCCCTATCTGGCTATTTACTATCCTCGTATTATTATTATTATTGGGCCCCGGGCTATTTTATTATTAATTATTCATGCACTTTGACTACTTAATTGGTCCTCTGCGCCACCTAGCGACTACTTAATGAACTATCTCTTGCTATCTATTTTTAACTATTCCCCGGCAACTTAGTAATAGTAATGGGCCTCAGATTTAATTGTATTTAATTAATTATTACTCGTTTTAATAGTCTATTTTATTATTTCTCCACAATAGAACCGCTTAACAATCTCATGTTAGATACCATATCTGAACTCACAGACGATGCGTCATCATCGATTCGATGGACTGCTTATTATTACAATAATTATATTATTGTTATTATTATTATTATTATTATTATTATTATTATTATTATTATTATTATTATTATTATTATTATTATTATTATTATATTCAGTAACACTGGCAACGTGCGCATTGCATCCCAATTCAAGAATCGAGTAGCAAATATTTAACCGAGAGAGGCCGTAGTTTTACGCTAAACCGGCAATGATGAGATGCCGAGATCCTTCGGTCGAGCGATTAGAGTCGCAGTGTCCGCCTAAGACATGGGGTTTTGACCCTAAACAAGCAACGCATATTATTCTTCCTCATTATTATTATTATTATTATTATTATTATTATTATTATTATTATTATTATTATTATTATTATTATTATTATTATTATTATTATTATTATTATTATTATTATTATTGGGCGATCTCTATGGCGCCTATCTATGGCGGCCATCATGCGTTTGTGCGTGCCATGTTTCGTCGTCGTTCTTTGCAATTTCTAACGATCCGTGTGCGAATTTTGCGACGGGGATGAGGATATCTTCCAGTCCGTCGGTTTTCTGAGGAGTTTTAGCGGTCCTCTACTATTTCGCGTCGTTTTGGAAGCCTCGATTCGGTCTCACCGCTTCGTGCAGGACGTCGCCATGTTGGCTATTGTTATAGTGCTATGCGACTGATCTACGGTCGTTCCGGACTTCGCTCGAGCCTTCATCTTAGCGAGGACTGCGTTCCGCTCTTCGGTTCCGACGTGTCTCGTGCTGTCCTCCACCTTTCCACGTCGTTCTTGAAGTTCAAGTCAGTCGCCGTCCGTCGGGTGTGCGCCAAAGTCAGCCGTATTGGCTGCGCGTGAAAATGTGGCGGGTTTGCGGTTGGCTGTCGTTCCGGACTTCGCTGGATTTTCCATCTTCGTCGGATTTGCCGATTTCGACGACGGAACTATCTTCTTGCGGAATACCACTTCTTCATGAAGTCACCGATGGTTACATCTGCGTGGATAACTCCTACTACCAACTCGCGGACTCTTACATCATCTTCTGTCCTTCGTTGGCATGTCAATGGGGCTACAGTTTCTTAGAAGGTCCGCATCTAAAAGACTCTGCACCGGACTTCTTCACGGCAGCAGAGTTCTTTCCATCATCACAGCGGATTTTAACATCGCCACCTTCTCACCTTCATTGACATGTCAGCGTTGTCAAAGCGCTTTTGATTTTGGATTTTTAAACCATGCGTACAGCGCTATATAAATCGTCCTGGAATCAGTGTTGGGTACGAGTTAACTCACGTGAGTTTAAACTCACGAGTTAACTCATATGTAGTGATTTGTGAGTTTGAGTTAACTCATTTCAACTGTCATGAGTTATGAGTTTGAATTAACTCATTATTTCTGTGAGTTTGAGTTTTAAATATCATTTTTGTAAACTCACGACTTAAACTCATCTCAGAGTTATCTGTAATTAGGAACTGGTGTTAGACACACCGATTTGCAAAGTTGACTTCCGAGAGCTTTTGATCGGAAAATAAAGCGCTATACAAATGTCTAGGTAATGACTCTCAAAAGATATTATAAACCAAAACCGGTTTCAACCGGGAACTTAACCACCGTTCAGAACATAGACTTTAATATCACTATATATGTATTATAATAAACCTATGGTTCAGAACCCCTGGGCCCTTGTAAAGCGATAAGAAAATGGCAGAGGTGCCGTGTATTTTAGATAGGAAATTTTTTCTATAACTAATAAACGTGAAGGGAAAATCATTGCTAAATGTAGTAACTGCGTAAACAAATCTATCTCTGGAACGTACGTTGCTACAAGCAATTTCGTTCGACATCTGAAAGTAAGTACTATTTACTAAATAAATAGGCACTTGTACAGAAGACACGCGGTCAGTTTATACAAGTGCCAACAAATACCATACACTATCCATCAGGGCCTGTTTTAAGAAAAATTTATCACTGCACACAGTGCACAGAACTCATAACTCATTTGTGGACATCAGCGCAAAAAAAACAAGCAAAAAAGGTCGTTCTGAATTTTTTTTTCGTCAAATGAGTTTATGAGTTAACTCACATAATTAAAGAGTTTGAGTTAACTCATTCGAAACCCAGTGAGTTGAGTTTGAGTTTAAACTCATTTCATTGAGCATGAGTTGAGAGTTCGAGTTAACTCATTTATTGCATGAGTTTACCCAACACTGCCTGGAATAATAATAATAATAATTAATTATCATTATTATTATTATGGTTAGTACATGTTTGCTAACGCACTTTAAGTCATTCACTAGGTGAATAATCATAAGTGCACTGATACGGTCGGTCCTGGACTACGGATGCGTGGCGTTCGACGCCGCGCCGCAGACGGCGAGGGCCAAGCTGGATCGCATTCAGTCGAAGGCCCTTGTATCTGCACCGGGTCCATGTCTGGCACGGCGGTCAGCTCACTGCAGGTCGATTGCGGTGAGATGCCGCTGTCGCTAAGGCGCCATCTGATTATGATGGAGTACACGGCCAAGTTCAGGTTTATACCGGACCATCCTACTCAGTCCATTCTGAGGACAGTCGGACGGACCCGCCGGCTGCGAGAAGGCAAGGAGCTTCTGACGATGAAGGTAGCACGCATCGATACCGCTATCGGTGCAGCGATCGTTGAGCCAACGATAGTAGCCCCGCGGCCGCCTTGAAGGATTCGACCGCCCGAGGTGGACGTGGGACTGCAAGGTCAAATCGGACACAGAGGAAGCCAGCCGGTCCAGCAAACTGTGCAGGAGTACTCGATTCAGTACAACGACAGAATCTGGATCTACACCGACGGGTCCTGTACCAACGATGGCAGAGCGAGTTGCTGCTTCTATGTGCCTTCGCTGGGCTACCATGAGGCACACCGTCTGACCGATGGAACGACCGCTTACGCAGCGGAGATGATGGCTATCTTGAAAGCCCTCGAATGGGTCATAGAGAAGCATCACACTGCAGTCGTCGTCTTCAGCGACTGTCTGGCGGTGCTGCAGTCCATCATGCAGCAGAGGTCTCAGCGCAGACCGATGCTGCTGCAGCGTCTGCTGGCGGTCTACGAGGACGACAGAAGCAGGCACCCGGTGACTCCGACGGTCCTGACCTGGATCCCGGGTCACTCGGGTGTGGACGGAAACGAGGCGGCCGACGAGCTCTGTCGTCCGGCCCTCAGTAATCCATGCGTCGACCTGGCACTCGCCGTCGAGTACAGGGACATGCAGGAACGGTACAGGACCCACTTTGTAAGCGAGTGGCAAAAGCTGTGGGATGCGTCTCCCACAGGCGCTCATTACAGAGGCATCGAGCCGACCGTCGGCCTCCGATGCAAGTACAGTGACAGCCAACGGCGAAAGGAAGTCTGCGTCAGCAGACTGAGATTCGGTCACTGCCGTCTGAACGCCTGTCTGCGCAAGATAGGCTGTCATGATGATGGCATGTGTGAAGACTGTGGGGTGCCAGAGACGGTCGACCATTACCTGTTGGAATGTCCGGTACAGCAGGTTCTGCGAAACCGTCTGGAGTCAATCTGTCGAACGTTGGATCTCGACTTCAACTTACGAACGATGCTGAGCAACCCGTGTTGCATAGACGCCGTCTACCGTTACGTAGACGAGTCTAAAAGGCGCCTGTAAGTTGAAAGACACTTGCCCAGTTGACCATTCACGGTGGCTCTCGTACCGATAAACCAGAGGGTGCCCAGTGTCCACGGTGGCTCTCGTACCGTTAAACGAAAGAAAGAAGACGACCGTCAACAACATCTGACGAACAACCCGGAGGAGAGAAACAACATCAGGGAAAGGCAAAGAAGAAAGATCCGCGAGAAGAAAGAAGAAGGAAAACATCAACGAGCTGAAGACGAAAGAATTTCGAACTGTATGCCCCTAGTTTAAATGCGTCACAGGGGGAGAGAAAACTCCCTTCGCTGGTCAGAGCATTGGGTAAACCTACCTCCTACTTACTGTATGCAGGTTTTTAGGTTGGGTAGCCGGCTCGCGGCGTCACCTGTGACGCCTCCCAACCCCGGACACTTGTAAATAGTCGAACTCTGTAAATATGAATACTGTGTATATATTCTTAGTAACCCGGGTCCTAAACCTGCGGAGCTGTACATAGTTTAGCAGACGCTCATCGTCTTTGATACGGATGCGTCTATAAATAAACGAATTAAATGAAAAAAAACTGGTAGCTCGTAGACTTATTTCAAATTATCCAATGGGTGACGGCTGTGCTGCCCACATCAGGCTCAGCCGCTCAAGCCTTGATGCGTTAGGAGACTGAATACTAGACTGAATACCGTAGCATCTAGCATTCTAGCATGACTCAGTGGACTGGCAGTTCTATCTCAGGTTCCGAGCAGAAGATACCCGCCGTGTCTGCTACGATGACACACGCACAATAGCTACACTGTCCTAGTTTAGTATGGGGTAGGCTTCAATGTATCAGCATCAGCAGCAAATAATAGCAACGGGTGATGGGTGGGCATCGACGTGGGGGAGAAATGGATTCAGACGAGTCACTGCCTCGCGTTCAAATAGGGCAAGCTATCTTCATTCTCCTGAGGCTCGTATTGGGTCAGTGGCGTAGCCAAAGGGGAGATGGTTTGGGGGTTAAACCCCCCTAGGTTGCCAATGAAAAAAAATTGTGTTTCCGTACATTTTTTATTTCGGGCGCGGTTTTGGAGTCAAAACAATCCCCTTGGCTGCCGACTCAAAACAAAATTTTTACGCTATACAATACAATGGAAAGAATGAAAAGGTGTAATAGAGATGACATGTGAGGATTTTTTCTTGTTACCATCTGCAAGGGAAAATGTGAAAAAATTTTGCTTGTCAGGAGTTTTGAAGTTGGTTACGGTTCAAACAAAAAACCCTTCTGGAAATCCTGGCTACGCCATTGTATTGAGTACTCGTTCAAAGTCTGAAACATTGAACGTTTACAGGAAAGAAAGTGTAACATTCCAAGTGTTTTTATGTGTCAAAATGCGCTAAAATTCACTTACGGGCAATTGTGATTTTAAAACAAATTCCGATGGTGATACCCCCGGACCCCTGTTTAAAAGCGAAGGGGAAGGAGGGAAATGAAGAGGAGAGACGGAATGGAAGGGAGGGAATGAGGGAGATTTTCTTAGCTACGACAAAGGTTTTTAGAATAAGTCAACACCTAGAGCGGGGCAATAATGTCTTATAGGCCTATATATATCTAGTTATTTACGATATATTTATATATTATAAATATGTAAATCAATTAGACATATACATGAAGCTAAATGCAACATTTCAAAAACAAGTTACATAATTGCAAAAGCATGTGTAAAAGTGGGCCGCCGTCATAAAATTTCCCGGGCCGTTTTGGCAAGCCAGTCCAACCCTGTCCACGAACGACAGAGAAAAATGAACACGCTGATCGTTCACCAAGATATGCGTATAAAGTCTTCCTCCTGAGTCAGTGGAGTTAAGAACGAGTACCGATTCGAAGTCGTCTGTTAGCTGTCTCACGCTAGCAGTGGGGCGCTACTTTGACAGACAGCCGCATAATGACCTTTCCCCACACGTTCGACAGGTGGCGTTAGAAGCAGGACAGTTGAAGCGTCCGCGGTCGTGAGATCGACCACAGTATTTACATGAGTTGCGCGATAGAGACGTACCTCGTTCAGGGCGATGATGACGATGGCTTCGTCGCCGACTCTGAACTCGAGTGTCGCGTCGCCGGAAATCGGTTTTTCCTCCGTTCTCGCGCTGCTGACGTCTACCGTTTCCAGGTCCGTGAGGCGTAGAATCGCGATGGAGGACATTCACTTCTTCAGGCGACGTCATCGCTTTGACGTGACGTCATGTTGTCTTCGGAGCAAAAAGGGGAGAACACATCTCCCTTTAGCTGGAAGATAAGCTACATTGGCTAAAAGAGGTGTATCCTAACGTTCCGAACCTTGAATGATCCAGCTTTCCCGGACTACTTGGGTGCTTTGGTCCAGAGGCTCCCGTCTACGGACAGGCGTCTTCAACTAAGATCCAGTTAAAACATCAAACTGGTCGTTCCTCCTCCGCCTCGGACGGCGAAATTTGGCGAGACATCGGTCACGCATGGAAATCCTATTCTCTCAAATGCACTGCCTGGTCACGTGACATGAGAGTCGAAACTCGATCTGTTCGCAAGGAAACTTAAAAGTACTTTATGAGATCTCGTATAAAGTGTAAGGCGCTCTTGACTTTGGCCCTTCTTCCATATTTGTGCGTTATATAAATTGACTAACTAACTAAAGGCAATTGAGACATCAAAGCAGGTGAGCATGGAAAGTTCGGACAGGTCATTGGAGGAGTAGACATAAAACAGAATTCTAAGCAGGGCTGCTTCAGTTAAGTGAAACTGTCTGAATCCTGATGGAGAAAGCGGAAGGTTTTCAGTGTTTAGATAATGTAGTTTTTGTGATTTTATGTTCGTAATACGCAGCTTTGCCTATACTGTCCAGATTTATGATTTAGTTTATAGCGGCCTAAATGCAAGTCTTTGCTTATAATTATGAATAAAATACAGAGCTCTCTCGATGAGCCATGTGTTTTATGTACAAAATGGAGCAGTTAATATTATTGCAATGAGAGGAGCTCAAATTAGTTCACGAAAAGGCCGCAGGTAAACCATTGCAACAATGTTTCTCCACGCCTCGTCACTACAGTAGAACGAATAATCACTATAGGGTTGAGCTGACTGAAAGAGTGACCCGTTTCTGTGAGAAATATTTAGCACTGTGTCTGCCAATTCAAGGGGCAGAAAACGCAGTCAATATATTGTGGTATGAATCTTTGCTAGTTAAAAGTATTTTATGTATAGGCCTACTGTTGCACATGCTCTACTATCAGAAACAAGGAACTGAAAAATGAGCACCAAGCCGTGAAGCTGACTAGAGCATTTTTCCCGGGGAATTTTGGCTTTGGTAATTAGTAATGTGTTGGGTGCTGGGTAATTTGAGAGATTCAAAACAACGACACGCCCCTATATTGGATTATAGCAAGCATCTGGGTAATTTCGAAGAAGCTGAATAATCACATATTGTCCACTACTTCCTTGTGGATTGCAAATTGACAACATAACTTTATTATTTTTTACTCTATATGTACAGCTGCAAAACACTACCAAATAATATTTCGTTAATTAAGATAAATAATATTCAAATACTTCAATAAACATCTGCTAAATGGATTGGAATAATAATTAATCAAAACTTAATATGAAAAGAACATACGGAATTATTAGCAAATACACTGGCCAAAATCTAAATATTATTAGACATATTTATAAGGTTATAAACAAAAAGAACCATTAAATTTACACTACACTCTGATACATACCTATTTAACATATTATAATATTATATGGATTAATGGAGGATAAAAGAGCTCATGAGAAGAGATCTTAACATCGAATGCAAGAAAAGGCTCATCTAATGCTACATCTTCCCATTGTTGATTTATGGATGCGAAACCTGGACAATGAACTGGACAATGAACTGGAAAATTATGAAAAAGATCATGGCCTTTGAATTATGGTGTTACAGAAGAATCTTGAGAATCAGCTGGACGGACAAGGTTACAAACGACAGAGTCCTAGAAAGAAGCAAAACAACAGCAACATGGAAACAGGAAATAATACGAAGAAAAGTGTCCTGCGCTGGCTACGTCATGAGAGGTTCGGCCAGAGACCTGCCACCAGTATTTATTCTAGCCACCTAGACATTGGGGGAGTTTAAAACTTGGGGTAACAGACATTGGGGAGGTCATACTACTTGCAAAAATCTCAAAAAATTGGGGGATTTCAAACTTTGAGGGGATTCCCACCCAGAGAATGTCTAGAATAAATACTGCTTGCCACTGATATTTTAATAGAAGGAACAAGGGGAAGAGGTCGACCGAGAAGAATCTGGATGGACTACATTTTTGTCTGGACAAACACAAAGAACTATAGAGCCCTAAAAAGAGCGGCAGAAGATAGAGAGAACTGGAGGAAAATGACTGTCAACCCTTTGACAGAGGACGACACCTGAGAAGAAGATTTATAATAATTTAGCATAGTCCAGTTACACGTATTTTGATAGTTTTTCGATCATTTTGCTGCAGACGTTAATCTTCTTCTTTATCTTTCATCATCTATGATGACGATGAGTTTGGAACGAAATGATTCCAGGTCTTTCTGTCTCTTGTCATGTGTGTTGCTTCTTCTAAGTTCAGATTTTGTTTTCGACACTTTTTATGCTACAGTATCTATCCATCTTATTGCTTGATTTCCTCTACTTATATTTTCTATTACATGGCAGTGCAGAGTTATCAAAGACAGTCTTTCTCCCCTCCTCCCCAACCCCCCATTCAAGTCACGCGTCCAAACCACTGTAATCTTCTCATTCAGATTTTGTCTGTTGCTTTGCCCGTCTCAATTGTTCTTTCTCCGGATACTTTGTGCCCGATCTGATCTCTTTGTGTAATTCCTAACATTCTTCTTAGGCATGCCATTTTAAAGGTAATTTGATTGTCACTGTCTTCCTTTCATCTTCTTTCTGCATCTTCCAGCATTGGGATTCGTAAATCAAGATTGGTAATATCATTGTCTTGGAAACCATCGTTTTATTGTTTACAGCTACTGTAATACTGCTGACGTCCAATATTTATTTAGTTGTTCTACTGTCGATGAAGATATCCGAATACTCTACTTTATGTCTTTTCTCGCACTCATCATCTTCTGTCGACAGCAGTTACAGGCGTTAACACGCTATGTCAAATTTACAAAATAATCTAGGTGATTGACAGATCGCAAAAGCTTAAAATCTAAATCTTATCAATTGGTTAATTTGGAAGAAACTGAATAAACACATATCGTCCACTACCTCCTTGTGGATTGCAAATTGAGAACATAATGAACCTTAATTACCACTGTCTCAAAATTAGACCAAGTATACACTGTAGATATTAACACAGTGAAACGTTTCAGCAAATGATCATGCCTTTTGTCATGTTCATTCGTTCTGCGATATAAAATCACTACTGAACTTTATTTATATGTTAATTTTTAATTTATATGTTAATTTTATATTCACGATTGAACATGTGTGTATGTGAAAATAAACTCAATTAGGGCTGCACCGAATAGGGTTTTTAGCTATTCGGACGAATACAAATAGTCCGTTTCACTATTCGACGAATAACGAATACGAATACGAATAGTGTATGCGATACCTCTCCCGCTGCAAGTCACCATAATTAGGTCAACAATAGTGCTGTGTGCTATTATAATACTATTACTACGTATAAAGAATTAGTTTTTAGTGCAAGTTCGCAATATACGTTTGTATAGCGCTATTTGCTAGGAAAATAGAACAAAATGTTACCTCTGGCTCTTGAATTTAGTTCAATTTACTAAGCTGAAGTATTAAACTATATGAATTTTTTTTAAATTTTCATGTGACCACTATTCGTATTCGTTTTGACCATCACTATTCGAACGAATACGAATAGACTATTCGTCACACTATTCGGCACCGAAGCGAATACGAATAGACTATTCGGTACAGCCCTAAACTCAATAAAATATAAAATAAAACTTCACAGTTAACATCGGCGCTGCACATTCTCTTCAGTCACGTTCTTCAGCTGTGGCGATCCATCTGCTTCCGTGTCATCCCCTGCTTCTTCTATGATGTCATAGACTTCTGTATCCACCGGTACGAGATAAGGAGCATCTGCTATCGGGACTTCTGTATCCACCAGTTCCAGATAATGAGCATCTGCTATCGATTCGTAATTGCCATCGCTGGCAAGATAAGCGATGTCTTCGTAGTATCCATTGTCGGTGTCTATATGGTCGTAATGATTGTAGGTTCCACGAGCTGAGTAAGTCGGTAGTTTTTTAAGACCTTGGTACCGTTTATCGTCTTGTGTGTTTTCTCCAGCGACAGGTGATTTTCTACTCAATAATAATATCATTTCAATTGAATGGCTACTAGAAAGTTTTTGCCAGCTTAGAAATAAGACTGAGGTAACAAATGCATCTAAGTTCCAATCACACTAAAATAGCAAGCGCGCCCTATATTAATTAGGCCTATTTGATATTTTAAAATGTTATTAATATCCTTTCAATTCATTTCCTCCATAGCTGCAACAACCTAGCCTCACTGCCCTTCGGATAGTGACCATTGCCTGGCTGATAATTCACCTTTCCCATAACTATTTTAAGAAAGGCTGAGCGCCTAAGAATAAGCAGCTACTGCTGTGCTGCTTTCCAAAGCGTTATAAACAGGCGCGTACAAAGTGGGGTGCAGAGGTGGCAGCTGCACCCCTGGTAAAATTTAGGGAGTGCAGCCCACCCCTGGAAAGAAGATGGTCTGCACCCTGTCTGCACCCCCGTTCTAGGGGTGCAGACAGGGCGCAGCCCTGAAAAAGGTGTGCAGGCGACTTTTTTCCTTGTCAAGGTATTTTTAGGATAAAATTGGGTGTCGATGATCTTTTATTTGCTTGTCAATGTATTTTTAGACTTTAAAATGGGTATCTATGACTTGTTTGCGTATCAAGGGTTTTCCAGAGACAACTTTTACCTGGAGAAAATCTGCACCCCCTGCTTAAAATTCGTTCCGACGGGTCTGTATATAAATATAAATCCACAAGATTTTACTTGATTACTTACTTACTTCGTGATACCTTTACACAAAAGACGCGTTTTGTTGTGCGCGAAATTTTACAATGGAAACCACGTTTTCCCACACATATTTCCAGCGACAACTTTATTCAAGCCTAAATATTGATTGCATCTCGAAGTTTCTTAAACGTGTGCTTTGATCCTCCCATGTATCACCGTCCGTTTGTTTGTGACGACGGTAGCCATTTTCTTAACTCTTATAGAGATGTGCAGCATCAGCTCCTCGAACCTGTTTGCTGTCGTTGTACTGGTGACTGCTGCATTGTGCACATCTTCGCTGCCTTCCCAATACATTCTTCTGTTCACAAACAGGGCGTTGCCGGACACCGGCAAAATTGCAATTACCAGACGAATATCAGTCAGTGTTGCAGCTAGCTGTTTCGAGTTCTGCAGTACATGGCATGCAGATGGCTCATTTAAGTGATGTGTTCAATCGGCCCATCATCGAAGAACAGCTCGAACAGTGACGACGCTGGGCGATCGATGCCTGGCATCGAAGTGGTACCCCATGGAATGTCGGGCTGCTTGAGATAGCTCTTCGCCCATTACCGTGGTGGCAGTGCAGTTTTCTTTGGACGCGTTTGCTTTGGTGCCAGTTCTGTTCGAGTTGGCTGTTGAACCAATGTAGCTTGAGTGTGCAGTTGACACTTATCACCTGCAAAGTTTTGCAGTGTTGCCGCCAGCTTCATGGCCATCTGCTGCACCACACTAACACCTGCCCAGGTGTTGTGCTTGCACTTGAGCAGGCGGTTGGCAGTCATCGTGTGAACCTTCTGATCGGCAGATCTGTGATCGGGGATCTACTGTCATTACCGGAGCTTGAGTAAAAGTACTCTATATAGTACGGTATATGGTATGTGTTGATCATTACGCTGATGGCTAATTCTTATTGTGAATAAAAGCTTTATTTAAATTGCATATCAGCACTTACATTTTTTCTGAGCTGCAAATTGACTCATTTGCAATTATTTAGTATTCTTACCTCCTGGCGATCAAAACAGCGATCGTAATCGAAGCGACGCAAAGGACCAAAGCAACACCAATAACTGACCCGACTGGAAAGAAACAACATCAAATTTAACATGATCTTTCCTTGATAATTATACAATTCTACTGCACCGTTCGTACATCATATTCAGGGATGTTAGTCACTGGTCTTAGGCCTTGGCCTTGGTCCTGGTCTTGAGGATTCCTTAAGGACAGGTTAAAAGTCCTTGGTCCTGGTCCTGACCTTGAGAGTTAAGTCCCTTGTTTGTCCATGAAATCAATCAGTGGCTTGTATCATAAGGCATTAGTGCATTAATTCAGTATCTACCATGTACAGTAGGCCTAGTTGATAAGAACTCATTCAAAATGCAATTTTATTATGTTTTATTGCCTGTGTTTATGGCACCTATATAACATTGCCACACGACAATGGAAGCATATATATATATATATATATATATATATATATATATACGTGATGACTTTTTTGGCTTGTCATCCTTTTCGCGCTCTTTCTTTTACACGAGTCTTCAGATCTCTGGCCCTCCTTATGCTCGCCGGGCCCTTCGACTGAACGTAACGTCCTTACCTTTCTTTAGTATTATTAATTATTGTTATTATTGTTAATTATACATATTCATCAACGGCCCGGGCCCCTCCAGACCACAGGGTCCTTGTTCATTTGCCCCACCCTCTCTCGGCGGCCCTGTACCTGTTATCACGTTGAATATAGGTTTTCTGTTTACTGCCTTGAAAATAGTCCTAGATTCTTGTATTATGTCATATAGTCTGAATGCATTTAATGGCGCCATGCACGTTAGCCTAGATTCAATCGTAGGCAATGCATCCAGTCGTCTGTACATAGATGACCATTGCAATTCAGATTGATCAAATCACTTTGGCGACTGCTGTTGACTTGTCTGAACATATTCCTTGATCCGGGCACTGCTAGTTGGCAATAGGCTTAATAGTAAGATCTTTTCATGTAGTTTGATGATTTTAATCTTATGATTCAGTGCATTATGCATTCTAAAATGACAATGCAAAGTAGTGTCGAACGTATAGGAGTATTGCCGTAGTTAGTCTAAATAATTTTCTTTACAGTATATCTTTGATTGAAATTCGTATTGAAAACTTTTTGCTGCAAGAAATTTGAACGTAGGATGTTTATCATACATCGGTTTGAATATATGCATATTTTAAAAAAGTGTGATTGTGCTTTCACGATATCTTCGCGTCGGTATGAGTTGGGTTGGATCAGCAGGCAAGAATCTTGTTTAGGTTGGGTTGGGAAGTTGGTGGGCTTGGTTTGATTTAGAAAATCAACTGCGGACAATTCTGGGTTAGGGTAGAATGAGTTCATAAAAAATATAAGCTATTATTTTTTATTGCCTATATTGGTAGTGCACCCTTTCTCCGGTGTTAATGTTCATACAATTGTTCATGGTAATCCTGCTTCTTGCCTTTTTGCGTTCCAGCCCTAAACATTATACACTGTACTAGTAATATGGCCTATAAATCTTAACATTACATTAAATAACAATTTGACTAGTATAGTCAAGTCCTTAGTCCTGGTTCTGGCACTGGCCTTAAGTCGGTCGGTTTTTGATAGGTCTTTGTTCTTGTCTTGATGGTTGAGTCCGTGTTAACATTCCTGTTCATATTTTCTAAAATGGTTTGATAGCAACGAATTCCGTTTTTCATTGTTGCTATTACCTGAACATGTAAAAGTAAACGTTTTGTATTATTCATAAAGCCAAAATGGTCAAACTGACCTGTTACGTAATTGGTCCAATCTGATTGAATCTGCTTCGTTGTCTCAGTAGAAGATGCATCCTCAATCGGGTCGATGACTTCTAAAATAAATGTAGCATAAAGTCCCTTTTGTATCTTTCTAATTTCGACGATGGACGACACAACAGATGATCTAAAACAAGTTTTGGGGCGCCTGAATAATGTAGTTAAAACGTTGATTGAAGACCACGCTATTGTAATTCTATGTACCTCTTCTTTGACAGATAACAGTCTTAGCTTCATTGCAATCTGATGTTTTCCATTTGAAGCTAGCATTATCAACGTAGATGCACAAATCTCTGGACGAAATTCGTTCGTAATCAGAGGAATCGTTCCAATGTGTAAACGTCACTTCTTTTGGTTGTTCTATTGATCAGTAAAATTGGTGTTTAATGTCACAGTTATGCCTGTAAATCACTACAATACATAATTTACTAATGTGCTGGTTAGGAGATATCACACAACAGAGAAAAGACTAGATACAGTTGCTATTTGCGTGTGGATATAAAAGGAGACTTTAAAAAAGAAACCATTTTTAAAGTTATAATTGCAAGCTGTCCATATAAAAATATAAGCGCACATCCAAGATTCGATCGTGGGTTATGTCCCCCTAATACAATATGCGTGGAATAGCCTACGTATTTTATGTCGAAAATAAAATACGCGTATGGTACGTAAAAATACGTTGGCGGTGACGTCATAATGCGACCTACTTCATTGGTTTCTATTACACTGTATCTGTAACCTAAATGGTTAAGTCATGTTACCTTTGAAGCTTAACTTCCAAAGCCAAGTTATTTTTCTTATTCCAATCCAGAACTTATAAGGATTCCATCTTCCATGACCTGCTGCTACGGTTCTGAGTTTGTCTATAACCAGCGGATCGCTTACATAAAAGAGGTCACCACCTTTAAGTAAGCATTCGTTTCTTGCCTCATACCATGGATAATGAAAAAAAGCGATTTTAAAGCAAGTGTCGTCCAGATGATATGTTCCCACAATATCTTTGCATTCAGCACCTGAAATTGCAAAATAGCTTTAAATTCCAAATGCCGGTATAGCGAATGAAAATGAATTTCCTTAAAGATGAATTCCCTATGTAGAATATTAACTACCGCTGAATTATTATAACTTGTCTATAATGATAGGAAGTATAATTAATAAAATGATTTTTTTAGATACTAAATTGTACAAAAGTACAAAAGATGAAGTTTCGTAAATGAAATACAGTAATTAAACAAACAGCGAGAATAATGTTTATGTAAGTGCAGAAAAAGTATTAATCAAAAGCATACTATATATATATATATTATATATATATATATCTATATATATATATATAACTATCTGTTAACGTATAAATTTCGTATGCAAATATGCTGTTTTTAAAAATTATTATTGGCATACCTATGTCTACTAATGTTTACATAGGCAGTTCTATTTTCGTGACTTTGCCTTTTCTCCCTCGTTTCTTATTTGAAGATTTCGGAAACGGGTGCAAGCTTCCCTGTTAGAGGCAGAATATATATCAGATGCAAAAATGCTGAGGCAAAGAGTTCCAGAGTTTAGGGGCGGCCACTGAGAAAGCACGAGTACTTAGAACTGTACGAGTATGGGAGAGGCAGAAAACTATTACAGACGGAGATCTGGTCGAATATTTCTTTGCTTGTATAGAAAGTTTAGAAAGAAGACAACTAGGTTCCTTGTAACAGAGTGTTTTGTATGCCTGAAGGCAGATTTTAAAGGCTATCCTTTCTTTAATAGGAAGCCACTGCAGGCCAGTGGAGGCCCTTACGAACTCGGATTATGGATTCAACAATACCAAAACAGCGGACACTTAACAAAAAACTTCCATGGGTTACGAGAAAGGTACCGAAGAAGAGTCGGGCCAAAAACAAAGCATAGAAGAAATTGAGAAAGCACCGACTAATGATACAAAGCAATGAAGGTATGGAACAAGTGAGATTAAAACAGCTACAGTCCAGTTATGTGCAAAAGCGGAACAAATCAACAGCTACAAATAAAGCGGCTATTGCACAGTATGAGAGGTGTCCCGTCAGTTCCTGGACCGTCACTTCCTGGCACGTCACTTCCTGGACCGTCACTTCCTGGACCGTCACTTTCTGGCCCGTTAGTTGCATGCTGAACCGTTCCTATTGTTCTATCTTTTAGGTGTATGTAAACAAGTGTAGACCTATACACTATGATCTATAAATCATTACATGCGTATACTCAGCTACACGTGACAACGATGGTCTGTAATAACATTATAACACGTCTAGGTAAACATGTCACCGTAATGCAAACATCCATATTCAATATACAGTAGTATCCATTTGACAATAACTTGAATAATTGGGACAAATATGGGCTTAAGACGCGGGCAAGTATTCGGGAAATGCTATTCGACAAGATGCTTATTATTGGTCACCAGCTGTCCGCCTTGTACATCATTGTTTTACCTTACAATGACGGTCCAGGAAGTGACGGTCCAGGAAGTGACAGGGAACTAGTATGAGAACAAGTTAGCAAAAGACATCAAGCAGAACAGTAAGAGTTTTTATGGATATGCAAAAAGTAAGATGAAGCGAAAAGAAAAAGTTGGACCATTAGTAGCTGATTCTGGAGAAACAGTGATGGACGACATGGAAACAGCAACAATTCTGAATGATTACTTCGGATCAGTGTTCACAAAGAAAAATACAACCAACATACCAAAGCCCATTAATCTATAGTATTTTGTGGAAAAGAGGAGGAAGCATTATCAGACATAAATTGCAATGAAAAGTGTGTCCTGGAAATTCTGAGTCAAATGAAAACTGACAAAAGCCCTGGAATAGACGATATACACCAAAAATTTCTGTATGAGGTAAGACATGAAGTTAGTGAGGTAATAAACACAATATTCAATTTGTAACTTAAATCGGGAATAGTCCCCTATAGGGACTGGAGGGATGCAGTAGTCACTCCTATATTCAAAAAGGGCAACCGTGGGGATCCAGGGAATTATAGGCCAGTGAGTCTGATCTGTATAATATGTAAAGTTCTGGAAGAAATAGTAAAAGCAAAGATATTGGACTATCTTATGAGACACAATATTTTAAAGGACAGCCAGCATGGGTTTATTACGAGAAGATCTTGTTTAACAAACATACTGGACTTTTTTTAGAAGATTTATGAAAAGCTAGATGAGAAAAATGAGTTGATGTAATATACCTGGACTTTGCAAAAGCATCCGATAAGGTACCTCATGCAAGATTGGCAGCCAAGCTTCAGGCCAGTGGAATTAGAGGTAAAGTTCTTTGTTGGATACAGAATTGACTTCTGAACAGAAGACAGAAGGTAGGCATAAGAGGCAAGTATTCAGATTGGGCTGTCATAAGTGGGGTGCCAAAAGGTTCAGTGTTGGGACCTCTATTGTTTTTAATATACAATGTCACGGCCACCACTATCTCTATCTAATGTACTCGTTTCTTTGTCTAGGGGTAATCTTATTTAGTGGCGACACGCTTACATAAGCCAACTTACAAGTCTTTGATCATATCCTCAAAGTTGATGTTACGTAACACATCTGCTTCTATACATAGCAGAGATAAGGCATCCAACCTGCCTTTTCCACAGTTGTTCTGATGGAATTTCGATCAGAACAAAGCGACTGATTAATACATTTATTAAACTAGATCGCAAAATATTTGACTGAGAAACGTTACAAGTAAAAACGTTGTGCCTCTTCCCTCATGGAGCCCTAAGCACGTGCTTAGTATGCTTAATGGTTAATCCAGCCCTGCTATTGTCAACAGGCCGTGGTCTGCTTATAACAGGATTGAGTTAAAACAACAGCCGCTCACGTGATTTGATCTATCTGAATAGCTATTATCCACTGTGTACAGACTTTTCATGCGCTGCCTACCGATGGAATGTAGGCTAACGTATATGGTGCCATTTTAATGAGTAATGACATAATACAAGAATCTAGGCCTGATACTTTGTCAACGCAGAAAACAGAAAACCTATATTTAACGTGGTTAACAGAATAACTGGCGCAGATTCATGAAACCCAACCCAACCCATCAACTTTTTAAAAATCTCGATCCAAACCCAACCCAACCCAACCCATGGGTTAACCCAACCCATGCACAACTCTGCGCTGACGGCTGCTGAAGTATTGCGGATGTTTCTTGAAGATGAAGGCGATGTTTCTGATGAAATGATAGTAGTGACAGCGAATATACAGAACGTGATGATGAGCAAAATGTACTGAAAGATCGCACGGGCCGAATTTGGTCTACAACCCCTCCAGCTGAACATCGTAGAGAAGTTCGGGATATCATCAAATAGCAACCTGGTGTTTTTGCCGACGCTCGCAAAGGCAGTCTGATGGAAGTATTTCACCTGTATCTGACGGAAGACATTCTATCAATCATCATAAGAGAAACTAATCGAGAAGCAGACAGATGCGACAAAGAGTGGAATGATGAAAATCCATCAAAGCAGAAGCGATGGGTTCCTGTTGATTGGATTGAAATTGATGCGTTTATTGGACTGTTGTTGCTCGCTGGTGTTTATCGTGGAAGCCAGGAAGTACTGGATGAACTGTGATCAAGACTCAGTGGTCAATCAGTATTTTTGGCTACAATGAGTGTGAATCGTTTCAAGTCGCTGCTCCGTTTTTGTCGATTTTATAACAAAGTTGCCCGTGAACAGCGCCAAGAAACGGACAAGCTTCAGCCTTCCGTGACGTGTGGACCATGTTCGTCGCACAGCTGAGGAAATTTTATATACCGAGCACCGACTTGACAGACAAAACGTGTCAATGAGCAAAAATATAAAAGAAACACCCTCTCTCAAACGCTTGTACGATATATACTTCCTACCAGGGGTATTTAAGGTTTAATTTATACTGAAAGTGTGACGTCACGGTGGCCATTACCCTTCCCCTGTCACAAACTTCAACACCTTTTTAGACCCTCCCCTCGAGTGTGACGTACTTTGCGGACGGTTTCTAAGAAAAAATTATATTGCAGGTATATGCAATAGTGCTATAGCAATAAAATTTTAAGATGTTTGGGACATAACTGAGGTTTCTAATTTAATATAGCGACTTTTGAACGTGATATCCTATTTTAATTTGGTCAATTTGGGATATTTGCCCAGTTTCGCTTCAAGCTGACGTCTCTAGCAGAAGAAATGTAATAGACATCAAAGCAAACCTGATAATTGACACATTTGCAGATTGGGTTCTGAAGGCCTTTCCGCTATTAATTCCGCTTTGACAGTTATCATGGCATGCGTTCTATATTGCCATCCATCCGATGGTTCCTGAATGGGAACTACAAAACACCAGAAAATGCCAGAAATTACATTCGGAACCAAGACGCATATTTATTGAGCAATGCCTTAAAAGAGGCGGGAAGTTGGCAGAAGTGGATGTACGCTGAAGAGGCACGCTGAAGGAACGAGGTCCGAGCCTTTTTGGAGCCCCTACGGTCAACTCAGCCTTCTTTCGTCAGAAAGAGGTAGCAACTGAATAGCGGGATAAGCGGATTAATGCGCCGAGAAAACAGACGCACTGCATGAGATCGCTGGCCTGTATCATGTAATCTGCATAAGTCGCCTGGCTGATAGCCTTGAAACAGAGATCAGGGCCGCTCTAGGAGCATTGAGGATAGCCTCGAGAGCTCGTGAAGGATATTACCTACGTTTTAATCAGTGCGCAAGATTTGTTATCATCATCATTTTGCTTTAACGGCAATAGCTAGACACAAAATGTTTCCAAGACATTCTATCTTATGTTAATCGTCTTCCTTCTACGATTGAAATTCCTTTCATGCTCATATCTTCTCTGATGCAGTGTTGGGAGTTATCTTAGATCAAATGATTTAAGATCACGATCTAAGATTACAATTCATGACCTTTGATCTGGATCACTTTTTAATAGTGATTTTTGACTCTGACTTTAAATCACTTTTTCGGTGATTTTGATCTTTATTATCAACAGAAGATCAAAGATCAAATTATACGTACTCTCCCACTAAGTCATTCAATCAACGAACTTCTATGTGTATTGAGTGAAATGGCGGACAAATCAAACATTCTTTGCATATTATGTATCTATGTAGTTATTGTTTCCGACTTTCAGTGTATTGATAAAAATTGCGGGGAAAGAAAGCATTCCGTGCATTTTAGACGGAAAGTTTTTAAACATTTGTAAAATTGATAAAAAGTTGTTGTTGCAGATTGCTGTAGCTGCGCGAATAAGAAAATATCCGGCGGCTTGCATTCAACAAGCAATTTTCTTCGACACCTCAAGGTTAGTGCAGTCGCTGTCTCGCTGTCCCTGAATACCACAAGGTTCCTTGTGATCTTTGATCTTGATCTTAGATCAATTTCTCTCTAGTGATCTTGATCATTGATCAAGATCGTTTTACATGTGATCTTTCCTAAAACTGCTCTGATGTGGCCCATCCACTTTTCTTAGATCTTATTCTTCCTTTATTTCCTTCTATTTGAGCGTAGAGTGCCTGGAGTCTCCGTTCATCTATTCTGTTGACCTGCCCATGCCAGATGAGCCTTTATCTTCTAATGTTGTCGATAATAGCATCATTTAGTTTGAGACGCTGTCTGGTGGCTCGTTTCCTATCTTTTGTAACCGGGTTATTATTATTATTATTATTATTATTATTATTATTATTATTATTATTATTATTATTATTATTATTATTATTATTATTACTACTACTATTACTACTACTACTACTACTACTACTACTACTACTACTAATAATAATAATAATAATAATAATAATAATAATAATAATAATAATAATAATAATAATAATACTAAACTGATAATTTTCGTGCGTAAAATTACCAAACTGTCAGGAGCCAGTTCACATTGCAGAGTACAATAAAAATAACAGTCATCAAAAACAAACAAAAACTGAATGGAAAATAATCTAAGGCAGAAGAAAATAAGATTTTCTAAGTAAATAATTCTTTAGATTTTTCTTAAAGGATGTCAAAGAACAGGATTGTTTCGCTATTATTATCGGTAGATCGTTCCATGTCTTTGGTCCTGGCACTGCAAATGACTTAGAACCGAGTGATGTTTTACAGTGAGGTATCTTCATAAGACATTGAGCATCGGACCGCAGGGACAGTTGCAACTTTCGTGATGATGCCGATACGAAATACTCCTGAAGATACCCTGGAGCAATCTGGCCTATGGACTTGAATGCAAGAAGAGAGTGGTTGTATTCAATTCTCTCTCGAATTTTGAGCCAGTGAAGCCGGTGAATTAGTGGTGTGATGTGGTCACTACGTCCAGCACCAAAGACAAGCCTTTCAGCTGCATTCTGCACCGATTGCAGGCTATTAAATTCGTAGTCAGGTAGGCCATAGAGAATACTGTTACAGTAATCCACTTTGAGCATGACAAAACATGTCACCAGCCTGGCAAATTCAGTTGTGGGAAGAAAACTCTCGTATTTCTCTGTCTTCGCAGTCAGGCCCGCCGAGAGAAATTCCGGGTCCCTGTGCAGAATGGCTGGCGGGCCCCTCGACAAGTGTTCAAATTTGGTGACGAGACTGACGACTTTTTTGCTCGTCTCGTCAATATTACGGAAGTTGCGACTCTCAAAAAGTAGTGATGACCTTTTTTTCCTCGTCAAATGTTTGACGGAAGTTGCAACTCTCAATCACCCTTTTCACGCTCTATCTTTTGCATAAGTCCTCAGATCCATGGCCCTCCTTTTGCTCGCCGGGCCCCTCTATAGGCCTACTGAACGTAACGTCGTTACCTTTCCTTAGTATTATTATTGCTATCATTGTTAATTATACATATTCATCACCGGCCCGGGCCCCCTCCAGATCGCCGAGCCCCTGTGCATTTGCCTCCTGTCCCCTCTCGGCGGCCCTGTTCGCAGTATTATAAAGCAAGATCTGACAGTTGAGGAGACGTGTGCAGTAAACGACAGTTTAGAGTCAAATAAGTTACTTCAAGGATTATCCGTAAATATGGTAATTTTGGTCAATAGCAGCCTATGTTCATCTGTTTTTTTCATGTTCCATGTTTTTGCACCGTACATAATTAGCGGGCATTATGATAATGGCGCCATAGAAGTTGATTGATTGATTGATTGAATCTAACAAACGAAAAATGGGACTTGCAGTAAGCCCCAAGAAAGCAAAAACCATGGCAGTCAGCAGAAAGGGGAGAAGCTCAAATCATAATATCATTAGATAGATAATACAACAATTGAACAAGTCGAAAGTTTCATTTACTGTATGTCGGAAGGGAAATTGTCAGTAATGGGAGTTATCAAGAGTATATTATATAAGACATCCTCAAAGGATTGCAAACGATGAGGAGATTACGAAAAATCTACAGCAGCAAGAGTATAAACATAAACAAGAAAGAATTGTTATACTGTAGATGATTATAAAACTCACTGTGATTGTTCCAAATATCGCCATGCACTGATGTCCAATTGCCGAAGGCGTGTCTCTGTCCGCATGTCCAAATATCGGAAATTGTCAAATTTGTTGCTAAATATGTCGAATAGTTGTTAAACGTCATCTGCTCGTCCAAATTTTGGAAAAATGGTAGCGATGAGTTCAGAGAATCGCATATCTGCACCGACTCATTCCAGCTGCGTAGTTCGCTCGTTTCTGTGTGGTAACAGATTCTACTTCGACCGATGTTGTAGCATTGCTCGTAATTGAAATCATCGTCCCCAGAAATTAAGGTAAAACAGAGTATGCCTGTATTCAAAGCCAAGCAAATAAAATTTGTTTATAAAATTCAATTTTTAATTTATTGAAATTGTATCAGGCATTGTTTGTCGTCACCATGATTTCCTCTATCCTTCAATAGTTGAAGACGAGGTGAAGGTGACATCGAGCGTTTCCAGGCAGGTATTTCTTTCGATGGTTTTGTTGCTGCTGTTATAGTCATTCAGTCCATTCTTCTATATCTTCCACTCGTCGTCTGTTTGGCCGGCCTCTCTTTTTCCTGGCATATTATCTTGCTGAATTGTTTGTTGTTTGTTATCTTTGGCGTTTCTTTGTATGTGTTCGAATTAGTGTGTCAATTGGCATACATGAAAAAAAATCGTTTGGTCTTGACTTTTTTTTATAACTTCCTCGTTTGTTTGCTTTCCTTAATTTTTGAAATGACATGCCTAAGAAGAATGTTAGGAATCACAAGAAGCGATCAGATCAGGAACGAAGCAACCAGAGCAAGAACGAATATGACGGACGTAGCAATAGACAAAATTCGAAGGAGAAGACAACAGTGGTTTGGACACGTGACAAAAATGGGAGAAGAAGAACTGTCTTTGACAACTATACACTGCCATATAATAGAAAATATACGTAGAGGAAGACAAGCTAAGAGATGGATAGATTATATAGCGGAAGATGTTGGAAAACAAGATCTGAACTTAGAAGAAGCAACACACATGACACAGAGCCGTAACTATTGTTCGCTGGGGGGCAAGCCGCCCCGGGCGCCGTCCCGAGGGGGTGGCGCATTTTGCATGCAAAAAATGTCTAGTTCGTTACCACACAACATGTTCTTCCGGATAAGCAAAAAGTCATCACCGAAATTGCAAGACTTTTAGAAGAATAAGGGGTAAGGGAACACTTGGGTGAGCAGAAAAGGTCATCACCGAAATTTAGGGGCGCAAAATTGAAATCTTGCTTCGGACTCCGAATACTCTAGCTACGGGTCTGACATGACAAGTGACGGGAAGACCTGGAGTCACCTCGTATCAAGCTCTTCGTCATCATAGATGATGGAAGATAGAGAAGAATGTTTGGCATGTCACTCCCATAGACCCTTCTCTATATTGTTGTCACCTATGTGTCTACTGTCTGCAGAGAGTAACTAGCTTTTAAAGCATTAAAGATGGAATTTTTCATTTTTCGACTTTAAAACAAAACAAAAACATAAAGACTAGTATTTGACATTAAAACACCTAGATTTTTAAAAATCATATATTCCAGCCCTGAATGAGGGTCGCATCTTTTGACTTTAAAACTAAGATTTCAACTTCCAACTATCGAGTGATGCCTCGAACTTTATTAAAATGACGCTAAATGGGTTTCAGTAATTGCGTGATTTATTTTGTCCCAGTTGGTATTTAGAAATGCCATTAGGCCTACCAGGAAGTTAAACGGGTTTCAGTGATTGCGTGATTTATTTTGTCACAGACTCCCAGTTGGTATTTAGAAATGTCATTAGGTCTACCAGGAAGTTGCAAATGAAATCCAATTATGAAAAAGAAAACATATATAATGTTTAGGCAGTGTTCGAGTTGTGAAATTTGAGCTGGGGAAGTTGAGGACTGAAATTCGATGCATGACAGAAACTGCATGTACCAGATATGCGGTTTTGGGAGGGTTGCAAAATTATCTGGGGGGGGGTTCAACCACCCAACCCCTCTCCCCGGCAACTCCAACCCTGTGTTTGGGGTAATTTACTTTTTGCAGTTGGGATTTAGAAATATCGGATAAATTTTGTCTTGCTCCGCCAGTCGCCAGCAGTATCTATCGCCTGACACACGGCAGCTCTCAGATATTTTTCAGTGGAATTTTCTTTCGATCTATTAGTTCTACTCTATTTGGACTTTAACAATTATTTCTTGCGACGATCAGAGGCTCACTGTCTAGAAAGAAAAATTATTTTCATTTAGTTGAAAATAACATCGTATATCAGGAGGCCTAGGTTCAACAAAGAGTGTACAATTTCATAGCTTTCACTGGGTGCAGCCTGTCTGTCCTATTTTTAATGATTTCATCGATTTTCAAAAAAGAAAATGAATATTGAGTGTCATTATAGAATTCACGGATCAAGATGATAAACTGATAGCCGAAAAATACTTTTCAGATCTGTCTATTGCGAGCATCTTTCTTTGTCTAAATCAAAAGCCTAAATAAGTATGCAAAAAATCTGCAATCTGATTAGTTTGAAAGCCGATTTTTAGATAGGAAGCCTTCACTTTAATCGGTAGTTTTCTGAGAGGTCGCTCACTTGCGACGTGGATAAAGATTCTGCAGCAATCAGTGGCGTAACGTCGGGGGGACGGGGGGGGGGGCACTTTGTTGACTGCCCCCCGGACCCCGGGCGGGGGGGCCCAAAGAGGGGCTAAGCTAGGGTTAGGTTAGGGTTAACCCTAACTTCTTAACTCTAACAACCCTAACCCTATAAATGAACGTGCTGACGACCTTTTTTTTTGCTCGTCAGCTCGAAACTTTGGGCCCCCCATGACAAAGATGCCCCCGGGCCCCCAAAAGTCACGCTACGCCACTGGCAGCAATGTCTGATGGCAGACAACAGACAAAATTCAAAACCTTACCTTTGACTGACTTTTTAGCAACCACGCCCCACTATTTGGTCTTCCGAATTTTAGGCGCCATGCACTTAAATGGTCTCAATTTTCAAAGAACTTGCAGCTGTGAGCAATTGATCCTGGGAATTGTAAAGAACCACAATCAAGCATATTCCTTGAGCAGCACCAGGTCCAAGAATCTTATTGAACTGGTGAGCTGCACCGGGATCTGTTCTGTTCTGTTTTTAGCCATTCTCGTTGCGAGGTTGGACTACACCATGTCACGTATCACGTCTTCCATATCTGTTACCCCTCTGCTTTACGAATCTTGTTTTGAAAAGAGAGCCTAGTCCATGTTGTTAAGGGTCGTCCATAAATTACGTCACGTGATTTTAGCACTTTTTTGACTCCTTCCCTCTTACGTAACGCGACGTCACAAAACGTCAGACCCCCTAAAATATGACGTCAAAACGGGCCGACCTTCCCCCATTTTTTTCTTCCGAAAATTCTTGACAAGCAAAATATCCTTGTATTTTTCCTCTCGAAAAACCCTGACAAGCAAAAAAGGTCATAATTGTATTTTTCCCTCTCCAAAACCCCTGACAAGAAAAAAGGTCAAAGAGTAGGGCACCCGAAAAAAAGAGGACCCTAAGCACCCTGAGATACGAGAGAACCGAGAGAAGGGAGCATATTAGGCGAGGAGAGCACTCTGAGGTAGGAAAGCACCTCAAGTAAGGAGGCACTCTGGGGTTAAGCATTTTGAGAGCGGAGCACTCTAAGGTCAAGCACCCTGAGCGCGGTACCCTACTTGAGAAAGGAGTGCGGTGCGCTGAGAGATAGGAAAGGTACGGTGCACTGAGATGTTGCGAGATAGGAAGAGTGCTGTGGGCGGAGAAATAGGAAGGGTGCGGAGCACTGAGATAAGATATGGAGCGATAGGTGGAGTGCGTGGTGCGAGATTAGAAGAACTGAGCAACTCTTAGACATAAAGCGAAGACAGATTTACATGTATACGTACGCCTTAGCATAGAGTCATAACACTGTGTAGTAGACGGGGCGAAAACCATTATGAGTTTTCGAGGCCGAGGGACCACAAGCACCCGGTTCGCACAGTATATTTATTTTGTTTCTTTCTGATCGCACAAATTCCAAACTAAAATTGGATGCACGTATGTATTTATATAATAGGCATCACTGCCAGGGGCGTAGCGTGCCAATGGTTGGTATGCCTTTAACCATAGATGTAAAAAACGTTTTTTATGTTTTTTTATTTTTTATTAAAAAACATGTTTTTTAATGTGTTTTAAGTTCCTTATGTTTTTTATTTTCTGTATCTTATTGCCTGCATATCAATTTCTGAAGGGATACGTTTTAATTATTCTGCTTGGATTTGGTTCGCTGGTTCACTATTTCCAATGCTGGAGTTGTGGAATTTGAGCTGGGGTGAGATTTCAAACCCCCCTCCCTCTTCCGGCAACTCCAACACCGACTATTTCTTCGTTCGCAGAATCCAAAGATTTCTTCATGCGGAAATAATTAGTGTTCGACAGCAGGTGTCATCGGCTGCACTGAGGAAGGGTTAGGGTTAAGGTTATCGTTCGGAATGTTGGGGCGGTCATCTGATAGAAGCCATCTCTGACCCGGTCCCTTCATGGGGTCAAAGGTGTTTCAGCTTTCGTTAAGTCGCTCGTGAGAATGTTCTCGAAGTCCGAAGGTCAAAGGTTCTATAACGCCTATCAGGGCTTCTAGATGTTCAAGTGTTCTACACCTCACAATACAGTAGTATTGGATACTTTTAAAAATCATATTTCATTTTTGTAACGACAAACTGAGTTCTGGATCGTTCAATTGAATTACTTCATTAATATGTGTCGAATGTAATGCATGGATGGATGGTCAATAAAGGACTGTAAACGAGGCCAATGTTTTTTAAGCCAATGTTTTTTAATGTTTTTATTTTTTTATAAAAATACAGGTTTTTTCATGTTTTTTATTTTAAAATTTATGTTTTTTACATCTATGCCTTTAACCATGGGCGGCACACAACAGGGGGCGGCAATTTTGAGAAATACATGAAATTAAAGGCAAACGTTAACCAAATAAAAATCGAAATAAGTGACGATCTTTTTTGCTTGTCAGCAGATTTCGGGAGTTAGTTTTAACGGTGCCATCATTATCTTTTGTCTCAGGGCGCCAAAAACCCTATGTCCGCTTCTGCTATGAATGAATTTGAGGGCGACGGACTAGCCATGAGCCAGAGGAGGCAAAAGTGCACGCTACGCCACTGATAAATGCACTCGTGATCCACCAAAGCATGGTCGCAATGGACTTATATGAATCATCATATATTAATATTCCAAGTTTGCTGCATGCATTCTGCCATTCTGTATGATTCTGATGCTCACATGCGCATGTAATAAACCTCAAACAACTTAATATTTTCATAAATTTTCAATAAGAAGCTACTGCGTTATTCCAAAGAGATTTTACTCACCACATAATATGGCAACTATTTTGGTGCTGCTTTCATTCATGTCAGACATAAGGCAATATATCTACATCAACTGCGCTTTGAGGTCGTTGAAAACATGCTTCAGATACTGAAAAATCGAGGCAGAATAATTATCTGATATCTCTATTATATAAATCCTTCTCAGTAGGCCTATCTCGTATAACTACTAGCAGTGGTGCCATACAGACAGCTGCAGTGTAGCTTATCATATTATATTTCTCAGTTGGTCTTATATAATTGTCACTATGTTCATATCACACGAGTCGACACGAGACGAAACCAGGCCGGTTTAACCACTAGACGAACTAGAGAACATGCCATTCATAATATCAACAGTGACTTTCTGTGGAACTCCAAAAGAATTGTTCTGTCAGATGATTATTCAGCCAGTTCTTCCTGTTTCCGTCCAATTAAATCGGTCAAGTGACAAGTCTGACATTCAAACCCAATCAAACATGCCTACTGTATGTCATCATCTCCGAAACACTTATGGAAATAATATGATAACCACTGCTTATTCTTAGACACTTAGCCTCTCTTTTAAAATAGCTATGGGAAAAGTGAATGATCTAAAGAATTAAAAGTTTTCCTAGGCATATTTGCAGACTCCTTGGCACCTTGCCGCGGACCCCAGGGGTCCGCGGACCACAGACTGAAAACTTTTGCCCTAAACAACAGCTTTAGTCAGCTGTCCTGTTCTACAGTATAACAGTAATAGAACCGCTTAACAATCTTATGTTACAGACCATATCTGAACTCACAGACGATCCGTCATCGTCGATTCGATGAACTGCTTATTATTATTATAATAATTATATTCTTATTATTATTATTATTATTATTATTATTATTATTATTATTATTATTATTATTATTATTATTATTATTATTATTATTATTATTATTTTCAGTAACACTGGCAACGTGCGTAATACATCCGAATTCAAGGATCACGGTTTATAGTTGTAAAAGTAGAATAAACGTTTCGCTCAGATGTGGTAAACAAATATTCACAGCACAGGTGCAAATGGTGAGAGGTTTACTGTTCACTAAAATATACACAATACAAAAGTTGACCGAAAAACTTTCCCTCTTAGTGCCCGGCTTAACGATAAGTTATATTTAGAACTTGCATATAAATGGGCGGAGTCGGTGGGTAATGATTGATCTTTGAGGTTTCATGCTGCTGTGCTCTATCGATACATGTGGAAATTCCGCTGTTTTGCAATAAAAAGGTTTTAAAAAGCGGCGATAACCACAATAGAGACATAAGCATTTTCAAATAAATTAAATTATCAGCTGTAATTCTAAAGGCAGGGAACATCTTAATGTACACTAGCCTACATATAGGCTATATAATTAATCATTATTTTATTTTAATCAGTCCATCTAATCTTATTGATCGGTGGCATTATAGTTGAGCATTTTGAGTTATATATATATATATATATATATATATATATATATATATGTGTGTGTGTGTGTGTGTGTGTGTGTATGTTACAGTCAAACTAGTTTCACAGTTTGACTGCAACACACACACACACACACACACACACATATATATATATATATATAGTTCTAATTCTAGAAAATACAGTTGGCTATGCCACGGTGGTTTATAAAATTTAATACGGGAATATATTTTCTTTTAGAATGAATATTTATAATTGTAATAAAATTGAGGTTTTAATTTGGTTAATAGCAGGTCGTTGACACTGTTTTGATATAGGCCTACGCGGTCTGGTAATATGTCATGACTCTTGAATGACTTTAGGGAGTTTAGGCCAACGTTTAACTTAAATTGCTAAAAGATGTGCGCTTATCTTATTATATAATTCTCGATGTCCACCAATCTGTCTGTCGGCCACGATACACGGCAGATTTTGCCATTGACAACCAAATATTGTTTAATCAAAACTGTATAAACAACGGAGCGTTTAACGAAGCGTCTTAATTGCAGCTTAAACCCCCCCGTTTCCCCTTCCCTCTCCCCATCCCTCTCCCAATCGCTCCAGCCCCAACCCATCCCCGCCCCGCCCTACCCCACAGGCCCCAAACCCACGTTCCCCTTCCTCTCCCTATCCCTATCCCAACTCCCTTCCATCTTCCCATCCCTCTCCCAATCGCCCTGGCCCCAACACATCCCCGCCCAGGCCCCAACCCATACCTGCCCCTGACCTACCCCACAGGCCCTAAACCCCGTTTCCTTTCCTCACCCCATCCCTCTTCTAACCCCCCTTCCCTCTCCCCATCTCTCTCCCAATCGCCCCAGGCCCCAACCCATACCCGCCCCGCCATACCCAACAGGCCCCAAATCCCCGTTCCCATTCTCTCTCCCCATTCCTCTCCCAACCCCATTCCCTCTCACCATCCTTTCCCAATCGCCCAGCCCCAACCCATCACCGCTCCGCCCTACCCCACCGGCCCCAAACCCCGTTCCCAAACCTACACAACGCTGCTCCGAAAACCCGTACAACCCACTTTCCTCCTCCCAAACCTCCCTTCCCTCTCCCAATGCCCTGCCTCCCGTTATTATATATATTTACTCATTCTTAACCTCAATATCAATTTTTTTAATGTAACCCTTCAAGTGTGGATTAAATTTTCAGAAGCTGTCACCGTACTGGGGATTTAATTTTTGGAAAAGCGTTCTTCAGAAATGATTGTTGTAACGTTTTAAATTTGCTATATCTCAGGCTATATAGGGGCTAAAAAGATGAGGTTTGCACCATTGTTTAGATTTTTAATTCCTCTTTCTAAGCATCCGTGCAAAACAAAAACATTTGGGGTAGAGTCCATTTTACGGCCTAAAATATCACCCTCTCCCCCCCAAAAAAAGTTTAAAGCTTCCTAGCAAAATATTTTCAGCGGTAACCCCACTTTGGTCAGCCTCAAAGTTGTAAAGGGGTGTCAGAGGAACAAAATATATCAAAAAATTTGAAAATCGGTTGACATTTGGTAAAGATCTATCAATTCTAACTCGATGACCCCAATGTTTGATCATAAGTATTTTGAGCGAATTTCGCGTAAGTTTTGAATTCTGAGAAAGTTTCCTATTTTTTTCTGAATTTGCTATATCTCAGGATATATAAGAGCTAAGAAGATGAGGGTTGCACCATTGTTTAGCTTTTTTATTCCTCTTTCTAACCGTCCGTGCAAAACAAAAAAGTCCAGCGTTCACCAGCTTTCCGACAATCAAGTGAGAATGAGTAGCAGGCTGTTGTTTGGCGTGCAAAAGCAGCACAGCAAACAAGAGAATCAAGCACTGAATGTCGTTCGACACTGCCAAATCATTACACTAACGTTGACTATCCAGTTTTAGAAAAGAAAATTCATGCGAATGGGCGTTAACTCGGTTGAAGGCAAAGGCGGCGAGTTAAGGACAAATAATTGCGCAAACTGCTATTGCATTTGCGCAAAATCGGGTGGTAATACAGCCAATTTCCCCGTCATTTTTGACGGGTAAACACCTAGTTTCATTATAATTGTGCAACATCGTCTTCAGTTTCTAAATGTTAATGTCTTTATAATTAAGTTCTTATGATTTATATAAAATTGTGAATTTCCACCAAAAGCCAAGATATGGACATGAACTTAATAGCCATGCAAGTGTTTGCAAATATCCACAACCCCCATTACCACACATTCATTCATTAATAATAATTGTCATTTATCATTTCCCAAAAGTAAAATGCTTACTCTTTAAAATTGTTATAAAAATCAGTTATTTGTTTTAGAATGCAATCACATTATAAACAAAAGAAATAATTGTGACCATTGTCAATGTCGACTGCATGTCAAAATTCGATCAGCTGACGCCAAGGATGGCGAGTGGGACCTCCATAGAGGCAATCAAGACATGAAGATTTTTTCGACAGCAGAATACTTTCAACAAATTGACAAAGGCATTCCTTCTGGCGAGTGTGTCTCTGCTCACTGGGGTACTTTGTACGTCTTGAAAGGACTAGTTGACCATATTCGGTAGCATGATGAAACAAGAGAGTATCCACGCGATCCTAACGGATCAAACAATAATTGCTGCAATAATTGCCGAGCTAAGTTACAATTGCCAATCATTTACTGGCTATGGGCAAAGCGTTGAAAGGCATTAAGGAAAACAGGGAATTTTATATTTGGCAAGATATGCAACAAACAGCAATATCGACTCAATATTCAATCGACATTAATTAGATACACTTTGGCGCAAAATGTGAGCGTCGTGATTCACAGGATGAATAGCCAAAAGAATGAATAAAAGCCATAGGCCTAATAATTTCATCCATATGATCGTTTATCAGACTGTGTCTGCTAACCTGAATACTTTCTAGCATTTCTTGAGAGACGGTAGACGATTCAAACTGTAGAGCTCTAGGGTTGATGGGTTCATCTTCTTCAGCGGCTGCCTATAGTAAAATTAACCATAGATGAACTGCAATTCCAATGACATATTAAAAATATAGAATTTAACAATTTTAAAATAATTTATAAAATTTCAAAACTATTGAGACTAAATACGACAAATTATACGAGCATAGTTTCATCAAGAGTCCTAAACTTATTCCACCTGCAGTACAAGAGAGCTAGGGTACTGAATTTGAAACCAATGAGCTAAGTCGTAGTTCATGAATGCATTTATAGAAAACGGCATTCTAGCAGAAATTTCACTGAATCAAGGCAAAATAACTATATTCAAGGTCAAAGATAACTCAATACTTGAATCCGCGAATTAGCTGGCGCTGGTTTCCGGTGTCAAGGCGAAAATCAAAGCAGGTAAATTCTTTCATCAATTTGGAAAATGTGCCATTCCTTTCTATAGAACCCGTTCTTACCTTCGAAACTTCAAGCTGTCATTTATTTATCTGCTGACTCTGGTATGAATGGACGAAGTGACCACCAGCACCACCACACCATCCCATAACAGTCAACCTTGGAAGTATCATATCAATCGCTGCCTATCTACTGTGTTATAGTAAGTACCGATGTGCTATATTTAATAAGCACTCCACTGGAAGATACCTCCCCAATTAGTACAATTTATACAATAATAACTCCCCATTGTTATTTTATGTGAGATATTATTACATTTTACACGGCAGTACAGTGCTATGCAGGCCGATATATAATTACATTATTAAGATGAAATTACTTATAGTAAAGGTAAAGTTAGTCCCATACTCGATTTCGAGCGTAGGTGCCGGTGCTGATCTCCGGTTACTAGGCAAGCAGCAACGCAGGTGGCTTGCGCCATTAATCTAGAGTAGGTTGCCATTACTTTCTCTATACCCACGTTTTATTCTTCGCAGCTTAACGCTGCTACCAATTTATCGACGCCTAAGCGATGAACGGCTTGGTTTGCCGCCGGCACCACGGCTAGATCCTGGGATGGCCACCCATCCAAGTACATGCTAATTTGCCTTTAGGAAGCATGAGCACTGTTCTGTTCTGAGAAAGGCATTAATGATTGTGTGCTAAATTGATGTATTTTCTTATCTTTGATTTTTAAACGAGTGAAAAAATGATATAGTTATTTTTAGTTGAGTTGTCTACCTGCGCTTCTTGATTGTGCTCCATCTCCATATTCAGTAACAGTGTCTTCAAATAGGACTTGTATGAAAAGAGAATAGACAATTAATGTTTCAACCACAGTGATATCAAAATCACAGTCAAAAAATTACAAAATTGAAAACGATATCAGTTATCACACTGACAATGAAATAAATCCTTAGTAGCTTACTATATATTAGTCGCGTTAATATCTGAAATGCATTACAGTGTAATAGCTTGTAATAAATCACGATAAAATCACTATTAATCAGTGTTTTATCCAGGCTTCAGACCTTTTGGGGGAATTGAATTGGCTGGAGGGAGGAGACACAGTTCAATGCAAAAATTCGTGTCGTCTGGGATTGTTAGGGAGGATTTTTTTGGTTTTGGGCTGAAATCTCCCCCTACCAGGCCGGAATAAAACACTTGCTATAATAACCTACGTGACATGGTCTCCAGTCATAATACATAAATATAATCTGAATTCAAGTCAAGGATGTTCAACATGTACCGTTTTACCATATCGCGTCTTTAGAGCTTACAGCTGAAAACAGTGATGCTGCAATTAATTTTGCAAGCGTAAAACTCATAGTCCTAGATATCTTTCGCGTTCAGTTCGACCATCTAGTGTAGCATCAGCAGTGTTGTTAAGTATCTAAGATACTTGTATCTAGATACATATCTTAGATACAAAAAAGTATCTTGTATCTTGTATCAAGATACATTTTTAAAAAGTATCTAGTATCAGTATCTTAGATACAAACAAAGTGTATCTGTATCTTTATTTTAAAATTAGATACAAGATACTTTTAAACTCTCAATAGAGGTTGACTATAGTCTATAGTGGATATTGTTGAATGGTGATATATGGACATTTCAAATATTTCAAATATACTTTACGAGATTTTATGAAAATTTACGAGATTTCACTTACTTGCTTACTTAAAATATCTATGGTTGTAGATTTGTGTGTCATATATGACCTGGATATATTTAGCAAAATGGCCGATAATGATAATCAACATGTGCCTGTGATATTAGATGGGAAATATTTCAAAATATTTAGTGTAGAAGGCGGCAAAGTTCTCGCAAAATGTGTAAATTGTGTCAATAAGACTATTTCTGGAGGATTTGCATCAACGTCAAATTTTAAGCTGCATCTCATCTGCAAATTCATCAAATCCAAGAACACTATGGAAATCTTTAAATCAGGTTCTGCATAGGAACACATCGGCTGGTTTACCTAGTAATGTAGAATCACATCTCTTGCAGCAGCATTCCTTGATTTTTTTTGGAGATAAAATTGCCAGAGTGACGAAGTCTTTCTCTGATTCTGGACCTGACGATCTATCCTTACCCGACCACCATGTGCCTACTCTGGACACTTTTGCTCCCGCAACCATTGATGAAGTTCGGTCGGTTATTTTTGCTTCATCAAATAAACAGTGTCTTTTGGATGCAGTTCCTACTTCTCTCTTGAAACAATGCTTTGATGTACTTGGACATTTACTCACCTCCTTAGTAAACCTATCTTTGTCAGAAGGGACTTTCCCTCCATCATTTGCACAAGCTATTGTTAAGCCGCTTCTTAAGAAAGCATCTCTCGATGTGGAGAACTTAAACAATTATAGGCCAATTTCTAATCTACATTTCATATCGAAACTTCTTGAACGTATAGTCGCACGAAGGTTGGAGAACCATCTCTCGTTAAATTCTCTTTATACACCTCTTCAATCGGCATATCGTAAGCTTCATTCCACAGAAACAGCTCTTCTTACTGTTCAAAATAGCATCATAACCGCTATGGATCAGGGTAAAGTCACTGCTCTTGTCCTCCTGGATCTCACCGCTGCATTTGACACGGTGAACCACTCGATACTCATTCACCGGCTCTAAAACTGGTTTGGCATTACCGGTGCTGCACTAAATTGGTTCAAGTCTTATCTTCAAAATCGTATGCAATCTGTGTGTGTCAAGAACTGCATGTCAGAATCTAGAAAGCTTGATTGCGGTGTCCCACAAGGCTCTGTTTTAGGACCTCTTCTTTTTACACTCTACACTGCCCCTCTCAGTCACCTTCTCAACATGCAAAATGCTGCTTATCATTTGTACGCAGACGATACCTAAATTTTCCTGAGTTTCGACCAACCATCTACCTTACCATCCCTGGAACGTCTGTCAAGCATTCTGGCTTCTGTGCACACTTGGATGAATAAAAACAAACTCCTCCTAAATCCAGGAAAAACCCAATTTCTACTGATAGGAACACCACCTCAGCTTAAGAAGATTGACTTGTCATCAACATGTCTTTCCTTTGGCACTTCACCGATTCATCCCTCTCAGTCTGCTCGAAATCTTGGAGTTATTTTTGATAATCACCTCTCATTCTCAGAACACATTACCTTCGTCTGCCGTTCTGCTCACTATAACATACGAGATGTAAGGAGGATTAGACACCTCATCCCTTCCTCTGCACTTATTCCTCTGGCCAACGCTTTGGTATCGAGTCGTCTCGACTACTGCGATTCACTGTATACTGGTATTTCAAAATCCGACTTAAACCGCCTGCAAAGGATTCAAAATTCATTAGCCAGGGCTATCACTGGAACTGCCAAATATGAGCACATCACACCGATCCTAAAATCACTTCATTGGCTACCTGTCAAACAAAGAATTGAATTCAAGATAAGTCTCCTTGTGCATAAGACGCTCCACACAAATCAGCCAATGTATCTCCGATCGTTACTGACTGCTCAAGACAACCAGCACTCAACGAGGTCATCTGATGCTACTACTCTTTACATACCCTATAGCAGGACTACTACTGGAAAACGTGCTTTTTCTGTCGCCGGACCCAGACTTTGGAATTCTCTGCCGGTACAGGTCCGCCAAACTGATTGTCTTACTACCTTCAGGTCTAGACTTAAAACACATCTATTCCTGACTGCATATCCGCCTTAACCTGGAATCTGGAAGTACGGACTGACCTTTGGATTACAACCTCGATTCACCACGGACAATGATTCACGACTACGATTATTCACTGAAGCGACCATCGACTGGTGCAGATGTACTACTACAATGGCGCTAAAGAAGTCTACTACTACTACTACTACAACATTTCAAATATACTTTAAGCTACATTAATTTTAGGCCCTGGAGTCATATTAAGAGATATATAATATAATTTGATTAATCTGACAACCTCTTTGGTTGTAAATTTGCATTGCATCTATGACTTTTTCCGTACTAGGTTTACTTTGAAACAAACTCTTCTTGGATATTTTTCTCAATACTAACTTCTAATAAAAGTATTTTAAAAGGTATCTTGTATCTAGATACTTTCTATTTGTATTTGTATCTTGATACTTTTGATTTCATGTACTAGTATCAGTATCTTTGATACATTTCCTCACATGTATCTGTATCTGTATCTAAGATACATTTGAAAAGTATCTTTAACAGCACTGAGCATCAGTAGCCTATTTTCATAAACTTGATAAATACCATATCAAATGCGCGCTAAATTTCCAAGAGTGCGTTAGCTTTCTTATTAGATAGCACAGGTTTACAAAAAATTTTTTTTTGAAAATTGTCTGAGTTTTTTCGACTGATTTATGACAATTTGGTACTGCTGAAACTGAAAATGACACTGGTTTCTTTGGATCAGGTCAGGTTTTTTGCTAATTTGATTTTTAAAAATCTAGTCTTATAACTAAATCGATTGCATTTTGTAACATTAGAGGGCAACCCCACAAAAAATTTTATCTGTTGTCTCAGAAGTTATACTTATTTTTGGGTATATTTAGGGTACTGATTCCAAATATGGCACCAGATTTTTTCTATCAGCTCTAGTTTTTTTATTTTCGGCCATATATTTTAGACTGGAAGTGTGTGATAATTGCCTATATCACAGGGCAAAAACAAAAATTTGTGTTGCCAAGTTTCCATAGAAGTAAGGCTTGTTTCTTAGTATACTTAGGGTGCTGATTCCAAATATGGCATCAGATTTTCTCTGTCAGCTCCAGTTTTTGAGATTCGGCCATATATGCTAGACTGTAAGTGCGTGATAATTGCCTATATCACAGGGCAACAAAAAAAATGTGTGTTGCCTTGTTTCCCTAGAAGTAAGACCTGTTTCTTAGTATATTTAGGGTGCTGATTCCAAATGTGGCATCAGATTTTTTCTACCACCTCTAGTTTTTGAGATTCGGCCATATATTCTAGACTGGAAGTGCATGATAATTGCCTATCTCACAGGGTAACAATAAAAATTTTAAATGTATATATTTGCTTTATGTAGCTTTTGATTGCTCTCATGTAAAGGTCTTTGTTAATAACATTAAAGCTCTTACATTTTCTGAAGAAATGAATTGAAATATGTGCAGTATAATCAATTATATTATTTAATTAGATAAGCATGATTCATGAAAACTGTTTTGAGGTAATTGTGGATGAAGGAGCATCAACAGATCTTCAGGGCACATTTAGAAATACAATTGCATGTTAAGTGCTTGAATGCCATTTTGTTCTTATTTCTAGTGTGACAAAGTGATTGACAACTAAATCAGTAATTAATATAGTTGTATTTAAATATGTAATAGTTGTTGCTTTGAAGATTTTTACTGTTCAATGATAGAATTTGAATTGATTAAGGATTCTGCATTTAACGCATTATAATAGTAGAACCAAAATACAAGAACGACTAAGCCCGTATCTCAAAAACTAGAGCTGATGGGGCAAAACAGATAACATTTTTGGAATCAGGGCACCAAATTTACTCAAGAATAGCCTGGATAGGTCTTACTTTGCAGGCAACAAACTGTTTCTTGACCATTTCATTATAATGAAATCTGCATGACGTAGATAGAAAATACATGCATATATGAAAAATCATCATGTAGCGATATATAAAAAAGTTGACCTGATTGAGCAAAACCAATGTTATATTTGAATTTAGGACATCGAAATTGTCCTAAATCGGTTGAGAAAACTTAGACAATAAATTTGATGTAAACCAGTGTAGTTATATTATGCTAGCGCAGAGCGTTTGACTCAACAATTTACGAATAACATTGCAAAAATCGAAACATTTTGAAGGATACAGAAATTCGATCGCAAGCACAGTAGCAGCATCCGTGGTCTTTAATGACGACCATCATATTGCTCCGGATTGCAATTTTGTTTGCTGTGACAGTTTTCGTTGGCAATGTCTTAATGGCCTGATACATATATGCAATACAAAACGCCTTTCACAAAGCGTGAATAAACTTTTGTAGGTCAACTGTCAACTAACATACAGCTCGATAATACCTTATTAGATACGGCATGAAAGAGTATGAGAGGCACATCATGAAAAACAATAGAAGCTTCAAGATATGAATAGTTTTAAGAACTTCAGAAAATTTCATGCAATTTTTAGGCCTATAATAAAGCGAATTAGGCCTATAGATTGTAAACACAAAATCAGAATGTAAATATCAACACAATGAACAGAATCCTGAACAAGATCAAGTTCAGCGTCCGACAAAATTCTGAATTGGTATTCGTGATCAGTTGATCACCATGCTAAAATCTAGAAGAAACAGCCAGCAGAGTTAAGGAAGCAAAAATGTGTTGTGCAGTGAATTATTTTTAATAGAGCCGAAGAGGAGCTATTTGCGGAGAACTGTTATCCGATCTTCGATTTCTTGTCCATCTGACGGTCGGTTGTTGTCACAGTGACAGAGCTCATTTATTCCTCAATTTTGTCAACAATAAACTGAGTATCTGCTTGGTCAATTGTGATGATGGTGATAATAACGAGATAAAAGGTCCAAGTGAACGAGCCAAACACTTCCTTGGCAACCACAAAGTGTCAGACTCGCCAAAAAACTATCCGGGACTATTTACTTGCAATACAATGTCCGGAAAAAATTGAACATGAAATAGATATGATTGATTTTTTTGGTATCATTATAGTCATTCATTATGGTCAGTCTAGTGAGTCATGCTAAACAGAGGAATCAAAATAAATAAAAGTACAACCTTTAACATGCCTGGCTATTCTGATGTTTTCTGTATGTATGTATGTATGTAATCTTTCTTCACATTGTTATTAACCGTGGATACATAACTTGGTGCGCATACTATAGGTGCGCAAATAGCGGATTCGCAATGTACAGGTGCGTAAACTACTGGTGCGCAAATTCCCGGGTGCGCAAACTACTAGTGCGCATGCTATGCAATACCCAACAAACATAAACGCCGGATCCTTCTCGTCTGATGCTGACATGCAAGCCTCACCTCTCACACAAATAAACTTTTAGTCAATAAAGAATTGACTAATTTAATTTTAATGTTTTGCTTGTTTGGCCCGGGCGTCTTGGAAAATATTATTTGTGTCCTTTTGGCCAAAACGCTTGTGCACCGCTGTTCTACTGCATTAGAGTATGTTTTAAATAAACATTAAAATAAATATTACAATATATTGTATTATTAAATTATATGAATATCGTGTTTTCATCACCCTGCTTATCAATAGAAGTCGAATGACAATCATCACAACCGCTGTGAAGGGTAACATTGAAAATCTCCAGAGGGCGTCAGTTAAACGATGCTCAGTAAATTGAAGGTCCCACATTGAAATAAGAAGGAGAAAAATCTGGCTGAGTAATAAACATGTCCAAAACAATCCCTTATTGTGCAATCCACGGCATCGTACGTAGAATATTCCACTTATGTTCCTTACGATTTCATTGTACTCTTCTGCAGTGAGCTGAAATAAAGATAATTTGGAAAATCTATACATTTTTAGAATGGTTCCGAGACAATTCCTTCGGTGCAATATAGTTGGAACTTATACAATACACTGAGTGTGTATATATATATATATATATATATATATATATATTATATATATATATATATCACAAGGAATTTCAATAGAGTTACTCGTATCAACTAAAATCTAATAGTCCTTTAATAATGAAGAGATCGGTATGTGTACATGTGTCACCGGCAGTGGCGGTTCCAAGAACTCCTTAGTGAAAGGATGCAATGAATTTCTAGAAAGTTGGTGGGGGGTGCAATGTATTTTTAGGAAGATCCCGCTAATTATCGAAGGATTTATATGTAAACTGCTTAGAACAAATCTGTAGATTTGATTTATAAAATATAATGTTCAGAATTGACAATGCATACAAGCCATTTTAGTCTTGTTGTACAAATTCATAGTGCAAAATCGTGTTTTCTTTTGCTGGAACCGAATCTGTCGATGACATTCTCTATGGATATGTCCATATTTTTGTGGATATACATCAAGACTAATCCGTTCAGACGATCATTTTCCACTGAAGACGCATTTTTGGTGGGCCGGTGGGGGATGCATCTCCAGTCATCCCTAACGTGGAACCGCCCCCGCTTGCATGGAACTTTTAGATTTGAATGCCATGACATTCAAATTTGTGGGTATATATAAATTATACATTAGAATTATTTATAAAATAAATTATATTATAACTATTTCATGAATGACATATACACTTAAACGTCATTTATGGCTCATACGACATTTATATTCTTAACAATATATTTCCGTAGTAAACTTCTTAAACTTCTGGGTTAAAATCTTATGTTAAAAGCTATGAGTCAAAAGTTTAAAAATGTGGTTCTTAAGAAAAATGCTGAAAATATCTTGGACAGAAAAAAACAAATGAATTACTCGAGATGGCTGGAACACAAAAGAAATTATCGTATGCAATACGTAAAAGACAACTTCAATTTTTGGAAAAACAGAGTATACTGAGTAAGAACGGAATAAAAATACTCGGTAACTACGGGAAAGTCGAAGACAAAAAGGTCACGAGGAAGACAAAGAATGACGTATATCAGTAGTTTACTGACTGACGTAAAGGGGTAACTACAGAAATTAGAACTCATACACAGTGGCGGCTCTAGGATTTGGCAAGTGGGGGGGGCCGTTGGGGGGGGCAACTTCTAATCATGGGGGGCCAACCATTTGTTGTTTAATGTATGTAGCATTAAGTATAGGGTCCCAACTGGGGGGGCCACTGGGGGGGCCAGGCTCTCAATAGGGGGGGCACGGCCCCCCGCCCCCCGGTGGAGCCGCCACTGCTCATACAATCTACGAACAACAGACAGAAATGGAAGTCTATAGTCACCAACGTAGATACAAGGCATCTGATAAAGAATAAGGAGAAGAAGAGGAAGAGGAGAAAGAAGAAGAGGAAGAAGCAGAAAAAGAAGAGAAAGAAGAGGAGGAGGAGAGGAGAAGGAAGAAGAACACGAATATAAAAGCAACTTTAAGCCATGAATTAATAAATCTACCTGCAAACCGTGATGCAGTAGTGCGTTCGGCATAAATTCTGCTGAAGATTCAGTACAACAACTGCATCCAACGTAGGCAGTTATCTCTTCAGTTATTATATCAGTATTAAAAAAATCTGCGCAAAATTATTGTCATTACAGAAAATAATTGTCGATACAGAAAGAATGTCCAGCACCTTCTATACTAAGTGTAAAACAATTTAATGATTGTAACAGAATAGGAGAATAACAGAGCGTAATGAATTAAAGCGTATATGTCTTTAGACCTATATGGAAATCTGCATAAAAAGTAAAGAAAATCCTGCTTTTTAGTCAGTCAAACTGTCCAAAATTCTTTGCATGCAATGTTGACTTCATATTATTTTAATATTGTGCTGTTTTCCGCTAAATCCATACTGTCATATTCAGTAGATAATTTGATTTGGCTGTCAATTTCACCAGTTTCTCTCTTTTTACGTTGCATCAGTGCTCTACACTGTTGGACCGGTATTGGTCTACAGAAGACGCAGTCTGCTTTTCATGCGGACCTCAAGATATTATCTTATTAGGGTACCTTTCGTATATGCAATCTCCGTTTCACACAAAGTCTCAAAATATTTTATTTTCCTTTAAAGCGATAATTGATAATATTAAGACCGTCCCAAATTTAACGACATCAGTGTTCTAGTTTTGAAGAATCACTTACACTGTACTATTATACTAAAGCTATTGCACTTATCAAAAGTCTTTAGCAGGATACCTTCATACTTATTAGGCAAAGTTGCATTTGGCTATGATTTTAAATCAAATAATCAACTGACGATCAGCATAAAAACCTACTGGGATTGAAGTGAAATGGACCGCCACCCATTATCGCTGCACTTCCTACAGCCTCGTTAAATGCTGATTCGCTGGACTCTGAAATTCACACACAGTGTTTGCCTTGTGAGAAGGAATGGGTAGTACGATGGTCTGAAATGTTATAGTTAATAATTATTGATGGTACTAACAATTGCTTATAATATTAGGCCTATTTTTATGCATGAATATAATTAAAATATTTGTTGTAGGTTAGTGATAGAGCCTACACAGAGAAGCGGTTTTAGAGTATGTATGTCCGTGAGCGTATATGTGGGAGGAGGGGAGGTAGTTGTGAGTTTAAATTTGGAGGATGCCGAAGGAAACAAAAATAATCACTATATAAGACCCTATAAAATGTAGTAAAAATTCTTGTCGCTAGGTGGCGATTGTGCTTAAACTTCATATAAAAACCTCTGTAGGCTAGTTAGATTGTGAAGAAAAAGGAAAGAAGAGGAGAAAAAGGAAAGAAAAGGAGAAAAGAAGAGAGAGTAGGAAGAGTTGGAAGAGAGTTAGAAGAATTGAGAGAATGTTAGAGAAAAGATAGGTAGAGGTAAAAATTTAATAAACATAAAACATGGTTGCAGATGAGAGAATTTAAAGGTTAAGGTGAAGCGTTTCAAAGTTATGTGAGTATTCAAAGAATTTTAGGGATTGAAGTATACGGAAACGTCCGAGTAAGAGACAAGAAGCACGAGTTTATAAGGTAAGAATCTAAAATTTTATTATAGAGAGGTCCCGTATAATAATTATCAAAAGAGCCTCTTCTCTGATTAAGGTTAATTAATTAATTAATTAATTAATGTTTTAATCAATGTTAAATTTTGCTAGAACAATGATAAAAATAGTATTGAAAAATGACTGATTATGTGATGATTCTGGTACTTCGAGATGATTACATTTGTTCATAATATCAATAAAAAAATCACATTGTCGTTATTTTATAGAATAGGGTACCAGTAGAAGAAAGACACAAAAATTATAATAATATATAATATAAAAGAAAAATATTGAATCCATCTATGTTTCAAGTGAACCCTGGACATATAAAACCATTCATCCTGGTAGTTTTTCTCATCTAGGGATAGTGACGGCGCACATGCTTCATCAGAGAATGTTTATAAGCAAATCCAATAACTACATACAGTAGAAGCTCCGTGAATGTAACAAATTATGTCAACTTGAAATGCACTTGCAAATCAAACGAAAATGAATGGAATGGTATGGACAGGCTGATCTTTAATTTATTTATATTAAACATAAATAATGCCGTCATTTTACTTTACAGTATTTTTACTAATTCAGCGTTGATCAAATAGAACGTCAATATTACAAGAATTTTGCTTTGCTTTTCACACACTCATGTGTAATATTGTTGTTGCTTGGAGCAATATATACAGTAAAGTCTGATCAATCGTGATTCACAATTCAAAAACCGTGCAGCCACTGCAAGAAAGTCTTCCTTTTATAAGTTGTTTAGAGGTTGAGATTAATATGACTCTGTTTAAGCATATCAAGCAACTTAAAGGTCAAATGTAAGTAATTCTTCTCATGTTGGTAACATTTTTTACCAACAAAAGTTTCAATGTCATCATGTTACACACTATGTCGCGAAGGTTGAGAGACCAATTTTATGAAGGAACGATCGATCAAAGGTAAACAAAACAATGGTCCATTTGAATTTTAGCGGTGAAACTTAGAAATATGCAGCATGCTGCATTGCTGACAAATTCAATTGAGATTTAAAATCCCATACACCTAGCATAACATAATTAGCCTACTATACACCACTGACAACATAGACTTAACAAAGACACAAAGGCAGGCAGCTTCCTTTTTATTTAATTTATTTATGAAGCAGTCTCAGCTGGACTATTCATTAGAAATTTGAAGACACATTTATTTAATATTGGATATGAATTGTGTTAAGCGCTTTTGTTGTAGGCCTTAGCCTTGTCTTCTGCGCTATATAAATTGTCAATAAATAAATAAATAAATAAATAAATAACAAACAAGCAGCACTGACAACACGTTACCAATCAATGACAACAATGGCAACCAAGGACAGCTTCCGACGAACGACGCCCCCTGATCACCAAACTAACTAGTGCCTCAAAGGGAAACAATCGATAGCTCTTAATCCAACGTATATGTGAAAGGACGCGCATTCAGCACTTTTATCTGACTCCAAACAAACTCCGCTTATTATCGCCATGTTTGTGCTCTATCACTTCAGGATAGTAGCGACTAAACCGCGAATACTACATTTCTACTAGAAAACAGAAAAACCTTGATAGTTCCAAATTTTGACTTTGAATCATTCTTTGAGATTTTTCGACTATCAGTATACCTGCGCCTATTTTCCGTCTATGGAAATAACCACGCACCTTTACTGGCTATTCAGAGTCGTTACCGGGCGCCCAGCAGCGTCGCCGACGGCATAGCGTCGTTGTCGGCCGCCGATCACCGTCGCTAGCTGCCGCGTATCGAACTACGAGGACCTAATCGAACAATGGTGTCTGCCGGTTGGCGGCCGTCGCTGAACCCACGACCACTAAGCGTCCGCCAAGACTAGAGATCGCACGGACACCGCCTCCAAAGGGGACGGCTGCTCCTGCGCCCATGACGGCCGAGAAACATGATTTGCGTTGCTCGGATGGTCCGAAAAGATATTTTTAATTGGACAGGGAAATTTCCACTTACGGGGCCGCCCAGAAGCCATAATGAGCAACTGTTTACAATCATCTTTAGCTAATCGTTTCGTTCGTCACAGGTAATGAAATTATTGGTACTATTTATTTAAATTATTACGTTAGCAATTTAAGGAATGAAGCAATGTAGCATGTAATGATAATAATAATAATAATAATAATAATAATAATAATAATAATAATAATAATAATAATAATAATAATAATAATACGCTCGCTAAAAGTGGCTGAAGTGCCACAAAATACAAAGAAACAGATCTAACTTCTAAAGCACCAGACAAAATTTTTTGTCCAGTGTAATTAATCAACGAGAGCTCGAATCCGAAACTGTGGCAGATGAAGAACTGATATACAAATTTGCATGGTTCCAATTCGTAAAATAATTACGCCACTGAACCACTTACCATCACTAAGAGCTTGTTGAAATCGCTCAAAGAAATGATCATTATCAGCTTCAATGTAGCTCAGACGCCCGATGAATTCAGGAACTTTGCAGTTTCGAAGCATCACCGGAACCAAAAGACGTTGTCTTGTGTCCAGATCCATCTCCATCGTGATCCGGGTTTCGTAGCTGCACCAAGAACTCTCCAGAAATTCCGGAGACATAACTATCACCGTTTTCTTACTAAGATTGATGCATTTTGCGATGTTCTCAAACACTGGAGCACCGAGATCAAAATCTCTGTCGGCAAAACAGCACTTGAAGCCATATTCCGCAGACTCCAGTTTGGTCACCATCCGTAAAACCCATTCACGATCTTCGCTGCTGTGAGAAAAGAACACATGGAACTTCTTTCCAGGTGGAAGAGAATGTGAATTGTGATGAGTTGAATACGATTCGCGTCGAATTTCATCTTCGTAGATTACTTGTGGTTGTAGCCCTGCACTGTTAGTTGGAATATCTCCTGATCTCTCGGATACAATTTCTATTATATGACTCACATCCTTCTGTACCAAACCCGTCTGACATGGAATTGCAACGTATGGCAATGTTACGCCTCCTGGCAATTCAATGTAATCATTAATAGTCAAACAAAGCTGCTCAGTTCCGTGATGCATATTCAGATGACTTAAATTTTCAGAATTAGCCTACTGTTCGATTAAAAGTGTACACTCTTTTCAATTGATTTTACGTATCATCAACGTAACATCGACTGGTATGTAGGTCCTACTACATTTTATATCTGTAGTAGCGTTGTTATTTTCATGTCTAGGCCTATAATTATAACGTCTCCGTCAATAGACGATGCGCATCTGGTTCTTTCTTTCTCAGCCGTGCTTGCAACTGTCTACGGCTGAATTCTGTGTTCTTTACAGGCGCCCTACATATGCATATATGTCTAATTATTTATGTATGATTTCATGTGGAAGTCCACACTTTTGAACAGCAACTGCTGCCAGATAGGGTCGGCCTATAGCATCGAATGACTAGTAAATATTCCGCGCCCGTCTCGCCGTCTCGTTCGTTGTTACTTGCCGTTTACTAATTACTATGCAGCTGTGAGTGCCTTTAGCAGAAAGTGGACCAGAAAAACAGTTACTTGTCTGAACGGGACTCGCGCGTATGCTAAAATACTGAAATGACACCCCTATAAGCACTGTCGACATCGACTCATTGACGGTGTTACAACCAGGCTCGTCGAGAGAAGGTCAGGGGGGTGCAAATGCCCAGGGGCCCGGCAATCTTCAGGGAACCCGAAGAAAGAAGAAAAAAGGTCATCATCACACACCTGATAAGTAAAAAAAGGTCGTCAACATTTTTTAACACTTGATGACTAAAAAATGAAAAAGGTCATCACCACTAAAAATATTAAGCTTTAAAACTCTTTAGGGCCCCCGCCACTACTCTGCTTAGGGGCCTGGAATTTCTCTCGACGGGCTTGGTTACAACAGCAACAGAAAATGAAACGTGTTTTATTTACGATTTGCGATTTACAGTAAGAGTCCTGTGGCTACGAATGAGAGTCGTTGAACTAACACTATTGACGTATCTGGGGAAGATATATGGCAGTTGTCTGAATATTGAAGATTCCCTGTTGTCTCCGTTAATTGCTATTCTTGAAAATTGGCGAATAACGTACGGTCTGTAGGAGTTGGCATATGAGGAGATATGTATGGAGACCTTTTTAAAGACTGCATACCTTATTTTAAATTAATGCAACCTACATGTAGATTAGGCCTACTTTGGATGTTATTAGATTATGACATGGTTTTGAGATAAACTGGTTACTCATATCAGAATCTCATTCTTGAGAGTATACAGAAAATACAAGAACGTTAAACTATAAGATTCTTCTTTTAAAACTTATGAGTGATATTTTTATTAGGACTGATCTATGATCCGTTACCAACAGTTACTTTAAAAGCAGGCCCGTCGAGAAAGCGCTGTGCACGTTGATTTAAAGCTGTTAATTTCAATGTGTTTGTGTGCATACTATAGCATAAATTAATAACTCTTTGAAAATCTAAATGTTGCTAGAGGGCAGAAAGCCTGGAGGTAGTAGGAAATGAATGTATTAGATTTGTTTATTTAGTATATGCCCTTCATTTAAACTAATATAGGATATGGGTTGGGAGAGAGAGGTTGCATGTTTCTCTCTTCTCTCTGCCTCTGCCTCTGCCAGATTGAGGAGAGAGATCCGCGTCGCTGCATTCTAGGATGACTGAGGCGATCGTCGGAAGAAACCACTTTGCATGTAGCTTCCATGCTGCAACCACTGCAATATTGAATGCATTGACAAGCAAGTTCAACCACTATTTATTGGATTTTATCTAGGGTCGGTATGTCGAAAGCAGACGATTAAACAGATCAACACTGTCTATTCCCGTTGCGTAATTTCTGAATATTCGTGGCTATTTCCTACAAACTCCATTCACACGACGTTCTATCATGGCTACAGGGTTGACATTGTTATGACTCAACTCAGAGCTACTAGGCTTACTATCAAAGGTCTTGTCATCTTCACAGGGTCCTGCTGAGATCTGGATCCCTTCATCGGCAACACGAGTAAACACATGAAGCTCACACCAACATATGATGATTCATCTGGACCTAAAATATCTTCAACTACTGCCTTGACTTCATAATCTGTCCCATCGTTTGGAGGTATTATACAAATGTCAGGAATAATAGCATTATCATCGTCACCAATGAATGACTCTTCAAAAACTGCTTCAATTGCTAGAGAGAGGGCGAAACGATTGTAGGACATTCTCCCCCTGGGCATAATCCCCCCGGACATTATCCCCCGGTACACCCTTTGAAATGACAATGCCGGACATAATCCCCCCTTTGTTTACTCTATGGACTTTGACTATAATCATTACCCACACCATAAACCATACACTAAACACTAACCCTAAACGATACCGACGGCAGCCATGGCATCAGATAACCGATAAGTACCTTTTAAAATTAAGATCTATGATATTGATTTACATTGTTCATTACTTCTTTGCCGGGGGGAATATGTCCGGGGGATAATGTCCGGGTGGATAATGTCCGGGGGAGGGGGGTAACGTCCAGGGAAAGAATGACCGTATACCGGGCGAAACATCGCTTTGTTACAGGCATTTTAGCTACTGTCCAACAATAGCTACACAATTGTGTGCAACAGAACAAGTCATTGTATTCATGAAATGTATCATCAGAACATACACACAAATTAGTCATACATATTTGCCGGATTGGAATACCAGTGCCAGTGAAATATTAACAACTGTCAGCCTATTAGCCACATTGACCCAACGTTCCCAATTGAGAACATGGCTGTTCAATCATGTCTTGTAATTTAACCTATTGTCACACAAGTCAATCGGACTCAAAATCATGCATAGGGGTCATAGTTGAATAAAATGAGCCATTATGGTAAAATAAATGTTGACATTTAGATTTTATTTTTAAAATGTATCCACTATACCTATGATTTTGGCAATTTTTCGGAATTTTAATGCAATTTGTACAAAAAGTATAAAAAATTAGCAGAGATATTTTATGAAAAATCAAAGATAGACACGTGCTCTAAACAAAAACTACGAAAAACCAGAGTGATATAGCTTGGTTAACTGCCTGCACTGCCTTTAAATCAATTTCCCGGAACGTTGGGAAAATAAAGGTTAAGATCGAACCAAAAAAAGTGTAGAAAAGATATTTTGTTTTAAAGACTCTACAGTTTTCCGTGCAATTATTCTTTTATAGGAGTACCGCCTGACATTGATTGATAGCTAAAGGTTATAGGTTATGAACGGCATTTGCGCGATGGATAGTAGGCCTACGAGTGAAGCGCAGAATAGGATGCATCCGGCAAGTGTGCAGCCTAAGCAGACGCTGCAAGCGGCTTTGCGCTCACCCGAGTGCAAAGTCCGCCGGTAAAGAACATCAGCATAAATTAATTATTAATGAAAGAGTTTTACGTTGAAAGAACTTACAAGGCACGTTAAATGCATGAATTCAGTTTCAGTCAAAGATAATAGAGACGTGCAAACGTATTATGCATGACTCGTCGCTGAGGCAGATGAGGCGGCAGAGCTGCTAAACAAAGAATTTTTCACAGCGAATTATGAAGAAAGAAGGGATTATTTGGTCAAAGTATTGGAAAGATTACTGAAACAACAAGTTGTTGACTATTTGAAGAAGGCAAGTACCGGCATTCAAAAATCAAAGTAAGCGAATTCTATATAGAAGTTTCACTGATTTTCAGTAGCTACTCCTATAAGTTCACACTAGAATAAGGTAGACTTATGTTAACACATTTCGTTAGGCCTATATGCAGAATTCAGCGTTGCAATCTGCAATGTAGACGACCAAAAATACATAAATGATCAATGTATCTGTACTAAAAAAATATTTTGACTAAAACCCAATAATACAATGTCTTCTTCTTCTTCTCCCATCATCTACTGTATGATGACGTCATGATGATGAGTTTGATACGAAACATGGACGTAACCAGGGGGTGCAATTGGTGCAATTGCACCCCAAGGTGTCAAATGTAAAAAAAAATGATGCCATTATTTGAGCACTAGCATTGCAATTTACAATGCAATTATTTCTTAATTACTTTTATTATTACTTTTATTATAATTATTAATTTTTGTTCCCGGTATTTGTTTATATAAACATAATCGTCCACCGTATCGGTATCTTTTTTCCACAGGTAAATACAATTAACGAATAAAATACACTGCATCACTTTGTTCAAGTTTGTTTTGCATTCAGGCCAGTGATGCTGCAAATGCAATGCTGTCCAGGCTCAGAATGCGTTAGAGTAACTGTGCCAGTGGCAGGGCTATTTTTAGGATTGTGAATTTGGGGGGTGTCGGAAAAATCTGGTCTGTGTGTGTGGTTATTTTCTAGGATTGTAGGATTGTAAATTTGGGGGGTGTCGGGAAAATCTGGGTGGTGTCGGAGTTTGGAAGTCTCTACCCGAAAAAGTCTGATAAAAAACGTTATCAAGTCTAAAAAAGTTTGGCAATCAACAAAAAAAGTAAAAAAGGTCATCCGAGGATAAAAGTTGAGGGTGTACTTCTCCATTTGGGGGTTTTCGGGGCTAATTAATATGCATTTTCTATGCACACCATTGTCACATTACCAAATTCTGGGGTGTCGACCTCGAATTGGGGGTGTTGGGGGGTGTAAAAATATCCCTGACCAGTGGTCATACTGATTTAGCATCAGCACGCCGACGCTGCTTTAGTTCACGTTTTACTACAGAATACTCACTAAGTTAACCAATAGCCATTAATAATCTCTTATGCCTGAGTTCCCAGTTACTAAGCATATCCTGTAACTCCAGAAAATAGATTCGTATCGCCGACTTGGGCTGCCACAGGGTTTTACTCTTCAAAGAGTGGCGGAACCAGACATTGGTGACACAAAAATTTCTGCAAACTGACAAAAATTAATTTTAATTTTTAACAAAGATTATATAAATTTTGAGCAACCATTTACTTTCATTTAAAATTAGTTAGCAAAATGTGTAAAATTAGAACAAATCGAAAGAAAATGCAGTAAAACCCACTGCAACCAAGAAAACTGAAACATTCTCTTCCATCAAAGCTACTGAAATGTTGGTGAGCATTTTTAAAAATTCAATCCTGTCTTACTAAAAAGACTTTTGATCTGGAAATTTACACGTCTAGCTTTAGACACGTTTGGGCAGATGCAAACACGAGTCAGATTCTTTAAATCTTTTATCGACTCCTTGATTCCCTTGTTCCAGAGACATTTTGTACCAACATGTAAACTCTTTTAACGGAACAAGAATCAAATGACCTCTCTTGCGTTAGCATGCAATTAACGGACAACCAGGCGCTCGCTTTGACCATACCGGGAAAATGGCGGTAAATCTTGGATTAATAGAATTCAGTCTGCTAAGCAGACCCAGGCCGGTCATTTGTGGTATATGACGTCACAAACCGCTGCAGTCCTTACAAGTGACCTTATATATGGGTTAAGTCTATATAAGTGTATATATGGGATAAGTCTACCGGAACCCATATATGGGTTCCGGTAGACTTCCGACTACTAACGCGTGTTTTGCGTGTTGGATTTTGTCGCCGTTCTCGCCAGTTTTCGACGACCTACGTTTGGTTTTCCTACCAAATGAGAGGACTGAGTTCTTGCTCGTCGGTCTTCGAGGAGCTAACTCTGTTCTCAGTATATTCCGTTTGTTTCTGGATGTTTTCGGTCGTCGTTGATGTCAAGTCCGCCATCTTGTCTGCCAAAATGGCTGACATCGCCAGTGCGTGTTTGCGTGTCTGAAATGTCGCCCTTCCTGGCAATTGTACGTCTCGATCGACTGTTTTGCTCCGGTTCTCTACGGAATTTTCCATAACCGTCGAATCTGATGAGTTCGGTGACGGGAGCCTACTCGGCTGCGGATTACTCTAACGGAAGACCGCCTCTTGGTAGTACGTCGTCGGACCTTTCTACGGCGCGTATTCCATTTACCATCGTGTGGGACTGTCAACATTTCCTTCCGTCCTTCACCGGCGTCTCTGTCTTGGGAAACATTCTGCGGAAGTCCACTCTCTCAGGAAGTCAACGCCGGATTTCGTTACGGCTGCGAACTCCTCTTACTAACCGAGTGGATTTTATTATCATCTTCCGACCCGCAGAGGCGTCAACGCTGTTAACAGTGCCTCCGACGTTGGCTTTGCCGAGTCGACAGCGCTAACCGCAGCGGGAGCGCTTAGGGAGTTCTTTTAATTAAGATAAATAGGCGCTATATAAATACTCTGTTGATTGATTGATTGATTGATTGATTATGGCAATCCGCGGTTGAAAGAAAAAACATTTACTTTGACTTAGTAATTTTCATTAAAGCATAGCAGCTGCATAAATTAAAATAAGCGAGGAGTGTCTAAGGTCATTTCCCATTTTTACATTTACCTTCGAGAATCATTGATCATTGACACCGAAAACTGTATTAATTTGCATGCCCATACAATAGAACATATTTCCGTCTTATAAACATAGGACAGAACATAAGACAAACGAGGATGTGCTGAAACAGGCGGAGGAAAAGAAAAAGATGATCAACACAATAAGAAAAAGTCAAAAGACCTGGATAGGATATATAATGAGAGGAGACTCACTCACAAGGGAAATAATAGAAGGACAACTAGAGGAGGAAAAGACCAAAGGAAGACCACGAGAGATGCTACTTGACTGGATGATGGAAAAGGACTATAAAGACCTCAAGGAGAAAGCTACGAACATGAATGAATTGCGAAATTGGAATACAAAACATGCCTAAGGGCAGAATACTACAAAGAAGAAACATAGGACATCTTAGTCATAGACTTCCGATACTTCTCCTTAAAATGCTCAAGCTTCTAGCATTGATAAAAAATATGATTTTGCAATGACCAAAATACTAAAAAATATGATGCAAAACATTGCAGTATATGAAGTGCAGTAAGCAATAAATGTATTTTACTCTTGAAGATATCGCTCAAACAAAATTTGATAAAAAATATGATTTTGCAATGACCAAAATACTAAAAAATATGATGCAAAACATTGCAGTATATGAAATACAGTAAGCAATAAATGTATTTTACTCTTGATGATATCGCTCAAACAAAATTTGGCAACACCTATGAATAAAAAACCGAATAAAATTTCAGAATTCGAACTCAAACTAAATATGTAAAAATTCCAAGCGGCAGATTACTGTATGCGCTTCTTGTCCAACACCATTGGCATAGGAGCGCTTTGCTCTGAAATGCGAAACGACAACGACGACAGTCCGCGCCTAAGTCAGGCCGAATGCTGTCATTGCTGGGCTGAGTTTGAGAGCAAAGTCCAGTTAGCATAATTTTTTTGACGCATAAAGAGAACGAATGAATTTCAGAGCGATATGAAACACTAACACGGAGTTGAAAAAAGGTAAGACAATAATAATCAACAATTCTACTCAAAAATCTACGTAAGCATGCATGTTCTAAACTAAGCTTTATTAAGCGATTCGATGGAATCTGGCAAAGGCTTCAGTTACTTCCCACTAGAGCAAGTCTTAGGGCCAAACAAGCTTAAAACAGTTGCAGGCAGAAACTAGATATATTGACAAATATAGGCACACTTCGGAGTCAATTGATAATTATAATTAATCAAACTTTAATTGTCTTGATGTAAGATGGCCTGAGTTCCAAATGACGCACAATCATCTTTAACAGAGCTGCATAATGACCAAATTAGCCAGGTAAACCTGACAATGGGCCTATAACAAAACTGAAAAGAAATTTAATAAAAGTTACTACTGTGTTGTTCCAGTCAGACAGTTGAAATGCAGATGTTCCTCTCAACGATGACCATGGGAGTCCACTCAGTCCAGTGGTCTGGATCGGAGACGTCGATGGAAATGTCACGTCGAAGCCGCGCTCATCTTTTGTCCGAAGAGATGAATCAAAATGACAAATGTTCGACGACACTTGGCAGGAAACGACAGCTTCGACGGGTTCACCTGTTCCGATGATAGGAGGATACGCACGCTCTTCAACTGTTCAGGAACCTGCGAACTTCTGATGACGAGAACGAAGATGACCAGGATGGCGGTGCAGTTCTATTGAACGATTCTGACGGATTTTCTGCTGATTGAGACCTTTGGAAAGCTGAAACCCGATGTTTGCTTGGCTGCGAAGGATTTGTTGACCTCTGACCGTTGATCCTTGGTATTGAATCGGTGTTGAATTGCGTTGTTACAGCGGAGGAAGGAGATACATACGATCGTCTGTTGGCTGATGATGTTGCTGCAGAGCACTCGCGATGGAGGTACGAGACTACGAGGTACAGGAATCGAATCGGCTTTTGCCCAAAGACCCAAAACGAGAGACCCACGACAAGACGAACTTGAAAACGTCTGGCTGCTTCGGAATCGAATTCAGACCCAGAGAGTTCTTTCGTCTGTTCCCAAGGAAACCCGATGAAGATTGAATATTGTTCTGGCCGTTTGGTCTCTTCCTAAAGCCGCTTTTGGTCTTCACCATAATATAGGATATGGGTTGGGAGAGAGAGAGTTTGAATGTTTATCCCTTCTCTCTGCCTCTGCCTCTGCCAGATTGAAGAGAGAGATCCGCGTCGCTACATTCTAGTTGTAAACCTTCACAAGTTTCTCATTCAAAGGTTGCTGAGCACTCTCTCACTAGAGAGCGTTGGCGAAACCTCCTTTTATTCACAAATCTCGACATTCCAGACGACAAAGACTTTCATGGCAAATCGCCAGGACTAAAAGTTTTCGACAATATATCATTCAACACAGTATAATAATAAATTGTGCCATTATCTAGTGTCCAAAACTGGAGTTCAACAATATCGAATATCAAAGCAATTATCAACTTAATCATGAAATCCATTAAGACTGTTCAAAATACATATTTCAAAATGACAGGTCTATAAACAAAAGCTTTTTCCATTAAAATATTTGAGGTCCCTGGATTCGACATTTTCAGCACCTTCAATGATACATCAGACAATAATTGATGGACAAACTAATTATACGAGAAATAACTCTCACGCGATGTGATTAATCTTTCGCTATCTATTAAAATTCTTTTGAAGCCCGATGTTCTAAATGTAGCTAATTATTAAATCGTGCCTTGGAGCAATACATGTAAATCACGAAATTATATGTTATCGCGATTGTCACTTTTGACGGGCAAAATCCATCTATTAAAAACCAAATTCCTCGACTTCAAAGTTCTGTGTTTCCATATCTCCCTGTTTTTCTAAGATAACCTAATTTTAATCAATGATAGATACATTCCAGAACATGTACTCTACGCCAATTATATGTAATGTTTTATTATACCAAAACGTATTCAGCATTCGTTTAGTCTAAGCTTAGCTTGACGAGTAATGTTTTCTATTGATTTATAAGCGTTCTCAAAATTGAGCAACACTACAATAGGAGAAAACGTCATATTATGCAGAATGTCAATTACATATCAAAATTCTATGATTCGGCGCCACGGGTGACGAGTTGGACCTCCATAGAGGCGAACAAGACACGAAGATTTGTTCGACAGCAGAATACTCTCAATAAACTGACAAAGGCATTCCTTCTGTCGAGTATGTCTCTGCCCAATCGGATTCTTTGTTTGTCTTGAAAGCAGGAGTTGACCATATTCGGTGGCATGATAGAGCAAAAGGTTTTCAGCTCTAGTCTAGAATATAGAATTTTTCATACTAGCCAATGCTCGATTACGAAATCGTTTTAAAACGAAATGAGCGGAGACGAAAGATTCAGCAAAGACAAAAACTAAAAATCTTGCGAGCATTTATTAGATTAAAGATGAAATAAGACATATGAGCCTATTCGGCATGACCATGCAGCATCGATGTTGAATTTAATTATCATATCAAAATACGCTAAAAAATCAAAAATAGGATGCATTATTATTAAGAAACTGACACTTAAAAAAGAACTGTAGGCCTATATCTTAAAATATGCTGATAAATGACTACTTTCTCACCTCGACCCGTTCGAGCTCTATTTGGGACAAGTTGAACGATTCAGTTCCTGAAGGGGTTAGAATTATTCTGTTGACATCTCGGAGTACTACCTGTTATCACATTTAAAGTTTATGATGCAAATTATTCCCTTGACTTGATGCGAGGCTTAAATAATTCTAACCATCTTATGATACGCCAACAATACACCACAATGATCGTGACAAAGACTTTACTCGAGGTCAAAGTCAGCAAGTATGTTCTAGAATCTAGATTATTTGAGTTTCTTAAATGATATTACATCTTAGCTAAAATTAAATTGCCAGCTGTTTGTGCAGTCAACTGGTGAGATACTCTAGTTGCTTCAATGCATTTGTTTAAGCATATGCCTGCTTGTCATATTACATAATATAAGCAGAGAAGAAGTTTAGAAACTTGTTTGCATAACTTTTTCGTTGCGATAAGTATAAAACGATCATTTTACAAAGAATCATTATTATGTAAATCCATAATTCTACGAAGGGAAACATGAATTGTTCACCTCATCTCCGTTTAAAGAATGTCTCGTCTCAAGCAGAAGTGTCTTCAGATATGACTTCATGTGAAAAGAACAAAAGTTACAATTTTATAAGCATTGAGTTATTAGAAATCGTACACATCGCGCTCCTGAAGTCAATTATTTTTATGACGTCTGATGAATTTCGCTATTTGAAGCCAATATTTGATTTTCTGGGGATGGGTATTCTAAAAGTTTGGTCTGTAATCTCCCCGTCTATAACCGGATATTTAAAACATTGGAGTAGAAAGTTTTCTACTTTATAAAGAAATTGACCACGGTTTACAACCAGAATTGAAGCAGCATAAATTCATCTGTTGACACTGACGGTGGACGTTTTCTGCAGAAAATCTAAAATTTCATTAAAGCCAGACAGCTGGCATTTTCTTAACAATAATTATTACCAGTTGCGTTATACACGATACTTAATTGGATACTTAATACCAGTGATGTTAATCCTTGTACTGGTCCTTGTCCTTAAGGACTCCTTAAAGACCAATTTGAAGTCCTTGTCCTTGTCCTCGTCCTTGTGGAGTCAGTCCTCGTCCTTATCCTCGTCCTTGGGTGTTCGGTCCTTGTCCTTATCCTCGTCCTTGCAGATCGGTCCTTGTCCTGGTCCTTGTAACTTAGTCCTTGAAAAGTCCTTATAAGGACCAAATTACTTGTATACCATTTTCAATTGTACTGATAATTATGTTCCAAGGTAAGAGCAGTATGTGGATTTATATTTTGGCTACATACTTGCTTTGAGTTACTCTAAAATGTTTAGTCATTGTTTCCTTTATAATACCAGTTGAGGAGTTGATTCTTTATCAGAATTCTTTGTTGCCCAGCGACTTCGGCTCCAGTTGAACGAGTGTTTTCGCAAAGTGGTCTCATAATTAGACCTCACCGTGTGTGCATGACTGATCAGCTGCTGGAAACACTTTTTCATTTATTATTATTATTATTGTTATTATTATTATTATTATTATTATTATTATTATTATTATTATTATTATTAAACTTGACAATTTCTTAAGCGCAGTAACATAGCTAGATGGCTAAAGTCAAAGGCGCATTTGAAATGCAGCATTGTTGTTGACTACATTATGTTTAAAAAAATTGCTTTTCTAATTTTGTGATTCGAATTGAAATTGTGTTTGGTTTTTTCCTATCCGACTTTTTTGTCTGACAAAGGTTGGTCCTTGTCCTTGATCCTTGTCCTTGGGGGTCAGTCCTTGTGGTCCTTGTGCTTGCGGGGTAAGTCCTCGTCCTTGTCCTCGTCCTTGGAGGTTCGGTCCTCGTCCTTATCCTCGTCCTTGAGGGTTCGGTCTTTGTCCTTATCCTCGTCCTTGGGGAGTCAGTCCTTGTCCTTATCCTCGTCCTTGGGGTTCGGTCCTTGTTAACACCACTGCTTAATACACGATACTTAATTAAGATATCGAAAAATCTCAACATTATAAGACATATTATTGTGACGAAATTAGGTTATAGCGTAGAACCCTTAGTAGCAATAGACGCATGTGATCCATTAATAATTCATGAGCTTAATCCTTTGACAGGTAGCCGCCTGCATAGGTAGTCAGGCCCAATATAATAATAATAGATTGCATAAAGGAAAGACAGGCTGAGCGGTAGGCGATTAATGTATAGCGCGCAGCAATTAAAGAGCAGCGATGAGTGCGAGCTAGTGAGATGAATGCAGGCGTTAGTGGCCGGCAGAAATCGTATAAATAGACGGTTCTGCCATAGATCAGGATCGATTGCCGAGGCGGCATGTGAGAGAGAAAGGAAAGGTGCGTATATGTGTTTTGTATAATGCCCTATGCACCCTATGCACCCATAGGAACAGAGCACCCAGAAGTTAAGGAAGCACCCTTGAGATTAAGGGCACCTTTGGAAGAAGCACCGTAGGTGCGGTGCGACAGGTGCAGAGATATAGGAGCGGTGCGACAGTTGCTGAGCTATAGGTCCGGAGAGAGGCAAAGTGCACGGATAGAGTTAAAGTGCACGGATAGAGTTAAGGTGCACGGTGAGAGGTAAAGTGCACAGAGAGAGGCAAGGTGCACGGAGAGTTGAAGCGTAGATAAGGGGACGATATAAGAGAGGAATTGAGTGTGGAGCATCGGAAGAAAGTACAGAGTGGTGCGCGAGGTACAGGTGGTAGGAAGGGAGCCTGAATTCTAGCCAAAAAGCTAAGACGAACGACCACGTGCCTTTAGTTGAGTCATAACCCCGTGTGCGCTGAACCGGCCGAACCGGGCGGGGCCATCTGGAGTTAAGGAGGCGTAGGAACCTCGATAGGCCCGGTTCGCCACATTGTGAAGTATGTTACTAAAAACGCATCATTATATCTATATTTTTTAGTATGATTCATCCTTACTTAACATATTGTAACATAGTATTGATTTAAAATTATAAAAGTCTAATTGACAAAATTCAAAAGATCCAAAATGAAGCAATTAGATTGCATTATAACCCAACTAATTACACTAATATTACAAACTTATTTAAGTAATTAAAGATTCTCGATATTTCTGAAATACATAAACAGCAAACAACTGTGTTCATGTTTAAATATACATGAACAATTTACCGCAGATATTTTATAAAATGAAATTTTTGTACCGCTAATAAAAACACACATACTTATTATATGAGAACTAGTGAGCACTTTAATATTCTCTATGCTTGTACAAACACCAGATTATTTACAGTCAGATTCTTTGCTCCACGTATATGGAATTCACTACCTACTATGCTAACTGACATAATAAACTTAAATACATTTAAATATAAATTAAAACCACTATATCTTAGAAGGATAAATGATTTGTATATGTATGTAGCCATTTACTTAAGAGATTATGTAATTATACTCCTGTTACATACTAATTCACCATTAATTAAATATATTTTACAAATTACCAATATATTCATATTAAGACATCCACCTACTTACCTGTATGTAGGATACCGACTTACGGGAATTATATTCTCTTTGGTACCTCTAGTCTCCAACTATAGCAGTAAATATTGCTCTAATATGATTAATGTATTCCTTGTTTCTATGTTAACTTGAAGCAATATAGTATAATTAAGGATTTATACAATTTTCAACTTATTTTTCTACATGATCATTGTGCTTATGATTTATGTTCATTCATGTTCATTGTGCTTATGTTCATTGTTCATTGAGCTTATGATTTATGTTCTATGATGTTTTAGTAGGAAATAAACAGTAAACAGTAATTGGCACTTGTCAAATTACGTATTTACACAATTTGAGCAAAATCTTCTTTGTTCAGTAGATGTCCAATCAGTTACAATCTCATTTTGGAAACTTCAAAATTCAGTAAAACTTCCTCGGCTAGAAGTCTGACGCGCTCCGATTTGCAGAATGTCAAATTTTGCAGCCCTGTCAAAAATTAATGTTCTTTCAATCAAATTTATTAATGAATAAATCAAATCAACGCCAATGGCATAGGGGCTGTCCATTAATTACGTAAACAAATAGAGCGGGTTTGAAGAAGCTTGAAAATTGTTCACATGGGGGAGAGGTCATTTACAAATTCACACGAAAGTTCGGCTGTACGGGGTGTATATCTTGCCAATACTCCTCTATGGCGCAGAGACGTGGACGCTATCAGTTGCACTATCCAGAAAGTTGGAGGCTATGGTGACTACGGCGCATTCCGAAAATCTCTTACCTGTCACACACCACAAACGAAATGATCTACAGACGCGCTGGGGAGAGTCAAATAACGCCGAGGATTCGGAACCGTCGTCTGAAACTCTTCGGCCATGTTGCTCGAGCCGGTTACGCGTCACTTAAACCCGCGTCACTTAAACCCGCGTCAGTTAAACCCGATATGATAATACCACAGTCGTGCATTGTATTTAGATAATTACTTAGAACTTGTTTATCGAACTCTGCGTGCTTTTATGTGTGTATAAATTCTGGGGGTATAAATCTTAGCTAGTCATTGATGTATGACCATAGTATGGAGAAACAACCAAACAAAAAAAATAAGGTAGACTGAATTTTGGGGGTTTATATACCTATATACAGTGGCGTAGCGTGGTCTCGTGCCGCCCATGGCTCATGGAAAAAATGCCGCCCCAATCTCCCTTCTAAAATGCGGTGACGAGCAAAAAAAGAAAGGTAATCGCCGTTCAATTTGCCGCCCCCTTCTGCGTGCCACCCATGGCTCGAGCCATTATAGCCATATAGGACGCTACGCTATTGCCTATATACCAACCGCCGTCGGTACGCCTCTGATTTAAGTGGCGCGGGTTTAAGTGACGCGGGTTTAAGTGACGCCTGTATTATCACAACGGGTTTAAGTGACGCGGGTTTAAGTGACACCAAATCCTCGAGCCAATCCATCTCAAGACCATGCTCGTGCCCTTCGGACCATTATGCAGGGTCGACCCAAGGCCTGGAAGCGCCCAGTGGGACGACCCAAACTTGCTTGGGTTAAATCCATTGAGACAGAGCTAACATTGCAGAACTCCGGCTTATTCTCGGGATGAAAACTTGCTCAAAACAGAGACAGATGGCGCCAGTTCGTGGAAACAGCTACGCTCCAGAGTGGGGCATGCTAATGATGATGATGATGGGAGAGGTCATGATAAATTTACGCAAACAGTTTTTTACATTAATTTTTGAAATAAAATAACTCAAAAATGAGTCGGCGCATTGGTCATCCATGGTACACACTCGCTATAATATAATAATTGAAGAACATTTGGCTTCACCGTGGGAAGATGATAGAATCTAGAATTAAAAGTGTTATAGTCATGTTGACATCTGTTAAACCAGTAAAATGTATTAAAAACTTTTAAAAATAGATTTTGATTTCCACAATTCTATTTTTTCATAAAAGTGAGCCGTATAAAATATTGTTAGCTTATAGGGGTAAATATTTTTGAAATAATTTTATTAGGGGGTCAGTGAAGGCTGGACAGCTGTTGACAATGGGAGGTTAAAAATTGCTTACATATTTAATGGACAGACCCATATAAAATTAGCGACTGCTAAATATGCCCATATTGTGGTTCAAAACTTGATTATCCAATTGTATAATTTCAATTGAATAATTGCTTAGATAAGAGAAATCTAATTAGATATCGACACTGATCTTTCAATTACACGATTTTGCTGAATCTTTTGCTAAGGACAGTGAAATGATCAAACATCAGATTTAGCACACTATAGCAGCACAAGAGATAACACATGCACATTGTTCAATCAGAGGGGGACCAAGATAGAAAATAATGAGTACAAGGGTTGTGGACAAATGGAACAGTTTAGGTGACGAGGCAGTAACAGTTGAAACAATAAACAGATTCAAACGTGATATGGAAAAACTATTTTATTCAATGTAGGTTGATTTTCACACAGACTAACGCAGCCTCCTAAACTAATTGAAATCACGTTATAATAATACATTCAGTTTCTTGCGCGTTAAATGATTGTTTGAAATGATAAAAAATAATAACAATTATTATTATTATTATTATTATTATTATTATTATTATTATTATTATTATTATTATTATTATTTATTATTATTATTATTATTATTATTATTATTATTATTATTATTAGTAGTAGTAGTAGTAGTAGTAGTAGTAGTAGTAGTAGTAGTAGTAGTAGTAGTAGTAGTAGTAGTAGTAGTAGTAGTATCATCATCATCATCATCATAACCAGTGCTGAAAGTCTGTGAAAACAGGTGCAGGAGCTTTCTTGGCGCTGAGGTGTGTTAAATATAGCAGCGGTACCTTTTGTACGCGCACCCTCGTTAAATCTGAATAATATCTAAATTTCTGTTGCGCTTTTAAAATCTTAGTTAGCCTAAATAGTTTCGCAAAATGTACACGGTGCTTTTACAATAGTGGAACAAATATTGAAGAATTATGAAAAAAATGTCATGATCCAAAAAGGTGCGGGAGCTCAGCTGCGCCGCGCACCGGTGTGGCAGGCATGGCGGACTCTAGGTACAATTTACTCTAGAGTCCATCATACCTAGGTACAATGTACTCTAGAGTACACCATACCTAGGTGCAATGCACTCTAGAGTACCCGATAACTGGCGGTAGCATCTACTCTAGAGTACGAAATACCTAGGCATGGTGGACTCCAGGCACAACGCACTGCAGAGTGCATCATACCTATGTACAAAGTACTCTAGAGTACGTCATACCTAGGTGCAACGTACTCTAGAGTACATCATACCTAGGTACAACGTACTCTAGAGTCTACTGTACCTAGGTACAACGTACTCTAGAGTACATCACACCTAGGTACAACGTGCTCTAGAGTACGTCATACCTAGGTACAACGTACTCTAGGTGCATCATATCTAGCTACAACGTACACTAGAGTCCACAGTACCTAGGTGCAACGTACTCTAGAGTCCACTGTACTTAGGTACAACGTACTCTAGAGTACGTCATACGTAGGTACAGCGTACTCTAGGTGCATCATATCCAGCTACAACGTACACTAGAGTCCACAGTACCTAGGTACAAAGTACTCTAGAGTCCACTGTACCTAGTACAACGTACTCTAGAGTACGTTATACCTACGTACGACGTACTCTAGAGTACGTCGTACGTAGGTACAATGGACTCTAATGTACGTTGTACCTAGAAATGATGTACATAGAGTACGTTGTACCTAGGTATGATGTACTCTACCTAGGCATGATGTACTCTACCTAGGTATGATGTACTCTAGAGTACGTTGTACCTAGGTACAGTGGACTCTAGTGTACGTTGTATCTAGAGTCCACCGTGCCTACCCTCTCTACAGGTATCTCGGACTCTAGAGTACATAATTCTTCTAGAGTCCATGCTGCCTTCTACTATCGTGTTTGGGAATTCTGTACTCCAGAGTACATCATACATAGGTATTATGCACTCTAGAGTCCATCGTGCCTACTGGCATTATGGACTCTAGAGTCCAAAAAGTGCCTAGAGTCCATGCTGCCTCCTACACCGGCTGACTTTCGGCACTGATCATAACATTAACGCACAAGAAACTTAATAAGAATTATGAAAAAAATGTCATGATCCAAAAAGGTGCCGGAGCTCAGCTCCGCCGCGCACCGGCTGACTTCGGGCACTGATCATAACATTAACGCGCAAGAAACTGAATAAGCTAACTAACCTGCCAAACATCCAGGCTCATTTTCTATTTCGTTCAAGAAGTTGGTCGACAGGATCAAAAGACCTTCAGCAGCGGTTGCCTGTTCTTCAACTGAACACCCTTCCTGTAGAAACTTCACGTAGATGGGTAGAAGACCAGCATTGACAATTCTCATTTTATTTCCGTCGTTTATGGCCAGACTATTGAGTGCGGACACAATTTCGATTGCTGAATATCCATTATGCGTTACCCAAAAGTTGTCCCGATTCAATGCATCCTCTAGAATTTGCTTCATGTATTGAAAATTGTCATCAGTTGAATTGAGTAATTCAATTTCGTCTTCGCCAACAAGATGTCCCTGAAGAATGAGGGCGATTAGTGCAACGTCTTTGTTTGGATTTTTACGAAATCGCTGGAACACATGGACAGTTCTTTTCTTTCTAAGAACTTGGCTTGATTCTGCTACTTTAGTAAACGTGTTGTGTAGTATTGCTAAGAGACCAGTTATAAAATTTAAACTAGCCGAGTCTGTAACCATTGGATCAAGATATTTGGAGTCGAGATAGCTCACAATGTCGTTCATAAGATTCCCCTTAAAAACTCTAACACACAGCAATTTGCTTTTATCTGTAAAATTCAACAGTACGTTTACAATTAGTGTCATGAGGTTTTTCACCGGTGTTTCGCCATAACTAGTGATCTCTTTTTTAAAGTGTTTTTCAAGTATTCGCTGAAACAATTCCGTAATCCCGGAAGTTGCCAATATGTCGCCTACTTTTCGCGATCGAGACTTCCGTTGCAAGTCGTAGGTCGAGTACAGGAATTTTACATCATCCAAACATTTCTTCGAAGAAAAATCGCGTATATTATTCAGGCGCCTCATTGTGTCAATTATCTGAGGCTGCATTTTGTCAATATATTCCTTATCATTCAGCAAAAATTCAGCATTTTTCGCGCAAATTCTACTTGTTGAATATTCAGCATTTTCTGTGTTATCTACTGACGTTGCTCCGCGAAATTTAAGTCCTTCATCTGAAATGCATAACCGAATCGCTAGATTTTGTACCAACGAGAAATTAACAAGTCAAGCAACAGGGGCGTAGCCAGAAATTTGATTTTGGGTATAATGTGATTTGGGGTATAAATCTTTAAAAAACATTGAAAATCTTTAAAAACACATTAAAAACTTTAAGGTCACCTGATTTTTGGGGGAGGGGTGTATATATACCGATATACCCCCCGTCGCTGCGCCCCTGACAAGCAGGCATGTTTGTGATTCAATCATAACAAAATTCAACTGCTAGAGCAGGATTGCTTGTCAATTGTGCAATATTTAAAATTTAAATGCATTCAAACCAGACATGGCATGGATTGGGTCCACCCATGGGCTGGGTTGGAAAGTTCCATTTTATGGGGGTTTGGTTGAGTTGTTTGGGCAAGAAAATAAATCAAGTTTTCTTCGGTGATAATTTATTGTAAAATTGTATCTTTTTTCATTTCATGATCGTCAGAGTTGCGCTATAATATTCAATGCCTTTCAATGGTTTCAACAAATTATATGGTTTCAACCGTTTACATTTTTTCGTGATTATTTTTTGTCTGGGTTGGGTTGCGTCAAGTAACCCAGTTGTTTTCGTGGGTTGGGTTTGAATAGTGATAGGTCAGGTTGGATTTAAGGAGTTAAAAATGGACCCATGTCCCTGTCTGATTCAAACCACTGTTGAAATCAATATGCTTATAAATTCAGCGATCTCGTAACATATTCGCCATTCTAACAATAAGTTTGTTACAATTTTTCTTCAAATCTAAAACGCCAAATTTTCAGTATTCGTCGTCTTAATAACTGATAGACAAGGAACTAGTTAAACGTCCACGTACTCGGCATATACAGTATATTGCAAACTATTCATTTACTTTGTCACCATCGTCATTATTTTCTGTAAAATTAACGTCATTATCGGTCACAAAGGAGGAGAAGAATGAAGCTTGCATAATTCTCTGTTCCTTTGAAATTGGACTGTACTTAGATATCAGCGAGCATCTTTGGTGAAGGCATAACTGTTTCCGAACTGTCCACTGATGATTCGTTTGGCCCATGACCCCACTGACCCATCGCTTAACCTAGATGATTGCGACAATGAGGATGTTGCTGTTGCTGATGATGATGCTGTGTATATGACGATGATGATGATGATGATTAATGACGATGATGATTATGATGTAAAATGAAAACTTGACTACGGACAATTACGTCAACATCTGTACAAGAATAACACATTAATAGCATTTTCATTTGCCGTACCTTCAATAGAGCCGACAATAGTGTCGCCTTCCAGAAACTGTTCGACCTTGGAAGAAGCAAAAACAATTTCATTTAGTTGAATTTGGTGCTGAATATGGCGACTGTGGTTGTCCTTTATGTCCTTGATCCTGCAGCTTAGCTCGTCCATTCCTCTCGAAATCTCTGTAGATGATCCTTTAGTTATCAGCTCCTTGTAATAAAGCACAAGACTTTCAACGGAGATCCGATGTCTTTCGACTTCTTCTTTTTCAATTTCCAACTGTTTTTCGCCTTTAAATCTCACAGAATTCAATTCATTCAATAGCAGACTAAGGCGTTCATCTACTCTTTCTTTCAATTGTTTTCCTCTCTTAAGTATCAGTTTTTCTGTATTTTCCAATTCGCCTTGGAACTTCTTTCTGTGGTTTTCTATTTCGCAAATTTTATCAGACGCCTCTTTTGAAAAGAATTCCATTTGGTTCAAATCAATCGCGATTTCTCCTCGAAAGCCCTCAACTGCTTTTTCAAGACCCAAGCATTTGTGTGATCGGTGTTCCTCTGCAAAGCACATCATGCATATCAATGTTTTGCAATTGAAGCAATACATTTCCGTTTCCTTCTTACTGTGCTGATTACAATATTCTACTGCACATTTTCTGATCAAGTCTTCTTTAAATTGGCTGTCCAAAGAAACAATTTGATGATCTCTAAGCCCCTTGAATTTCCGATGATCTTGGGTACAATTTTTGCAAATATGCTGTTGGCATTGGATGCAGTACTGTGTAGCAGTTGCTGTTTCGGGATCTTTGGCGCCATTCTCGATGCAAACTTGACACGATGTTGCATTTACGGAAGGTTTAGAAATTTTGGCTATCTCTACCAACCTCTCCATAAAGAAATTCCTCTTGAGTCCAACCATTCCTTCATTTGGTATGATGAAATTTGTTCTGCAGAGCGGACACGGCATGCAATCGCCAGGTTTCAACTGAGCTTTGTCGGATGTTTTGTTTATAAATTTCAGACAGAATGTGTGAATGCACGGTAACATTCTAGGGTCAGTGAACAACTCAATGCATATGCAGCATTCTGCAATTTCCTTGACTTTTTCTTCCATTTTCTATCTTTTTTGTCAAATTCATGCAATAGTTCAATCGCTCAAGCCTAATAGGCGCATTTGTAGAATGGCGGAAAGCGAGAAAGTCAAAAGTTTTTTATCGCTTAGATAAAAGATCCTGAAATATATTAAGAATCAAGCGATTGCTTAAATACTTATAAACTCTTACGTTTGAACTACATTAATTGAATTACATGTATATCAACTTAACCAAATTGACATGCATTTAAAGGGCCGTCCATAAATTACGTCACGCGAATTTGGCACCTTTTTGACCCCCTCGCCCCTACGTCACGCGATGACGTCACAACGGGCCGACCCCCGCCAATTTTCGTCTTCCTTAAAGCCAAAATATTTTATGTAGGACTATGCGCCGTCTAATACTATAATATAATTAATATTAAAGTCCTCAAAAAAGGCCATCCTTGTATTTGTTCCTCTCTAAAAACCCTGACAACCCCAAAAACGTCATAATTGTATCTTTTTTTCCTCATAGGGTTAGGGTTAACCTAACGCTAAGCCTATATCACAACCTAGTTAGTGTTAACCTAACCCTAACCTAGGGTTAGGGTTAGAGTGACGTCACATTTACCCCTCCCCCCGTCGTCACACTTCGTCACAAATGGCCGGACCTCCTCCCCTAACCGCGTGACGTAATTTATGGACGGCCCCTAAATCTATCAACATTTACATAGGCGTCACGCCAGCGAAGTTAGAGAAATGTTAAATTAGCTCTCCACAAGCTGCCATGCGTTTGATGATTTATACGCACATATAGGCCCCTACTGCAGTGTAGCCTATAGTATAAACTGCACCAAATTGTTAGGATGCTAACAACGTAAAGCAAATAAGTGGAATAAAAATAGATTGAGAAATCATAAAACGCAAAACAAGAACATATGAAAATTAATATGGTGTGCATCAGGCCTGTAAATTACTCTGTCATTATTTTCAAGGCGCTATATAAAAGTAAGATTTACAATTGTTACCTATTCACATTAAGACGACTGACAGAAAGCCCATTACAAACTGGCTTAATTGGGACGGATCTTCACCCAGCTGATACATCACATGGGGGCCTTCTTCTTCTTATTGTTCTTGTTCTTGTTCTTGTTCTTGTTCTTGTTCTTGTTCTTGTTCTTGTTCTTGTTCTTGTTCTTGTTCTTGTTCTTGTTCTTGTTCTTGTTCTTGTTCTTGTTCTTGTTCTTGTTCTTCCTCTTCCTCTTTTTCTTTTTTTCTTCTTCTTCTTCCTCTTCTTCTTCTTTTTCTTCTTCTTCTTCTTCTTCTTCTTCTTCTTCTTCTTCTTCTTCTTCTTCTTCTTCTTCTTCTTCTTCTTCTTCTTCTTCTTCTCAGGTACCATGCAGTGCTGCGTCTGCGGCCATGTACTTCCACTTTTCACGATCTCTGGTATTCGTCAGGAGTTCAATGTTATTGTCTATCTCCAGTTCATCTCTTACATGTAGTCTGCCTGTGTATTTGATCTTTGCTTTCCCCTTGATCGTTTACCCTCCACCGTAAGGGGTCTAAGTTATCGAAATAATGAGTAGGCCTATTAGAAAAGTCAGTAAAATTAATCATAAACAGCCTCCTTTAACAAAATATTTAAGTTATTTTTTTCGAACCTGAACCAGTATGGGATGCCCACATGCATAAACTCGCACAGGCTTACATAGCCTCCTAAACCACTTAAAATGACATTATTATTATTATTATTATTATTATTATTATTATTATTATTATTATTATTATACGTTTATCCTAGAGAATTTATTTTTTGCATTAATCATCGCACCATACAGTGATGTATGGCTGTCACTCCCTCGGAGTTTTTGAATAAGAAAATGTCCAGTTCAGAAAATGTCCGACTCTTTGCTCTCATCATCAACTGACTTGTTAAATTGGCAATACAATAATATTGGCAATTGTAGTCTATCATCAATGCTCAACGGATAAAGAAAAGAAAGCGATTGACTCTGCAAGAGAAATTCTTCTCACCTGCAATAAGTGTATTGCATGTCGTTTTACGTTTAAGCTGATTCGCAGTACTGTGTCTTCACGGAAACACAAACTGCCTATCACTGCATGCATGCAGCCTTCCATTAATGAATATGAAATTTATTTGTAATTTCTATGGTTTTAAGGTCTTCGAGACATTTCATTGTGTGCTTTGTGAATTTTACGGCCTATATCCTTAGTCGGGCTTTGTCCTCCTTTTTGATTTCTGATGTCCTCCTTTGGACACGGAGGCATATATGGCAACTTTAAACATAGGGCCTATATTTATCTAGTTTAAGATGTCATTTATATAGTTTGAACACAGAAGACATCATGTCAATACTCAAAATCCAGTTATTATTATTATTATTATTATTATTATTATTATTATTATTATTATTATTATTATTATTATTATAGGCCTATTATTTATTCACTTAGCAATAAAAGACTAAAGCGTATTTACCAACGCGTATGACAGACTAAATTTTCCAAATCAACCACTTTCGCTTTCGAACCTACATACATTTTAATGATAGTTTGAGGCGTAAACAATATTTAAATTCTGTCATACATTTCAAAGGAAAAACGTACAAAGGCAGATTAATCTTTGGGCATATCGTTCATTATTAGCAGAGGCATGAGATCATTTAAAATTTCGTCAAATTTAATACCCAGAGGTCATACGACAGACTTTGTTATTGATGTACAAAGATTAGCCTACACAGAAGGTAGAGTGAAACCAACCTTAAATAGGAGGCAACACCCGCTCAATACATTCTTTAAAAAAACTCTTGACAGACTCGGGTCTTACTTACTGTCTCGGTCTTAAAAACAGGGAACAAGAAGCTATGGAATTATACCTGCATCCCTAGAAGTGCGAATCCATCTCGACATGGTACGGAGGCAGCAAAAATTAAAACCGGATAGGCCTACCAGAAATGATGAAAATAAAAATAGTAGGCTATGTCGAGACAGAAAGATAATCATAAAACTACTTAAGTAAGTAAGTAAAGTAAAATATATCGTGAATTTCTATAGTGCTTTCAATTTGCACCACAGTAGCCGCTTCTTCTTAGGCATTAATACGGTCCCATCTAGAACAGTCCTACTATGCGCAGGAATGAAATCCATTTTTGAAACAAGATAAAGGAGCGTTTAGCAAAAGTGCACAGACGAGCAGTAAATATGGTTAATAGATGTCACAATTTAATAGGCCTACTGTGGGTTGACAACAATTGAGTGAAGAGTGCTTTCAGGGAAAAAAGCTCGGTAGGAGATGCATCCCCAGTCATTCTAACGTGGAATCGCCCCTGCCTATATTCCCCCCCATACACATTGATGATCTACACGGGCGCTGGGATGCTTTGTTCGACTTGGAAATGAATATTTTAATTCAGCGCGGAAAATGCGTTTGGCAAATATGGTTCTAGTTGGACTTTTTGATTTATGTAATTCTGGTTTATCGTCAATTCTAGTAGTTTGCCATTGCTTTTTCTAGCTTAACGCGGCTACCAATGTATCGATGCCAAAGCGATGAACGGCTTGGTTGGCTTAACTTCGGTGTTTTGACGGGAACCGGTCGCACAACGCCAAGTAGGCCAAATTTAAAATTATGGACAGCTAGAAATCCCACTCATCTGTTTAACTTGTCTTCAATATTTCCCGATGAAAGTTGCATGTCTAAATATGGGCATAGGCATAGAGCATAACATTTCAAACAGAATATTTAACAAAAATGAATATTATATCAACATCTCTGTCAAAATAAGCGATATGACCAGCGATGTATGCAAAATTTCAGTTTCACCCTAATTGGAAAATGCACTTATGCGGAAAGTTTAGTTTCACCTTCATATCCTACTCGCGCAAATAAAGGCATTCTACTTTGCTTTTCCGATTCTAATCATATATTGCCTGTGACCATGGCTATTAGATATAATTACGACCTTGATAAAACATCAGGGAGTAAATTAAGTTCACCAAATTAAATGAATCAATCAAGCCATGTCTTGTCTTGTCTTCGCTCCGAAGATTGGCTGCATTTTGGACTGCCTCCTTCCAAGTGTTAAGGTCTTCTGCTGCTCTTGTCGCCTGCTCTGTTGTGAGTTCTGTCCATTCTTTGATGTTGTCTTCTCACTTTTTTTCTTTATTCTGCCTCTTCTCCGTGATTCTGGTATTGTGCTTTGTATTATTTTCCCCTAGGCAGTTCTGTTTTTGATCGCACAATTTTGGACATGCAGCCCGCCTCGAAGAGACAGTTCCTGTCTATCAAGCCCTCCGCTGCCGCGTCGACTAATCCATCGGTCGTCCACCTGACCGATCATGGAAGCGCTATCCTGGTCGTCCCAGGAAAAAGATGGATCGACCACATCCGTACCCAGACCAGCGAGATTCCATCTACTCTCTGGAGTCGTGCCATCCGGCGGGGTCATGGTCAAGGGGTGACGCAACGGCCCCCGCTGGCCACGCGCTTCTGATGATGATGATGATGATGATGATGATGATGATGATGATGATGATGATGATGATGAAAACGCATCAATTATTGTCATGAACTTACGTTTCCTGTTTTCTTTTAATTGCATAAAGCGTGACAACCACGTATTTGTTTAAAGTAGACGATTGAGCACTTGCAGATTGCATACACGTTGATGAAATAGTAGTAACGTCTGTAAGGCTGACTTACATGCATGTATATGATAGCAAAGGCGATGGCGGTTTATATAGGTCTAATACTGACTGCACTAGTTACACTGTGTGTGCAGCGAGACAATGATTTTACGAAGCACGGCCACGACAAATCCTACAATGTTAGCAGCAGATCTTGCAAACTTCCTTGCATTGCAACCAGAAACGAAGATGTAACCGTCAACTGCACTGATTCTGGATGCACAGGTGTGCCTGCTGATCTGGGACCGGACACAACAAGACTGGTATTGTTAAGAAACAACATTACAGTGATTCATAAGAACGCATTTTCTTCCATGTTAAATCTTCTTTATCTCGATCTCAGTTTCTGCTTTATTCGCGAAATTCAAAGAGGCAGCTTAGATTGTCTTCGTCGTCTAGAGAGCCTCAATTTATCTTATAATACAGAAATGAAGCACCTGCCAGCTGGAATCTTTTCTAAACTAAGAAACCTTAGAGAACTACAGCTGACAAGAATCCATGAGAGTGCTTATATCTTCAATCAGAGTCTCCTTTCAAATCTTGACGAGCTGAGAATTCTATTATTAGGTAGCAACCAAATAACAAAGTTTCCAGACTTCAAGAATTTATTGACAAAGAAACCACTTTTACCAAAATTGAATTATCTTTCTTTGAAAAATAACAATATCAATGAAATCAGAAAAGGTGACTTTTGCGGACTCGAGAGATCTTTGGAAACGTTGAACTTAATAAGAAATAAAATTCATTTAATTGATGCTAACTCCTTTTCTGCATTGAGGAAGCTAAAACGATTACAGTTAGACCATAATCCTATTGTGAAAATCGGATGTGACGCTTTTCAATCAAGGTCACTTGAGTACTTAAGCATATCTTCTTGCAGATTCAAACCAGTGCCTTATTTAAGGTGTCATTCTAATATGCTGAAAGATGTGCCTAACTTAGAAGTTCTAATTTTGTCGCTTTCTATTGGTCTTCGACTCGCTACCAGTCCTTTATCTTCACAAAAAAAGTTGAGGGAACTGAATTTGAGAGGCACCAGAGTCAATGAACTCGATCTGAGAAACATAACCAATAATTTACCGAATTTGAGCAGCTTGATTCTTTATGACAATCAAATCTCGACACTGACCGCAGATCTATGGAATAATGCAGCGCTGAAGACGCTTCGTGTTGGTAAGAATTACATCACAACTATAAACGCTACATCATTTCCACAGAAATTGTGGAACAGTTTGGAAACAGTAGACTTCCCTGAAAATCCTTTCTACTGCGATTGTAACCTTGTCTGGTTTCGCCAATGGCTTCACAAGACCAATGCGACGGTCAAAGTGCTGAATTTAAAAAAGACCCTTTGCTCAGGACCACCCGAGAGAAAAGGCTACATGGTATCCGAAACAGCTAAGCCAACGCTTTTCGAATGCTTCACAGCTGATTATGACTGGTACCTCCTAGTCATATTTCTCTTATACCTATCCGTTCTTTTCGCATCAGCTGCCTTCTCGATTCTTCACAAGTTCCGATGGTACATGAAGTACTGGTATTTCAAAACAAAGGTAAATTAACAGGGAGTTACTTAATTTATTATGAAAATTGCAACGAAGAACGTTTGTTTATTAAGCTAACTTTAGAGAGTATCTGACAATCTGAGCCAGTATAGGCTGCCATTCAAGCGCCGCTCACTTATGTCAAATAGTGACCATCCTTTCATTCATCAAGACGGCTGTGGGGTTCAGATTAGGGCCTATTCAACCCCAAAATTTCGTTCTTCACTTATGAGTCGGGCATATAGAACCAAGCATATCCACTATCGCTGCGGACTCGTCACGAGTTGATCTTTCCTAAGTTCTTAGTAGCCTAGGACACTTTTGGAATATTGTGTATGAATTTTCCTAAAGTTACCAGCGCTTGATCCTGGATCAAATTCACTTGAGACCAGGAGGATATGCGTCTTCGCAAAGAGCTAACATTTATTTAGAGTAGTTAGCAGTAGCCGCCGAACACGCGAACTGGCCGGGAGACTATGTATTCACAAATCCATCATCGACGTCTTGGTCTCTTCGGACATGTAGCACGACTCCCGATAGAACTGGCTGCCTCCACCGCACTCCGCCTAGCTTCATCCATCCGAGATGGTGATACAGCTGCCCTTGATTGGCATAGACCTCGAGGAAGACCACCGACACAGGCGTAGCCAGGAATTTGATTGGAGGGTATAAATGTGGGGGTATAAATTGCTATATATATAATATATAGATCTAGTATATATAAAAGATTTATTATATATTATATATGCTATATATGTTATATTTAGGCCTACTTTGTTACTTGAACACTGATTTTGGGGTAGATATACTGTATACCGATATAGCTTACCCTCCGTCGCTACGCCCCTGACCACCAACTACTTACACTGTAGCTTCATCAATCTGTGATGATTGTGGACTAGAAGACACCGAAGCAGTCCAATGTGCTCAGATCTATGCACCTTCAACCCATTGTTTGGATATAAGTTATGACCTGAATTACTAATCTATTGTTTATTTTGGCTAAGTATTTTCTCGTGGTTAAATGCATACTCTGTAGACTAAAGCAAGACGTCTTCAAGAGTTTTTAGACGAAATTGAATACGAGTTCGACGCCTTCGTCAGCTACAGTGAATCGGACAGGCGATGGGTCATTGACACTCTGTGCCCGATGCTAGAGAACCACTTCAATCTGCGTCTTTGCATCCACTACAGAAACTGGATGATCGGTCATGATATTGTCGGCAACATCATTGACAGCATCGAGAAGAGTCGCAAGACACTGATGGTCGTGTCAAACGCCTTTGCCGCATCTCAGTGGTGTCACTTTGAAATGACGATGGCTCAGACGAAGCTGCTCGAAGACGATCGGGACAACTTGATTCTGATTCTTCTAGAGGAGATCGCTGACTGCAACATGAATCCGAGACTTCAGCTACAGATGCAGAAGAAAACTTATGTCGAATGGACGGAGAATGCCGTTGGTCAGCAACTATTTTGGGAGAATCTTCGTCAAACTCTGTCCACTAGCTCGAAGAGCATCATCAATTCCACTCCACCACGAGAACTTTTCGTTTCCCAGGATGACATCTAGACACATATTCAGTCAAATGAACGAGAACTATATGAAAAGCAACAAGCGAATATACGTAACGATGACACATTTGTTATTTATCCAAGTTTATCCATATTGCAAATTAGAAAGTTTAACCTTCATTGATAATTGAGATAATCGGACACTGTTTACATTATTCATATTGCTGATTAGTAGGTTTATTTAAACCGCATTTTCTTCGTCCTTTACTGAGAAAATGAAAGTAATATAGCCATCGTTTGCATTTCCCAATGGACAATGAAGCTAATGAAAAGTTGACAAAGATAGTTTGATTGTGACCATGAACTAGATTAGCCCAGGGACGGATTAAGATCGCTCGGGGTTCTAAGCTGAACTGCTATTGAGGCCCTTTTGCTACAGAAAGCAATATCCCAGAATTAACCTTCTCATTTACCCTCGAGTAAACCGATAATGCGATAAACGGCATCAACAAATAACTTAAACTTAGCTCAAACTATACACTGTAAATCCAAGTAAATCTCACTAAGATGTCTGTTCAACGTTTACAGAGATGCTATTTTTAGAGGTCCCGGACTAGAGCTGTATCGATTGCATATTTTGCCGATTGTTCCGATTACCGATTGTTCCGATTGTCAGGCAACCGATTGTCTTGCCGATACCGATTGTCTGTCGAATTCTCCAAATTGAGTGTTTTTAATCAGTGTCTAGTCTAGCCACCTAGACATTGGAGGAGTTTAAAACTTTTGGAAGGGAACAGACATTGGGAAGGTCATACTATTTGCCAAAATTTCAAAATTTTCGGGTGGGACATTTCAAACTTGGGGGGATTCCCCCAGATAAGGCCTAGAATGAACACTGGTTTTAATGACCATAAATGTGCAGCATAAATGCACATGTCTTCTATATGCAGAGGCAATTCGAGATTTCCCAAGAGACTCAATGCATAATGTGTGTTTATTCAATAATAAATAATGATTTTGCTATTAAAACTTATTATGTCAAATTTTAAATTTCTAAACCTAATCCTAACCTAACAGGTGCTCAAATAGTTGCTAAGCCAGCGATCAGCGGTCAAGCTATAAAGGACAGGATATAAAGAAATGCAAGGTATTTCTTCGCATTGTTATTAACCGTTGATACTTAACTTGGTGCGCATACTACTGGTGCGCAAACTGCTGGTGCGTAAACTACCGGTGCATAAACTACTGGTGCGCAAATTCCCAGGTGCGCAAACTACTAGTGCGCATTCTAATGTAAACCTTTAATTTTGCCGTCAGTATCGTTCAGGGTTAGTGTTTCGTGTCTGGTTTATGGTGTGGGTAATGATTATATGACCACGTACAGGTGCAATACACTGCTTTTCGTCAACTACCGGGGAGATAATGTCCGGGAGATAATGTCCGGGGGGATTACGTCCACGTGTCCGAATGTCCTGCAATCATACCAGAGCATCCGAAAAGAGAAGATGCTTGCCTCAAAACTGAAATTTAAGCAACTAGCTATTGCTCTTATTATTATTAGACGACAAACGCGTTTTTGACTGAATAAAAAAATATTGCGTTATCGGTTCTTCAGAATTTCCTATTTCCCTTATTTTTGACTTTAACACCACTTTTAATTAAGCATTCCTCATTTGCGAAAAAATTTGACGTATTGCATAATTTTTGACTTCATATCTGGAATCAGCACCTCTCAATTGGGTAAAATCAGTAAAAATACTTAGGTCAGCAGAAATTTTTTAAAAATGTAGACCAGTGTCATAAGTCCCTCGGGAACTGGGGACGGACATTCTTCCCTGAACATAATCCCCTCGGACATTATCCCTCTGGTACACCTGATGAAATGAAACCCCCGGACATAATCCCTCTTTTGTTTATTCAATGGGCTCTGACGAAATCTAGTGAAGCTGAAAGAGAATTAGTGTCGCTATCACTATTGAAATGTTCTCTATTGAAATCTTCTTTAAATCAAAATTGAAATCGTTTCTTCTAACTGCTTCGTCGTCCATGCGCAGTCCACAGGAAGCGATGGGCAGCGCATACAGCCGGTCCCCGGTGTGTTCTACTGAGACGGCCCTAAGGCGTGCCTGATGGTATTGCCGTTGGTCGGATTGGAGCAGGTGATTAAACTCTCTGAGGATCAGTGGGCGATCCCAAGTGGACTGTTTGCGGAGAGGGCCCGATGCTGGATTATCAATTTGGCTCATTTCCCTCCATTGGGCGATGACCTCAGCATCACGTGGGTCCGTAGGCAGCCTTGCCTTCAAGAGAATGGACGACTGGAGATCTCGGGTGCTCGCAGCTGAAGCCAAAAGGGCAGACGGTGCAGGCGCAGACACCCGGCGAATCCCCAGTCCCCCATCTCTGATGGGAAGTGTAGCCTGTAGTCCTTTACGTAGACATACGTAGACGCAGATTCAGAATTTGGCCCAGCTCCCCGCGCATAGCGTCGTCAAGGCCATCTAACAATGGATGGCCTGAGCAGGGCGTGCATCGTAAAATGTGCCGAAGTTTAGAGTGCGTGAGGGACATTAATACAGTATAAGTAAAATTAGAGCATTCTTCTTAGCAATCAGAGGCAAACGACTGAGTGTTATGTTTAGCTCGCTGGTGCGGCGTGACATCCGGGACACAAATGCCTGCGTGATGGATAGAGGGGCCCCAAGAAGAATGGCTTCCCGTGGGTATATGACTCTATGCGCTGAAAAAGGTCCAGCGAGGTGCCTGCTGTTGGAATTTCTGCTGTTGTGCTGATCAGCTACGACCTTCACAAGTCATGTGGTTTAGTCTTCATTATTCAGGAAGTTAGTAATAATTGCCATGAGGCTTATTCACAATTATGGGTAACAATACATGGCGTGATAATTAATTGGACAAATAGGTCTAAATTGATTGTTTTCGTGCTGTGAAGTTGAGGCTGGAGTCTCATGCTCACGCAGAGACAGCCTAAGTTTCAAATGCGATCAATTACTTCTAATTAAGTGCACTGAGCTCAGAGAATGAACGTATAGACATAATAGTGATTTTACCCAGTGTTTGTTTTCAAGATTACGCAGACACTCATAGTGTATCAAATGAAGGTATGCATATGCATAAGTCCGAATTGCATATAATTAGCATAATAATTACTGTCTCTCATACAGACTGTGGCAAGAAAAGCTTCTTCTTTCTTCTCAGGATAACATACATTCACACTGATTAATAGATCTGCAGAAAGATGGCAGATATGTAGCACACTGTCACTATAATTATAACAGACGCTGTACGGAACGGGAACGGGATCGGCTCCCGCAGGAGCCCTCCTATAAGGTCGACATAGTCTTCACTCGCTCGAGGGCGATGGTTAATGAGGAGCAGCTGAAGCTTCGAAGGTAAAACGCGGATCTAGGCGTACGACAGGCGCACTCCTCTGAATTAATGATGCAATCCATCTGCGTTGCTGCTTGTCACAGAAACCGGAGATCAGCGCTGGTCCTAACCCTAGAAATCGAGTATGGGAAACCTGTAAATTTATCAAGAGCAAAGTGTTATGCAGAGTTATTTAAATATATCACCCGAAACTGCAGTTAATGTTATTTTGAAAAAAGTATTTTCATTAAAGACGGTTTTCGCGTCTTTTAAAACTATGGATCGATTCGAACAAAGAGCAATGTATAATGTTCTTGTTATTCCAGATAACGAATCGACGACGAAAGAATAATAAGATTGTGAATGATTTAAGACATACTTAATTTAATTAAATTAGCTATTTATATTGCGCCTAATCAATTAAGGTTAGCAAGCGCATTACAATTAATGTCAATTATTATAAGAACAATTAAACAGATGTTTCTTCAACTGTTTACGAAAAGCGACGGGCGACTTTATGTTCCGTAGCGCTGGTGGAAGGGCGTTCCAGACATATGACTTTTCGATATATAAATTCCCGAAAAATCTTGTTGTGTTAAAAAAAATCTATTGCATTGCGTGAAAAAGAAAATAGTCATCGCTTATAATCGTTGCATTGCCGTTTATTAGTGCAACACTCAACTCTAACCTAATTACTACAAGACATAGGCCTACTGACATTTTTAAGTGTTGAAAGACACTTTAAGACCAAACTGCTGTAAATCATTAAAATTTATAACAGGGCGTCGGGAATGGGTATCCCCCAAAAATTGTTAGGCGACGCTACTGCTGCTTATTTTCTAACATACATTGCCGATAAAATTGCTTGAGCTCTGGTGGGCCATGTAAAATCAGCCCGCTGGTCACATACATGTTGAACAGCTGTGACACATTGAGCAATTATATTTCAGAGTCAATTTTGCCTGTAGAGTATTCTGAATCAGCAGGTCATAGCCCATATTTTGCTTTGAAACCGATGAGTTATCTGTTTTAGCTTAGAAACTACGAACTTTTAGACGTTATTCAAGACTAAATTGCAGCCCATAGCCGTAGCTAGAGTATTTGGCGCCCAGAAGAAGTTATAAATTGAGGCAGAGGTGGGCAACCTTTTAGTGCAGAGGGCCACATGGAAATTAAAATTGCTCGAAGGGCCGTATGTATTTTTGACAAATCTTGTTCAAAAAATTAAAAACTTCTTTAATTAAGCAAAAAACCTTAAATGATGTGCAGCAACTATTACAACATATAATCATATATAGTAGTCATAATAACATACTTAGTAGCTAGTAGTTGCAGTAGTACTATGTGATAATGTTACTGAGACTATCACGATCAGTTAGTAACTGTTAGGTCAGGAACAGTTTGTTCTTGATAGCTTGCAATTGATTAGTAACAGTAATATACTATAGGTATGTTTAAAAAAAATTATAAGATCTTTGCAACTGCAAGCATTTTCTAACTAGTTTCCATAAAAAGTGAAGGTAGGTCCTGTACTCGAGTCCGAGAGTTGGGTTCCGGCGCTTATCTCCGGTCTAGGCAATCAGCGACGTAGGTGGTATAATCCATTAATCTGGGGTAGATTGCCATTACTTTCCCCAGACCCACGTTTTACCTCGCAGCTTAACGCTGCTCCTCAGTTTACCACCGCCCTTTAGCGAGTAAGACTGAGTCGACCTTAGGGCTCCTGCGGGAATTGAAACCGCGACCCTATGCTCCACTGTCCAGCGTTGTACCACTCTTCTAACTTCCCGCCCCGGTTTTCCATAATCTGGAGTTAAAGCACTGGTTGAAATCTGTAGTATAGAACGCAAATTTGTATCAGTAAGCTGAGACCTATACTTTGATGTATTGATGTTCATGCAGGAAAAAGTCTGTTCACAAATGTAAATTTATGCGAAAAAACTAATATCTTCATTGCAGAGTGTTCCACATTTGGAAACTTATAATGTTTTAGTGATGCATAGAAGTCTGTTAATTCAATTTCTTTCAAATTCTCTTTGAGAGTGCTGTAATGCTGCAAGTCTATTAATTCCAGCTATTAATTTCAGCTGCAGATCGGTATACTTCTACACGTGTAAAAGATACCATAGAGGCATAGACTCTGACTCATAGAGGAATAGACTCTGTCTTGTAATATTTTAATTAAAGTCTATGGCTCTATGCGTAAAACTTAACATCTTAAAACTGTTATAACGATTGCGGTGATGCCGAAAAGAAACTTCGAGGTTAAGTTCTTAACCTCAACAAGTTGACATCCACAGCGGACAAAATACAGAGGAAAGGTAATTTATGAGATGAAAATTTTTAAAATTTAATTCGGTGAATTTGTTATAATTTCTCAAATTTAAAAAAATGCGAAAAGTCTGAAGGGCCGGCGGGCCGCATTAAACATTCCCGCGAGTCGTAGGTTGCCCACCTCTGAATTAAGGTATACATTTTTCGTCCCCGATAGTTTAAATAAAAATGGTGATGACAATGTTTTTTCCTATCAAACTTTTCACGACGTTGGAAGGGTGACGTAGTGCAGAAAGCGGGCGATGACCTTTCTTGCTTGTCATACGGGCAATACCTTCAGCGGGCGTTTAACTTACGTATTTTAAAAATTTCCGTCGTGAATCAAATAAACCATGGTTTCTGCCTCCCGCCCCCCAAGACTGCGCTCAGGGCAGCTTGCCCCCACCCGCCCCCTAGCTACGGCTCTGTTGCAACCATTTAGAAGGACCTGGTTAATTTAGTCTATGTTAATCTTAGAAGGATGTGGTTATGTGGTTATTTAGCCTGCAGTATAGGCCTAATAATTCTGACATGTTATCACACGACTCCGTTGCACACGCACCAGGATTCGCTCATAGGCCTATGTGCTGTAGTATATTGCGAAGCTGACGCCCATCTACTTGAAGAGCTTAAGACCATTTGAAGAGAATATTTCGGAAGGTATCTATATTCTCTTCTGCTTTTAGTATGTGACTGGTCAGCGTTTCTACTCGAGTGATATCATAGACTTAGTTTTTAATATTTTGCGGATTATTTGTCTGGTCGACTGCGTATTCGAACTACTGCAATGAAAGCATATACAGATTCTAGCATATGCAACAATATAAAAAATATATCGGATTTAAATGTGAATCTTTATTCAACAGCCACTGAGGTTAAGTTCTTAAGACCAGGCTTAATGTAGGGCCTTACAATGTTTAGTCTAGAGCAGAGGTACGCAAACTTTTTTCAAGCCGGTCCACATTACGTCTTCCATCGTTCGTGAGGGTCCATTAGTTAATAACGGAAGCCCTGTTATTTCTATGCCCACAACGCCGTAGTAGGTAACTACGAGTAACTACGGGTCCTCTTGATAAACTGTTAAAATTGTACCAAGGCAACAGATAAAAATGACAAAATGCAAGCAATAAATGTCAGATTTTATTAAAGGAATTTCAAAGGATATTGGTAATTCCGCCACATGAAAAATGTTTTCAAAGTGATTAGTTCTCAAGGCGGGGTCTGGGCGGAACCCCAGTCACAGAAATCTTGATTAATCTTAGAAATAGAAGGTGAGCTCTGGTGCGTATTTTAAAGACTTTAATTATGATTTACTGTATTACTTAGTTACCAATAGCTGTGATAAAGCAGGAATAGTGAGAAGACGGAAACAGAAATGCATCAGCGCATGATTGCAATGACAGCAGTAAGTGAGTAAGCACGTTAATGCGTATAATAACTTAAATTTAAGTGGTTAATTAGGGATTTTATTGAAAGCCACCGAAATTCATATTCAAAATTCTTCAGACACATGTTCCTCTTTCTAATCATCCGTGCGAAATATATAGGGCCTACAATGCGGTAGGGTCCGCTCTTCGACTTAATACAGATCCTCATCCAAAATATAATTATTTAAAAGCTTTGCAGCTAAAATTTTTGAGTGGCAACCTATCTTCTGTGAGCGGAAAAGATGTAGGGAAATGTATTTGGAACAAAACATTACAATTCCAAAATGTTGAAAATCGGATAACATAATGTATGGCATAGACATAGCTATTTGAATCCTAGTAACCTTGGTCGGATAAAGGTTGTATCGACAAGTCTCAAACAGACCTTGCATTCATTCCACCAGTACTGCGGCCCCCAAACAGTCCAAACCTGAACTCTATGGTCTACACTCTACAAAGTTCAGGGAGAAAAGCAGTAGTGGGTCTGCCGAACCAAAGTTTGCAGCGTCAGTGAACTTAATGAGCGACTGATCACCATCTGGAACGAGTTGTGGCAAAAACGTTAACGATGATGCTAATTATGAATGGCGTAAATGTGTGCATGCATGTGTTCCCGCAAGAGGAGGACACATCTAGCATTTGTTTTGAGCTTTGAGCTTTGATTTGTTATAACTATGCTCTAATTAATATATTAAATTTAGAACATTTTGTGAACAATTAAGAACATTATATGTTCTTACAAGACAGTTTTCGTTATTTTTCCAATTATTTTAGTTTTACCAGGTAGGGTTTCCACACGTTAAGGGCGTCGTAAATAATGTATATGGCATTGTCCCCCATTTGTTTCTGAGTCAAACAGTGAAACATTTTGAAAATCGGCTCACTTTTGCCAAAGTTATGAACAAATATACAGTGGCACGTTGTTATTGGCTTACTCCGCTCACAGTGTAGAAGAATATTGCGTCGCGTAATTTATGAACGACGCTTGGTGAGGGAAGTTCGAGATTCTGAAATTGGTAACAGCTTGTGACAAGTGGCGCGGGGTAACTGTCAAAAATAGCGTGAAGTACTGTACTTTATGGATGACCTCAAAGTAATAAAAACCAGTAGAAAGAACGTTACACTCAACATAAACGGCCATGGTGAAGAAATCTAACAAATACAAAGTCATTTCTCACTGGGAAGCCTAGTCACTAAAGACATTAAATGCCAAGAGAAAAGTAAACGAAAGAAGTGTTGTGGGAAGGGGACTTTTCGGAAAGCGGCGATAACGAAGAAGCCTCAACTGATCTCTAAAGAACTGTATAGTAAAAACAGGATATAGTCTGACGCGTGGCCGGACAAAATGTCCGCGGACAAATGTCACGGACAAAATGTCAGCGGATATAATGTCACGGACAAAATGTCACGGTATAGGGTTAGGGTTAGGGTTAGCATGACATTTTGTCTGTGACCTTTTGTCAGTGTTGTGGTCTCGAGACCAAGGTCACGGGTCTCGAGTGCACTCGAGTTTGCCCACAGCAGGTCTTGGTCTTGGTCTCGAGACCACGGAGTAAAGTCTTGCTCTTGGTCTCGAGATCTAGCATCCGAGGTCTTGAACTTGTCTCGAGACCTGGTTGCAAAAGTCTCGAGTTCTCCATAACTCGGGACCTGGCTGCAAAGTCTCAAGTTCTCATTAACTTTAGTCATCGCAAATCTGTATGTCATCATTTGTGTGACATCATTTTATGACAATAAATATGAAGGAAAGCCTACGGGGCGATTAGTTGTAGGCCCACACTTGGTACTCTACACTCGGTACTTTTTATGAGGCCTCACAGGGCTCGTCTTGGTCCGACTGTGCTAACCTTATTTGGTGTTCACAAAATGCAATATGCATTTGCAAAATGTCAAATGAATGTTGTAACTTGTCATTTGAAGATGTATTGAACTTGAATTAGAATTAGTTAATAACTTATGTTTAATGAATGAATGAGAACAATATCATAAATACTGGAACGTTAAAAAGCCATTAACTAACTAACTATTAACTAACTGTCTATTCTCTAACTACAGCAGCTGGTGTTTGACTATGATCTTTGTTAATCAATTGAAACATATTGATATAAATTCGCATAATATTTATGTTATTGATATCTACAGGTATTTATAAATCTATAAATATGTCGCTCTCTGGGACTCGAGAGCAAAATGTTGGAAGGTCTTGGGCTTGGTCTCGAAACCAGATGGGTAAAGTCTTGGTCTTGGTCTCGAGACCACAGGGGTTAAGTATTGCTCTTGGTCTCGAGACCAGAGGTTTAAAGTCTTGGTCTTGCTCTCGAGAGCTTTTCAAAAGTCTCGTTAACAACACTGCATTTTGTCCGCTTACATTTTGTCCTAGCACCAGTCTGACGTCATCTACAGATTTCACTAATGAACAGAACGTACAGCAGACAGTAAGAAACGCGAGGCATTTGAGATGCTGATATGAAGGCGGATGGAAAACATCAGTTCGAATGAGCGAATATCGTAAGAAGTTATCGTCATAGTTGAAAAGGAGATGCCTCATCAAAATGATAGGATGCAGACAGCGGAACTACTACACCTAGGGTACAACATCATTAAACGAACTGTTCGTTCAATAGAACAATAGAGGGTACCTTAGATTAAAAGAAACTAAATTGTTATTAAATAGATGGTAGGGCCTATTCATCAGATACTGCTATGGAATATGATACGAAAATTATGGAAAACCCTAGATTATCGGCAGTGTATACAATATGTCGCAGTTAGTGTCTTGCTCTAAGCACATTCCAGTTATAAATCACCTTAAGTCTTTAAACTTCAAATCCTACTCTAGAATTCGTATTTTTACGTCAGAGCCTCAGGAACCTTCTACAGAATATGAATATACTGTACGCAGTGTACGTGTCCGGTTGATCAAAGTTTGTGCAGCGAAAATAGTGCTTACAGTTGAATAAAGTAAATTTGAAAGAAGCGTTATTAAACATTCCTATTTGGTTGATCTGGTAGTGGATTTTCTAATACATACATTATATAGAAAACACTTTGCTTCATCAATCCCCTGATGTAAGAGCATTTGGAAGCACACTGGAAGGAGCTCCGGAGAGCTTATAGACTTCTGCTTCGCCGGAAGCGAGAAGCCTTCTGGAATAACAAAGTAGATTCGGAGCGGGTCGATCCGCGACGTTTATGGCAGTCTCTGAATACATTACTCGGCCGTGGCCGTACTCGAGCCCATGAGACACCCTCAGCCGACGACTTCGCCGAATATCTTCACAACAAAGATGTCTTGGCACACGCATCAGTCACAGAGCACGACTCGCCCACGTTCAGCCCATTACTTACTCAGTGCTCTCTCAGCTCGTTCCAGCCCTTGTCTCCTGACGAAGTGGCCGCAGAGATACGAGCACTTCCAGACAAGCAGTGTGCGAGCGACCCTATGCCGACCGCTCTTCTCAAGGAGTCATCCTATATCCTCGCACCATTCTTATCCGAACTCTGCAATCGCTCGATGTCATCTGGATCGGTACCGGAAATCTTCAAATCTGCCTATATCACTCCTAGACTCAAGAAGCCCAACCTGGATACCGCTGATATTAAGTCATTCAGACCGATTTCCAACCTGTCGGTGCTGTCGAAACTGCTCGAGCGGCTCGTGTCACATCAATTTATCCGCTATCTAACGACCTACAATCTCCTTCCAGACCTCCAGTCCGCGTATCGGGTACATCACTCAACCGAAACTGCAGTTTTGAAAGTGTCGCTGGACATCCTACGAGCGCTGGACGCAGGGGATGTAGCGGTCTTGGTGTTGCTGGACCTCACCGCCGCCTTCGACACGGTGGACCATGGTACACTACTGAAGAAGTTGGAGGCATCGTATGGAGTGAGCGGTCGAGTGCTCCAATGGTTTTCCTCCTATCTAACGAATCGGGTGCAGCATGTATGTTGCGCAGGCTCAACCACTCCGCCGACCTGCGTAGTACGTGGAGTTCCCCAAGGCTCCGTACTAGGGCCTATTCTCTTCGCGCTCTACGTCGCCGACCTGATAAGCATTGTCCAACGGTTCGGGCTCCAAGCACACCTCTACGCTGACGACACGCAAGTTTATGGAAGCAGCCCTCCTGCAGCAGTTCATCTGCTCCAACAGCGTGTCACTAGGTGCCTGGTCGAGGTGACCAGGTGGCTGAAGTCACATCAGCTGCAACTCAATGCTTCTAAGACTGAAATATTATGGATCACCTCTGAGCGTCAGAAACACTTGACACCGACGACCTGTATCAGCATCGATGGACTTGAGGTACAACCAGTGTTGTCTGTCCGGAATCTCGGGATCCACATCGATAGCACATTATCGATGAGGACCCATGTCTCGAAGACAATTGCCAGCTGCTTCAACGCACTCCGGCTGATCAGAAGTGTACGAAGATCAGTGTCAGTCACCGCCCTCAAGTCACTGGTTTCATCATTGGTGATGACCAAACTAGACTACGGGAACGCGACACTCGCCGGATCACCGAAACACCTGCTGGACCGTCTCCAGGTCGTATTGAATGCAGCGGCGCGGTTGATCTTTCAGGTCCCTTCTCGTGAACATGTAACACCGCTTCTACGAGACTTACACTGGCTATCAATGCCTGAGCGGATTGAGTTTAAGTTGGCAACGCTGGCTTATCGCTGCCTGAACGGTATTGGCCCAGAGTACCTGACGACGGAATTAGTACGAGTCGCAGATCAGGCAGGTCGGCGTCGCCTGAGATCTGCTGGAACCGCTTCTCTGGTTGTTCCTTTGATGCGCCTTCGTACTGTAGGCGATCGTGCCTTTCCCGTGACTGCTGCAAGGGCATGGAACCGCCTGCCTTCTTCAGTTCAACTCTCCCTAACGCCAGACACCTTCAAGAAGAATCTTAAAACTTGGCTATTTCGCACGAGCTATTGTAATTTATAATTTGTAGTGTGTCCACGCAGTCACTGTATTAGTTGCCACATAAATCTCTACGTTGTATAATAATATAATAATAATAATAATTTAAAGAAGGTGTCAGTTATTTCGGTCAATGAACAAAGAAAGGTAGATGAATTTTTCGCAAGAAGGAGAGTTGAGAGATTTTTTCACATTTTAAAGTGCCATAAGCTCTGATTAATAATATGCTCATAGGAAATTTAATGTGTCTAAAAACCACCACATAGGTTAAAACAATATAATTAGAACAGAATTTCCCAGTGACCTAAAAGTTTAGTCATCATCAAAAGTGTTTCAGCGAAGGCCAGATTATCATTTTTGGGAAAGGGCCTGGCTAATTAGCACAGATCCTGTAATTCTATCGCATCATAAAACAGCTTACCACTTGCTTGCAGAGCAAATACTACAATCAATTACCTTCGTGATATTTTTCAGTCTGAGCCACAATTAGGCCTAGCATGCATAAATGCACAGTCGTTCTCACACAGAGCAGGACCTGAACCACTTCAAACCTTTATTTGTATTTAATTATAACTGATAACACATATAGTGCAGTAAGCATGACAGAAGGTCAAAATCAAGAGCACGTTACAACTGTTTATTGTTGTATTACATTATTGTGGCGAACCGTGCCTATGGCCCCTAGCCTCCTTGGCGTTACATTCTTTGGCATTTTTCCATTCGGAAAACGTTGAATTGTATTTGCAACATTGTGTCTGAAGGACATACCTACCTGTCAGATCATTCATTGTTCGTCTGATTTGCCGAAGGGCAAGAAGATTATATGGGCAATCATTAGACACTGGAATGTGTCAATAGAGGCACGCCATTCAATAGGGGCCAAATATGTCCCTGGCTAGAAAACAATGAAGCAAATTGCTGCTATTATATGGGCGTGTACACAGAAGCAATTAAATGGATGGTCTCAGCCGCCCCAAATGCCTGCAGATGCGAACGGATACCGTACGCCCTTAACCCTTTCAGCATCAAATTCCTTGGGCGGACAGCGTACGCTTTTACCAATAAGAAGGCTAGGGCCCCTAACGCTGAGAATGTCTCTGTCCGGTGCGTCACACGGGGTCTTTCCACTTCACCCGTTCATTGCGTTCAAGCCCGCTATAAGAGCTATATTTAGTTGGTGTCAAGCAGAAAAATATGTTCATGTATGCTATTTGAATATGTGAAAGCGATATTTTCATCAAAATGTATAATAGTAAGTAAGTTATGATACGTTGCGAAAACGCAACCTTCGACACAAGCAGCAATATCCAAAGTGACTGAAATCAAGCCATTAGGCCTACCGTCTATTATTACCATTGAATACTGTCAACGAATCTAAGCGCATGCAGTTACCTTAAAGATGACTTAACGTTACCGAGTATGGTAGCATTGGTAGACAGCAAAATTGACTAACTAAAGAGTAAAGAACTTCTATAGCGCCATTTTAGCGATGCACTTGACACCAGTCTAGGGTTACCAGACGTCCTTAAATGATAAGGACAGTCCTTAAATTCCGTGGCCCCGTCCTTAAGGGCGTTTGTCCTTAATAAAGCACAAAATGTCCTTAAATTTCATTTAAAATAGTGATTACTGATTTCAGACATTACTTTAGATCAGCGGTTCTCAACCTGTGGGTCGCGACCCCCAAGGGGGTCGAATGACGATTTGCCAGGGGTCGCCCGAGACCATCAGAAATATGGGGTTGTCTCTTTTCTTGTTATTGTGCAAAATTTCCTCAGTGGTAGTTACGACGTACTAGTTGTTTTGCTATAATTGTCATTCGAGGATAGACATGGAGACAATTAAATAATAACGATTTCGAACATTTTGATTGTCGTAGCATTATTATTTTTAGCAGCTTACATTGTGAACGAAAATAATTTTACCGTTGGGGGGTCGCCACATAATGGGGAATTGAATTGAAGGGGTCGCGGCACTATAAAGGTTGAGAACCGCTGCTTTAGATTAAGAGGACATGTCAATTGATTGATTTTGATTTCTAAAAAGGTCATCATTAGTTCTTTGTGCTTTTTGCATCTTTAACGCAATAGCGTCATTCCACACTTTTCTTTGGGGCGAGATAAGTTTTTATATTTTGGCAAATTTTTGGCAATTTTTGCGATTTTTTTACACATTTCACATTTATTTATTTAATACTAGGTGTTTACCCGTCAAAAATGACGGGGGAAGATTGGCTGTTCTACCACCCGATTTTGCGCAATTGCAATATCATTTTATGACGGGGGAGATTGGCTGTTCTACCACCAGATTTTGCGCAAATGCAATAGCATTTTATGACGGGGGAGATTGGCTGTTCTACCATCCGATTTTGCGCAAATGCAATAGCATTTTATGACGGGGGAGATTGGCTGTTTTACCACCCGATTTTGCGCAAATGCAATAGCATTTTGCGCAATTAATTGTCCTTAACTCGCCGCCTTTTCCTTCAACCGAGTTAACGCCCATTCGCGTGAATTTTCTGAAACTTGATAGTCAACGTTAGTGTAATGATTTGGCAGTGTCGAACGACATACAGTGTTTGATTCTCTTGTTTGCTGTGCTGATTTTTCACGCCGAGCAACAGCCTGCTACTCATTCTCACTTGATTGTCGGAAAGCTCGTGAACGCTGGACTTTTTTTGTTTTGCACAGAGGGTTAGAAAGAGGAATAAAATAGCCAAACAATGGTGCAAACCTCATCTTCTTAGCTCTTATATAGCCCGAGATGTAGCAAATTCAAAAAAAATTGGAAACTTTCTCAGAATTCAAAACTTTCGCGAAATTCACCGATAATACTTATGTTCAAACATTGGGTCATCGGGTTAGAATTGATAGATCTTTGCCAAATGTCAACCGATTTTCAAACTTTTTGGTTTATTTTGTTCCTCTGACATCCCTTTAGAACTTTGCCGCTGACCAAAGTGGGGTTACCGCTGAAAATATTTTGCTAGGGGGCTTTAAACATTTTTCGGGGAGAGAGGGTGATATTTTAGGCCGTAAAGTGGATTCTACCCCAAAAGTTTTTTGTTTTGCACGGACGGTTAGAAAGAGGAATAAACAATCTAAACAATGGTGCAAACCTTATCTTTTAATCTCCTATATAGCCTGAGATATAGCAAATTTAAAACGTTACAGCAATCATTTCTGAGAACGATTTTCCAAAAATTAAATCCCCAGTACGGTGACGACGTCTGAAATTTAATCCCCACTTGAGGGGTTAAATATAAAAAATAGGTATTGAGGCTAGGAAGGAATAAATATATATATATAATAACGGGGGGCAGGGCATTGGGAGAGGGAAGGGAGGTCTGGGAGGAGGAAGGTGGGTTGTACGGGTTTTCGGAGCAGCGTTGTGTAGGTTTGAAAACGGGGTTTGGGGCCGGTGGGGTAGGGCGGAGCGCTGATGGGTTGGGGCCTGGGCGATTGGGAGAGGGATGGGTAGTTGGAAGGGGATAGGGAGAGGGAAGAGGAACGGGGTTTAGGGCCGGGGCGGGAATGGGTTGGGGCTAGAATGGGTTGGGCCAGGGCGATTGGGAGAGGGATGGGGAGAGGGAAAAGAGATGGGGAGAGGGAAGGGGAACGGGGGTTTGGGGCCGAGGCCGGAATGTGTTGGGGCCGAGGTGATTGGGAGAGAGATGAGGAGAGGGAAAAGATATGGGGAGAGGGAAGGGGAACGGGGGTTTGGGGCCGGGGCCGGAATGTGTTGGGGCCGGGGTGATTGGGAGAGGGATGGGGAGAGGGGAAAAGGGTTGAGGAGACGGAAGGGGAACGGGGTTTAGGGGCGATTGGGAGAGGGGTGGGAGAGGGGAAAGGGTTGGGGAGACGGAAGCGGAACGGGGGTTTGGGGGTGATTGGGAGGAGGATGGGGAGAGGGAAGGAGATGGGGATAGGGAAAGGAAACGGAGATTTGGGGCCGGGGCGGGAATGGGTTGGGGTCTGGGCGATTGGAAGAGGGATGGGGTGAGGGAAGGGGGGGCGGGGGTTTAAGCTGCAATTAAGACGCTTCGTTAAGCGCTCCGTTTTGATTAAACAATATTTGGTTGTCAATGACAACAGCGTCTTGCAATACCCGCCGGGTTGCGGACGGACGGACGGACGGACATCGAGAATCATATAATAAGATGATAGGGCTCGTCCACAAATGACGTAACGTGCCTAGGGGAGGGGGTTCGGACATTTGTTACGAACTACGAAGTATGACGAGGGGAGAGGGGGTTCCGTAAATGTGACGTAACGCAACACAAAATGTTTAAGTGACGACCTTTTCTTCTTTTTTGCTTGTCGCGGTATTTGGAGAGGGAAAAATACAAGGATGACCTTTTTTGCTTGTCAGTATGTTTGGAGAGGGAAAAATAGATGGATGACTGACCTTTTCTTTGCTTGTCAAGACTTTTTGGAAGACTAAAAAGGGGGTCGGTCCGTTGTTACGTCATATTTTAAGGGGTCTGACTTTTGTTACGTCGCGTTACGTAAGAGGGAGAGGGTCAAAAAAGTGCCAAAATTCCGTGGGGGCCACGGCCTTCTCTCCCAAATGACGCCCCTGCTTTAACGTCATAAAAAGTCAGACAAAAGAAAAAGGTCATCACTAGTATTTTTGTATAGAAAACCTGGTAACTAATGGAAAAGTCGAAGGCAAAAGATCAAGAGGAAGACAAAGAATGACGTATATCAGCAGCTTACTGACTGATGTAAAGGGGGTGACTACAGAATTGGAATGAATACAAGCAACACACAACAGAGAGAAATGGAAGTCCATAGTCGTCAACGTAGAAATACATGACACCTGAAGAAGAAGTGTTTTTGCTTTTTGAGCTATTTTGCATCTTTAACGTCTTAAGAAAGTCCGACAAGCCAATGTGTTTTGTGTGTCCTTAAATTCTTTCCAACTGATATGGTATCCCTAACCCTACGTAGCCCCCCCCCCCCCCCAAGATACGCCAGGGGGACCGCTTTACATCACATCACCGCTAACACCAAAATAATGTTCAGAGCTAGAGAACGAAGCCAAAGATTAGGTGTCACCGGGCTTCAGTCTTTTAAGCATTGTAACATTCTTATATCAGAATACTTTATTCCTAAGAATTCGCCTCTGGTTGCGCAACCATCATAAGTATGTCTTACTTCAGCAGCCTGACTAATATAGCATGTTGAATTTCTTTGCTTGCAGTCTTTTGAATCGAGCGATAGATCAGACTAGACAAGGAGAATTATTGCATTTGCCATATAAACGGAAGACTACATGAAAGATGGGAGCAAAAGTCTCAAAAAGTAAGTCAGATATACAGTGTACTAGTACGATTTTTCTAGAGATAATCTATGATTTCCTGTTAAATATATTTGGCACACAAGAATCAATTTCATGATGAGTCCCTAATATACACCTGTGTAAATTTCCTCCTAGTCATCGTGAATGCGACTTCGCTTATATATTTTCCTTTGATCTCCAAACAATTCTTCGACATTTAAATCAATTTTGTCTTGCGTTATATTTGATTCCTATTTGAGACTAAGAGCAATAGGGGCATAATTCTGTTCCACTTTTTCATTCATTTTCACTTTCTGCCTGCATAGCGGCAATGGTTAGATAGGAAACCATCCCACTTCACTCGGTCTTGTGCTAATCTGCATCCTTCTACATTTGTCAAATTCTTCATTTCCAAGTCTTCTTTGATGTTATCCATCCACCTTTTTCTTGGTTTCCCGCCTTCTGTTTAGTTCTATTTTGCGTGTACTGCAGTGTTTTGTAGGCTCATCTTGGTGTTTCCCATTCTGTTGACATGACCATATCAAGCTTATCTTTTGCAGACTTTATCGATGATTGTTTCTGTTGTACCTGCCTGTCGTTTGATATATTAATTTCTAATCCTCTCCTGTGGAATTCACTGCCGGACTGCGTGTAGTCCGTGACTTCCTTCGGAGAGTTTGCAAACAAGTTAAAGACATTCAACATCTCGTTTCCACGTTTATTGTAAAGCACCCTTGACTTTGGCCCTTGCTATGTTACGGCGCTATATAAATTGTCATGAACAATATAACGGTTATAATTAATTAATTAATTATTTGTCGGTATACGTACACTGTAAGTCATTTTTACATAAAATTACTTGAAAAATTGGAAAGTAATTTGATATATAGAACAAGCCTAATTCAGGGGTCTCCCAAGTACGGCCCGCGGGCCGGATACGGCCCGCCAAGACCTTTAATTCGGTACGCGGCACGAAATGAGGGACATGCGCAAATCTATTATAGCAGCGGTTCTCAACCTGTGGGTCGCGACCCCCAAGGGGGTCGAATGACGATTTGCCAGGGGTCGCCCGAGACCATCAGAAATATGGGATTGTCTCTTTTCTTGTTATTGTACAAAATTTCCTCAGTGGTAGTTACGACGTACTAGTTGTTTTGCTATAATTGTCATTCGAGGATAGACATGGAGACAATTAAATAATAACGATTTCGAACATTTTGATTGTCGTAGCATTATTATTTTTAGCAGCTTACATTGTGAACGAAAATAATTTTACCGTTGGGGGGTCGCCACATAATGGGGAATTGAATTGAAGGGGTCGCGGCACTATAAAGGTTGAGAACCGCTGTATTATAGGAAACTCTTTTTTGCCGTCTGAGTCATGCAGATATAGGACTTTAATTATAATTTGCCTCAACTTTCAGCTGTCTTGTACTCTTTTCCATAGTATATTTACGCATCTCATGGACTCAGTTATCAAGAAGCTGCTTAATAAATTTAGTCACTTTTCACGTTGCAACTATTATAGCTAAGAAGCTGTGACTCCATTTCCATGCTTGTTTGCTCAAAATCAGTGGCGATTCCACGTAAAGGATGAGTGGGGATGCATTCCCCCACCGGACGTTTCTTGTTTTTTTGTCTTGTGAAACCGAATTTTGGGCAAGAAAGTCTAGTAAAATACGGAGGAAAACTGCGGATGATCTTTTTTGCTTGGCAACCTATTTTTCGAGAAAGTCTAGTAAATTTATAGAGAAAAATTGTAAAATTAGGGAGAAAAATTGCCTTTTTGTCAGCCTTTTCCGGCAAAGTTTATTGATTTTTTTCTTCTCTTTTCATCTCCCTCACCAACTTCCTATGAATTCATTTTATATCCCCCACCAAGAAATCCTGGAACCGCCACTGCTCAGGATGTCATTTCAAGTTTGAGAAAACAGTTCCAGAAACGTCTCTCTGATCTGGAATTCTGGATGCATGTTTGTTTAATTTTCTAAATTAAGACTCTGAAAATCCTTTTGGCATTGTCATTTTGATTTGCAAATGGAAATTATTGATTTATAATCCAGTGATAACTGGAAGAACAAATTTAAGGAATTTAAGGAAGTAAATTTTAAGAAAGTAAATTTTATCAATGCCGTCCATGTGATCAGTTTATTCATTTCAAAACGTTTGCTTATAAATTAATTTCTGCTTTGGAACTATATATTTGTGTGAAAGACACTTTCTAAGATGACGTACGTTGAGACCTGCTACAGATCAGCAATATCTGGTGAACATTTAAAATCCTTACTTATTGCAGGGACTACATACGTTGAACCACTGTTTGATGTAGCCTTATCAGAAATGCATCACAGTAGTCAAAACCATTCCATTGCAATCTGCATCTTAATTCAGCAATAAATAGTCTGTTATTGTCAGTTATTCATTTGCTGTGTACTCAGTGTGTAGTGTAGGCCTATTTTACTAAATTTAATTTATTGTGCCTGTGGTCCGCGGAGCCGTCAGAAGTCATAAATGTGGCCCGCGGCTGAAAATCTTGGGAGACCCCTGGCCTAATTGGCTGATTAAGTTTGAAAAATCAGTAAAGTGCAACGCGAAATGATTAGGATATGATTTTTGTTGGCAGAGTTGAAATCTACCAAGTCATCTAAAACAGAACAGCCAAAAAACAAAATGTTTGAAGGATTTGCCGACACAGCATTTGATGACGCAAGACTCGCTGATTCAGACTCTTCAGACGAGGAAACGACCGACGAAGAATCGGATGATGTAGACGAAAGACAAATAATGTACACAATGATTATGCTTAGCAGTGCTGATGATTTTCTTTGCAAGGAAGTCATTGATCAGTTGCATTATCTTGAAAATGCCTATGCTCGAGGATCAGCTGCAGTGGATTTAAAGTCCAGGAAAGTGGGTGATCTATTAGCAAGTATGGGAGTGACTGACCTGTTTTTGACGATCTGGAGCAAATACTTTGAAATGGAGTTTTTGAATAATGATAATTTAGCAATGGAAATTGTTATGACCTCTATATTAAGCGTGTTATGGAATTTTACGGACATCAGCATTTCTCTTTGCCAAGAGGTATTTCAAAGTGACATTCCTAGTGTCATTTTGCACTATCTTCAATCCGATTACCTTCATCCATCGAAAACCTCTTCCGAAAATCCACATCAACATGTGGTTTTGGGTTTGATGGCTATACTCTTCAATATGCTTCAAAATGTACCAGAATCAAGCAATGCCCTTAGAGAGCAGAAAGCTGTAGATATTTTGAAGCAATTTAACAAAAGTCCTGACAAACGAATTTCTTGCGTTGCTTTTTTTATTCAAGGATACATAATCAACGAGAATGAAAATGAAATACTGCACTCAAATGACTCCAACTTTGAATTTATAAAGAATATTTTAGAGATTGCTCTAGAACCAAGAAATACTATGAGAAGGGCGTATGGATTTGCAGCAACAGAACTAGTATCAGCACTAAATCGTTTAGCTGTGAATGATAAGAATAAGACAAGAATTGTAAATGTTGGCCTCTTGCCCCTCTATGTTCAGCTTTTACAACCAGAATATTCAGAAGAGGAGCAGGCAGCAGCTGCAGAAGGTCTTTGGACCTTGGCATTCAAATGCACGCGCGAAGTGGAAAATGAACCGGGATGTATAACCGGTGAGTTGCCAAGTTTGTTTTATGTAAACATCAAAACTGTCTTATGGCTTGACTTATACAATTGATCCAAGTTCAAGAGATTACTAGAAACATAACTTCAAAAGTTAATAAACACAGAAATTGACCGACCTAATATCGTTTCGATTTTAAAGTACCTACCATATTTAATTGTTTCAATATGTTACGTTTGAAATGAACTAATGACTTTTTTGCAGTAAGTCTTATGCTTAATTAGTATTACCGTTGTGCTAACAGCTTTAGAAAGTTTGGCAAAGGAAGGTTCCGAGAACGTGAAGCGTCTGGCGGAGGGCACCCTATGGACTTTGGCCGAATCCAAAGGGAACAACAACAGACATAGTCAAGTATCAACATCAGGTATTGGATGATGTATGCAGTTATTTATTCCTTGCATGTTAATAATAATTTACTGCACGGTATACAGGGTGTAAAAGTGAAAAGGGCGCCCCTTTATGATATTTAATATCTCTGCTGCGTGTATAGCGATTTCAATAAAATTTATAGGCCATATACCTGGGAATGAATTTGATGTAATTGCCAAATTTCATGCTGATAGCTTTAGATTTTGCTAAAATATGGCCAAAAAACTAAAAGAGACCCAAATTTTAAACATCGACAAACAGAATATAACGTCATAGTAATTTGTGTCGTTTTAAAGTCTAAAATTGCGTCGTTGTCATTGCGCCAGACAAGGTCAAGGGTTACTTATGGCCAACAGATAAACACAGCAGCATTATGATTGGCTGCAGGACTGTCATGATATGCTTGGAGAAGATTTCATATTCCAGCAAGACGGAACACCTGCACACTCTGCTCTCAGGAACCAGAATTTTCTGTAGCAACATTGTCCAGATTTCATCAAGAAAGATGACTGGCCACCCAACTCCTCAGATATCAATTCACTTGACTTCCACGTCTGGGGAATCATGCTCGACAGATATCAAAAGTACAGTGGTATTAACAAGGACAGACCCCCCAAGGATGAGGATAAGGACAAGGACTGACTCCCCAAGGACGAGGATAAGGACAAGGACCGAACCTCCAAGGACGAGGACAAGGACGAGGACTTACCCCGCAAGCACAAGGACCACAAGGGCTGATCCCCAAGGACAAGGATCAAGGACAAGGACCAACCTTTGTCAGACAAAAAAGTCGGATAGGAAAAAACCAAACACAATTTCAATTCGAATCACAAAATTAGAAAAGCAATTTTTTAAACATAATGTAGTCAACAGCAATGCTGCATTTCAAATGCGCCTTTGACTTTAGCCATCTAGCTATGTTACTGCGCTTAAGAAATTGTCAAGTTTAATAATAATAATAATAATAATAATAATAATAATAATAATAATAATAACAATAATAATAATAATAATAAATGAAAAAGTGTTTCCAGCAGCTGATCAGTCATGCACACACGGTGAGGTCTAATTATGAGACCACTTTGCGAAAACACTCGTTCAACTGGAGCCGACGTCGCTGGGCAACAAAGAATTCTGCTAAAGAATCAACTCCTCAACTGGTATTATAAAGGAAACAATGACTAAACATTTTAGAGTAACTCAAAGCAAGTATGTAGCCAAAATATAAATCCACATACTACTCTTACCTTGGAACATAATTATCAGTACAATTGAAAATGGTATACAAGTAATTTGGTCCTTATAAGGACTTTTCAAGGACTAAGGTACAAGAACCAGGACAAGGACCGATCTGCAAGGACGAGAATAAGGACAAGGACCGAACCCCCAAGGACGAGGATAAGGACGAGGACTGACTCCCTAAGGACGAGGACAAGGACAAGGACTTCAAATTGGTCCTTAAGGAGTCCTTAAGGACAAGGACCAGGACAAGGATTAACATCACTACAAAAGTATCAGCCAAAGCCACAGAACATCACGGAGTTGAGGACTGTGCTGAAGAATATCTGGGGAGTTTGCCTGAGGACCAGATCAAGAAGTGATACTGTAAGTGAAGAAGCGCTTGTCGGCATGTGTGAAGGCTAAGGGTGGGCATTTTGAGCACCTGCTCCCGCAACAAATCATCTGAAACCCCTTTACGTTCAGGGCCCAAAAACTGTTTAAAATATTTTTATCACTTTATTATGACGTTATATTCCAATGTCAATTTCAAACATTTAGTGCCCTTGAAACAAAAGAGCAGCGCCAGAGAATTCTAGAAATGTAATGACCAACAAACCTTTAAACTGAAAATTAGTTACAAAGTTTATATGCATTTGTTCTAGAGAACTGCCATTACTAACATAATTCTCAAAATCTCCAAAAGACAACAAAATAAGTCACTCAAAATGCCCATTCAAGCAATATCTTGCGAGGGCCAATCACCCTGACGGAAGGTCGACTCAGCCCTACTCGCTAAAGAGCGGTTGTAACATCAAATGAGGAGCAGCGTTCGGTGCGAAGTAAAGCGCGGACCTAGATGTTTGGCTGGCAACCTACTCTAGGTCAATGCTTCTCAAACTGTGGTCCGCGGACCGGTACCGTTCGCGAGCCCTTCTTTACCAGTCCGCAACGCGAGATAAGAAAATGAAAAAAGTTAAATATTTTCTCCTTTGAGGACTGTTTAGTGTTTAAAACTGCTTTAAAACGAGATTTTATAACACACACGATAACTATAAGACTTATATTCATATTAAGATGTATATTGGGCGATACAAAAACATTTTGAATCTAAATTACAAGGACATTTTTAATGGAGCCGGCTCCTAGTGGAAAAGGAAAATTTTATCTCATGAAAAGTTCGAGAAGCACTGTTCTAGGTTAATGGTGTATGCCACCTGTGTACCTGCATGCCTAAGAGAACGGATATCAGCACCGACCCCAACGCTCGAATCCGGGCATGGGAAAACCTGTCTACTCTGCAAATGCTGCTGCTGATGCTACTGGTGTTATTGGTGACATTGATGATGATGTTGATGATGATGATGAAGAGGAGGAGGGGGATGAAGAAGAAGAGGTTGCGGAGTTGGACATAATAATTGTATTATCGTTACTGTTATTGTTTTGATATTATAATTATTATTACTTTTATTATTACTACTATTATTACCGCTATTGATAATTATGCACCTTTACAGCACCAGATCAATCGACGGTACAGTCGGTACTGCAAATCGATGACCTCAATAATATGTGCTTGACAAAGTGGGCAATAGCTGTTTAGAACTTGTAGTACTAGAATAAAGTCGTGGATTATGAACGTGTCAAATGTCATTGACTGATATCTCTGACCAGATTTTGTCCTAGTGTAATAGGATTTGCTGTTTTGAAGCGAATAAAAGGAACAGAGTTTGGCTGATTCCTCAACCCGGCGTAGGAGGCAGGGTGGACTCTAGACACATTTTGTACTCTACTGCAGAGTTCATAATACCTGTAGGCACGAGTACAGCATCCCCAAACACGATATTAGTAGGCAAGATAGACTACTCTAGAGTCATTTTCTTACCAATATCACAATATCATAAGACTTGTAAGTTGCAAGTAGGCTTAGGTTTTAAGAAATCTATATAGCTGCAATCCTCCATACGCGGCTAATTTTAATATGATTAGTGTTTTATCCGATTTTAGTTGACAATAGGTTTGCAGGGTCACGGCATGTTACAAAGCCGCTGAAGTGGGTCGCATTTCAAAAAAGTTTGGAAAACCCTGCTATAGAGTCCGAGATACAGTGGCATAGCCAAGGGAGGCTTAACCCCTCTTGGTTTTCCGACTACAAATTATTTTTATTGCATATTATTATTCTGTGCGTATTATTGTTCTGTGGGTGGAGGGCGCGAAAATCAGGTTTAAGGTAGCAACATAGAAAAGGAAAATATCAATATAGTTGTGCGCTCTCATTTAGCTATATAACTAACTTAATCAAGCAAAATAATAGGTCACGACTTTTTTTGCTTGTCAGGATTTTCGGAAGTTTGGAATGGTTATAACAACTCTTCGGGAAATCCTGGCTACGCCACTGCTAA